>CM019696.1:31836595-32436595 GCA_009760885.1 Achatina immaculata
TTTAAGACTGTGTGGTCCTACTTGGTTGTTATTTAAGACTGTGTGCTCCTAGTTGGTTGTTGTTTAAGACTGTGTGGTCCTAGTAGGTTGTTGTTTAAGACTGTGTGGTCCTAGTAGGTTGTTGTTTAAGACTGTGTGGTCCTAGTAGGTTGTTGTTTAAGACTGTGTGCTCCTAGTAGGTTGTTGTTTAAGACTGTGTGCTCCTAGTAGGTTGTTGTTTAAGACTGTGTGCTCCTAGTAGTTTGTTGTTTAAGACTGGGTGCTCTTAGAAGATTGTTAAGACTAGGGCTCAGTACATGTGATATCACTACAACCTTAGACAGTTGAATTACATCAGCTGAAACTATGAAGACAGACATGGGTAATCATGTATATCTGTAGATTTCAGTCCGTGACCTCAGCAAATAAATTTCTGTTACATTCACCTTAATTTAGTTTCTGTGTGGTGATTCTTGGGAATTACCATAAAGATGAGAAAAATTTCTACTGCTGTTATCATGTTGACATTTTTATTTGCCATTTTTTGTCAGTGAGTGGCTTAACTGCTCGACTGCTTGGTGTGTGGACACTCCTGTCTGGTGGGCTGAGACTGATGTGTGTCCTGGATATCTATAACACAACGTGAGTTTATCTTGCCATTTAAGATGTTAATTTTTGTATTCCACACAAGTTCTTACTGGCCTTTAATGTTTTAAAGATCACTTACACTAAAGAATATTTGGCTTAATGCTGTTTATTTATATATGGGGAGAGGGTGGACTGCTGCAGCAAAGCTGGAAGTTGTTGATAAAATAATAGAAGTTTTTCTGTGAACAAGATGTTCTTGTGGGTGTTAGATCTAGTTTATAACTAAAATCATACATTGGCACTGTAAAATAGGACTCCTCATCTCTAATGACTGGTTTAGAAATAGAGTATAGATAAATTGTGTGACTCATCTCTGATGATTGGTTTATAAAGAAATTGAGTGTAGATAGCTTGTGTGTTTCACTGTGATGACTAGTTTAGAAATATAATGTAGATAACTTGTATAGTTAGTCTGTGATGAGTGGTTTAGAAGTTTAGAAATAGAATGTAAATAACTTGTATAGTCTATGATGACAGGTTTAGAGGTTTATAAATAGAATGTAGATAACCTGTATGGTTCATCTGTGATGACTAGTTTAGAGGTTTAGAAATAGTATTTAGGTAACTTGTGTGACTCATCTCTGATGACTGGTTTCAACATGGATATGAATTTGACCGTAAATTGATGACTAACTAGAAAGCATGAAGATTTGATGTAGTTAAGTAGTCAGTCATTTGCATGTCCTGTGCGGAACTTTGCCCCCCTGACAGCTTTCCTGTAGGCCTGTCAGTTCTAAGCAAGATGCTGCCATCTCTGCATTTGTTTTCCTCTCATTCTTTTTCCCATTATGTACCTTTCGAAGATGGTCTTCTCTAAATTCTCATGACATTTAATATGTCCAAAATACTAAAGTTTTCTCTGTTTAATCTTTCTTACTAGCTGACCTTCAATATTAAGTTCTTGTAGTATAGATATATTTGTTCTTTTTTGTGTCCATGGTATTTGGAGAACTCTTCTGTAGCATTTACATTCAAAGGCATTTATGTGTTTCTCAGCTGTTTTGTTAAGTGTCCAGGTCTCACAGGCATATGTTGCGATGGGAAAGATGCATGCCCTTAAAAATCTTATTTTTGTAGTTCTGTCTGTTCCTCTCCACAGATTCTTTAGTTGTTTTATTTTTTGAAGAGCGATACATGTCCTCTTTTTTTTATTTCCTTCATTGTATCTCCATTATTAGTTAGTAATGATCTAAGATATTCAGAACTCCACCTCTTCAAATTTTTCCACTTTGATATATATTTCACACCTTCCGGTGTGACATGCAAGATGATGGACGTTTTTTTTAAAGCTCTTGCCGGCATGCACAGATCAGCATAATTCCGCTTGATCTGTCACATATCCTGTATCGGGAGTCAGGCAAAAGGCTAACAGCCTTATCCTGGGACCTGTCTAGAGGTGACTAGATAGGGAAAAAAGAACTTGTGGAAACTCACAACGAAACCAACCAAGCATCAGGGATGCCAACTCCAAAGTGCTCAAAGAACACGTTCGTCAGCCCTAAACATGTGAAAAAGATTGGATTCTGGAACATAAGAATGATGGCAGCACCAACAAAAACTACTCAGGTCATCAGAGAAATGGAGAAATACCATGTATATCTGTAGATTTCAGTCCGTGACCTCAGCAAATAAATTTCTGTTACATTCACCTTAATTTAGTTTCTGTGTGGTGATTCTTGGGAATTACCATAAAGATGAGAAAAATTTCTACTGCTGTTATCATGTTGACATTTTTATTTGCCATTTTTTGTCAGTGAGTGGCTTAACTGCTCGACTGCTTGGTGTGTGGACACTCCTGTCTGGTGGGCTGAGACTGATGTGTGTCCTGGATATCTATAACACAACGTGAGTTTATCTTGCCATTTAAGATGTTAATTTTTGTATTCCACACAAGTTCTTACTGGCCTTTAATGTTTTAAAGATCACTTACACTAAAGAATATTTGGCTTAATGCTGTTTATTTATATATGGGGAGAGGGTGGACTGCTGCAGCAAAGCTGGAAGTTGTTGATAAAATAATAGAAGTTTTTCTGTGAACAAGATGTTCTTGTGGGTGTTAGATCTAGTTTATAACTAAAATCATACATTGGCACTGTAAAATAGGACTCCTCATCTCTAATGACTGGTTTAGAAATAGAGTATAGATAAATTGTGTGACTCATCTCTGATGATTGGTTTATAAAGAAATTGAGTGTAGATAGCTTGTGTGTTTCACTGTGATGACTAGTTTAGAAATATAATGTAGATAACTTGTATAGTTAGTCTGTGATGAGTGGTTTAGAAGTTTAGAAATAGAATGTAAATAACTTGTATAGTCTATGATGACAGGTTTAGAGGTTTATAAATAGAATGTAGATAACCTGTATGGTTCATCTGTGATGACTAGTTTAGAGGTTTAGAAATAGTATTTAGGTAACTTGTGTGACTCATCTCTGATGACTGGTTTCAACATGGATATGAATTTGACCGTAAATTGATGACTAACTAGAAAGCATGAAGATTTGATGTAGTTAAGTAGTCAGTCATTTGCATGTCCTGTGCGGAACTTTGCCCCCCTGACAGCTTTCCTGTAGGCCTGTCAGTTCTAAGCAAGATGCTGCCATCTCTGCATTTGTTTTCCTCTCATTCTTTTTCCCATTATGTACCTTTCGAAGATGGTCTTCTCTAAATTCTCATGACATTTAATATGTCCAAAATACTAAAGTTTTCTCTGTTTAATCTTTCTTACTAGCTGACCTTCAATATTAAGTTCTTGTAGTATAGATATATTTGTTCTTTTTTGTGTCCATGGTATTTGGAGAACTCTTCTGTAGCATTTACATTCAAAGGCATTTATGTGTTTCTCAGCTGTTTTGTTAAGTGTCCAGGTCTCACAGGCATATGTTGCGATGGGAAAGATGCATGCCCTTAAAAATCTTATTTTTGTAGTTCTGTCTGTTCCTCTCCACAGATTCTTTAGTTGTTTTATTTTTTGAAGAGCGATACATGTCCTCTTTTTTTTATTTCCTTCATTGTATCTCCATTATTAGTTAGTAATGATCTAAGATATTCAGAACTCCACCTCTTCAAATTTTTCCACTTTGATATATATTTCACACCTTCCGGTGTGACATGCAAGATGATGGACGTTTTTTTTAAAGCTCTTGCCGGCATGCACAGATCAGCATAATTCCGCTTGATCTGTCACATATCCTGTATCGGGAGTCAGGCAAAAGGCTAACAGCCTTATCCTGGGACCTGTCTAGAGGTGACTAGATAGGGAAAAAAGAACTTGTGGAAACTCACAACGAAACCAACCAAGCATCAGGGATGCCAACTCCAAAGTGCTCAAAGAACACGTTCGTCAGCCCTAAACATGTGAAAAAGATTGGATTCTGGAACATAAGAATGATGGCAGCACCAACAAAAACTACTCAGGTCATCAGAGAAATGGAGAAATACCATCTAGATGTACTTGGCATCAGTGATATGCGATGGCCAGAAGCAGGTAAAATTTCGACAGAAAACTTAAGTTAATAATACATTCAGGCAGAGACGATGGGAACACTGAGAGGAGGTAGGTATAATTATGTCAAATGTAGCAGCAAAGAGCCTTGTAGAATGGGAACCAGTGAACAGTTGTATAATAAGAGCACAATACAACCTTAGACAGTTGAATTACATCAGCTGAAACTATGAAGACAGACATGGGTAATCATGTATATCTGTAGATTTCAGTCCGTGACCTCAGCAAATAAATTTCTGTTACATTCACCTTAATTTAGTTTCTGTGTGGTGATTCTTGGGAATTACCATAAAGATGAGAAAAATTTCTACTGCTGTTATCATGTTGACATTTTTATTTGCCATTTTTTGTCAGTGAGTGGCTTAACTGCTCGACTGCTTGGTGTGTGGACACTCCTGTCTGGTGGGCTGAGACTGATGTGTGTCCTGGATATCTATAACACAACGTGAGTTTATCTTGCCATTTAAGATGTTAATTTTTGTATTCCACACAAGTTCTTACTGGCCTTTAATGTTTTAAAGATCACTTACACTAAAGAATATTTGGCTTAATGCTGTTTATTTATATATGGGGAGAGGGTGGACTGCTGCAGCAAAGCTGGAAGTTGTTGATAAAATAATAGAAGTTTTTCTGTGAACAAGATGTTCTTGTGGGTGTTAGATCTAGTTTATAACTAAAATCATACATTGGCACTGTAAAATAGGACTCCTCATCTCTAATGACTGGTTTAGAAATAGAGTATAGATAAATTGTGTGACTCATCTCTGATGATTGGTTTATAAAGAAATTGAGTGTAGATAGCTTGTGTGTTTCACTGTGATGACTAGTTTAGAAATATAATGTAGATAACTTGTATAGTTAGTCTGTGATGAGTGGTTTAGAAGTTTAGAAATAGAATGTAAATAACTTGTATAGTCTATGATGACAGGTTTAGAGGTTTATAAATAGAATGTAGATAACCTGTATGGTTCATCTGTGATGACTAGTTTAGAGGTTTAGAAATAGTATTTAGGTAACTTGTGTGACTCATCTCTGATGACTGGTTTCAACATGGATATGAATTTGACCGTAAATTGATGACTAACTAGAAAGCATGAAGATTTGATGTAGTTAAGTAGTCAGTCATTTGCATGTCCTGTGCGGAACTTTGCCCCCCTGACAGCTTTCCTGTAGGCCTGTCAGTTCTAAGCAAGATGCTGCCATCTCTGCATTTGTTTTCCTCTCATTCTTTTTCCCATTATGTACCTTTCGAAGATGGTCTTCTCTAAATTCTCATGACATTTAATATGTCCAAAATACTAAAGTTTTCTCTGTTTAATCTTTCTTACTAGCTGACCTTCAATATTAAGTTCTTGTAGTATAGATATATTTGTTCTTTTTTGTGTCCATGGTATTTGGAGAACTCTTCTGTAGCATTTACATTCAAAGGCATTTATGTGTTTCTCAGCTGTTTTGTTAAGTGTCCAGGTCTCACAGGCATATGTTGCGATGGGAAAGATGCATGCCCTTAAAAATCTTATTTTTGTAGTTCTGTCTGTTCCTCTCCACAGATTCTTTAGTTGTTTTATTTTTTGAAGAGCGATACATGTCCTCTTTTTTTTTATTTCCTTCATTGTATCTCCATTATTAGTTAGTAATGATCTAAGATATTCAGAACTCCACCTCTTCAAATTTTTCCACTTTGATATATATTTCACACCTTCCGGTGTGACATGCAAGATGATGGACGTTTTTTTTAAAGCTCTTGCCGGCATGCACAGATCAGCATAATTCCGCTTGATCTGTCACATATCCTGTATCGGGAGTCAGGCAAAAGGCTAACAGCCTTATCCTGGGACCTGTCTAGAGGTGACTAGATAGGGAAAAAAGAACTTGTGGAAACTCACAACGAAACCAACCAAGCATCAGGGATGCCAACTCCAAAGTGCTCAAAGAACACGTTCGTCAGCCCTAAACATGTGAAAAAGATTGGATTCTGGAACATAAGAATGATGGCAGCACCAACAAAAACTACTCAGGTCATCAGAGAAATGGAGAAATACCATCTAGATGTACTTGGCATCAGTGATATGCGATGGCCAGAAGCAGGTAAAATTTCGACAGAAAACTTAAGTTAATAATACATTCAGGCAGAGACGATGGGAACACTGAGAGGAGGTAGGTATAATTATGTCAAATGTAGCAGCAAAGAGCCTTGTAGAATGGGAACCAGTGAACAGTTGTATAATAAGAGCACAATACAACCTAAGACACTGAAGAATGGCAATACTACAGTGTTATGCACCCACGAATGATGCAGATGATGGGGTAAAAAACGATTTCTATCACCAATTACAACATATCATTAACAAAGTCCCTAAACATGACATCTTAATTGCTATGGGGGACTTCAACGCTAAGGTAGGGAAAGATAACACCGATGTTGAAAAA
This sequence comes from Achatina immaculata, assembly GCA_009760885.1. NCBI lineage: Eukaryota > Metazoa > Mollusca > Gastropoda > Stylommatophora > Achatinidae > Lissachatina > Lissachatina immaculata. The sequence continues at coordinate 31,843,158 of CM019696.1, forward strand.
GTAATGGGGAAAGAAGGAATTGACACAGTAAATCAGAACGGAGTAAGACTAACTGAAATATGTCTGACAGAGGGCATGGTCTTTGGAGATATAATATTTCCACACAAAGAGATACATAAAACAACATGGATATCTACAGATGATTGAACTAGAAACCAGATAGATCATTTTTGTATTAGAAAGCAATACAGAACATCTCTGATAGATGTAAGGACATATAGGGGTGCACATATCAACAGTGATCACAATATGTGTACAGTACAAGGAAAATGAAACTAAAACTGAAAATCCAACACAAGAAATCAGTACACAGAAAGATAAACAGCCACAGCCTACAAGAAAACATACTAACAGGAATTTCAATCAGGAACTTGCCAGTCATTCCACAACATTCAGTGAAGTAGAGGTGATAGGTATAGATGAATTATGGAATTCTTACAACACAACCATAATCACAGCAGCAAAAGCAAGCGCTGGACTGAGAAAAACAAATAGAAAAGCATGGATATCAGAAAACTCATGAAACTACATACATGAAAGACGAGCAGCCAAATTAGCCATGTTGAATGTAAAAACAGCTCTTGGAAAAGATCTGGCGAAAGCAACATACAAAGCAATAGACAAGAAAGTAAAAAGTTCAGCTAGAAGGGATAAAAGAGAATATATAGACAATATGACGAAAGAGGCAGAGAAAGCAGCAAGAACAGGAGACAGCAAAACTTTATATAATATACAAAAGAGGCTAACACGTACTATTACATCTAAAGGAAGACCAATCCTTAGCAAAACTGGAACCCTATTAACATCAAGTAAAGACCAAAAGATCTTTTATAGACTATTCAAAGGCATTTGATTGTGTACAACACCAGAAACTTTGGGAAATAATGGAAAAAATGGGGTTTCCAACACATTTGATACAATTAACATCACTGCTGTATCTAGACCAACAAGCAGCAGTAAGAATAAATTGTGAATCAGCAACTTGGTTTGACATAAAACAAAGGGTCTGTCAGGGGTGCATATTGTCGCCATACTTATCTAACTTGTATACTGAAAATATAATGAGGAATATTAGAGAAGATATAGACCAAGAATATTACGATGCCATAACAATTGGAGGTTATGAAATACTAGAGATCAGATATGCTGATGACACAGTATTACTGTCCACAACACAAAAAGGAATGGAAAAACTAATTATGTCATAAGAACAGTGAGGACCAAAACCTCTATCTTAATGCAAAGAAAACTAAATTGATGACAACTGACAAAACAAACAAGGCAACAGAAATATGTATCAGTGAGGAAAAACTGGAAGAAGTGGAGAGTTTTGAATATCTGGGATCACTTCTAACTAATAATGGAGATACAGTGAGGGAAATTAAAAGGAGGACATATATCACTCTTCATAAAGTAAAACAACTAAAGAATCTGTGAAGAGGAGTAGACACAACTACAAAAATAAGATTTTTAAGGGCGTGCATTTTCCCATCCAACACATCCTTATCAATGAATGTTAGAAAACAATTCCTAAAATGCTATATTGAACCTGTCTTGTTATGTAGAAGTGAATCATGGACAATAGGCAGGTCTGCACAAAAATCATTGGAAGCAGCAGAACTGTGGTTTATTAGAAGAATGTAGCAAATCCCCTGGACAGCAAAAATAACTAATGAAGAATGTAGGAGAAGAGCTGGAGAGACAAAAAATCTTGTCAAAAAAATAAGAGAGAGACAATGTACTTTCAAAGGACATGCAATGAGAAGAGGGGGCATTGAAAATATTATAACAACAGGAAAAATAGAAGGAAGAAGATCAAGAGGAAGACCAAGAGAAATGATACTGGACAATCTGATGGGATGGTGTTAGAGGAGATCACCAACTGAGCTGATGACCTGCATGAAGGATCATGTACTGTGGAGAAGCATAATAGCCAACGCCAGTCGTCACAGAACATGATGATGATGATGATGATCTTTCCCATCGACACATATGCCTGTGAGAACTGGACTCTTAACAAAAAACAGCTGAGAAACACATAAATGCCTTTGAATGTAGATGCTACAGAAGAGTTCTTCAAATATGGACACAAAAAAGAACAAATATATCCATACTACGAGAACTTTATATTGAAGAAGGCTGGCTAATAAAGAGGATTAAACAAATAAAACTTAAATATTTTGGACACATTAAACGTCATGATAATTTAGAGAAGACCATCTTGGAAGGGTACATAATGGGAAAAAGAAAGAGAGGAAGACCAAGGCGAAGATGGATGGAAGACATCATTGATAATCTGCAAATGGATCATCAGAAGCAGGGCATCTTGCTTACAACCAAGAGAGGCATGCAGGAGTGCTGTTAGGGAGGCAAAGTTCCGCAAGGGACATGCTAATGAATGAATGAATGAATGGAAGACTAAAAGCAAAGAAGGGCTGAACACGTACAAGAAATACTTAATTGAATACACCCAAAAGAACTGATACACCTTGAAACCGACTTACCATCCCCACAACTAAATGTCAACCTAGATGAAATTACATTGCATGAAATTGAAACAGCAGTGAATTTAATGGCTAACAACAAAGCTGCAGGTGAAGATGAAATAACATCAGAAATGTTAAAAGGTATCAATAATGACAACATGAGACAACTACAGAGAATGTTTAATAAAATTTGGAAAGAAGAAAAGGTCCCTTCTAAATGGAAGAAAGCCAACCTTAGTGGTTGTAACAGTTGGAGAGGAGTAACCTTAGTATCAGTTGTGTCAAAAGTATTTTGCAAGGTCATTTTGAAAAGACTTAACGATATAGTGGATACCGCAATGAGAGAAGAACAAGAAGGATTTCGAAAATGGAGAAGCTGTCTCGACCAGATATTTACTTTAAGAATAAAACTTGAAGAACATATTGAAAACTAGAAACCATTAATACTGAACTTCATAGACTTTAAAAAGGCATTTTATAGCACACACAGAGATTCATTGTGGAGAATTTTAAGTCTATATGGAATACTATCTAAAACTGTTAACTTTATTAAGGACCTCTACAATGGATATGTTTGTGCAGTCAAAACAGAAGGGATGAGCAAATGGTTCCAGATTGAAACAGGCGTGAAACAAGGATGTATACTATCTCTTTTGCTTTTTGGAATTGCAATAGATTTCATAATGAAAAAATGCTGCACAGGTAACACAGGTCTTGACTGGGTACATGGGACCCAACTAGAAGATCTTGATTTTGCTGATGACATAACTCTAACAATGTGAATTCTATGCAAGAAAAAACAGATATCCTATCTTCACTGGCTAGCAAAATAGGACTTGAAATTAACAAGGACAAAACAAAAATAATGAAACTTCTCATTAACCACAAAGGAAAAATATGCGTAGAAGGAACAGCTGTTGAATAAGTAAACCAATTAGCATATCTCGGCAGCTACATAGACCAGTATGGTGACACCAGAAAGGAAGTTAGAATTAGAATTCCGAAAGCAGCATCAGTCTTCAAGAATCATGAGAACATATGGCATTAAGAAGTTATAACCACAAAGGATAAGTTAAGATTATTCAGTTCAGATGTAATATCCACCCTCATTTATGCATGCGAAAGCTGGAAAACAACTAAAGAAATAAACAATAAATTAGACTCTTTTGAAAACAAATGCCTAAGGAAAATACTCAGCATCAAGTGGAACGAATTCAAGAACAGTGCAGAGGTAAGACAGATGAGCGAACAACAACCAGTCTCATGGGTGATCAGGAAAAGGAGATGGACATATGTTGGTCACGTGATGAGAGGAAATGATCAGAGAATCCCAAAACAAGTTATCAATTGGAACACAATAGGCAGAAGAAAAAGAGAACGACCATGGGAAACTCTAAAGAGCTGCCTTATTTGTTTTATCTGTTGTCATCAGTTTAGTTTTCTTTGCATTGAGATGAAGGTTTTGCTATTCACTATTCTTATATCTTATATATCTTATCTTATATCCTTCCCATGTTGTTAAACATCATATAGGGCTCACAAGATAGTTCACCAATTTTTCCTGTTTTCAGTGAGCTTTTCAACCTCATCAAGGGATTTTATGCCTTTTAATTTGGCCTCTCTTAACAGTGTCCTCTTTTAGAGTTTCCCATGGTCGTTCTCTTTTTCTTCAACCTGTTGTGTTCCAATTGATAACTTGTTTTGGGATTCTCTGATCATTTCTTCTCATCATGTGACCAGCATATATGTCTATCTCCTTTTCTCCGTTCTGATTTACCGCGTCAGTATCTTTCTTCACTACTTTTTTGATGTCAGTGTTATCTTTCCCTACCTTAGCGTTGAAGTTCCCCATAACAAATAGGATGTCATGTTTAGGAACTTTGTTAATGATTTGTTGTACTTCACTATTCTTACGAACTGATAATGAGTTTTCCTGTTTTTGTATTGAGTTGAATTGTTTAGTAAGTTTAGTGAACTTGTAGCAGGTGTGCTGTGTTATCTAGCATATTTCTGAATGATGGTGGTAATAATAATGATATTAAGATTTGTTTTGTTTGTTTAAAGTGTATATATGAAGTTTTTAGATCTGTGCTCTTTTAAAATTCTAATATTGTGCTAAGATTAATGTACCAGATAAATAAAAAAAAATCAAAATTGTACAGAATATCTTCATGTTTGGATATCATCTTTCATGTTCTTCATTACTTAAACAGTTGTTTACATTCATTTATTAAAACAGTAACTGCTTTTACAGTAAAACTTACAGAACTATTGACTTTCTTACAGGTTGTATCATGTTACATTTTTCTCATTCCTGGTGGGTTTGTGTCATATTCTATCTGAAGTGTGCTTCTATGGGACAGCAGCACTCACAGCAGGAATCCTAGCCCCACTCATTGTTGGCAGTTGGTATTGTAGAATTTACATTTGCTAGCAACCGTTTAGCTTTGTTCACACAGATTAGTTTTGTTTGCAGGTTATCAGATTTGTACATGGTTGTATGTACCGGCTGTATTCTGTGTTTGTGCCAGGTTATTACGGACACTTTATGTGTGTCATAACAAACAATGCTACATAATTGTCTTATTAATGAACATAAAAGAGTCTTAGATTTGTTGCATGTTGTGGAAACTGATTCTGTTTTTGTTTTTGTTTTTTTTTTACAGTTTACATGTTTGTTTTCACTTAATGCACTTACATTGTACTCTGATGTACCTTATCTTACAGTGTTCCTCAGCTTTAAAATCACTTATCTATCACAGATATGTAGTAGAAATCTTAGTGATTGGTGCATATTAAAGTGAGCATTAACAAAAGTAGCTTGGATGTTTTCATAAATCTTTGTGATGTTATTTACATATTCCTGTTTATCATGTTTTCTGCTTGTGTCTGATCTGAGCTGGAGTTTTATCATTCTTCAGGTGTGTCTGCACTTCTTATGGTGGTTGGATATATCACCATCAGTCCAGAAGATCCAAGAGCTAACTTTGGAAATGAAAACGAGCAGATCCTGAAATCCAAACCTAAGAAAGCACTCTGAACTGCATCTTGTTACTGAGATCATTGTTTACGCTGGCAGGTAGGAGCTGGTGATTGAGTTGTAACAGTTTCATGTCTGTAGTTATCAGAGATTATTTCATGCAGAGTTCATGTACTCTCACAGGTAGAACTTGTCAGTGTCACACACTTTAGTAGAAATTATATTCTTTCACATCCAGGACAGTCTAACAAATTGCAGCGTTTTAGTAACATCTTTGAGTTGTTCCACAGCATTCATTGCCTGGAGCTATGGGGAAAGTTTACACCTTCATGGAGTGTGTGCTCCACATCATATACTGTTTGAACAAAGAAACGCAACAAATACGATGTTGCGATTTAAACTGAAGTTTGCTGATCAGACAAGGGCAAATTGCCTGAAATGATCACTTGGACATCAGCTTCACATGCTGACCTGAATTGTACTCAGCAGGTGATTCATGAGCACAGAAAAGCGACACTAGTCAAAACAGCATTTTTGACAATAACTCATGACAGGTTCACGAGAATCCCATGAAACTTACTGAACCCAAAACTCACTGACCATGTTATTGAATGCCTATAAAAGATTGACGTTCCTCAAATTAATTTATTTGAAAATTCAATGCGTAAGTATGGCTCATCTCACTACAGAACAACGACTCATCATTGGACATTTACAGACTGGACAGGCACAAAGTGTAATGGCCAGATAATTTAATGTGGTTAGAAGCACCATTAGTCGCATTTGGAGATGATTTCAAGAAACTGGCTCGGTGGAAGACCAATAGTCACAACTCCTACTGAAGACCGCTTCATACGGCTGTGTTATCTCAGGAATCGATTTGCATCTGCATCCTCAACAGTCCAGTCAATGACAGCAGCTCGTCGAATTTCAGATCAAACGGTCAGGAACCAGCAGCATGACGCTGATCTTTGGGCTAGAAGAACCTACAGAGGTCCTGTTCATGGCCAGAACCGACTGCAGTGGGCGAACCAGCATCGTCAGTGGACCATTGCGAATGATTGAAGAAGGCTTTGGTTTAGTGATGAATCATTCTTTCTGCTCTAGCGACATGATAGACGGAGAAGAATTTACTACAGAGTCCACGAGCGCTATGCCCAGAACTGCGTGGATGAGGCTCCTCCACGTGGTGGTGGAGGTATACTGGTGTGGGGGACGATCAACTTCATGGGAAGAAGTAACCTGGTGCAAATTGAAGGACGCCTGATTGCCCAACGATACGTCACTGAAATTCTTCGTCATCACGTCCTTCCACTTCTGGCCGTGCCAGGGTCAATTTTTCAGCAGGATAACGCTCGATCTCATGTGGTACAACTCACTACCCAGTTCCTCGCTGACAACAGCATCCAGACCATTCCGTGGCCATCCATGTCATCAGACATGAACCCAATAGAACACTTATGGGATGGACTCAACAGACAAGTCCACCAGCGAGACGTGGCCCCAACCAATCTCCAACAGTTGTCTCTTGCACTGCAGAAAGAGTGAGCAGCCATCCCACAACAACAGATTAAACAGCTAATTAGATCCATGTCAAGGAGTATAAACTCTATACATTTTGGCATCACAGCTTCGCTGCAGCGCTTTTTGTATAGTAGTATACTTATACACTATTTACCATGTCAAGAAGGTGTTCTCTGATACAGGCCAGAGGAGGCCATACACCTTACTGAAACAGAGGCCTCAGTCACAAAGATTAAAAGTCCAAACCAAATTTAATGAACATCATTTCAATGTTAAAGTCTTAAAGTTTATTCATGCCAAGATTGAAACATTAATTCCTTAAAATATAATTTTGGTACAAGCTTCAAATTTGGTGTCCATTACAACTACAGTAGTGTTGCGTTTCTTTTTTTGAACAGTATGTGAAAAGTGTGAAGAAAAGATGAAGGAAAAGAAATATCACAATGGATTTTAGATAGGAGACAGCAGGACTGCATAGTCCAGTTTTTATACTACCCTCTCGTCCCTTTCTTCTTTTTTGTTGAGTATGACACGCCAAAGTTTCCTCCATTTAGACATGCTCTGAGTCAGTTTCTTGTTCACTTTGACAGTCTAGTCAGAATGGCAGAAAATTTGAAATTCTTTATTCAAGTCCGTCCAAACCAAGTAACTTTTTTATGTATAAAATTTGTTTACAAGTCTTTATTGACTTTTAAAAACACTGCTTCCTTTGTTTGTATTGCAGTTGTCCTGCGAACAGAATGTGGCGATCAGAAAATTGTCACCTTGTGACAACTGAGCATTTTGAGTTCATCATCACCTGAGTTGCATTTCAAATATTGATTTTTGGTTGATATTTAACATGTTATTTGATTGTTATGCTGGTTGTTTATTATACTCGTAATTACTTTCATTTTCAGGGAGTTTTTTTAAAACTTTACAGGAAAATGTTCACTTTTATTCTTGTAGTTTGAAGTGAAAAAAAAAAAAAAACAGTGGAAAAGTTGATTGTCTTTTCAAATGATTATTTTCACAGGAAATTCTTGTCACGTGCAATGGCTATTCTTGCAATAAATTTTTTTTGTCTTGTATTTATGAAATGTAATTTTTTTTGTCTTGTATTTATGAAATGTAATTTTTTTTTGTCTTGTATTTATGAAATGTAATTTTTTGTGTGTGTATTGTAGTGTCTGTACCCTTGCATATTTCTTTGTCACAGTGATGAACTATGACATGAAGTTCCATGCTAGGTGGTCATACAGATCTTCTATCTTTGATGCATTCATCAACTTAGGTCCTGACCATCTGTTCAGTCATTATGCCAAACTGCTCTTTTTTTTTTTTTTTTTAACACCACAAGAGTGCCTGCTGGATAGATGCACCACCTCGTGGTGGTGGAGTTTTTTTAAAATAAAATCTCATCTCACATGTTTGAACGCTTATTTTCTTATTATCAATTATTAGTGATAAATAAGAAATTATTAATGTCAAAATTAATGCGGTGTAAACTGATGGATATGAAAGAACTAATGTTGTGTAAGAAATGATGAAATCTTCTTACCTTTTTTCACTATCTATTAAGTGCTTTGCTACTTGAAGGAAAGACCAGGTGATAATCATTCTTTCTGCTCTAGCGACATGATAGACGGAGAAGAATTTACTACAGAGTCCACGAGCGCTATGCCCAGAACTGCGTGGATGAGGCTCCTCCACGTGGTGGTGGAGGTATACTGGTGTGGGGGACGATCAACTTCATGGGAAGAAGTAACCTGGTGCAAATTGAAGGACGCCTGATTGCCCAACGATACGTCACTGAAATTCTTCGTCATCACGTCCTTCCACTTCTGGCCGTGCCAGGGTCAATTTTTCAGCAGGATAACGCTCGATCTCATGTGGTACAACTCACTACCCAGTTCCTCGCTGACAACAGCATCCAGACCATTCCGTGGCCATCCATGTCATCAGACATGAACCCAATAGAACACTTATGGGATGGACTCAACAGACAAGTCCACCAGCGAGACGTGGCCCCAACCAATCTCCAACAGTTGTCTCTTGCACTGCAGAAAGAGTGAGCAGCCATCCCACAACAACAGATTAAACAGCTAATTAGATCCATGTCAAGGAGTATAAACTCTATACATTTTGGCATCACAGCTTCGCTGCAGCGCTTTTTGTATAGTAGTATACTTATACACTATTTACCATGTCAAGAAGGTGTTCTCTGATACAGGCCAGAGGAGGCCATACACCTTACTGAAACAGAGGCCTCAGTCACAAAGATTAAAAGTCCAAACCAAATTTAATGAACATCATTTCAATGTTAAAGTCTTAAAGTTTATTCATGCCAAGATTGAAACATTAATTCCTTAAAATATAATTTTGGTACAAGCTTCAAATTTGGTGTCCATTACAACTACAGTAGTGTTGCGTTTCTTTTTTTGAACAGTATGTGAAAAGTGTGAAGAAAAGATGAAGGAAAAGAAATATCACAATGGATTTTAGATAGGAGACAGCAGGACTGCATAGTCCAGTTTTTATACTACCCTCTCGTCCCTTTCTTCTTTTTTGTTGAGTATGACACGCCAAAGTTTCCTCCATTTAGACATGCTCTGAGTCAGTTTCTTGTTCACTTTGACAGTCTAGTCAGAATGGCAGAAAATTTGAAATTCTTTATTCAAGTCCGTCCAAACCAAGTAACTTTTTTATGTATAAAATTTGTTTACAAGTCTTTATTGACTTTTAAAAACACTGCTTCCTTTGTTTGTATTGCAGTTGTCCTGCGAACAGAATGTGGCGATCAGAAAATTGTCACCTTGTGACAACTGAGCATTTTGAGTTCATCATCACCTGAGTTGCATTTCAAATATTGATTTTTGGTTGATATTTAACATGTTATTTGATTGTTATGCTGGTTGTTTATTATACTCGTAATTACTTTCATTTTCAGGGAGTTTTTTTAAAACTTTACAGGAAAATGTTCACTTTTATTCTTGTAGTTTGAAGTGAAAAAAAAAAAAAAACAGTGGAAAAGTTGATTGTCTTTTCAAATGATTATTTTCACAGGAAATTCTTGTCACGTGCAATGGCTATTCTTGCAATAAATTTTTTTTGTCTTGTATTTATGAAATGTAATTTTTTTTGTCTTGTATTTATGAAATGTAATTTTTTTTTGTCTTGTATTTATGAAATGTAATTTTTTGTGTGTGTATTGTAGTGTCTGTACCCTTGCATATTTCTTTGTCACAGTGATGAACTATGACATGAAGTTCCATGCTAGGTGGTCATACAGATCTTCTATCTTTGATGCATTCATCAACTTAGGTCCTGACCATCTGTTCAGTCATTATGCCAAACTGCTCTTTTTTTTTTTTTTTTTAACACCACAAGAGTGCCTGCTGGATAGATGCACCACCTCGTGGTGGTGGAGTTTTTTAAAATAAAATCTCATCTCACATGTTTGAACGCTTATTTTCTTATTATCAATTATTAGTGATAAATAAGAAATTATTAATGTCAAAATTAATGCGGTGTAAACTGATGGATATGAAAGAACTAATGTTGTGTAAGAAATGATGAAATCTTCTTACCTTTTTTCACTATCTATTAAGTGCTTTGCTACTTGAAGGAAAGACCAGGTGATAATCGTTGTTGTAGAGAGTAAGTGATGAGTATGTTCACACAAGAGGGAGAGAACCACTGGGGCTAATTAAACTAATTTATGGAATATAAATTTTACCTCACAAGAGATTTCTGGGAGATTTTAAATTTCTCATGTCATAACTTATGGTGTTCCTGTTTTACAGGTCATAACTGATGCTGATTCTAATACTCATGTATTAACTTAATTTCTCATGTCATAACTTAAGCTGCTTCCTGTTTCCCAGGTCATAACTGATGCTGATTCTAATACTCGTGTATTAACTTAATTTCTCATGTCATAACTTAAGCTGCTTCCTGTTTCCCAGGTCATAACTGATGCTGATTCTAATACTCATGTATTAACTTAATTTCTCATGTCAAAACTCACTGACCATGTTATTGAATGCCTATAAAAGATTGACGTTCCTCAAATTAATTTATTTGAAAATTCAATGCGTAAGTATGGCTCATCTCACTACAGAACAACGACTCATCATTGGACATTTACAGACTGGACAGGCACAAAGTGTAATGGCCAGATAATTTAATGTGGTTAGAAGCACCATTAGTCGCATTTGGAGATGATTTCAAGAAACTGGCTCGGTGGAAGACCAATAGTCACAACTCCTACTGAAGACCGCTTCATACGGCTGTGTTATCTCAGGAATCGATTTGCATCTGCATCCTCAACAGTCCAGTCAATGACAGCAGCTCGTCGAATTTCAGATCAAACGGTCAGGAACCAGCAGCATGACGCTGATCTTTGGGCTAGAAGAACCTACAGAGGTCCTGTTCATGGCCAGAACCGACTGCAGTGGGCGAACCAGCATCGTCAGTGGACCATTGCGAATGATTGAAGAAGGCTTTGGTTTAGTGATGAATCATTCTTTCTGCTCTAGCGACATGATAGACGGAGAAGAATTTACTACAGAGTCCACGAGCGCTATGCCCAGAACTGCGTGGATGAGGCTCCTCCACGTGGTGGTGGAGGTATACTGGTGTGGGGGACGATCAACTTCATGGGAAGAAGTAACCTGGTGCAAATTGAAGGACGCCTGATTGCCCAACGATACGTCACTGAAATTCTTCGTCATCACGTCCTTCCACTTCTGGCCGTGCCAGGGTCAATTTTTCAGCAGGATAACGCTCGATCTCATGTGGTACAACTCACTACCCAGTTCCTCGCTGACAACAGCATCCAGACCATTCCGTGGCCATCCATGTCATCAGACATGAACCCAATAGAACACTTATGGGATGGACTCAACAGACAAGTCCACCAGCGAGACGTGGCCCCAACCAATCTCCAACAGTTGTCTCTTGCACTGCAGAAAGAGTGAGCAGCCATCCCACAACAACAGATTAAACAGCTAATTAGATCCATGTCAAGGAGTATAAACTCTATACATTTTGGCATCACAGCTTCGCTGCAGCGCTTTTTGTATAGTAGTATACTTATACACTATTTACCATGTCAAGAAGGTGTTCTCTGATACAGGCCAGAGGAGGCCATACACCTTACTGAAACAGAGGCCTCAGTCACAAAGATTAAAAGTCCAAACCAAATTTAATGAACATCATTTCAATGTTAAAGTCTTAAAGTTTATTCATGCCAAGATTGAAACATTAATTCCTTAAAATATAATTTTGGTACAAGCTTCAAATTTGGTGTCCATTACAACTACAGTAGTGTTGCGTTTCTTTTTTTGAACAGTATGTGAAAAGTGTGAAGAAAAGATGAAGGAAAAGAAATATCACAATGGATTTTAGATAGGAGACAGCAGGACTGCATAGTCCAGTTTTTATACTACCCTCTCGTCCCTTTCTTCTTTTTTGTTGAGTATGACACGCCAAAGTTTCCTCCATTTAGACATGCTCTGAGTCAGTTTCTTGTTCACTTTGACAGTCTAGTCAGAATGGCAGAAAATTTGAAATTCTTTATTCAAGTCCGTCCAAACCAAGTAACTTTTTTATGTATAAAATTTGTTTACAAGTCTTTATTGACTTTTAAAAACACTGCTTCCTTTGTTTGTATTGCAGTTGTCCTGCGAACAGAATGTGGCGATCAGAAAATTGTCACCTTGTGACAACTGAGCATTTTGAGTTCATCATCACCTGAGTTGCATTTCAAATATTGATTTTTGGTTGATATTTAACATGTTATTTGATTGTTATGCTGGTTGTTTATTATACTCGTAATTACTTTCATTTTCAGGGAGTTTTTTAAAACTTTACAGGAAAATGTTCACTTTTATTCTTGTAGTTTGAAGTGAAAAAAAAAAAAAAACAGTGGAAAAGTTGATTGTCTTTTCAAATGATTATTTTCACAGGAAATTCTTGTCACGTGCAATGGCTATTCTTGCAATAAATTTTTTTTGTCTTGTATTTATGAAATGTAATTTTTTTTGTCTTGTATTTATGAAATGTAATTTTTTTTTGTCTTGTATTTATGAAATGTAATTTTTTGTGTGTGTATTGTAGTGTCTGTACCCTTGCATATTTCTTTGTCACAGTGATGAACTATGACATGAAGTTCCATGCTAGGTGGTCATACAGATCTTCTATCTTTGATGCATTCATCAACTTAGGTCCTGACCATCTGTTCAGTCATTATGCCAAACTGCTCTTTTTTTTTTTTTTTTTAACACCACAAGAGTGCCTGCTGGATAGATGCACCACCTCGTGGTGGTGGAGTTTTTTAAAATAAAATCTCATCTCACATGTTTGAACGCTTATTTTCTTATTATCAATTATTAGTGATAAATAAGAAATTATTAATGTCAAAATTAATGCGGTGTAAACTGATGGATATGAAAGAACTAATGTTGTGTAAGAAATGATGAAATCTTCTTACCTTTTTTCACTATCTATTAAGTGCTTTGCTACTTGAAGGAAAGACCAGGTGATAATCGTTGTTGTAGAGAGTAAGTGATGAGTATGTTCACACAAGAGGGAGAGAACCACTGGGGCTAATTAAACTAATTTATGGAATATAAATTTTACCTCACAAGAGATTTCTGGGAGATTTTAAATTTCTCATGTCATAACTTATGGTGTTCCTGTTTCCCAGGTCATAACTGATGCTGATTCTAATTCTCATGTATTAACTTAATTTCTCATGTCATAGCTTAAGCTGCTTCCTGTTTCCCAGGTCATAACTGATGCTGATTCTAATACTCATGTATTAACTTAATTTCTCATGTCATAACTTAAGCTGCTTCCTGAGCTGCTTCCTGTTTCCCAGGTCATAACTGATGCTGATTCTAATACTCATGTATTAACTTAATTTCTCATGTCATAACTTATGGTGTTCCTGTTTTACAGGTCATAACTGATGCTGATTCTAATACTCATGTATTAATTTAATTTCTCATGTCATAACTTATGGTGTTCCTGTTTTACAGGTCATAACTGATGCTGATTCTAATACTCATGTATTAACTTGATTTCTTATATCATAACGATGCTGATTCTAATACTCATGTATTAACTTAATTTCTCATGTCATAACTTATGGTGTTCCTGTTTCCCAGGTCATAACTGATGCTGATTCTAATACTCATATATTAACTTAATTTCTCATGTCATAACTTATGGTGTTCCTGTTTCCCAGGTCATAACTGATGCTGATTCTAATACTCATATATTAACTTAATTTCTCATGTCATAACTTATGGTGTTCCTGTTTTACATGTCATAACTGATGCTGATTCTAATACTCATGTATTAATTTAATTTCTCATGTTGTAACTTATGGTGTTCCTGTTTCACAGGTCATAACTGATGCTGATTCTAATACTCATGTATTAACTTAATTTCTCATGTCATAACTTATGGTGTTCCTGTTTCCTAGGTCATAACTGATGCTGATTCTAATACTCATGTATTAACTTAATTTCTCATGTCATAACTTATGGTGTTCCTGTTTCCTAGGTCATAACTGATGCTGATTCTAATACTCATGTATTAACTTAATTTCTCATGTCATAACTTATGGTGTTCCTGTTTCCTAGGTCATAACTGATGCTGATTCTAATACTCATGTATTAACTTAATTTCTCATGTCAAAACTTAAGCTGTTCATATTTCTCATGTCTCACTTGTACTCCAAGCCTGTTGTTCATCCTCCTCTGCACTTGCCATAATGTGTGCAAAGACTTTTCAACTGTTATTTACTATATCAGCTTCTTCCATGTCCACGCCTGCGACTCCAGGCAAGAGATTTGAATGTGTTTGTTGCCTGCCACATTTCCTTCACTCCATTCAGTTCCTCAGCTGTTACCTGGGGATTTCCTCTAGATCTCTGTCATCTTTGTGTCACCCCTCGCTTGGTCTGCCAGGCATTTTCTATTTGCACTGTCCACCAAAGTGGTTGACTCAGTCCCCTGTTCTCTATTTACCTTTGTCACGCTTTCATTCTAGTCTTCCCTAGAGCCGGCTCATCTAAGCTCATATTTAAATTCTTGCTCTCTTATTGCCGGTTGCGTCATTTTCTTTCTGTTCCTAACAATGCAGTTTCTAATGCTCAACCCTGCGTATTTTACACAATGTTGCCCAGCTTGTACTTCGAGTATTAAAGGCACCACAAACCAGCAGCCTTTCCCCCGGTAGTTCTTGAAATTAAGACAAGAACTTTCATTGTTCTTCGTCTGTGAGCAAGTTGTTTCCAACTTATATATTATTTTCCGCTTTGCACCTCCAGTCCAACCTTGCAGGTCTGGTAATTCCAAGCCATCCATGTTCCACTCATTAAAGTTACCGATATATTGCATTACATTACAGTTACAGAATTAAACTAATGAAAGCTAAAACTATTGTATCAGGGTTGTGGAGCCTACTGAATAGGAGGTTTTGACAACTTAAAGTTCTAATGATTAATGAGAGATTTACCAGATGAAAAGGGAATAGAATGTGACTGTAACTTTGGCTAGCAAGGCAGGGAACACCACAGTCTCTGAGGCTGTGGAGTCTAGTAAAGAAGTAGTGCCCTTTCGCTGCACTCTGAGACTGCAAAATTTTCTGCCAATAAGCTGGTCCCACACCGATACAATGCTGCAACCCAACACCTTCACAGCATCGGCTACAAATAACACCAGCTCTCAGCACAAGCGAGATACAAGACAAGACCTAGGACTGTGTTTTACAATGTCTCTCTCTCTCTCTCTCTCTGAACCTTAAGTGCCCAGGGCACATGGGGCTTCCGCAAGGGTTTTCCACAAATGCCTGTCCTTCGCCTTTTTTTCTGCTCTTGCCCAGGTGAGCCCTCTATTGCTCAACATCCTTTTTGTTGTTCTTCTCCATGTCTCTTTTGGTCTACCCTTACTTCTGTTCCCCTGTGGTGTCCATCTTAATGCTATTTTTGGTAAGGTAACTGTAAATATGTCTCCATGTATGCCAGTAACCACCATCAAGTATTTACACAAATTGTAACATGTAAAATATTTTAATGACACCAGACAAATTGTAACATGTAAAATGCTTTGATGACACTAGACAAACTGTAACATGTAAAATATTTTAATGACACCAGACAAATTGTAACACGTAAAATGCTTTGTGACACCAGAAGAATTGTAACATGTAAAATGCTTTGATGACACCAGACAAATTGTAACACGTAAAATGCTTTGATGACACCAGACAAATTGTAACATGTAAAATGCTTTGATGACACCAGACAAATTGTAACACGTAAAATGCTTTGATGACACCAGACAAATTGTAGCACGTAAAATGCTTTGATGACACCAGACAAATTGTAGCACGTAAAATGCTTTGATGACACTAGACAAACTGTAACATACAAAATGTTTTGATGACACCTAAACCAGAGATTTTTCATCCATTTATTTTAGCTTATGATTTATAATAATTTTTTTTATGTGTCGTGATGGATACATTTTTTTTGTTCTAATTTAATAAAGTTTCTGAACATGGACGCTGGACTTGTTAAATCTACGTCGATGTACTGTGATGTCACTTCTGCTTGTATAAATAAAACATTTGTACACATGTTCTGAACATAATTACTTGCATAAAAAGTGATACCCTCTCTCCAGTTACAAAATGTTTCTTATTTTATCCTGAATAAACACTGTAAAGTTGCTCATCTTAGACATTCATCACAGCTACAAACTTTACTTTCTCACCACCATTCTCACTTTGTACTCTTTTGGAGATGTGACTGCACCACACTCATATTCTATTTTTGGAACAGAGTTTGGAGTTGGTGGAAGAAACTGGAACTTCTGGAACATGGAGGATAGAAACAGAAACAGTTCCATCTTTGCTATAGCCTCCCCCAGACAGACACGTCGTCCAGTACTGAAGGGGATAAACTGTTCTGGATTCTTCAGTTTGCCGCTGTCATCAATGAATCGTGCAGGTCGGTGACTTGGAGCATCAGATCCCCAGGTGTCCTCATCATGTAGGACAGAGTCCAGGTTTAGAAGGACATAGGTCCCTTTAGGCAGGGTGTAGCCTCTAATCGTCACCTCCTCAGAATAGACGTGAGTTACTGAAAGAGGTACGATACTGGCCAGACGTTGGGTCTCCATGGTGACAGCGTTCAGATATGTCAGTTTAGTCTTATCTTGTATGTTCGGAGGTCGATCTGTTCCAACTTTGTCTTTTATCTCTCTGTACACATTTTCTTGTATTTCTGGATGGTTGAGCATGTACAGGATACACCAGTAGATTGTGGTACTAGTGGTCTCAGTTCCAGCACCAAACAAATCGTTCATAATTTTTGACAAGTTCTCATCATCCATTGTAGCAGGTATGCCAGCTTGGATTTTCCTGTTTCTCTGAATAACTTAAGCGTCAGTCAGATTACACATGTCGTTTGAGTCTTCCACTTGCCGTTTCTTTTCATCTATAAATTTCTGAAGCAAACTTATTTGTGCCTTTGCATAAGCAGACAATTTTTTTGGCCTTGAAGAAGTCTCCAGGTATGTATCGAAGCCAGTACACGAAATTTATTAAACTGGCATTTTTTTGTTCTGAAGACAAGGAACCCATACAATGCATGAGTTTCTGAAATTCTTGATCATCATATTCAAATCTATGGCCAAATAGAATAAAACATGATGTTGGACGTGCTAATATTGGTCATAATGCAGATATCTGTTGGTTTTCCTTTCAAACTTGTGGACATTCCACATAACAACCAACTTCGTCCTGTATTTTCTCCGCCAGAAGATTCTTTCCCATTCCAAACGCTCTGAGAATGGACAAGGCCACAGATCTCTGCTCTTTCCAGAGAGGACCGTTAGAGAAAACCACTCCTTTCTGAGGAAGTCCACATTCCTGTGAGAGATCGTTCATGTTTTTAATCATTACAACAAAAATCTTTCTTATCTAATATTTTATATTGCATTTTCTATAATAGAAACTATTACTATTTAGTAGTAGCAGCAGTAGTAGTAGTAGCAGCAGCAGCAGTAATAGTAGAGGAAGCATTCCTAGTTGTAATAGCAGCAGCAGTAGTAGCAGCAGCAGCATCTACAGTAATTGTAGTAGAGGAAGCGTTACTGATTGTAGTAGTAGTAGTTGCAGCAGTAGTAATAGTAGCAGCAGCTACAGCAACAGTAGTAGTAGTAGAGGAAGCTACTAATTGTAGTGGTAGTAGTAGTAGTATAAGTAATAACAGAAGTATTAGTAGTAATTGAAATAGTAATTTCTCACGTGAGTCGTTACTTTGCCGTGTTGGGAGAACTTGTATGTTCCCATGACCCAAACAGCTTTGCTAACGAGCCAGACAAAGCACAGCTCTAACTCTGCTGCCGTGTAGGATGGCTGGGGGCAAAGGCTAGTGAAGCAAACCCGAAAGAAATGCCAGCTGAAGGAGGATTTACTGGGCCCAGGGGGACAAGGAGACCCAGTTATTCGAAGAACTACAGAACAGAGCAACGCCGTGACCCAAGCCTGGAAGGGATCCACCCAGAGCCACTGACGGCCACTCTGCTCGTACCATGAGGCCAGGACACGGAGACTAGGGGGATAAGCTCTTGACCAAAGGCAACATAAAGACAAATTCAGTACCCTGCAATGGAACGCTGAGCAAGTGAGGATTAAAAAGACAGAACTAAAAAATAAAAAAAAACCTGTAAAAGAACATAAGGTGCAGTTTTACAAGGCGACAGAAAGAGTGAGTAAGTGAGAAAAAAATGAATAAAAAGTGCGAGATGAGAATGCATAAATGGAAAACATACAACATCCAATATTTCGGCGAGAGCCTTTTTCGATGATTACATACACAAACAATACAAACATATAACTAAACGAAAAACTTATCTTAGTGGCATCCTCCAGAAAGTAGGAAACACAAGAATACGTGTCACATAGACAAATCACAGGGGCCACAAAGGAAAGCAGTTGAAGCCAGTCGGAAAAAAGAGGCGGAGAAAAACAAATTGGGGGGGGGGGGGAGAAAAAGGGGAAGGACAATAGACACCTGTAAGCTGCTAGAGAAGCAGGTGTGGGGGGGGGGGGCAGGGAAATAATATGAAACTGGTGAATAGGACAAGACCCAGAGGGGCAGAAACACCTATTCGGCCGCCAGAGAAGACGAGAAGGTGGCGGTAAGGAGGGGGGAGGGAAACTAGGAGAAAGAAATAAGAAAGTAGAGTCTAAATCGCAGAAAAAAGTGGAAAACTAAAGAAGTCAAAGGAAGCTGAAGACATTGTTAATTCCAACTGGGTGGAGACAGCCAGCCTAGGTGGGTTGGCAACCCTAAAGGGTAAGAAATAATGGGTCAGGGACTGACCAGTATTGGAAATGCTAACTCCGGAAATATCGATCCGACTGACCCAGTATAGTATAAAGAAAATGTGAGAGAATTTTAATAGGTCGGGATTTGTACGCTGAGCACGTAGGATGTGCCAGCGGATCAGAGGAGGTCATGTTTTCATCTAAGCACGAATGAGTGTGTTTATTCGTCAGTGGAAATATGTATGTATGTGTGTGTATGCGTGGGTGGGTGGGTTTTTTTTTTTTGGGGGGGGGGGGGGTCATATTCTGTGATGTGGACGCGTGCAAGCCGTGTCGACTTCGCCGATCCATCCATATCCGCTTAGGTATGATTGAGATAATAGAAATAGTACATGAGTAATCGTAGTTCCATTATAACATTTGTTCTGTGTAAGATTTTTTAGTAATGTACAAATGATGGTTTATGTGCACAAAAATATGTATTACTGAATTTTATGTGTATGCAATTCTTGCCAATTAGTTACGTACTGTTACAATCAGAATCTTAATCATTAAGTATGATAGTTTGAGATTTGTATGTGGAACGATTATGTTGTAAAATGGTTAGATTTAACCCACATTACGTAAGATGTTTTATTGATTTCAGTTATTCCATGATTGGTACCTTTTGAAGGAACCAATAATATTAAAAGAAATTGATTTGCATTTTGTTTATAACAATATAAACCGATGATTAACAGCAGTATAAAATGATTATTAACTGATGAAGAATCGTATTCATGTTTTTCCTTCTTTATTGTAATATTTTTGGTGTGTAGGAATGATTGAGAAATAGGACAAAGCGAAGAGCAGATTACAGGCCAGATTGCTATATTATCTTTTCCTTCCTTGTTGTAACATGTGTAATCTGTAAATCATCAATCAGTTATGCCTGCAGTATTACAACCAATAACAACTATACAACAAATCTATAGACAATAGAACATTAATATTATCATAAGGTAAGGCATATTAGGGAATACGGTGTTAGTCCCGTATTTCCATGACCTTCGGCACATGAAGTGTGATGTATATTATCATAAGACCTTTTTTAAATTTCTACACCTCTTCATGCTGTACTCCCAGCTCTCTCAGTTTAAGTAGCGATGTAGATTCCCTTCTCTCTAAGCGCATTGATAATATCGGCTCGATCCAGTGGTTCTTCATCTACTATGATGGCAGAACCAGCCAGTCTATCAGGTCTCTCACTTCCCTGTATGCCCAGGGACATAGATGAAGGTGACTGTGCGAATCGTTGATCTCAGCAATGACCCAAGCCACTGCCTGCATACAGAGCCTACCTGGACCTTCTGGATCATACTGAATGAATCAATTAGAACCATCATTGTACCGTTATGAACTTTTTTTATCGCGTGGTGAACATGTTCTTTGAAACATAGACTACGATCAAACTTCACTTTTAAGTATGTCATCAAGTTGGTTCTGCTCACATCCTCACCACTCAATCTCACAACAGAAATATCAGTGTTAACAATATGGTTGTTTAGTGAGAACCTGTCACTGATGCTTTTGAAGGGTTGACAAGGGCGTTAGAAACTTCACACCAGGAGAAAATTCGGTCAAGTTCGCTCTGCAATGCATTGTTGGCAGTCTTTTGTCTGTATTTTCCCTGTCGATACACCAGAATATCAGCGGCAAATGACAGAGCCCTTCCCCTCCCAAGCAGCTGTTCAGCAGCTGTAACCATGTGTACACTGAACAGGACCAGCGATAACGGGGAACCCTAAGGCAAACCTAGATATATCATTATTGGTTCAAAGACCAACTGCCACTTCTGAGAACCACGTTTCTCTGGAACGGGGCTGCAGCTACCCATCTGATGAGGAGAGGGTGCACTTGAGTCTAAGAAGCATGCGCATTAGGTAATTGAATAGAAATCAAGTACCACTCTGTTTACTCTCTCATCCAAACAAAAAGCAGGTAAGATCTTGGTAAATGAAATATCCTTAAGGATGGACAACCAACCTACTTACTTAGGAGTGACTCTTGACTCAAAACTGACCTGGAAGCAACACATCAACAGTGCAGAAGCAAAAGCCAGAAGAAAACTAGCCATATTAAGAAAATTGAGTGGAACCACAAGGGGAGCTAGTGAAAGAATCCTCAAGAATGTATATCAGCAAAGTATTCTACCACATTTAGAATATGGCTCAACATCTTGGTGCACAGCATCAAACACTACGCTGCATAATCTAGACAAGGTTCAAAATCAGTCACTACGGATTATCACAGGTGCCATGAGGTCCACACCAATAGAAGAAATGCAGAAAATAGTTTGGTGTTCAAGCGCTAAAGGAACGTAGAGACACAAAGGTCATGACCATGGGAGAGAAATTCCTTAGCTCTGTAAGCCATCCTCTGAAGGAGAGATTCAATAACTTGGCACTGAGACGGCTTAAAAGAAGCAGCTTCATTCACCAGGCCAAGCGTATGCGTAAGGTGATACCTGACCTTCCAACTGTAGTCGCTCCATTATCATCTGTACCAGACCATACACCATGGAAAGAAGCAGATTATACACAAATAACTATTCAGACTGAAGTGAAAGGTGTGCAGAATGGTGAGATGCAGAGCAGTCTTGTAAGATCAACAGCCACACTTAGTGTTCTAGATGATAAATATCCATGTGACACCTGGATACGTGTGTATACAGATGGATCTGCACATAATGCCATAAAGAATGGAGGGGCAGGAGCACATATTGAATATCCAAACAACACCACTGACAACATTTCCATACCCACTGGAAAATACTGCAACAACTATGATGCAGAAGTTAGGGCAATTATTGCTGCAGTTGAAAAACTATCAGACTCCAGAATTGAAACATGTCCTGTAGTAATTCTCACAATTGCAAGATCAGTACTGGAAGCTCTTCAGTGCAACAAACTACCAGACCTTAAGGATGCCTTGTCAAAAATTGGCTTACAACATGGAGTCACTTTGCAATGGGTTCCCTCCCACTGTGGGATACCAGGCAATGAGAAAGCTGACCAACTGGCCAAAGAGGGCACTGAAATGGAGCAACCAGACATACCAATCACTTATAATCAGAAGAAAAGCATGATAAAAACCTACAGGAAGCCACAAACACCACCACATGATGACTATCACATGCTAAACAGAAAGGAACAAGTCACCATCTTCCGTCTCCGAACAGGACACAGCCGACTCCGAAGTCATATGTATACAAAGTTTAAGGTTGGTACTACTAATCTATGTACATGTGCCCAGGTGCCCCAAACTGTGGAACATATCCTCCAGAACTGCACCAACTATGAGACACTGAGAAATAATTACTGGCCCAGTGAAACAACTAAAGAAGATAAGCTGTACTATTCCATACATGAATTACAAAAAAAAGTGAAATTTATCCAAGAAACAGGACTGCAGATATAGACAGGCAATGCGAACGAAGAAGAAGAAGAAGGTAATTGAACGGTAATCTGTTGTACAGATCTTCTAAGTTCGGTGCGGCTGCACTTGTCTCTTCTCGGGCCTGAAATTCTCCGAAGACGTCGTGAACAACGACTGCAACGTTGAGTCATGTCTCTTTGTTACTCCTATACCCTCCAAGTATGGGCGGGAGCATGCAACGTCCTTCCAAGGCACTAGCAACTTTACGTGCAACAATTTTCTGCACTAGCTTGCCAACAGTGTTCTGCGTCGTGATGATTCTGTAGGCGCTGCCCTGGGAATGGCCCTTGTTTGGCTTCGGCAGTTGTAGCAGGTAGCTGTGCAACCTTTCCTCTTTGATCTGGCCGCTCTGGATACTAGCGGTGAACTCACTGGCCAGGTCCTCCATGTCGTTGTCTATATCGGATGCCGTCAGGGCCTGGAGCTGTGGTGCGTGAACTGTCCCAGGTGTGATGGCATGTTCCTCTTCCAACACACCCTCGTCACATAGCTCTCAGATTGTCAGCTTAACTCTCAGTCTTGTAGCTTTGTTGTTGTGGTCAGTCTTCTCTATATAGCGTGCAAAGAGAGCTCTTCCTTTGCTCTCAACAAGTTTCTACAATGTCTAGTCTGTGCCTAAAGTCTGGTCTGTGCTCAAAGTCTGGTATGCCTCTATAACAAATACTCAAGCGGTTTTAGCACATATGCATTATCTCCGTAGCACCGGCGAAGATCTTGAGATAGAGAACTTCCTAGTCTACGTTCTGGCACATGAAAGAGGTCAAATTACTACTCACACACGTCAAAGAAGTACACAGCTGGGTCAGCTGTCAGACACATGGAAGTGCTTGGGCTTTTACGGCGTAGGCCGGAGGGAGAAGGGTGACGGAAGACTGCGGTGAATTTGCTTCGACCACAAGTACCCTGACTATGGAGGTCATGCCAGTAATCAAGGCAATGGCATGGCTGGAGACACGTACCGTCCCCAGGATTGTATTCTCAGTGACTTAATCAACATGGTCAGGAAGAGTGAGCCGGGTGGGTGCGTAAGAAGTGGTTGGAGTTGCTGAGAAGATCACGGCTGACAAAAATCTGTTTCATTTTCGTACCGGGCCATGCGGGGTTTGGAGGTAATGAACAAGCGACAGACTCCCTGTCATGGTTACAGTGTAGGGCAGACAGACTCCCTGTCATTTCTACAGTGTAGGGTGGACAGATTTGATGGCATGACTACAGTGTAGGGTGGACAGACTTGATGGCATGGCTTCAGTGTAGGATGAACAGACTTGATGGCATGGCTACAGCAGAGAATGGACAGACTTGATGGCATGGCTACAGCGGTGGGTGGACAGACTTGATGGCATGGCTACAGTGTAGGGTGGACAGACTTGATGGCATGGCTACAGTGGATGATGGACAGACTTGATGGCATGGCTACAGTGTAGGGTGAACAATCTTGCTGGCATGGCTACAGTGTAGGGTAACAATCTTGCTTGCATGGCTACAGTGTAGGGTGAACAATCTTGCTGGCATGGCTACAGTGTAGGGTGAACAATCTTTCTGGCATGGCTACAGTGTAGGGTGAACAATCTTGCTGGCATGGCTACAGTGTAGGGTGAACAATCTTGCTGGCATGGCTACAGTGTAGGGTAACAATCTTGCTGGCATGGCTACAGTTTAGGGTGAACAATCTTGCTTGCATGGCTACAGTGTAGGGTGAACAATCTTTCTGGCATGGCTACAGTGTAGGGTGAACAATCTTTCTGGCATGGCTACAGTGTAGGGTGAACAATCTTGCTGGCATGGCTACAGTGTAGGGTGAACAATCTTTCTGGCATGGCTACAGTATAGGGTGAACAATCTTTCTGGCATGGCTACAGTGTAGGGTGAACAATCTTTCTGGCATGGCTACAGTGTAGGGTGAACAATCTTGCTGGCATGGCTACAGTGTAGGGTGAACAATCTTGATGGCATGGCTACAGCGGTGGGTGGACAGACTTGATGGCATGGCTACAGTGTAGGGTGGACAGACTTGATGGCATGGCTACAGTGGATGATGGACAGACTTGATGGCATGGCTACAGTGTAGGGTGAACAATCTTGCTGGCATGGCTACAGTGTAGGGTAACAATCTTGCTTGCATGGCTACAGTGTAGGGTGAACAATCTTGCTGGCATGGCTACAGTGTAGGGTGAACAATCTTTCTGGCATGGCTACAGTGTAGGGTGAACAATCTTGCTGGCATGGCTACAGTGTAGGGTGAACAATCTTGCTGGCATGGCTACAGTGTAGGGTAACAATCTTGCTGGCATGGCTACAGTTTAGGGTGAACAATCTTGCTTGCATGGCTACAGTGTAGGGTGAACAATCTTTCTGGCATGGCTACAGTGTAGGGTGAACAATCTTTCTGGCATGGCTACAGTGTAGGGTGAACAATCTTGCTGGCATGGCTACAGTGTAGGGTGAACAATCTTTCTGGCATGGCTACAGTATAGGGTGAACAATCTTTCTGGCATGGCTACAGTGTAGGGTGAACAATCTTTCTGGCATGGCTACAGTGTAGGGTGAACAATCTTGCTGGCATGGCTACAGTGTAGGGTGAACAATCTTGCTGGCATGGCTACAGTGGAGGATGGACAGACTTGATGGCTTGGCTACAGTGTAGGGTGGACAGACTTGATGGCATGGCTACAGTGGAAGGTGGACAGACTTGCTGGCATGGCTACAGTGTAGGGTGGACAGACTTGATGGCATGGCTACAGTGTAGGGTGGACAGACTTGATGGCGTGGCTACAGTGTAGGGTGGATAGATTTGATGGCATGGCTACAGTGGAGTGTGGACAGACTTGCTGGCATGGCTACAGTGTAGGGTGGACAGACTTGCTGGCATGGCTACAGCGGAGTTGAAACAGGTAATGGACCGAGGTGATATTCTGAATGCACTCTGAGAAGCTGTTTCATTTTCGTACCGGACCATGCGGGGTTTGGAGGTAATGAACAAGCGACAGACTCCCTGTCATGGCTACAGCGTAGGGCGGACATACTCCCTGTCATGGCTATAGTGTAGGGCGGACAGACTCCCTGTCATGGTTACAGTGTAGGGCGGACAGACTCCCTGTCATGGCTACAGTGTAGGGTGAACAATCTGTCTTTGCTGTCTTTATTATGAAAGTCCTCTATTTGTCTGCACTGTTCATTTAACCATAGTTCCTTTGCTTCTCTGCATTTGCGTCTTATTTCTTTATTTATCTTGTTATATTTGTCTTGGTTATTTTTATTCCTCCTTCTCTTGTCCATCAGTCCTAAGATGTCGTCTGTCATCCATTTATTTTTAAGAGCTTCTTTTTTTCGGTGGTATTATCTCCTTAACAGTTTGGTGGATAGAATCTCTTAACATTGCCCATTGTTCATCTATACTATTTATCTTTGCTATTGCATTGTATCTATTTATTATAATAACTTTGTATTGTTCTCGCAGTTCTTGGTCATTTTTAAGGAGTTATGTATTCAGTTTGATGTTTCTCACTTTTCTGCCTGCTTTCTTTAGCTTTATTCTAACTTTTCCACAGAGTGGATCATGGTCACTATTGTAGTCAGCTCCTGGCATGGTTTTTGTTGTCAGTAATGCATTGCAGAATCGTTTGTTGATTAATACATAGTCTATCTGGTGTCTTTGTATACCCTGTTTTATTTTGATTAATGGAATTAAAATAGCTGTTACTAAAATGTATTCTTCTGCAACAATAAACATAATGCAGAGCTTGGCATTGTTGAAACAAGGACAGAGCAAGTGGGAGGGTCATTACAGCCAACCATCCCCAGGGCAGAACAACAGTGATTAAAATTTTCAGTGCCAGAGACTAAATAATTGATCATCGAAGTTCCTTTTTATTTGTTTATAACCAACATGTTCAACAGATTTTTACGTGGACATTTGTTCATTTTATTTTCTCGAAGAGCACTGAAAATACCAAAAAAGGCTGAAAGTAAGGAAGAGCATTGAAAATATCAAAGAAGGCTGAAAGTAAGGAAGAGCACTGAAAATATCAAAGAAGGCTGAAAGTAAGGAAGAGAACTGAAAATATCAAAGAAGGCTGAAAGTAACGAAGAGCACTGAAAATACCAAAGAAGGCTGAAAGTAAGGAAGAGCACTAAAAATATCAAAGAAGGCTGAAAGTAACGAAGAGCATTGAAAATATCAAAGAAGGCTGAAAGTAAGGAAGAGCACTAAAAATATCAAAGAAGGCTGAAAGTAACGAAGAGCACTGAAAATATCAAAGAAGGCTGAAAGTAAGGAAGAGAACTGAAAATATCAAAGAAGGCTGAAAGTAAGGAAGAGCACTGAAAATATCAAAGAAGGCTGAAAGTAACGAAGAGCACTGAAAATACCAAAGAAGGCTGAAAGTAAGGAAGAGCACTAAAAATATCAAAGAAAGCTGAAAGTAAGGAAGAGCACTGAAAATACCAAAGAAGGCTGAAAGTAAGGAAGAGCACTGATAGTAAGCAAAAACACTCTAAATTATGTAATTCACATAAGCAATTTATTAAAAAGCACAGTTAACTTTACTTTCAGCTGTTGTTTCTGGGAGCCACAAAAACATTGATACTGTTACGTGTTTTACAAAATAGGAGCTCGACAATGAATTCTGTGTGTTAGCACATCAAAAACACTTTCTGTTTTCATTTGTGGATCTCAAATTGTCCACAAGGTTGTTCACACTTCCAGACTGTTGTTAAAGCTTAGTAATATATTCATGTATGAAGTAATAAATGATCAGCATTAATTTGAGGGCTCACCTGGGCAAGAGCAGAAAAAAAGGCGAAGGACAGGCATTTGTGGAAAACCCTTGCGGAAGCCCCATGTGCCCTGGGCACTTAAGGTTCAGAGAGAGAGAGAGATTAATTTGACTGACAAAAGAAGAAACATCTTCACACAGATATGATGTTAGTAAAGATCATCTGATTTATGCAAATAATGAAACTCATACAGTACAGACAAAATTACACAATGTTTGTAAACAATACATACATTTTTACTAATATTCATAACAATACAAAAAAATTTTTAAATCTTTGTCAACAATACAGACAAATGTTACAATGTTCATAAAAGTATATACAAATTTTCACATATAAATTTTTCTTTCAAAACAGGAAAACAATGCATTTTTACACTTTGCTCTGCAAAAGTCTCATTGGTTCCTATTAAAAAAAATTATATCTAGAGTCATAAACTTTATATGTGTGTCATAAAAAACCAGACTCAACTGGTTATAATTGTCTTGCTAATGAACATAAATGGGTCTCAGATCTTTGTGTGCGTTGTGATAACCATTGTTAAAATAATTTATATTTTCACTTAATGCGATTACACTGCACTCTATTGTTTTAAAATCATTTGTCCATCAAAAATATGTAGTGAAAACTTAATTATTGGTGCATATTAAAGCAAGCATTGCAAAAGTAGCTTGGATGTTCTCAGAAATCTTTATGATGTTATTTATGCTTCTTTTATCATGTTTTCTGCTTATGTGTCTGATCTGAGCTGGAGTACTATCATTCTACAGGTGTGTCAACTCTTCTTATGTAGATTAACACGGAAGAGCCAACTTTGGAAATTAGAATGAGCAGATTCTGAAATCTAAATGCAAGAAAATTATAAGAGACACGGTTGGTTGCTGATATCATTATTTACACTGGTAGGTAGGAGAGACCTGGTTGCTGATATCATTATTTACACTGGTAGGTAGGAGAGAGCTTGTTGCTGATATTATTGTTTACACTGGTAGGTAGGAGAGAGCTTGTTGCTGATATTATGTTTACACTGGCAGGTAGGAGAGTGCTTGTTGCTGATATTATTGTTTACACTGGCAGGTAGGAGAGTGCTTGTTGCTGATATTATTGTTTACACTGGTAGGTAGGAGAGAGCTTGTTGCTGATATTATTGTTTACACTGGCAGGTAGGAGAGTGCTTGTTGCTGATATTATTGTTTACACTGGCAGGTAGGAGAGTGCTTGTTGCTGATATTATTGTTTACACTGGCAGGTAGGAGAGTGCTTGTTGCTGATATTATTGTTTACACTGGTAGGTAGGAGAGAGCTTGTTGCTGATATTATTGTTTACACTGGCAGGTAGGAGAGAGCTTGTTGCTGATATTATTGTTTACACAAGTAGCTAGGCAGGAGCATGTTGCTGATATTGTTTACACTATTAGCAAAATAGGAGCTTGTTGCTGAATTATTGTTTACACTATTAGCTAAATAGGAGCTTGTTGCTGAATTATTGTTTACACTATTAGCAAAATAGGAGCTTGTTGCTGACATTATTGTTACACTATTAGTTAGGCAGCAGCTTGTTGCTGGTATTATTGTTTACACAAGTTACTAGGCAGGAGCTTGTTACTGATATTATTGTTTACACTATTAGCAAAATAGGAGCTCGACAATGAATTCTGTGTGTTAGCACATCAAAAACACTTTCTGTTTTCATTTGTGGATCTCAAATTGTCCACAAGGTTGTTCACACTTCCAGACTGTTGTTAAAGCTTAGTAATATATTCATGTATGAAGTAATAAATGATCAGCATTAATTTGAGGGCTCACCTGGGCAAGAGCAGAAAAAAAGGCGAAGGACAGGCATTTGTGGAAAACCCTTGCGGAAGCCCCATGTGCCCTGGGCACTTAAGGTTCAGAGAGAGAGAGAGATTAATTTGACTGACAAAAGAAGAAACATCTTCACACAGATATGATGTTAGTAAAGATCATCTGATTTATGCAAATAATGAAACTCATACAGTACAGACAAAATTACACAATGTTTGTAAACAATACATACATTTTTACTAATATTCATAACAATACAAAAAAATTTTTAAATCTTTGTCAACAATACAGACAAATGTTACAATGTTCATAAAAGTATATACAAATTTTCACATATAAATTTTTCTTTCAAAACAGGAAAACAATGCATTTTTACACTTTGCTCTGCAAAAGTCTCATTGGTTCCTATTAAAAAAAATTATATCTAGAGTCATAAACTTTATATGTGTGTCATAAAAAACCAGACTCAACTGGTTATAATTGTCTTGCTAATGAACATAAATGGGTCTCAGATCTTTGTGTGCGTTGTGATAACCATTGTTAAAATAATTTATATTTTCACTTAATGCGATTACACTGCACTCTATTGTTTTAAAATCATTTGTCCATCAAAAATATGTAGTGAAAACTTAATTATTGGTGCATATTAAAGCAAGCATTGCAAAAGTAGCTTGGATGTTCTCAGAAATCTTTATGATGTTATTTATGCTTCTTTTATCATGTTTTCTGCTTATGTGTCTGATCTGAGCTGGAGTACTATCATTCTACAGGTGTGTCAACTCTTCTTATGTAGATTAACACGGAAGAGCCAACTTTGGAAATTAGAATGAGCAGATTCTGAAATCTAAATGCAAGAAAATTATAAGAGACACGGTTGGTTGCTGATATCATTATTTACACTGGTAGGTAGGAGAGACCTGGTTGCTGATATCATTATTTACACTGGTAGGTAGGAGAGAGCTTGTTGCTGATATTATTGTTTACACTGGCAGGTAGGAGAGAGCTTGTTGCTGATATTATTGTTTACACTGGCAGGTAGGGGAGAGCTTGTTGCTGATATTATTGTTTACACTGGCAGGTAGGAGAGTGCTTGTTGCTGATATTATTATTTACACTGGTAGGTAGGAGAGTGCTTGTTGCTGATATTATTGTTTACACTGGCAGGTAGGAGAGAGCTTGTTGCTGATATTATTGTTTACACTGGCAGGTAGGAGAGAGCTTGTTGCTGATATTATTGTTTACACTGGTAGGTAGGAGAGAGCTTGTTGCTGATATTATTGTTTACACTGGCAGGTAGGAGAGTGCTTGTTGCTGATATATTGTTTACACTGGCAGGTAGGAGAGAGCTTGTTGCTGAGATTATTGTTTACACTGGTAGGTAGGAGAGAGCTTGTTGCTGATATTATTGTTTACACTGGCAGGTAGGAGGGAGCTTGTTGCTGAATTATTGTTTACACTGGCAGGTAGGAGAGTGCTTGTTGCTGATATTATTGTTTACACTGGCAGGTAGGAGAGTGCTTGTTGCTGATTATTGTTTACACTGGTAGGTAGGAGAGAGCTTGTTGCTGATATTATTGTTTACACTGGCAGGTAGGAGAGAGCTTGTTGCTGATATTATTGTTTACACTGGTAGGTAGGAGAGAGCTTGTTGCTGATATTATTGTTTACACTGGCAGGTAGGGGAGAGCTTGTTGCTGATATTATTGTTTACACTGGCAGGTAGGAGAGTGCTTGTTGCTGATATTATTATTTACACTGGCAGGTAGGAGAGTGCTTGTTGCTGATATTATTGTTTACACTGGCAGGTAGGAGAGAGCTTGTTGCTGATATTATTGTTTACACTGGCAGGTAGGAGAGAGCTTGTTGCTGATATTATTGTTTACACTGGTAGGTAGGAGAGAGCTTGTTGCTGATATTATTGTTTACACTGGCAGGTAGGAGAGTGCTTGTTGCTGATATTATTGTTTACACTGGCAGGTAGGAGAGAGCTTGTTGCTGATATCATTGTTTACACTGGCAGGTAGGAGAGAGCTTGTTGCTGATATCATTGTTTACACTGGTAGGTAGGAGAGAGCTTGTTGGTGATATAATTTTTTACATTGGCTGGTATTAGCTTGTTGGTGAGATCATTGTTTACATTGGCAGGTATTAGCTTGTTGGTGAGATCATTGTTTACACTGGCATGTAGGAGCTTTTTTCTAAGATCACTGTTTATACTGGCAGGTTGTAGAGTGTTGTTGAGATCAGTGTTTACTCTAAGCAAGTTGCTTAGAGTATTATTGTTTACACTGGCAGGTAGGAGCTGATTTTTTAATTATAACAATTTCATGTATGGTGGAAAGACTGTTTCGTGTAGAGTTCCTGTTATAATAAGATTTTTGCCGTGGTGCATCTTGAAATAACAGGGTAATCTTTTGATGACACAGACTTTGCTGTGTATATGACACTCGTTAGCTGGGCCGTGTCGACATCAGTTGTGCTGATTCACGTTACGCACGTGAATATCAGGGTCGACTTCCATCTTGCACTTGAGGTTACTGGACTAGTTACACACATAATTCCAGCTCTCACTCTCACCTGCTGGATTAGTTACACACTGTTCCAGACATACTTCTCATCCAGGCTCGTTGACGACAACTGGTACAGATACTCAAGTAAATCCTGGGTAATGGTGACTTGCAACATTTATTGATGGGATGATGATAATGCTGATGAAAATAACATTAAATTCGACTGCCAGCTGGTTATCCCTGCCATGTGGCCAGTCCATTCATACGTACAACTAAAATGTTCATCTGTTCCACGAAGACATCACACAGTTCGACAAAACATGTCCACACAATTACACGTTCAAACCAAGACTAAAACTCCACAGACTCAGCATTGCCCCTACAATTTCCTGTCACGGGTTTTGCAGCCCACGTGACCTTCTCGAAGGATCTCAGCACGAGGAAATTAAAAAAGAAAACCCATAATAATGCCCTTACTATCATTGTTATACGAATACTGCTATACTGTACTCTCATAGGCAGAACTAGTCAGTGTCACACACTTAAGTAGAAATTATGTCAGTGTCACATACTTTACTAGAAATTATGTCAGTGTCACACACTTTAGTAGAAATTATGTCAGTGTCACACACTTTGCTAGAAATTATGTCAGTGTCACACACTTTAGTCGAAATTATATTCCTTTGCATAAAGGACAATCTTGCAAATTACAGTGCATTAGTAACATTAATAAGTTGTCCTATTAGCGTTCTTTTACATCCAGGATAGTCTAACAAATAGATGCACATGTCTTTGATGTATTCCAGCAGCTTATTTGCTGACAATCTGTTAAATCATTATGTCATGTTGTTCATTATCTTCTGTGTTTGTCTTGCCATGTCTGTCATCCATTTTATTTTTCTTGCTGTTTTTACATCTTCAAATTCTTTCTTTCTCATTACATGGCTAACTTGCAAATGCCCTTTTTTCTTATATCTGTGGTTAAATTTATATGTCTTCATTGGCTAATACTGGAGATACAATGATTAAAAGGAGGACAGCTATCACTCTTCAAAAAATAAAACAGCTAAAGAATCTGTAGATAGGAACAGACAGAACTACAAAAATAAGATTTTTAAGGGCATGCATCTTTCCCATTGCAACATATGCCTGTGAGACCTGGACACTTAACAAAACAGCTGAGAAACACATAAATGCCTTTGAATGTAAATGCTACAGAAGAGTCCTTCAGATATCTTGGACACAAAAAAAGAACAAATATATCCATACTCATTCAGATAATTCATTCATTTGCATGTCCCTTGAGGAACTTTGCCTCCCTAACAGCACTCCTGTAGGCCTCTCGGTTGTGAGCAAGATGGTCGGCTGCTGATGCATCCATTTGCAGATCATCAACATTGTCTTACAGTCATCTTTGCCTTGGTCTTCTTCTCTTTCTCTTTCCCATTATGTACCCTTCCAAGACGGTCTTCTCCATACTACAAGAACTTAATATTTAAGAAAGTTGACCAGTGAAGAGGATTAAACAGAGAAAACTTTAATATTTTGGACACATTAAACATCATGAGATTTTAGAGAAGACTGTTTTGGAAGTGTGCATAATGGGAAAAAGAGAGGAAGACCAAGGTGAAGATGGCTGCAAGACATCATTGATGATCTATGAAAAGATACATCAGCAGCAGGACACCTTGATTACAACTGAGAGACGTACATGAGAGCTGTTAATTGGCATGCAAATGACTGACTGACATTAGCTTTTGTATTATGTCTCTTATGATTTATCTTAGCTAAGATACTTTTAACATTCTGAGAAACAGCAAACAGTGTCTTTGTCCTAAATGCAAAAAAAGAAAATGATATATTTACCCTTTTTTTCTCTCACTTA
The DNA here is from genome assembly GCA_009760885.1 of Achatina immaculata. Taxonomy (NCBI): domain Eukaryota; kingdom Metazoa; phylum Mollusca; class Gastropoda; order Stylommatophora; family Achatinidae; genus Lissachatina; species Lissachatina immaculata. Next base: position 31,876,935 of record CM019696.1, read on the forward strand.
CATCCTTCAACTCTTCTTTCATGGTTTTAAAAGTTTTTTTTACTGCAGCTACTCCTATTTATTTTTCACTGTTTTGGAAAAATATGTTCTGAAATAAATGGAAGAATATTTACCACTTTCTGAAATGGCAAATTCACTAGAAAGCCATGAACCTGATTGGTTAATTTGTATCCTATCTACAATCATCTGTTCTAGTCTTGTGCAAAGACCAGTAGGACCAAATGCTTAGCTACCATCAGGGCAGTCATTTGCTATATGCCAGGATTTACAGAGAGTGAGGTTATTTGTATCAGGTAAAATTGGGGTTGTCATGACAGTGGCTATGAGGTTGTGTCCACCTTACAAACTACAGTGCTGTGTTTCTCAGCTAGTCTTGAGAAAGTTGGAGGTTGTTCAATCATGGGAGAATTTATGTGTAAATATCTTATACAGAGTAACGAATAAACTTGAAATATGTCAAATAAGGTGTAAGAATATCATATATATATATATATCATACTACAAGAACTTAATATTGAAGAAAGCTGGCTAGTAAAGAGGATTAAAGAGAGAAAATTTTAATATTTTTGACACATTAAACGTCATGATAGATTTTGAGAAAGCCTTTGACAGTGTCAACAGAGATGCACTGTGGAAAATCCTAAGATGGCATGGCCTCCCCCATAAAATAGTTAATGTAATCAAAGCCCTATACGAGGGTTTTCAGTGCAAAGTTATCTGTGGAGAACATACCTCCAGCAGCTTTAGGGTACAAACAGGAGTGAAACAGGGATGTGTACTATCACCAACATTATTTATCTTGGCAGTAGACTGGTTAATGAAGGAGGCAACATCAGACAAACGCAGAGGATTACAATGGACCCTTGACACAGTGCTGGAGGACCTTGACTTTGCGGACGACATTTGTCTATTATCAAGCAGTCACAAAGATATGCAAGATAAAATAAACAAGTTAACCCAGAATGCAAACAACATAGGACTAAAGATCAATGTAGGAAAGACAAAGTTAATGAAGCAAAATGTGAACAACAGAAATGTACTCAGAGTAGATAACAAGTTAGTGGAGGAGGTCAACGAATTTGTATACCTTGGCAGCAGAGTAGTAGAAAATGGAGACAGCACAGAGGACATCAACAGCAGACTTACTAGAGCAAACCAGGCTTTTGCAATGCTACAGAATATATGGAAATCAAATAAACTAAGCATAAATATGAAAATCAGGATATTTAAGAGTAATGTTCTAAGTGTACTACTCTATGGAAGTGAATGCTGGAAAATCACCAAAACCATAGAAAACAAGTTGAATTCTTTCCAGACTAAATGTTTACGTAGAATTAAAAAAATATTTTGGCCAAACACCATAAGAAATAACATTTTATTGGCAGAAATGCAGATGAAACCACTGACAACAATTATTGAGGAAAGACGCTGGCGATGGTTGGGACATGTGCTCCGAATGACTGACAACTCACTACCAAAAATAGCACTAAGATGGACACCACAGGGGAGCAGAAGTAAGGGTAGACCAAAAGAGACATGGAGAAGAACAACAGAAAGGATGTTGAGCAATAGAGGGCTCACCTGGGCAAGAGCAGAAAAAAGGCGAAAGACAGGCATTTGTGGAAAACCCTTGCGGAAGCCCCATGTGCCCTGGGCACTTAAGGTTCAGAGAGAGAGAGAGAGAGAGAGAAACGTCATGATAATTTAGAGAAAACCATCTTGGAAGGGTACATAATGGGAAAAAGAAAGAGAGGAAGACCAAGGCAAAGATGGCTGCAAGACATCGTTGATGATCTGCAAATGGATACATCAGCAGCTGGCCATCTTGCTCATAACCGAAAGGCCTACAGGAGAGCTGTTAGGGAGGCAAAGTTCCTCAGGGGACATGCAAATGAATGAATGAATGAATATCGTATAAGAATTCAATGATGTCTTATCAAGATTGATGTTATGGCAGTAATTACTAATGTTATGCAAGAAAAGGTTAATTATGTAAAAATTATTTTATATCATTTAATGATTAATGTTACTGCATTCTAGGGGAGGTTAAAGTCATGTAAGATCAATGTTATACATACAGGCAAAAAAGGTGAAAGCTTTCTATGCCATTAAAGCATTTTGGTGATATGGCACATGAAAGTGTGATGTGGTCAGCATCATGCTAGGCCAGATTTACCTTCCAGATTTATCTAGTATCCACTTTTAGAGGTTTGTTAAACCCCAGTGTCTTTTTTTAGTGTGCACCAGAAAAAAATATCACTTGCTGAGACTTGAACCTGGTACCACCGGATTAGTAAACCGAGAACCTACCTAACCACTCAGTTAACCACGCTGCCATAAGTATTGATGTTATAGTAGTAATCATCAGTGTCATGTAGGAAATGAAGAAAATTATGCAAGAAAAAGTCAGTAAGAATTGTTTCATGTTTGGTAAGAAGGAGACTGAGTCAAAAAATAATCACAGTATTTTTTATTAACATAAAATGTACAAATATAACTGAGAACTTATCACTTTTCAACATAGTCCCATCACTTTCAGTGCAGGTCTGCCAGCATTTCACAAATGTCCAGATTCCTCAAGAAAGAACAACTCATGTGACAGTCTGTGTCCTTTATCTCATCGTCTGTACTGAACATCTTCCAACCCTCTGCATGGTAACCTGATAAAGGGTACTTGAACTAAACATATGAACTTGTAATGAGAATGATGCGTATGTTAATGAGATATCATTTTGATGGGAGTGTGTGTGACACACAAGCACACACACCCACTCTCACACACATACACACACACTCTCTCTCTTACACACACACATACAGATTACATCATTGTTTCAAATATTTGACCTGATTTAGGTGATATTGTGAAGGTCACTATGCCCAATGACTATCGCCACTCTTTTTATTAGGTGTGCGTTGCCTGGTGGGACTTAGGATGAAAGGGAGACATAAAGAGGGAGTAGGGGTTATGAAAGGATGCGATGGAGATAATGTTCTTTATCTGTAAACTCTCAATTTTTTTTCTTTTTATTTTGTAAACAGCGCATGGTGCTGCTAGATAAGTTGTGCACCTGGAGGTGGTGAGGGCTTTTAGATGAAAATCTTAGCCTGGATGGAAGGACCATCTTGCTGATCATAGTACCTTCCGTGCCAGGTAAGTAGACTCTGAAAAGTTACTAGGGATGTTCTTAGTATTCGACTTCCAATCGTATGTGGCCGAATTTTGACGAGATTTGAATATTCGTTCTAGAAAAAAAAAATCAGATAGTGAAATTTCGAAAACTTGAATGATTTACATTTTAATATAACCAGAAATGAAATGTTTATGTGTGATTGGTTGTTCGTTTTCGTCATTAGAATGATACAGAGTGTAAAACCTTTTCTAGATGATCCAGAAATTAAAGACAAAAGATTGCTTTCAGATTATATCCTGAAGCTACAAAACTGTAAAGTTTCCTCAGCTGCATGGTCATACTTTCTCCCACAGACAGCTGCTGCACCACAGCTATGTTGTTTACTTCCTTACACAAGTTTACTTAAGTATTTCATTTTGTTTGGACTGACCTTTCTGGTGCAAAGATTGACTATTTGTGAACTATAGATGACCATTCCAACTCTATGGACTCATTCATTCCTTTGCATGTCCCTTGCGGAACTTTGCCTCCCAAACAGCACTCCTGTAGGCCTCTCGGTTGTGAGCAAGATGGCCTGCTGCTGCTGCATCCATTTCCAGATCGTCAACGATGTCTTGCAGCCATCTTCGTTTCGGTCTTCCTCTTTTTCTTTTTCCCATTATGTATCCTTCCAATACGGTCTTCTCTAAATTATCATGACGTTTAATGTGTCCAAAATATTTCAGTTTTCTCTCTTTAATCCTCTTTACTAGCCAGCCTTCTTCAATATTAAGCTCTTGTAGTATAGATATATTTGCTCTTTTTTGTGTCCACGATATTTGGAGAACTCTTCTGTAGCATTTACATTCAAAGGCATTTATGTGTTTCTCAGCTGTTTTGTTAAGTGTCCAGGTCTCACAGGCATATGTTGCGATGGGAAAGATGCATGCCCTTAAAAATCTTATTTTTGTGGTTCTGTATGCTCCTCTCCACAGATTCTTTATTTCTCTATGGATTAAGTTACCAAAAACACAGATTAGTTCAAGAAAGATGGCGTCTCCCACTAACATCGTATCCGGATGACTTTCGGTGATTTGAAAAGTTAAAGATTTAAAGTTAAATGTTTAATTCCGATAATTTTGCAGACATGAGTTTGTAGTCCAGAGAAAGGTCTGTTTCACAGGGGATATCACAAACAAGGAAAAGTTAAGTTTGTCCCTTCTTCGTGTCGTCACTTGACGTACAAGATGGTTTACAAGCTGAGATACATACAATTATTATATGGAGAGAAGTCCCAAATAAAGTAGATGTTGACAATTCGTTTTTGAAATGATAGATTAAGTCATCCTTAGACGGGAGTGAACTCCCAAGTTTGACCTTCATACCTGTACTGATAACATTTACTTTACTCCTTCCTTTTCATAACATCTTACTAAACATGGCTAGACCACCCTACTCTATAAATCGATACTTCACAAAGACACATTCTTGGCAACCATACTCACCTTCTGAAAACACTCCTAATTAAGAGTGTGACAAGCCTGTGGGTAGGGGGAAGTAAATACTTCATTAGGCTCGGGGCCGTTTTCCTGGTTCAATCATTCAAGTGCCGCGTGGCGTAGGCGATCACTTCTCTCCACAGTTCCCTGTCTTTAGACTTGATTATGAGATCCGCCGGTGACTTTCTTCCTAGCCACACTGGCAGCCTATCCAGTAACTTCTCTCTCTGTCTTCCTCTATTTCTTCTCCCCTCACTTTGTCCATTTGCCACAGTGTGTTCCAATTTTCCTCTTATCAGAAAATGTCCTACAAATCTCGCTTGTTTGCCTCTGATTTTTGCTGTAATTTGCCTTTTAACTCTAACCTCTCTTAAGACTTCTTCGTTGGTTTTCTTAGCTGTCAATGGTACCTTCAACACCCTTCTTATGAACCACATTTCCATGGCCTCCATTTCTCTCTTTACTCTCTTATTCGTAGACCATGCTTCACATCCATAAAACACAATTGGCTCGAAGTAACATTTAAGTACTCCGAATCTTGTTTCCATTGATATGGATCTGTTGCACAAGATGTATCTCATTTTCTGGAATGATGACCTGGCCTGAGCACGTCTGCTTTTTATTTCGTTGTGACATTTCCCATCAGCTGTTATAATAGTTCCTAAGTATTTAAATCTATCAAGTTGTTTCAGTTCTGTGCCATCGATGGCAATGCTACATTTTGGTGGTATTTTTTTCCTAGAGATGAACATCACATGTCTTCTTTTTATTCAGGCTGAGACCTTTACTTTTACTATCATGAACCACGATGTCCAGAAAAGCCTGTAGCTCCCCTTCACTTTTAGCAATCAAGACTGTGTCATCTGCATGTCTTAAGTTGTTAAGATTGTACCCACCAACTGATATTCCTGGCAAGCTCTCTATATTTCTCATTATGTTTTCACTGTACAAGGAGAAGAGGTCAGGAGATAAAACACATCCTTGCAGGAGATAGAATACATCCTTGTCTCACTCCCGATTGTATGTCTTGGAATGCTGCTATGGGGTTCTCAACCTTCACTGCTGCTGATTGCTGCCAGTATATAATGTTGGTGAATTTCAGATCTTTCCCATCTATGTTGATGTCTTCCAGCATTCTTATAATTTCTGTGTCTTTAGACAGGTTTTGGGTCAGATTATGGAAATAAAAGTTGTTTGATGCAGTGAACAGCTGGCTGATTTTGTTAAAGAAAAAACAAACAAACTCTTTTCTCTTGAACTTGCCGGAGATTTGATGGATTTGTTCTCTAAAGTCTCTTAAAGTATAGATTGATAAGACATAGTTAGTAGATGGAGAATTTAGAATGTACGTTCAGATTAAAGAACTAAAGTAATGAAAGCTGATCGCTGAAGGCTGAATTAGGGGATTCATGAAATCTAGCACCCAAAAGCTAGTGGGCAGCACATTAAGGGGAAGTAAGAATTTTAGCACCCACAAGTTATTTGCTTAGAGAGTAAGAGGTTGTGATCATTTCAACAAAGTTTGACGAAAAAATAAATACCATGGGAGCTTAACTTGGCATAGAAACAAAAAGTAGATAACAACGGAGGGAGTTTTAGAGACTAGAGACCGAAGATAGGATCAGAGATTAGGGGTCACGCATGATGGTGTTTTGGGGTCACGTATCATGGGGTTATAGGGGAAACGCATCACGGTGTTACTTAAAACTGATTGGCCATGGAGCCCTGACTGGCACGAAAATAATAAAGTCATCTAAACACAAGACTACAGTTTATGTCATCTTTGAACTAAACACAAGACTACAGTTTATGTCATCTTTGAAATAAACACAAGACTACAGTTTATGTCATCTTTGAACTAAACACAAGACTACATTTTATGTCATCTTTGAACTAAACACAAGACTACATTTTATGTCATCTTTGAACTAAACACAATACTACAGTTTATGTCATCTCTGAACTAAAGACAAGACTACAGTTTATGTCATCTATGAACTAAACACAAGACTACAGTTTATGTCATCTTGAACTAAACACAAGACTACATTTTATGTCATCTTTGAACTAAGCACAAGACTACAGTTTATGTCATCCTTGAACTAAACACAAGATTACAGTTTGCGTCATCTTTGAACCAAACACAAGACTACAGTTTATGTCATCTTTGAAGTAAACATAAGACTAGAGTTTATGTCATCTTTGAACTAAACACAGGACTAAAGTTTATGTCATCTCTGAACTAAAGACAAGACAACGGTTTATGTCATCTTTGAACTAAACACAAGACTACAGTTTATTTCACCTTTGAACAAAACAAAAGACTACATTTTATGTCATATTTGAACTAAACACAAGACTACAGTTTATGTCATATTTGAACACAAGACTACAGTTTATGTCATCTTGGAACTAAACACAAGACTACAGTTTGCATCATCTTTGAACTAAAGACATGACTACAATTTGCGTCATCTTTGAACTAAAGACAAGACTACAGTTTGCATCATCTTTGAATTAAAGACAAGACTATGGTTTATGTCATCTTTGAACTAAACACAAGACTACAGTTTACATCATATTTGAACAAAACACAAGACTACAGTTTATGTCATCTTTGAACTAAACACAAGACTACAGTTTATGTCATCTTTGAACTAAACACAAGACTACAGTTTACATCATATTTGAACAAAACACAAGACTACAGTTTATGTCATCTTTGAACTAAACACAAGACTACAGTTTATGTCATCTTTGAACTAAACACAAGACTACAGTTTGCGTCATCAATTTTGAGAGTTTTGCTGGAAACGTCATATTTGGTTAGTTGGTGGCATACCTAATAACGTAGAAGGGAAAAAGAGAACGGAAAGAAGGGTTGTTACCAGTCACACTTCCTGATTGTTTATTCTGCTTTATCATGCCTTTATCTGATGCGTTACATTGCGTCAAAGGCTGTGGAGCCTGCTGAGCAGGAGATTTTGACAACCTGAAATTCTAATACTGATTTCTATAAGACTGATCTATCAAATGAAAAGGGAAATAGAATGTAATGATAATTTTGTTATTGTTTTAATTATCTAATTATGAAAGTAGGTGAGTATATGACTTTATGACTATTGTTGTGGGGGCAAAGATGCTGTCGGTCTTGACAATCAGCGACCCGTAGCTGACTTGTTGGTGACCCATAGCTAACATGTTGCTGTCAAGGTTGGTGACCCATAACTGACATATTGCTTTCAAGGATGGTGACCCATAGCTAACATGTTGCTGTCAAGGTTGGTGACCCATAACTGACATACTGCTTTCAAGGATGGTGACCCATAGCTGACATGTTGGTGACCCATATCTAACAGGTTGCTGTCAAGGTTGGTGACCCATAACTGACATGTTGGTTTCAAGGATGGTGACCCATAGCTGACATGTTGGTGTCAGGGTTGGTGACCTGTTGCTCACGTGTTGGTGTCAGAGTTGGTGAACCATAGCTGGAATTTTGGTGTCAGGGTTGGTGAACGATAGCTGACATGTTGGTGTCAGGGTTGGTGTACCATAACTGACATGTTGGTGTCAAGGTTGGTGTACCATAACTGACATGTTGGTGTCAGGGTTGGTGTACCATAACTGACATGTTGGTGTACCATAACTGACATGTTGGTGTCAGGGTTGGTGTACCATAACTGGCATGTTGGTGTCAGGGTTGGTGTACCATAACTGACATGTTGGTGTCAGGGTTGGTGTACCATAACTGACATGCTGGTGTCAGGGCTGGTGTACCATAACTGACATGTTGGTGTCAGGGTTGGTGTACCATAACTGACATGTTGGTGTCAGGGTTGGTGAACTATAGCTGGCATGTTGGTGTCAGGGTTGGTGTACCATAACTGACATGTTGGTAACCCATAGCTGACATGTTGGTGTCAGTGTTGGTGACCCATAGCTGACATGTTGGTGTCAGTGTTGGTGACCCACAGCTGACATGTTGGTGTCAGTGTTGGTGACCCACAGCTGACATGTTGATGTCAGTGTTGGTGACCCACAGCTGACATGTTGATGTCAGGGTTGGTGAGCCATAGCTGACATGTTGGTGTCAGGGTTAGTGGGCCATAGCTGACATGCTGATGTCAGGGTTGGTGAGCCATAGCTGACATGCTGATGTCAGGGTTGGTGACCCATAGCTGACATGCTAGTGTCAGGGTTGGTGAGCCATAGCTGACATGCTGGTGTCAGTGTTGGTGAGCCACAGCTGACATGGTGTCAGGGTTGGTGACCCATAGCTGACATGCTGATGTCAGGGTTGGTGACCCATAGCTGGCATGTTGGTGTCAGGGTTGGTGACCTGTTGCTGACATGTTGGTGTCAGAGTTGGTGAACCATAGCTGGAATTTTGGTGTCAGGGTTGGTGAACGATAGCTGACATGCTGTTGTCAGTTTTGGTGACCCACATGGGACGTATTGGTGTCACGGTTGGTAAATATTTTGGACACATTAAACGTCATAATAATCTAGAGAAGACCGTCTTTGAAGGGTACATAATGAGAAAAAGAAAGAGAGGAAGACCAAGATGAAGATGGCTGCAAGACACCGTTGACGATCTGCAAATGGATGCATCAGCAGATGGCCATCTTACTCACAACCAAGAGGCCTACAGGAGTGCTGTTAGGGAGGCAAAGTTCCACAAGGGACATGCAAATGAACGAATGAATGATTTCTTTTTCTTATATAAGCTTAAGTGGAAGCAAAACAACGACTGTTGGATAAATGGCACAGAACCACAGATTCATCATCCTGTGCTATCTTCCCTTGTAAGGTTGCCTGTAACAGCCAATATCCCTCAACATGTCTCAACTGTCTTTCAGTTAGGCTAACAACAAAAAAAGTGGATGATGTGGTCCTTAAGAGTGGTGGAGCCTGCTGTCACACTCTCTTCTTAGGTGAAATATGGAAATTCAAACAAGTCTCCTTTAACCTGCTCTCCAGCTCCATACATGCCATCATTACAAGCAAGCAAATGTCTCAGGAATGCAGTCTGAACATTACTTGCCAAATCTTACATGCCGTCATTACAAGCAAGCAAATGTCTCAGGAATGTAGTCTGAACATTACTTGCCAAATCTTACATGCCGTCATTACAAGCAAGCAAATGTCTCAGGAATGTAGTCTGAACATTACTTGAATCTTACATGTCGTCTTTACAAGCAAGCAAATGTTTCAAGAATGTAGTCTGAACATTACTTGCCAAATCTTAAACTAGACTGATAAGATGAATCTTCTACCACACACACCAACTCAGTTATCTAACAGGACTGATGTCCTACTCTCATGTTAACTCTTTGACTCTTTGACAACACTGGCAGGGTTGGCAGATCTTGCACAGCTATGTGTGACATTCAGCCAGTCTAAATAAAACAAAAAGCAGCTCATTTCTAACCACAGCCATATTTTTTAACTATAATTTCCTTCCAGTTATTTTCTACCAAAATTTCTCATTGAAATTTATTCCAATGGAGCATGGAAATTAATTAGGAGTGGAAGAGTTAACTACTGAGGAAAGACGCTGGCGATGGTTGTGACATGTGCTCCGGATGACTGACAACTCACTACCAAAAATAGCACTAAGATGAACACCACAGGGCAACAGAAGTAAGGGTAGACCAAAAGAGACATGGAGAAGAACAACAGAGAGGATGTTGAGCAACAGAGGAAAAAAGCCAAAGGATGCGTTTGTGGAGAACCCTTGCGAAAGCAACATGTGCCTTGGGCAATTGAGGTTCAGAGAGAGAGAAAGAGTTAATAAGTATTAAAAATAACTGCCACATTATTTAACTTGCACACTTCCACAATCATCCTGAGCAACACAGTTATTTCTTCGTTACCTTGCTTATATTCAATCATCCATCACCAACCATGTCACATCTATCATTGACTACATCATAGTTAGTAGTGGCAAGAGTATAACTTAACTCTTTGCCTATTTTGGCACGAGTCCTGCGTGGCTGTATCCCTGTTACTATAGATTTATAGACGCGCAGTGCGATGATGGTTTGTAGCTCTTTAATTTTGAAAATAATCAAAGTATCTTAAAACCAGCAGTTGACTTCCTTCCGGCCTTCATTTCTACACACAAGGCGCGTGATTGAAGCAGTGGCAGAGCGATTGTGTGTTTATTAACGTGAGTTTTTCAAAGTTTATCGTCGCTAGGTTTTTGTTTAGCAACAAATATGGCTTCCAGTGCTAGTTCCTCTCGTCCACAGCAGCGTTGGTCTGCATTAGAAGCCCAAAATTTAATTCAAGCGTGGTTAGACGACGGTGCAGAGGATGAAGATGGTAGTGATTTTGAGTTGTCGGACCCACGTGCTGCTGCTGATTTAGGTGATGAGGATGTTGTGCCTTCTGGTTCAGCAGCAAAACGTGCTAGAAAGGTAGCTGGTGATACTACTTCTCAGCTTGTTGCTAGCACAAGCTGTAATATCACAGTAAGTAATGCTGGAGATACTTTAATGCCAGGAGCCTGTACAAGTAGCACAGATGATGACAATGGTGAGTGGAGATCTATAGAAGAGGGAATGACACGCTCTAGATTTGTGTTCAAACCTCTGCGTCAGCCTGGTATAACAGAGGGCTTGGATTTGAGCACAGCGCTGAGCTCTTTTACCACCATTTTTACCAGCAGCATCAAAAGCTACTTGCTGAAACAAATCAATGATTTTGCAAGAATGAAATGCATGATAAACACTCCAAGTAGCCAGTTTTCAGTGTATGGTAGGTGGAAGGATGTCACAGAGATGGAGCTGGACAAATTTTTGGCTGTTCTCATCAACATGGGAATGCAGAGAAAGCCCTATATAAGGGATTACTGGTCCCAAGCTCCTCATCTGTGGCAAGCCTGGTTTGGCCAGATGATTAGTAGGCAAAGATTTGAGGACATCTATCACACCATGCTACATGCTGGGGAAGATGAGGCTGAAGGAAAGGATAAGATAGAACCTTTCGTAAATCTTGTACTTGACGAGAGTAGGAGAGCTTTCTATCCTTACGAAAACCTCAGCCTGGATGAAATGGTGATAGGCTTCAAAGGTAGGTGGCAGTACAAGCAGTTTAATGCACATAAGCCAAAAAAGTATCATATCAAGGCTTTTGGCCTATGTGATGCGGCTACGGGCTATGTGCTGAACCTCCTGTTCTATTTCGGCTCAAACTCCTCGTATCACCCTGAAGCAGACCCCAGCAGTGGGCAGACCAAGAAAGTCTTCCAGACATTGCTTCAGCCATTTGGTACAGGACATCATGTGTTTGCTGACAGATACTACACAACCAGAGAGTTGGTAGACTATCTGCTAGAACAGGAGACCTACTACACTGGCACTCTCAACCGCAATAGAAAAGACTTTCCACCGCAGCTCAAACAGCTCAAGTTGAACCATACTGAAATGAAATGGTTTCTGAACAGCACTGACAGAATTCTGTGTGTGGCTTTCAGAGATAAGAAAGCCAAAAAAGAGGTTTTAGCTGTGTCAACCAAAGCAGAAGTCAAGACCATAACAACCCGCAAAAAGGTGGTCAAGCCTGCTATTATTGATAGCTACAACCAGTCGATGAATGGATGTGATGTCATGGATCAGAGAATTGGATATTATGGCATCCATACCAGAAAATCTGTCAAGTGGTGGAAAAAAATATTCATGTGGATATTTGAAGTTGCCCAGATAAACAGCTATATACTGTACATACTTGGGTGTGGGAAGCCGGTAAGACTGCGAGATTTCAAGAGTCAGCTGCTGTATCAGCTCACGGAAGCCAGCATGAAACAACTGATGATAGAGAAATCCATACCATCACCAGTTCCAACCAAATCAGTAGCTACACCAGTGAAATTCTCTGACACCAGGCATCTCATTTTGTATCATAAAAATGATTTGAGATGTGCCCACTGCAGCACACCGGCCAAGCCGAAGAGAACTCACTTCTACTGTTCAGGGTGTCCAAATCTTCCACATCTGCATCCTCAGTGCTTTGGTCAGTACCACTTTAGTGCTTAGAATGAAAAATAAAATTAAATGTTGTACATAGAATGATTCAGATTAAAAAAACACATAATGGCCTGTTTTCTGTTAAATATTAGTCGCCTCCAACTTGTTTTCATGTAAATATTACCCACCCACTTGGTGTTTTTAGTTTGCTGTAAATGCATAATTAGTGTATATTTTCATGTAAATTTTGGAGGATGTGTGAAGAGAAATATTTGTGTACATTTTTATTCATTATGGAAAATATGTGACCAACTACAGTGGATTAACTTGATGGGTAAGTGAAAAAAAAATTCTTTTATTTCCTTTATTTTCCATTCTTTCTTCTCAGTTCTTAGCTCTTTTTTTGTTGTATACTAACAAAATGTTAAAAATGTTATTAGAAAAACAAAATACATTTTTTCTTCTTCAAAATAAGGTATAACACTTCATACTACAGATCACATTATGCCTTTGTTATTCTTTTAAATGTGACAACCATCCCATTTCACATTGTGAAATTTACCCCCCTTGGTCTTTTGAGGGAAACACCCCCAGGAGACAAAGAGTTAAAAATAATCCCTGATTATGTTTCCCATGAAACATTTAAAAAAAAAAAATGAACACAACGAAAGCTGAACATCGATATTTCAAAAACAAATTTGACACATTTTACATTATCAATCCACAAATAAAATTGCAAAATATTTCAATACACAAACTGAACAACAAAAATGTAAAAAAAAAAAAAAAGCACACTGACTAGGAGCCTGAAGTCACCATGCATTGGCAGAAAAAAAAATCTGTATCAAAGCAATACTACACAGGGATCTGGAACTTACAAAACAGTGTCAACTACTTTGGTCATAAAGAAAATGTCAAAATTTTGTTCAAATAATATAACACATGATCACTCTTCTGTCAGTTTCCCAGGATTCTTAGCATCAAATAGCTAAACTTTAAAAAACACATCGTGAAGCTGAAGTTTGCATATGTAAGAACAAAAACAAAAAAAAAAATGAAAATCACACACAACCAGAATTTCAATATAGCATCATCATCATTGCCTTTCACTCCCTTGAGAACATAGGCCATGGATAAAGGCTCTCCAGTTATCCCTGTTCTTTGAATTATTCTCTGCTTTCTTCAACGTGTATCACTTGTCTCTGAGCACTGTCATCATTTCACTTCCTAGACATGATTTACAGGTTCATATGTTCTTGCCCTGCCCTTTCCCAGACCTCCTTGTTCTTGATCTTGTCCTGCAATTTAATGTTTAAAATCCTCCTCATACAGCAGTTCATGAATGTTTGTATCCTCTGTTGTATTGTCTTGGTCATAACCCATGTCTCTGAACCATATAGCAGGACAGTCTTTACTTCCATAAAGCATGGCTGTACTTAAACATTTTTTTCTGTAAAATCATGTCTTGTTTAACTCCTATGCACATCAGCATGTCATGTCTACCTAAAAACTGGAAAATCATCAACTATCCATTTGTGTATTTTGTTTCACTGCTGGGAATTTGTAATTTCAAATTACAGCAAATTCTAAAAACAGACATCAAATCATTTTCAGGGTAACCATGCGTTCATTATGAAAATTTTTGCGAGGTTTTTTTTTTCTTTTTAGTTTGAGTAGAGTTAACTTTGTCATACATGAACACCATCATAAATGGACACAACAATCTTATGGATACATTTCTATAACCATTATTTTTAATGTTATAAATAGCAAAACATTCTAAAAATATATCTTAAAATGAAAACAACATATGCCACACTATACAAACAATATGTATCACACATGGGAAAACTCACACAAACAACATTTACGTAACCGTGATGAACTTTCTAATCTGTTACATCTTAACTTCAAGTAAAAAAAACATTCACTTTCAGTTTTAAATCTTCACTTATTTCCTTCACTCTCTAAAGTCTTCTGAATCTTTCAAATTCTTCTTCCATGAAAACCATCACAAATACTTCACATTTAAAAAACAAATGAGATCTGAGAACAATACACAAACAATTATTAGGTAAATTTAAAAAAAAAAAACAAAGGATATGTAATAAAATTGGCAGTTCTTTAAAACATAGAAACAAAAGCAAGCATCATTGGCAAACGAAGAATTGGCACACAGAATGAGTGAAAAAAATGATTGAGATACTGGTTACAATGTTGGTAGATTTACTGATCTAACAAATCAAATGTCAAAAAAAGAACATTACAAGAAGATAGACAGAAAAAACATCAGATCATTATGCCTGCTTCTGGCACCTAGAACATTACAAGAAGAAAACAGACCCCATTAGCTAGAACATTACAAGAAGAAAACAGACACCATCAGCTAGAACATTACAATAAGAAAACAGACACCATCAGCTAGATCATTACAAGAAGAAAAAAGACACCGTCGGCTAAAACATTACAAAAAGAAAACAGACCCCATCAGCTAGAACATTACAGAAAGAAAACAGACCCCGTCAGCTAGAACATTACAAGAAAAAAAGAGAGACAGCTAGAACATTACAAGAAGAAAACAGACCCAATCCACTAGAACATTACAAAAAGAAAACAGACACCATCAGCTAGAACATTACAAGAAAAAAACAGACCCAATCAGCTAGAACATTACAAGAAGAAAACAGACCCCATCAGCTAGAACATTACAAAAATAAAACAGACACCATCAGCTAGAACATTATAAGAAAAAAACAGACCCCATCAGCTAGAACATTACAAGAAGAAAACAGACCCCATCAGCTAGAACATTACAAGAAGAAAGCAGACCCCATCAGCCAGAACATTACAAGAAGAAAACAGACCCCATCAGCTAGAACATTACAAGAAGAAAACATACACTGTTAGAATGCACAAAACTGATCAAAGATTTGATTTTTCCCCCTACTACCTGAATGAATTTTACAAATAACTTAAATGAAAGTCATTACTAAAGAAAACAAGATAATATCAAGACAAGTGATTTTGATGTTCCCACATATGAAAAAAAAAAAATTTGATTGTAGGTGAAGTTCTGAATGCCTCCAGCTCAGGCCAGACATTGGGACCTGTTGAATGAGAAATAAGACCAATTTTTTTTTTTTTAACATTAATGGCCACTAACTCTTTTAACTTGAGAAAATGCTTACAAATTCCAACCATTAACTCTTTTAACCTGATAAAATGCTTACAAATTCCAACCATTAACTCTCTTAAGCTGAGAAAATGCTTACAAATTCCAACCATTAACTCTCTTAAGCTGAGAAAATGCTTACAAATTCCAACCATTAACTCTCTTACTCTGAGAAAAAGGTTACAAATTCCGGCCAACAACTCTTTTAACCTGAGAAAATGCTTACAAATTTCAGCCATTAAATCTTTTAACCTGAGAAAATGCTTACAAATTTCAGCCATTAACTCTTTTAACCTGAGAAAAAGCTTACAAATTTCAGCCATTAAATCTTTTAACCTGAGAAAATGCTTACAAATTTCAGCCATTAACTCTCTTAAGCTGAGAAAATGCTTACAAATTCCTGGCCTGAAAAAAAAACCTGAGAAACTAAATAAGGATGACCAGAGTTTTGATACTGTCTTCTCTTTCTCTGTCATTGTGTTAAAACAGGATCATAAAGTTTACTGCCTATAATATTGTTTAAATGCAATTAACTCCTTTACCACAGACTTTGAATCAACTTCCTATCAGAATCTAACACAGTACACAAAGAGTTAAATCATAATCACTGACAATGAATTTCCATGACATTTTTAGGGTAATAACCAAGTGTGTTTCGCAGAAACAATAAATAATTAAGGCTTATTTCTCTGACCACTGGTTATAACCATTCCTTTTATATTACTTTATAAATCACAAAATACACTTTATAATACCACCTCTTCACAATATGCTAGAGCAGTGGTTCTCACAGTGCACTGTACTGCTCCTTAGAGGGGCTGATGGGGAGTTTCGGAGGGATAGTGAAGGAAAATGAAAGGGGCATCAGAACTACATGGGCTAAAAAAAAAATTTTTGGGGAGGGGTCTCTTGGCAATGTGGCATAGGGTTCAAATGGATGGGAGATGGAAAAAGTATGAGAACCATTGTGCTAGAGATATTTAGACCTTCCTGTATGTATAAACATGGTTTCAGTCTAGTAAATGATTGGTGTGTGATGTATAAGTAATATGGGATTGATTTTAAAAGATTGCTCCTGAGATGATCTTGGTAACTGTATGGTTGCTTTACCTTCTGCAAGCAGAGAGAGGTTCCTGTGGTCTTCTGGGAGTAATAAAGTCAGAGGTCTTCTACAACTAATACAGTCTAGAGTCTTCTAGAAGTAATACAGTCAAAGGTCTGCTACAAGTGATACTGTCAAAGGTCTGACACAAGTAATACAGTCAAAGGTCTGACACAAGTAATACAGTCAAAGGTCTTCTACAAGTAATACTGTCAAAGGTCTGCTACAAGTAATACAGTCAAAGGTCTGCTACAAGTAATACAGTCAAAGGTCTGCTACAAGTAATACAGTCAAAAGTCTTCTACAAGTAATACAACACAAGGTCTTCTACAAGTAATACAGTAAAAGGTCTTCTACAAATAATACAGTCAAAGGTCTGCTACAAGTAATACAGTCAAAGGTCTTCTACAAGTAATACAGCCAAGACTAAAAAGCTAAATATAGACTTCAGTGGCTTGCTTAAACCCACATATGTTAAATATTTCTTATCTAACATATATATTACTACTTTATATGTTCCTTAGTTACATACATATTAATTTATATCTCCTTACTCAATCTGCATGCTACTTTGTATGTTTATTACTCTATACTCACATGTTACAGTAAATTCACCTTAATATCCACATGTTAATATTCCTTTCTCAACATCCATGTTACTCTGTATGTTCCTTACTCAACACCCACATATGTTGTGATATTAAAGCTTTCTTGCTCAACATTCATGTTAGTTCGTATGCTTCTTACTCAACCCCACACACATGTTACTGTAAATGCTTTTATTTCACAGAAGTCTAATTCCGACTGTCGATTTCCCAGATGTCCTACAGGTCTCAACTTGACCTCTGCTAAATAAATGTCAAGGTTTTATTCTGGTGTGGAGGACTCAAACCTCACTTGCTCATCTCTGGCCAGTAAGGTAAGCGAACTTTCTTAACCGTTCCATCAAACACTCGGTCCATCCATATAGACAGACCAGACAAAAGCTCGTCTTCAAATATAACGTGCTCTTCTCTCGACTTTTCTCCGTCATCAGAGGAGTCCGTGTCGGAGTCCCCGAACCCTACTGCCCTCGTCACGTGACGACCTTGTTGATGACGGATCCATCTGTGGGGGGACAAAAAAATAATAAGAAAGTTAATATGAAAAATAACATGAAAGTTAACAATGTTAAAATGTTAACATGGAGATACTGTGTGTGTCTAGAGCATGATAGTTCACTGTTGCTTCAGATAAAGAACTGTTTGAATGACTGATTCAATGATATGTGGTTCTTTAGTCTAAAACAAGAATGTAGGTGAGTTTTCTTCATATTTCTGTTTGGCCCAGGGTATATGTGTTCTTATCTTTTATTTCTACTCATTATATTTCTGTCTGACTCAGGATATATGTGTTCTTATCTTTTATTTCTACTATTCATATTTCTGTTTGGCCCAGGGTATATGTGTTCTTATCTTTTATTTCTACTCTTCATATTTCTGTTTGACCCAGGGTATATATGTTCTTATCTTTTATTTCTACTTTTTTTTAACTTTAGAAAATGCCTAAAATTAAAGAAAATATTAAAACAGAGAAAGAGTATCTAAAAACTAAGCTACATTAACCCTTTTCTAACCACAGAAAATAAACAAAAGTTTTGCCTATTAACCCTATTACCGAGGACTGTCCAGAGTCGAGGTAGCTCCGAGGTTACATTCAATATTCAAAAAAAAAAAAAAATCACTGGTTCCAAATTTATCAAATATCCCATAATTTTTCTATAAGAACTCAAATGAATCTATAATGTAAGGTAAATGGTCACATGGTTAAGTGAAAATACTGAGAAATTCCAGAGTTAAAAATAATACAACCTTTCAGCAACAAGTGGGACCGCAGATCTCCAAATATTAACTGCTAAAATGTTCATTTCCCCAATATGCCTTGGATTTTTTTGGCTCAAGGAAATAGGACCCTCAGGTTTAAAAAAGCTAAATAAATGAACTAATATTTGCTTGGTATGATCATACAGGAAACTAATGCAACTGAAATAAAGTCTTGTCATGCCACAGACGCCCCCAGAGAATGAGGTGTGCCCATATTTTCCTTTAAAAATAAAGATTATTCACTCATTTCTCAACCTGTTGGCACATTAGATATGGTCAGCACCATGAAATGGTTGCCTTTCCTTTCCCCAACACTCCAGGAGGAGATGAGCAACCATTTCTACGACTGAGGTCCCTCCAGCTGGGATTTAACCACCAACCATCACATGAGAGATGCACAAACAACTAGGCCACTCAGAAGTTGGAACTAACTGAAAGTAACACAATTTTCATTTAAAAAAAAAAAAAATAAAGAAATGAGAAGATCACTCTACTTACTTCCTGGCTCGTTTTGGATGGTAAATATAGTAATATTTGCGGTCACCATTCATTGCTAGAACTGTGCCGATACAGTTGCGGTTGTTAATATTCTCCAAAGTGATTTTGAAATCCATGCTCAGCTCCAGCAGATGACGGTACCAGTCTAGGTAGTACTCGAGCTGTAGAAAGGCAAACGTCAAAGCGCTGTACCTGAGGACACATTTTTTATAAATAAAAAAAAAAACGAGGCTTTCATACTGTAAAGTAAGAGAACATAGTTCTGTAGGATTAGACCTAAAAAAAAAAAATTTGTAGACAAAACACTTTAGTGAGACGTGAGAGAAAGAAAAATCACAAGGGAATTACCTGGGATTCGAACATGGACTCTGGTAGGACGAGCAGCCATCCAGACACGAGAGAACAGCATACTAACCATCTTTGCCATCTTAAAAAGGTGTTTATTGGCACAGTCATTAGTAACTGTTCAGTAGACATGAGGGAGTATGTAAATGCTGAGTGAAACAAAATTAGTTACAACCCCTCCCCCTCCACCCCCAGACTACTGTTATTACAGTTGAAGATTTTCCTCACGCGTTTTTGTTCAAGTCAAGAGCTTCTAGAAAGTTCAGTCCCAGGTGAATGCTGGTGTGATTAGTTTTAGACAGTTGTGTCTTGGTTACTGTAGTGGTGATGAGTTAGGCAGATTTGTGCTATAGTTAAGTTTATTGTAGTGTTAGTGAGTTAGGCTGTGATGGTAGGTTTGTGCTATAGTTAAGTATTATCGTAGTGTGTTAGTGCAGGTTGAGTTTGTGTTAGTGAGAGTACTATTATGGCATTTCCTGTGGCGGCGATGAGTACATGATCCTTGAGCTGTTTGGATTTATGTTCTGCACATTACTGCCTACAATTTGAGACGTCACATCATATATTTCATCTTCACGTTACCTGGAGCCCATCATCGCCATGTGCACGCTATTAAACCTTTATCTCTTCAGTATTGGATGATTTCAGCTGATTGATTCAGTGTTGTCTTAATTCTCTCTCTCTCTCTCTGAACCTTAAGTGCCCAGGGCACATGGGGCTTCCGCAAGGGTTTTCCACAAATGCCTGTCTTTCGCCTTTTTTTCTGCTCTTGCCCAGGTGAGCCCTCTATTGCTCAACATCCTTTCTGTTGTTCTTCTCCATGTCTCTTTTGGTCTACCCTTACTTCTGCTCCCCTGTGGTGTCCATCTTAGTGCTATTTTTGGTAGTGAGTTGTCTGTCATTCGGAGCACATGTCCCAACCATCGCCAGCGTCTTTCTTCAATAATTGTTGTCAGTGGTTTCATCTGCATTTCTGCCAATAAAATGTTATTTCTTATGGTGTTTGGCCAAAATATTTTTTTAATTCTACGTAAACATTTAGTCTGGAAAGAATTCAACTTGTTTTCTATGGTTTTGGTGATTTTCCAGCATTCACTTCCATAGAGTAGTACACTTAGAACATTACTCTTAAATATCCTGATTTTCATATTTATGCTTAGTTTATTTGATTTCCATATATTCTGTAGCATTGCAAAAGCCTGGTTTGCTCTAGTAAGTCTGCTGTTGATGTCCTCTGTGCTGTCTCCATTTTCTACTACTCTGCTGCCAAGGTATACAAATTCGTTGACCTCCTCCACTAACTTGTTATCTACTCTGAGTACATTTCTGTTGTTCACATTTTGCTTCATTAACTTGTCTTTCCTACATTGATCTTTAGTCCTATGTTGTTTGCATTCTGGGTTAACTTGTTTATTTTATCTTGCATATCTTTGTGACTGCTTGATAATAGACAAATGTCGTCCGCAAAGTCAAGGTCCTCCAGCACTGTGTCAAGGGTCCATTGTAATCCTCTGCGTTTGTCTGATGTTGCCTCCTTCATTAACCAGTCTACTGCCAAGATAAATAATGTTGGTGATAGTACACATCCCTGTTTCACTCCTGTTTGTACCCTAAAGCTGCTGGAGGTATGTTCTCCACAGATAACTTTGCACTGAAAACCCTCGTATAGGGCTTTGATTACATTAACTATTTTATGGGGGAGGCCATGCCATCTTAGGATTTTCCACAGTGCATCTCTGTTGACACTGTCAAAGGCTTTCTCAAAATCTATGTCTTAATTCTGGGTTGACAGTTATGCAAGTATGCAGCATTCAGAATGTTGTGTGACTGATTCTTCTGTGAGTCATTCAACTGAATTACAGTATGATTCGGCCCCCAAGTCAGTATTCAGAATGTTGTGTGACTGATTCTTATGTGGGTCACTCAACTGAATTACAGTATGATTCGGCTCTCAAGTCAGTATTCAGAATGTTGTGTGACTGATTCTTCTGTGGGTCACTCAACTGAATTACAGTACGATTTGGCCCTCAAGTCAGCATTCAGAATGTTGTGTGACTGATTCTTCTGTGGGTCACTCAACTGAATTACAGTACGATTTGGCTCTCAAGTCAGCATTCAGAATGCTGTGTGACTGATTCTTCTGTGGGTCACTCAACTGAATTACAGTACGATTTGGCTCTCAAGTCAGTATTCAGAATGTTGTGTGACTGATTCTTCTGTGAGTCATTCAACTGAATTACAGTACGATTTGGCTCTCAAGTCAGTATTCAGAATGTTGTGTGACTGATTCTTCTGTGAGTCATTCAACTGAATTACAGTACAATTTGGCCCTCAAGTCAGTATTCAGAATGTTGTGTGACTGATTCTTCTGTGAGTCATTCAACTGAATTACAGTATGATTCGGCCCCCAAGTCAGTATTCAGCCATGAAGTAGTGAATATTCTTAGTGTGACAGTCGGTACCATCATCTGTAATACTGGTCTCGGTACTTTCGGCACATTCAGTGCCATGACAGGCAAATATAACTGTTACACAATAACCACGTAATTCCAAAGCCTGTCTGCATGTGGCTCAATCTACCCATGAAGCTTGACTGTATCAAGGAGAGCGCACGAGCAGCATGACCTATAGCTAGTTTGTTTCTTACGATGATGATGATGGGAGATAATGTTGCACACTATTTCTGCAATACTCAGTCAAGCAGATGTAAAAAAACTTATATACCTGATACTTTTGTCTTTCTGTCTCTGAAAATGGAGAATTGTCTACCTGCAAGGTTGAGCACTTTATAGAACACCGTACACATGACTTTATGTGTTATGAGGAAAAGAAAACATTCACATAAAAATGAGTCAGATTTATACAGGACAAGTTCAGAGAGAAGTGAATGAATGAAAAGTGGACAAGGAGAATTTAAAAAAAAAAAAAAAAATGATGTCCGGTCAATGTCAATGAATGCTGACCTGGAAAAAGGCTGCATGATTTCCGCAAATCTTCTCATCAGTTTATCCTTCGTGTGCTCATCGACCAACAACGTGATGGTCAGACCTGTGTCAGACTCCGAGACCAGGTTCTGGAAAGTCTCGCACCTTAGCTCATACAGATGGATGGTCTGATTGTCCGGAGAGCTGGAACACATCAAAGAAGTAAATGTTGAAATCTTCATCATACCTGGCAATCCATCATTATAGAGTTCTCCAATTTCTATACAACAAGGTTTCTCAACCAGGGTTCCAGGCAACCTAGAGTCTGCATGAGATTTTAAAAAATTGTTTATAAAATGATCAAAATAAAAATATCATTTTTCTACCCAAATAAGCATACTGAAGTTATTACAATATTTATAACAGTCCGTCAAGCTGATTTTACTTTCTTACTTTGGGGTGGGGGGAAGGGAAAAAAAAACAACACAAACCAAGATGGAGGTCGCTGCTGAGCTTTCCTGGTCACACGTTTTTTTCTCAACTCTTCAGCCTCGGCTGCGGCAAGCTTCTTCATGGTGAACGTTATCGTCAGAATAAAACAAAGAGCTGCCAGAGCTGTCAGCAAGGTCATTCCGTCGTAGCTAGGAAAGAAGGGCCAAAAGAAAACAATAATTATCATCACGGAAGAAAGTATTCTTAGAAAAATGTCACTAGGGAAAGTTTTCTTTCCTTAATGACACTTTTCTAAGAACACTTTATGAAAATGCTGTTAGAAAGGTCAAGAAATAAATGAAAATCCCTTTGGATAATGAAGAATTAGCAGAGTGGTTAGTACATTTATCTCTATATAGGTAGACAGATGTGTATGGTCAGTTTTACGAAAAGACAGAGAGAATGGGACAGTGGGCAGGAGCGAGAGTGACAGAAAGTAAGATGGGCACATATAAATGAAGAACGTACAAAAATCCAATACTTCGGCAAATGTCTTTTTTTCCAAGGACCACATGCAAAATACAACACAAAAGATTAAAAACACGACAAACAGATGAAGGATTAAACACTTGGCCCTTCTGGTATCCTCTTGTAAGAGAGACAGAGACAAGACGCCCTCCGTCTACCAGAATCAGTTTTACCACAGTCATCGTTTCTTTTATCCATGCACATCTGCGCTTTAAGTGAAGGTTGCTTGTCCGAGTCTGGCTGGAGGTGTCCCAAAGACCCGGCTGCATAAATGGGTGCCCGGCTTCTTCTGAAGCTGGAAAGGTGGCCAGGTCTGACACTGATCAAATCATTGCCATGTGCCAACAAGACCAAGGTAAATGCAGGCACAAACACTACATCTCTTCACCACCTTTGTGGATAACAGAGGATAATACAGGCACAAACACTACATCTCTTCAGCACCTTTGTGGATAACAGAGGATAATACAGGCACAAATACTACATCTATTCAGCACCTTTGTGGATAACAGAGGATAATACAGGCACAAACACTACATCTCTTCAGCACCTTTGTGGATAACAGAGGATAATACAGGCACAAACACTACATCTATTCAGCACCTTTGTGGATAACAGGATAATACAGGCACAAATACTACATCTATTCTGCACCTTTGTGGATAACAGAGGATAATACAGGCACAAACACTACATCTATTCAGCACCTTTGTGGATAACAGAGGATAATACAGGCACAAGCATTGCATCTCTTCAGCACCTTTACGGATATCTTTATCCTTTTTTTCAAAGGAGAAATAAACAGAGTATATATAAAACATTTTGCTATACTTTCACGGTGAATACAGTGAAATAATGTAACACCAGCATACGCTAAGTTCTGTCACCACAGAATTTGTTCATACAACCTTGCCTGGCGCGCGTGCGCGCACACACACACACACACAGAGTCTTGATGACAAATGAGAAGCACATAAAGAGGAAAAGCAGACAACATACCTGATGCAGTAGAAATATATCCTATCATACCAGTCATAGAGTTTGTAGAATATTCTCGTCAACAAACCCTGGAAGAGACAGGAACAAAGTCTACTACTTTTGTTCATTGTGTCGCACTTTCTATTGTGCCTGACATATTTAGTATACATTCACTGCTCAAAAACACAATATCAAGAAGATGACGGACAGGTCAAAATAAAGCCGTGAATAAAAGATGAAGGGGATTTGAGTAGAAGAAGTTGGGGGGGGGGGAGGGGGTAGGTTAGTGGGCATAGCTAAAATTAATACTTGCTCCAGGAAGAAGATAACATAAATGAATAACAACGACATAGATGTTTGTACCAGAAGATTAAAAGTCACCTGGAACAAGAGGGTAAACAGAAAGGCAGAGAACAGTAAGACAAGTTGAGACAGTGAGAGAAAAATGAGGAAAGGAGAAACTAAGTATGGCAGAAAGAAAGGAGGAGGAGAAGAAATGGAAACTGAAGAGACTTAAACATATGAATAACATTGATACTGATTGTGTGGCTGATACACAGAAAAGTGTGAGAAAGAATGAGAGAGAGACAGAGAGAGAGAGAGAGAGTTACACGGATAAATCAATATCTCACATACGGAAAAATGCCTGTGTAGGGTTGGAGTACAGACTCCATAATATGCACAGCAAGAATGCCTAACTTTTATAGACCTATGGAACCAGACACAGCTGGGCCTATGCAACAAGATATGGCTGGGCCTATGCAACAAGATATGGCTGGGCCTATGCAACAAGATATGGCTGGTCCTATGCAACAAGATATGGCTGGTCCTATGCAACAAGATATGGCTGGTCCTATGCAACAAGATATGGCTGGTCCTATGCAACAAGATATGGCTGGGCCTATGCAACAAGATATGGCTGGTCCTATGCAACAAGATATGGCTGGGCCTATGCAACCAGATATGGCTGGTCCTATGCAACAAGATATGGCTGGTCCTATGCAACAAGATATGGCTGGTCCTATGCAACAAGATATGGCTGGGCCTATGCAACAAGATATGGCTGGTCCTATGCAACAAGATATGGCTGGGCCTATGCAACCAGATATGGCTGGTCCTATGCAACCAGATATGGCTGGTCCTATGCAACCAGATATGTCTGGTCCTATGCAACCAGATATGTCTGGTCCTATGCAACAAGATATGGCCGGTCTTATGTAACCAGATATGGCTGGTCCTATGCAACCAGATATGGCTGGTCCTATGCAACCAGATATGGCTGGTCCTATGCAACCAGACATAGCCACAGGTCTTGAACCTAAGTTGGTAGCTGTGGGGCCACGTGGAGAAGACTGTGGACCTCATTTTCTGGCCACTGGTCATCTGATTCAGCACAACCAAGAACTTGACGCTAAAGAAGACAGCAAGATAAAGAGAGAAATAAAAGAGAGACAGACAAAAGTTTGTGAATGATAAAGCAGAACTGCAGAATGATGAAAACAAAGACATCACAGAAAGATTTAACTAACAACAATAAATGAATGCACATGGGGAAAAACCCACTGAAAAACAGATGACCAAACAACAGCAGAAAGATGATGGACAAAGATGTGAAGGAGACAGATGATGTCTGAGAGATACATTCATTATATGCTGGTGTTGCTCTGTCTCTCAGTAACTGCCACCAGGATATTCCAGCAGCCAATGTTGTGGCAAGGGTGATTCTTCTTCTTCTACGTTCTAGGTTGTTGGTCACTTCAGATCCTGATCCCTGTCAACATGGCAAGGCCCACAGTCCTCTCCAGATCCTGATCCTTGTCAACATGGCAAGGCCCACAGTCATCTCTAGATCCTGATCCCTGTCAACATGGCAAGGCCCACAGTCCTCTCCAGATCCTGATCCCTGTCAACATGGCAAGGCCCACAGTCCTCTCTAGATCCTGATCCCTGTCAACATGGCAAGGCCCACAGTCCTCTCCAGATCCTGATAGGAGCTCCCAAAGCTTTTGCCCCAAGCTTGTGTCCTCTGGCCATGTCTCACACCTCAGGTCTGCATGGTTTAGGCACTCTTGAAGGATATGTTCAGAGTCTGGACTCCACTTCCACATGGACACTCGTCTGTGTGAGACATGTTAAGTCGATGTGGTTGGCTCAGTAGCCTGCAGTGGCCTGCCCTTAGGTGGAAGAGGATAGTTTGCTGATGTCTTTGTAGTCGGTGTATTGCATCTGGTTCACTGTTGCATTTTCCATTCAGATCTGCACTGGATATGGATTATAGTTTTTGCCTCTTGGTAGTTTACTGGATGATTTGTTTGATCTTGATTGCTGCCAGCTTTGGACAGGCTGTCAGCTATTTCATTGCCAGCTATTCCACAGTGGGATGGTACCCATTGTAGGGCCACAGTTGCTGACAGTGTAAGGTGCTTCAGTTTTGTTGTGATATTCTGTATGTTTGCCTGGCGGACGTGCTGAAGTACAGCACTGCTTGGAATGGGGAGGGTATTTCAGTGGTTACTTTTGCAGACCTGGATTGCAGCTAAAAAAAAAAAAAAAAAGCAGGGAGGTGTCATGTTTCTTTAACAGGCTCCACCACTATGGGGGCCCATGAGAGAGGTACGACAGGGTCTTGATCAGCTATGGCATACTAACCCTGATGCAAGCACCTGGCTCTGACCACTGCCTTGGACTGCATCTTCTATCCTACATACAATATACAGAGACAAGAAAGTTATCTAGGCCAGATTATTCATAACAGTGGTTCCCAACTTGTGGTCCACAGAACCTGTGCTGGGGGTCCATGACAAAAACTCAAAGCTCTTGTCTAAAATTAAAATTTTCTCTGTGAAATGTTTAACAATCTGTTTCTGTGAATCCTGCGTGGAAGATATCACTTTTTTCTCCACATTTAAAAAAAGGGATAGATATGGAAGCAACTGTTCAGAATAAAAAGAGGTATGACTTCTCTCAACATATCTAGGTTGGTTAGCTGTCACACATTTCATAATCTGTTTTTTCTTTTATCAGAACAAGTAGCAATGTTAATTGCTGCCTATTTTTTTTCTTCTAAACTACATTATGGTCATTTTGAAAATTCACCAAGTTTGTACTTTGGTTTTTTTTTTTTTTTGCGTGGTGTAACATTTACTCATTAAAGGTTATTCACATTTTCTGACAAAAAAACAAAAAAATTCTTACGCACTTAAAGCACACAGCTACCATGCAGATATGAAACTTTTCCAAAGTATTTGGGGGGGGGGGGGTCTGTGATTGAGATTTTTGAAACATCAGGGGGTCCATAGACTTTTATTAACTGGGAACTAATCTTCTTCTTACACATTCTCTCTCTCTCTCTCTGAACCTTAAGTGCCCAGGGCACATGAAACTTCCGCAAGGGTTTTCCACAAATGCCTGACTTTGCCTTTTTTTCTGCTCTTGCCCAGGTGAGCCCTCTAGTGCTCAACATCCTTTCTGCTGTTCTTCTCTATGTCTCTTTTGGTCTACCCTTACTTCTGTTCCCCTGTGGTGTCCATCTTAGTGTTATTTTTGATAGTGAGTTGTCAGTCATTTGGAGCACATGTCCCAACCATCGACAGCGTCTTTCCTCAATAATTACTGCTTCTTACACATTGTCTGTCTTTATCTGCAGTCCTGTCTTTTGGATAAATTTCACTGTTCCTGGGAACTAATGATCTATAAGAAAGAAATAATTTAGAAGAAAAACTTAACAAAACCAAGCGGACAAACATACCAACATGTGCTCATTATAAAACTCTGGGACTGTAGCTCGGTACGGGAGCAGGTTATCACCATTCAGTATCTTGGTCAGCCTCTCTTCCAGCTCTCTCCTTGACTGAGGAACTGCCTGCGGATCCAGGCTCCAGCCTCCCTCCAAGAATTCGTAGTTAAGTTTGTTCTTTTCCAGCCTCCAGATTATCACAACCTACAAGACCAACAGATTATCACAATGTACAGAATACTTACAATATCACAACCTTACAGAACCAACAGAATAAACAGATTATCATGAATATTTAGATTATCACAATCGACAGAATCCACAGATTATCACAACCTACAGAACCAACTTGATACCATCTTGATTTATACTCATTAAAAAAAAAAAAAAAAGCAACTCATTGTTTCAAGCTCAACAAAGCTTTGTAAGTAAATCATACAAAAATGAAATTAAAAGTAAATAATTTTTCAACATTCAATTTACCCAAAATTAATTAATCACACTTTGTTCAATGATAAATCATACTGAAATGAAGATATGTTTAAAAAAAAATTTCATCATCATCTTCACCATTGCCGTGCTGACCGGCACTGACTATTATACTTCTCCAAAGTATACGATCCTTCATGCAGGCTATCAGCTCAGTTGGTGATCTCCTCTCACACCATCCTGTCAGACTGTCCAGTATCATTTCTCCTGGTCTTCTCTTGATCTTCTTCCCTTTATTTTTCCTGTTGTTATAATATTTTCAATGCGCCCTCTTCTCATTCCATATCCCATGAAAGTACATTGTCTCTCTCTTATTTTTTTGACAGGATTTTTTGTCTCTCCAGCTCTTCTCATACATTCAAAAACAAAAACAAAAATTTACATGAAAAAAAATTTTACTATCAAAATTAAAATTTGATGATTTTCTCAACGACCTGTTGTTATCCTGCAACCTCAAGACACATTTCAACCTGGCATATAGTCAGTCAATCATTTGCATGTCCCTTGCGGAACTTTGCCTCCCTAACAGCTCTCCTGTAGGTCTCTTGGTTGTAAGCAAGACGCTGCTGATGCATCCATTCACAGATCATCAATGATGTTCTGCAGCCATATTCGCCTTGGTCATCCTCTCTTTCTTTTTCTCATTATATACCCCCTTCCAAGGCTGTCTTTTCTAAATGATGCAATATGCCCGGAGAGGTCATTTTGTGGAACTTGCTCTCAACTGAGTTAAAGTCAGGAGAATGAGCAGGCCAAGGCAGAGACATGATGTTACTGACATCCAACTCTCTACTAACAATGTCTGCACTATCGTGTATAAAAATAAACTGGGCACCAAGATCTTCTCATTTGGGGTGTCTGAAGACCTAGTCCAAGTACCTCTGGACATTCACAGTTCCAATCATTAAGATGTGAATCCTGGTACACCCATCTGCTCATACACCAGACCAGATCATCATACTGGCTCCTTAGTATCTGTCAAGTTCTGCAAGAGCACAGCCAGAAAACCTCTTTCCAGCTTATCTCCAGTCCCAACAATGATCATCATTCTTCTTCTTCTTCGTTCGCTTCTACCACCAAGACGGCCCTGTGATCCTACTGAATTTACACCTGTGGTCCTCGTTAAGTCCCGTGGTCCCTCGTGTGGTCCCTGAAAGGACCACAAGAGGTTCATAGTATCACAGGGCTTGAGCCTGTATTCTTGGTGGGTCTCAGATGCGGGATTGCGTGACATTGGTTTTCGTTGCATCAGTTTAGTCTAGAGTTGGACTTTCTCACCGGAAAACCTCAACGTGTTTTGAGGTACCCGTGTATCACCACCGAGTGAGAGGTGGTTGCCTATCCAGTCCAGAGTTGGACTTTCTCACCGGAAAAACTCAGCGTGATTAGGATACGCATACATCCCCGCTGGGTGAGAGGTGGCTGCCTATCTAGACTGCCCTGGTCCAGTGTCTCCGACTTCAGCATTTTGTGGTTGTGGCCGCTACCCTTCCTAGTTGTGACCAGGATGGAGCTTTTGTCCAGGAGGACGAATCCTCGCCACTAGTGACTTCCACCCCTGGGTTGAGCCGGTTTAGGCACATTATCCCAGTATAGGCGTGTTTGGGATGTGACCGACCTCTAGAGCAGAGGTACCGTGACATGCGTAGCCTTCGAGTTTCACCCCTGGTATGAGCCGGTTTTAGGCATATTTCACCAGTATGGGTGTATATTGGGCGTGACCGACCTCTAGAGCGGAGGTGGTGTGACATGCCTAGCCATCAAGTTTCACCCCTGGTGTATGCCGGTTTAGGCATATTTCACCAGTGTAGGTGTATTTTGGACGTGGCCGGCCTCTAGAGCAGAGGCGCAGTGGTATGTGTAGCTCTTGCAGCGACACTACTGGACATACCGATTAAACTTTATCCTTTCCTTCACCTTTTCACATCGGCGCCACACAGCAACCCTTACTTCTTTTCCGCAGTTTCTTCCTTGACCGGGAGGAGCTTCACTCCACGTGTGGCATCCAAAGAGTCTCGCCAGCAGTGTAATGATCATCATTAAAGTCCACACAAAATCTGGATCCCTTTCTGAAGACAACGTGGTGCCAATTCTTCTTCTTCTTCTGCATTCGAGGTTGCTGGTCACTTCAGATCCTGATCCCTGTCGACATGGCAAAGCCGGCGGTTATCTCCAGATCACAACCCCAAAGCTTTTGTCCCAACCTCGTGTCCTCTGGCATTGTCTCATGCCTCAAATCTGCATGGTTTGGTGCCAATGATTTGCATCTCACCTGCTGTGTTAAGAAAAAAAAACCCCATAAGATTCCTATTTCCATGTCATTTAGGCACACTGGGGGATACGGTGTTAGGCCCGTATTTTCCATGACCTTCGGCACATGAAAGTGTTATATATCTTGCCCGATTCCGATGAGCTTGATGATGATGGTGATCGAGCATTACATGAATGAAAGCCAACTTGATGAAGCTGATTCCTGATGGTCTCAGCAGATTTGATGAAGTTGATTTCTGATGGTTTGAGTAGACTTTATGAAGTTGATTCCTGAAAGTTTGAGTAGATTTTATGAAGTTGATTCCTGATGGTTTGAGTAGACTTTATGAAGTTGATTCCTGATGGTTAGAGTAGACTTTATGAAGTTGATTCAGGTCTGAGTAGACCTGATGAAGTTGATTCCTGATGTCTTGAGTAGAAACTCATAACCCAGTTTCCATGAAGATTATATTATTTCGTAACATTCATGCAGTTACAAATCATTTTCTTGCAGAAACAATGATTGTCTCTCTGAGTGGTGGCAACCGGTTGACCACCTTTTGACAAGACTGAGTACTAGCCAGTTTCCTGAAGATTCTATGGAACAGCTCCTCCAAGATGTCAACACCATCACTTTGTGAAGTCCCAGCATGCATAGCTCCTATGGCGTGGGTAACTTCTCGATCATTCAAACAACATCTGACCATCTCTGGACAGCAAATCTTCAAAACCAAGATTGGCTACATTGTTTATGATTTGGTTACAGGCTAACTTTTCTATATTGATCTGCATTATAAAAATGAGTTGAAAACTACAGTGACATGATGGCTACATTAAATTCTTGTTTTCCACAAGCACATCAGAAGCTGCTTTGGTGAAATGTGTTCACAAAATAATGTTCCTTCATTTCTTTGAGCTAAAAGAAAGTTACTTTGTAAAAATTAAACTTAAAAATAGAAAATCTTTTTTGCTTAGCTTTTTGTGAGGAGTATACAGCATCAATATTAATGAAATCATTCATTACATAATCATTATAAATATTTATTTCCATTTATTCAGATTTAACTTGGGAATTTAATTCCCACAGTCAAAAGGTGGAGTTATCATTTCCATGCCATTAAGACATTGGAGATACAGTGTTAGGCCCATATTTCCACGACCTTCGGCACATGAAAGTCTGATGTGGTCAGTATCATGCCTGGCCACATTTACCTTCCCAGATTTCTCTGGTACCCATTTTTAGAGGCTGGGTGGACCTCGGGGCCTTTTTTTTGTGTGTGTGCACCAGAAAAAAAATGCCACTGCCGGGACTTAAGTGTGGTACCAGTGATTAGTAAACCAAGAATCT
The DNA here is from genome assembly GCA_009760885.1 of Achatina immaculata. Lineage (NCBI taxonomy): Eukaryota > Metazoa > Mollusca > Gastropoda > Stylommatophora > Achatinidae > Lissachatina > Lissachatina immaculata. The sequence goes on from CM019696.1 coordinate 31,909,181, forward strand.
CAGCCAACCAAGCCACCGAATTTAAAACTCATGGGACTGGATTTTATGTGAACATTCATATTTTTCTTAATAAACTGACATACAAGTGTAAAGTGAAACTCAGGTACAACCTGTCTTACTGCTGATATTCTGAGATTTTAGAGACAAGTTTCCCCAAACCCAAGTGTCAGGAACTATTTTTACAGCAAAGTTAGCTAAATTGAGGGAAGAAGAGACAGAGAAAGACACAGAGAGAAGTTATTGGATGGGCTGTCAGTGTGGCTAGGAAGAAAGTCACCGGCGGATCTCATAATCAAGTCTAAAGACAGGGAATTGTGGAGAGAAGCTGACCAGCAATTCACAATGACATATTCCGACTTTTTATAATGTCCCGAGTCCACCTGCAGCCAGGTTGCTCCTTTTCTCTTAAGCCTGGCACTATACCTTCTACTGTCAACCTCTCCAAATCAGTGTGTCTCTTGATGTGGCCAAAGTATCTCAGCTTTCTAATTCCAACGGTGATTACAAGCCAGTTTTCTGCGACATCTAATCCCATCGATATCTGACTTTCCTCCTATATGTATGGCAGCCTGCTCCACCGTACAATAAATGGTCACTAGCTCTTTCTTACCCTTACAAGAACTCTAAGCACATCTACCACAATCCGCTGCTTCTTTTATTTCTCAAGGCAGCATGTCCTCCGTGTTGTGTTGGCAGCATAGCCATGCCCACATAAAAATAATTCTGCACACAAAATTTTACATACAGCATTAAAAAAAACAAAAACAGTAGGAGATGAAAGAGATGACTACTGCGGTAAAACTGGTTCTAGTAATCAGAGGTGTATGGTTCAGTTTTACAAAACGACAGAGGACGTGAAGAAATTCAGCAGAAACACAAATGGCGGAGAATAAGGAAGTAAGATAATAATGTATAAACGAAGAGCATGCAACATCTAACATCCGGCGCGAGCCTTTTTTCAAGGATTAGGATTACATATGAGGACAACACAACACATAAAAAAAAATATCAACAACTTAGCTTTTTGCTCTTTTCCTGCTTTGAAAGACTAGCATGAAAGGCTAGCATGAAAGACTAGCATGAAAGGCTAGCATGAATGGGCTGTGGTCAAAGGAACTGAAGGGTGGGAATGAATTGATTAAAAAAAAAAAAGTAAAAATTTTTTTTCAATTTCCCAATGTCACTCTATGCTGTAACAGGTCACTCTATGCTATAACAGGTCATTCTATGCTAAAAAAGGTCATTCTATGCTATAACAGGCCACCCTATGCTATAACAGGTCACTCTATGCTATAACAGATCACCCTATGCTATAACAGGTCACCCTATGCTATAACAGGTCACCCTATGCTATAACAGGTCAATCTATGTTATAACAGGCCACTCTATGCTATAACAGGCCAATTTATGCTATAACAGGTCTGAAGAAATATATGACAGAGCTACATCAACTGTTTTTCTCAATTTCATTTTAGTTTCAGCAAAGCTCACCTCTACTGTGACCACAGAGTGTGTCTCATTTCCCTTGGTTAAAGCCTTGATAAAATTCTGCTGCACATCCTCATATATGTATGCATATTTTACTCTCTCATTCTGAGCCTTGGAGGACTGCGCAAACTCTCGGAATGTGTGTCTAGCAATGTTGTGCTCCTCGCCTTTCTTGGTGACCAGGGCAACACAAAGTCTGGGGAGCAAACACAGAGAAGTCTGGGGAGCAAACACAGAGAAGTCTGGGGAGCAAACACAGAGAAGTCTGGGGAGAAAACACAGAGAAGTCTGGGGAGAAAACACAGAGAAGTCTGGGGAGAAAACACAGAGAAGTCTGGGGAGAAAACACAGAGAAGTCTGGGGAGCAAACACAGAGAAGTCTGGGGAGCAAACACAGAGAAGTCTGGGGAGCAAACACAGAGAAGTCTGGGGAGCAAACACAGAGAAGTCTGGGGAGAAAACACAGAGAAGTCTGGGGAGAAAACACAGAGAAGTCTGGGGAGAAAACACAGAGAAGTCTGGGGAGAAAACACAGAGAAGTCTGGGGAGAAAACACAGAGAAGTCTGGGGAGCAAAGACAGAGAAGTCTGGGGAGCAAAGACAGAGAAGTCTGGGGAGAAAACACAGAGAAGTCTGGGGAGCAAAGACAGAGAAGTCTGGGGAGCAAACACAGAGAAGTCTGCTGTGGACAAGACCTTGTGGAGCCAGGTTTGTGCTAGACCATACAGGGAGACACCTTTCTGAATCTCAGAATACAGAGAGAAAGAGGTCTACTGTGAGTAAGAGCACACAGAATGAGGGCTACTGTGAATAAGACCACACAGAGTAAGGTCTACTGTGAATAAGAGCATATAGAGTGAGGTCTACTGTGAATAAGAGCACACTTAGTGAGATCTACTGTGAATAAGAGCACACAGAGTAAGGTCTACTGTGAATAAGAGCATATAGTGAGGTCTACTGTGAATAAGAGCACACTTAGTGAGATCTACTGTGAATAAGAGCACACAGAGTAAGGTCTACTGTGAATAAGAGCATGATGAATGAATGAATGAATGAATGATCTTTATTTTTAAAGGGTAAAGAATTGGGCATGCAGGCCCATCTTACATTCTGCCCTTCATCACTCCATCTTTCATTCTTCCCATACACGCGAGTTAATGCACACAGAGTAAGGTCTACTGTGAATATGAGCATGCACAGAGAGAGGCCTACTGTGAATCAAGAGCATACAGAGAAAGAGAGGCCTGCTGTAAATCAGTGTGAAATTTGTGCTGCCAGCCTAGCAATGTTTACTATAATGATGGTGCTCACAGAGAGTAATAGCTGCTGCAGATCTGACTATTTACAGCTGGTAGCAAAGTTCTTTCTTACTAATCTTCTAGTATCTCCTGCAACTCTGCTAAATTTTCAGACACATGGTCCTTGTCCTTTCTGTACTGACTGGACACGGCATTTTCTGCGTACCAAACTGGGGGACACAACGCTATCCACTTTGGTAGTCAGTGACCCACAGCTGATATGCTAGTGTCAGGCCTGGAGAACCGTAGCTGACCAAGACCCTGTCCCACTTCTTCACTGGTACTCCCAGTAACAGGCCTAGCCTGACAAACAGAGCTGGGACTGCCAGTCCCCAGGGTGGTGGAGCCTGCTGAAGAAGCACTGGACACCCTCTACTTCCACTCAGGGTCTTAAAAAAAAAACCAGCCACCAAAACCTGGTTCCAGTCCAATACAATGATGTGTCTCAACATCTTCACTACATCGGTTGCGAAAAAAACCCCACCAGCTAGCAGTTCTGAAGAGACTGAAGAAGAAGGAAGAGATATCAAAGTGGCCCAGACAAAACCATGAAATCAGCAAATATCTACTGGCTTCAAGAACATCTTTTGTGATTAAATAATGCCACTAACTACCAATCACAGACACAATGGAAAACACACATTAACTCTTCGGATGCCAAGGGCAACAACACAGACAACAATGTCTGTGCAAAATGAAATGTGCATGTGTTGTGATATTTTTAGGGCATTGTTGAAAAAGTGAATGTTACAAATTATTTCCATGTTAAAAGTATACTTATTATGTATCAATATAAATGTGAATGCATGAAGATTCCATAAATGCAGTTTCTTTTTTAGGAAAAAAGGAGTGGTGTGAAAATATAATATTTTTAGCACCAAAAAAAAAAAAAACAAAAAACATGATGATTGTGTCCTACTGACCATCGGCAATGTCTAGACTTGTAGATCTATACAATCTCAACTTGTGATGATATGTGGCATGCTCACAAAAATAATGTCTGAAATAACTTTCCAACCTACTTCTCCAGACTGTCTAATAGGTCTAGATCTGTTTGGGGTACATTCAAGAACAGCTGTCTGGTCACAGGCCATGTCCGTATGCCTACCTAGGTCACCACAAATTGAATATTTTTTGTCAAAACTTCGAATTTCACATTCGCTGCTAACCACGCTTCCAAGAAGGTGAAGAAGGGTCACTGGACATGTGCAAAGAAAACATTTACAATAAAAATTTACGCCGGTTTTTAATGAAACAAAACATGGGTCGCAAATACGACTACTGGTACCGACAGCATATACCAGACGTCACAAACTTGAACCGGGACACCCAATGAGTTAAGTTTTGGGAAAGGAGATTGTAAACCGACCTCCTTTTCTTTACTTTTGGCTCTGGTGGACAAAGTTCATCAAAGACAGTCTGTGATGACAACCTTGGAAGAGCCAGGTATCTGTGGTTGGACAGAACCTCATCTATGGTTGACCTTGACAACTGCTGCATCTGTCAACAATCAGTTTTTCATAAAAAGCTTTATGTATAAAAACTGTAAAAGAAAACAGGATACACACTTGGCAATATGGTCAACATAGACATATCTAAACACAGTCTATAATGCACAGTGTATAATATCTACCAAAATCAGTTCCCAATGCACTACTAAAGAATACTGAAAGAATACAATGTACTGAACAATGCACCTAATGAAAAACATCACAACATAACTTGCTAGGATCTTTACCTTAATTAAGTGCTACAAAATATCATCCGAGAACAGAAAATCCCTTTTTTTTGGTAATCAAATAGCCCCATCATTTTAACCATGAATTGAGGTCAGGTAAAATCCCTTGTTTCATGCCATTAAGGCACATTAAGGCTTGTATTCCCCCCCCCCCCCCCCCGGACCTTCAGCACATGAAAGGTGTGTGATGTGGTCAATGTCATACCTGGTCACATTTACCTTCCCAGATTTCTCTGACACCCATATTTAGAGGCTGGGTGGACACCGGAGGCTTTCTGGTGTGGTGGTACCAAAAAAAAAAAAAAAAAATCCCCACTCCTGAGCCTTAAACCCATTTCATTTCATTCATTTGCGTGCCCCTTGAAGGACTTTGCCTCCCTAACAGCAATCCTGTAGGCCTCTCGGTTGTAAGCAAGATGGCCTCCTGCTGATGCATCCATTTGCAGATTATCAACGATGTCTTGCAGCCATCTTCGCCTTGGTCTTCCTTAAACCCAGCACCGTCATATCAGTAAACCAAGTGCCCAACCACTTGGTCAACCACACCGCTGAAGTAGTTAGGCAATGAAATGAGGCAATGCCTATTTTTAGAATTTATAAAAGTTTAAAATTATGAATCCCAAACACAGAACAAAATCATGTGACTTCAGTTATTTTACCATAAATAAGTCATTTATATGGCATGCAGTGAGACAAACGTTCAGAATATTAAACAAAAAAATGATAAAAAAGAAGAAGCCGTAGAAGAACAATGTGGCTTAACTGAAAGAAAAAGCTATTACAAAAATACTGTTTCTATGGCAAGATCAAGGTCTTGTGCTTCACTGACTACACAAAAGCTACAGACAGCATGAGACACAAAGATATGGCCTGATGCTTGACAATCTACACATGGATCATACTGGTCTAACAGCTATTAAGAATATGTACTGTGATCAAACAGCAAGTAAACAACAAGTAAAGGTAAAGGTAAAATTAATCCTCTCATGCCTTAGAGGCACATATGGATATGGTGTTAGTGCCCATATTTTCCTTGACCTGTCATCACACTAGAGGGTGGTATGGTCAGTATCATGCCTGGGCGCCTTTCCTTCCCCAACTCCAGAAGAAGTCGGGTACCCATTTCTACAGCTGGGTGACTGGGGAACCCCTGACCTTCCCATGAGAGACCAGTGCACTAACCACTTCGCCACTCAACAAGTCAAACATTAAGAAAATAAAATTGCTCTCATAAAAGTTTACAAACATTAAAAACTAATTAAGAAAAAAAAATTCTGCAGACACACCATGAAGGTACAGAAGTCAGTGAACAAACCAAGCATAGAAAAACTAAAGAGAGAAAGAAAAATAGGAAAACAGAGAAAAATATATGAACATAATGCTCAAACGACACAGTGAATGAAAAGCATCTAAAGTTATTAGTAACATGAAATTATAAATTATATACAATGTAAGAGCAAGACTGTCAATGTCTACTGTCAATGCAACTGATGATAATACAGACAAGGATACTAAACTTGCACACATGTGAATAATTTTTTGTTTTCCGCCGCCATAAATAATGCACACAGGTTACAAAGAAAAAACAAATCTCGTCTTGTCTTTTCTTCCTCATGTACTTTTCTGTATCAAAGGGGCAAACAGATTTCTTGACAAGGCTTAATGGTTTGCTTCGTAAAAGGAGGTATTGTGGGTTATCATGTATAACCCACAGAGGCAAATCTGATTTTCTGGTAAAAGCCATCAAACAATGCTACATCGATAACACAAGCTGGCTATCGCTCGAGAACCACTACATTCAGGAATATGGGATGCTGGAACCACATGGTCTGAACTTGCAATTCAGTTACACCTAACATTCCCCTTTCCCCACAAGCATATTCCCTCTGCACTGAGTTCCACTCCTTTCTCACTTGCTACACATATTTCAAAACCTCCTCACAGAGGCATTCACCTGCTCCACCTTCTCTCGGCTACATTACCATTATACCACTCTGCCCCTTCTGCTCCCCCCTCCCCCCTTTACGACCCACCTATCACATATTACAACTCTCCATTTAAACATCCTCAACACTCCATCATGTGCATTTCTGGACACAGCCTCTTACAAGCCACTGCTAAGTGCTCCATTTATTTTATTTATTCTATCTTTTCCATAGCATTCATGTGAAATCATATTTTATCTTCTTTCTCTATTTCTTCATCATGTATGTTTTTGTATGATTAAGGTTCACACCGAAACATCACAACTGTGTGCTCGTTAATTAATAAAGGCATTCCTACTTTTTCCCCCTATTTTATACATTTTGTTATCACAGCTTTATTGCAGTGGCCTCATGTACAGTTATATACTTAGTTGTGTATACTTATACATTAATTATTCAGGTTATCATACACTGCAGTAAAAACAAAAGTTAGGTCAGTCAACTTACAACAACTGTGGCCAGAGTTGAATCTGTGACCTCATTCCACAGCAGCAGAGTCTCCCTGTATCTGTTGACGTTAAACTGTTTCAACACCTTGTCAACATTTGGACCGGCCGTGTTTACAAAGCCACATGCAATTCGGTCCTTGTAGTAAAATGCCGGGGCCAGAAATCTAAGGGACGGTTCTGCTTTCGAGCTGAAGAAGATGGCCCGAACTCTGTTGTCTTTCCACCCGCTCAAGAAAGCCTCTATTGTGTCATCGCTAACCTGAAAGTGTTTAAGACAGATACACAGCCAATCAACATGGTTCTCATACATTAACACAGATACTTTCAATACCCTAACCAAAACATAATGCTCTTAAATTCAAACAATAGCTTCCTTCAGTCAGATAACGAAATGTAAATATTAAAACATCAAATGTTTGCAAAGAATACACTTTGGACAAGTCTATACGCAATTACACTTGGGACAAGTCTACATGTAAATACACTTAGGACAAGTCTATATGTACTCAAATCATCTCCTGTGAAGCTAGATCATTTTCTAGCACTAGTGACAGCCCTAATGGAAGAGGTTGCAGGTCCAAGCACAACCCAAGATGTTCCACCGAAGAAACTGTTTTCATGCTGATCTGACTATTCTGCTTCATTTATTTCAGACCACGGCGTGTACTTGAAGCAAGATCAGTCCTTATTAGACTGGGTTCCTCTTCACCCCAACAAAGATAATGGCTCGTAGCAAAGACTGTGGATCTCATCTGTGAAAGAAATCTTGGCACTGCATCTCTTTCTAGGAAAGCATCTTCTATGCTTCTATCATTCTTGTATATGATGTGGAATTTGGGAAAAGCTGTGACAGGGAATCTCATCACTGCTGCAATCAGTAAGAAGGAAGAACAAACCACTCTGTTTAGCATTCAAGCAATAACAGCAGAAGTAAACTGTAACTGAAGATAATGTTCCTTTTTCAGTTCTGTAGAAGCTTACAAGAGTCAAACTGTTAGAAACGTGACAGGAATCAGTCTCAAGAACTTGGAGTATCAGAAATTTATTTAACGTATACTTACAGGTGTCAAAGTATAAGGTATTAACTAACAATAGAAAAAAATATCAGTGACTTACAGGTATGAATGTATCAGAAACTTACAGGAGTCAATGTGTCTGGTACTCACAGGAGTCAATGTGTCTGGTACTCACAGGAGTCAATGTGTCTAGTACTCACAGGAGTCAATGTGTCTGGTACTCACAGGAGTCAAAGTGTTATTTACAGGAGTCAACGTGTCAGGTACTTACAGGAGTCAATGTGTCTGCTACTTACAGGAGTCAAAGTGTTAGTTATAGGAGTAAACGTGTCAGGTACTTACAGGAGTCACTGTGTCTGGTACTTACAGGAGTGTATGTGTCTGGTACTTAAAGGAGTCAATATGTCTGGTACTTACAGGAGTCAATGTGTCAGATACTTACAGGAGTCTAAGTGTCAGGTAGAGGAGTCAGTGTGTCCAAACACCAGACATAAACTTACAGAAGTCAAAGTGTCTGATGGGAAAAGGGACCTCCGCAGACTTTCAAAGGAAACTGGGTCCCCTTATAAAATGTCAACCGTACTGACACTACTCCCAGGATACTCGGAGCATTGTAAAGCCTCAAGTGACTACCAATGTGATTGCTACTTACAGGAGTCAAAGTGTCTAGTACTTACAGGAGTCAATGTGTCAGGTAGAGGAGTCAGTGTGTCAGGTACTTACAAGAGTCAATGTGTCAGGTACTTACAGGAGTCAATGTGTCAGGTACTTACAGGAGTCAATGTGGCAGGTACAATGTTACAGGAGTCAAAACATTAGACATAAGCTTACAGGAGTCAAAACATCAGACATAAACGTACAGGAGTCTAAACATCAGAAATAAAGTTACAGGAGTCTAAACATCAGACATAAACTTACAGAAGTCAAAGTGTCTGACGGGAAAAGGGACTTCACAAAGTCCCGCAGACTTTCAAAGGAAATCTGGGTCCCCTTATAAAATGTCAACCGTCCTGACACTACTCCCAGGATACTCGGAGCATTGTAAAGCCTCAAGTGACTAGCAAGGCCTGGTGATCGTCGCAGGTGGACAGCCAGGACACACATACCTTTAAGAAGAGAATCAGACTTTTGTTTTCTGTTGAACAATCCAACATTGAACAAAAAAAACCATATTGACAAACAAAGTACTTTACTGTGTGTACCTGTCTCATAAACACTGTGTCCAGCAATGTGATATACTACTATGTTTCTGCATTTATTAAATTAAAGTAATGAAGCAGACAGAAGTGTAAGGTTCAGTTTTACAAAAAAGGCAGAAGGAGCGAGGAAAGCAGGCAGAAACAAGAATGACAGAAAGTAAAATGAGCACTATAAACGAAGAGCGTATAACATTTCAATATTTCGACAACAGCCTATTTCAAGGATCACATACAAAAATAACATAACAAATAAAAACACTGAAAAATAGATAAAAAGTTCAACGCTTAACTGTTTTTGGTATCCTCCTTGTAAGAAAGATGGGCACGAAATGCGCCCAGTTAAGATGTGGGTAAGCACAAAGTGAAAGCAGGTGACTGGCTGAGAAATGAGGTAAAAGGGAGAATGACAAAGGATACCATATGCTAAACAACATGGTGTTATGCCCCAGATGGCCCCAGCTTGCTCCCGTCACAGAGCTATGGTCTAAACAAAACCTCCCCAGATGGCACAGTGAGAAGACAATATGGAGAGTGGTGGACAAAGGAAGCTCAGATTGAACAGACAACACTGAGAGGATAAGACTGCTCACTTAGGATGCCTAGACAAGGAAGCCATCAACTTTATTTCTCTTAACAAACTTATAGCATTGTAAATAGTATTTTCACATGCAAGCAGATGATGGATCACAGTTTCATGTAGGATGATCATAGTTTACTTGAAGCCCAATTTTCAGATACTTTCATGAGCATGATATTCTAGTTTACTTACAGGAAGCTCAATTTTGAGATACTTTTGTGGGCATGATATTCTAGTTTAATTACAGGAAGCTCAATTTTGAGATACTTTCATGAGCATGATATTCTAGTTTACTTACAGGAAGCTCAATTTTGAGATACTTTCATGAGCATGATATTCTAGTTTACTTATAGGAAGCTTAATTCTGAGATACTTTCATGGGCATGATATTACAATTTACTTATAGGAAGCTTAATTTTGAGATATTTTCGTGAGCATGATATTCTAGTTTACTTTTAGGAAGCTTAATTTTGAGATACTTTCATGGGCATGATATTACAGTTTACTTATAGGAAGCTTAATTTTGAGATATTTTCGTGAGCATGATATTCTAGTTTACTTATAGGAAGCTTAATTTTGAGATACTTTCATGGACATGATACTAACCTGAGAAGTACGAAATATAGAATCTTTAAAAATCAGTGAAACAGATTACTTAGTCTTCTTTGTCTGGCAGGGAGGCTGATGTTGTTTATAGCAACTTACATATCAGCTAAGGTACCATGATAGGAGTGGCCAAACTGTGGCTCTTTGTGTCGGTCAGTCATTTGTATGTCTGTTGCAGAACTTTGCCTCCCTAACAGCTCTCCTGTAAGCCTTTCAGTTGTAAGCACGATGCCCTGCTGTTGATGTGTCAATTCGCAGATCATCAACGATGTCCTGCAGCCATCTTCACCTTGGTCTTCCATTCTTTCTTTTTCCCATTATGTACCCTTTCAAGACTGTCTTCTCTAAATTATCATGATGTTTAATATGTCCAAAATATTTAAGTTTTCTCTCTTTAATCCTCTTTACTAGCCAATCTTCTTCAGTATTAAATTCTTGTAGTACAGATATATTTGTTTTTTTTTTGTGTGTGTGTCCATATTTGAAGAATTCTTCTGTAGCATTTACATTCAAAGGCATTTATGTGTTTCTCAGCTGTTTTGTTAAGTGTCCAGGTCTCACAGCCATATGTTGTGATGAGAAAGATGCATGCCCTTAAAAATCTTATTTTTGTAGTTCTGTCTGTTCCTCTCCACATTTTTTTTAGTTGTTTTATTTTTTGAAAAGCAATAAATGTTCTCCTTTTAATTTCCCTCATTGTATCTCCATTATTAGTTAGTAATGATCCAAGATATTCAAAACTCTCCACCTCTTCCAATTTTTCCTCATTGATACATATTTTATCTCCCCTATTTGTCTTGTCAGCTGTTATCAATTTAGTTTTCTTCACATTAAGATAGTGGTTTTGCTCTTCACTATTCTTACAGACTGACATAATTAGTTTTTCCACTCCTTTTTATGTTGTCATCAGCATATCTAATCTCTGGTATTCCATAACCTCCAATTTTTATTGCATCGTAATATTCTTTGACTACATCTTCTCTAACATTCCTCATTATATTTTCAGTATACAAGTTAAATAAATATGCACCCCTGACGGACCCCTTGTTTTATGTCAAACCAAGCTGTTCTTTCACCATTTATTCTTACTGCTGCTTGTTGGTCTAGATACAGCAGTGATGTTAATTGTATCAAATGTGTTGGAAATCCCATTTTTTCCATTACTTCCCAAAGTTTCTGGTGTTCTACACAATCAAATGCCTTTGAATGGTCTATAAAAGATAAATTCTCTTTGTGTGGCTCATGGACATATATTGACTCAGCGCCATTTTTTTTTAAACACCACAATTAAAATAAAAGATAAAACAAACAAAACAAAAATGTTTATTTCATGCTTTATAATTACTTACTGGACATAAAGCAAGAATCCACTAGATTAAAACGCAAGTCCAGTGTCCAGGGTACATAAACATATTTAAGAAGCTAAATGCTAACTGTTAATATTACATCTGAGGTATGGATCAAAGATACTTGAGATTAGTAAGGACTACACAATCAGTAATCATACAAGCCAGTGATGACAATGAAGTGTAGTTCTTAATGTTTATAATAAATCTGGTAAAAAAAAAAACTTACGCACATAACATTAAAAATGTACGTGTAGTATATGTCAAAGTTTTGGAGCTCTTAGACATGTGAACTGTGTTGTATGTGCCTCGTACATAAGCAAGTTTGGCCACTCCTGTGCTAAACTTTCTGAAAAAAGGACAACATGATACTTCGGTTCTGTCTTTGTCAAACACAAAAAAACAATGACAAAAGAAGAGAGAGGAAAAAAAAAAGATGTGGATGAAGAAAGACAAATGTAAAATGTACTAGATCACAGACTCACAACCTGGGAATAGGTGACCTGGGGGGGGGGGGATCTACAAAGATTGTTGTTGACTCACACTGCAAGTAGAGTAGAAGATTCACACTGCAAGCAGAAGATTCACAATGCACGTGGATTAGAAATCTTTTACTTTTCTTTATCACAAAGATGCTATAATGGTGCAGTGGTTAGTGCACCCCTTGCTATTCAGAAGGGCCCTAGTTCTATTTTGCACCTGAGCAGAATTTTTCTAGACTGTCCAGTACAAGAGGTCAACTTGGTCTCAAAATATGGACACCTGGGACTTCCCTGGGAAAACAAAGTAAGGTGAGGACAGGTGCTGGCATCTCTAAAACAAAGCAAGGTGAGGACAGTTATTGGTATCTCTAAAACAAAGTAAGGAGAGGACAGGTGCTGGCATCTCTAAAACAAAGTAAGGAGAGGACAGCTGCTGGCATCTCTAAAACAAAGTAAGGCGAGGACAGTTATTAACATCTCTAAAACAAAATAAGTAGAGGACAGGTGCTTGGATCTCTAAAACAAAGTAAGCCAAGGACAGTTGTTGGCATCTCTAAAACAAAGTAAGGAGAGAACAGGTGCTTGGATCTCTACAACAAAGTAAAGAGAGGACAGGTGCTTGGATCTCTACAACAAAGTAAAGAGAGGACAGGTGCTTGGATCTCTGAAACAAAGTAAAGTGAGGACAGTTGTTGGCATCTCTAAAACAAAGTAAGGAGAGGACAGTTTCTGGCATCTCTAAAACAAAGTAAGGAGAGGACAGGTGCTGACATCTCTAAAACAACATAAGGTGAGGACAGTTGATTTTAATTTAATACCATGTTGCGGGAGAGTGGAATGCCAAGAATTATCACTGATTCAGGGGTCCATAACCTGAAAACAGATTGGGAACCACTGTAACAGAGTAAGAAACATGGATATCTCAAGAAATACTCAAATACAGACTTGGTGCTATGACAAAACAAGCTGCTATACTCACCCACATTTTCTAACTCGGTCATAAACTTGTACACAATAGGCTCAATACGCATGCAGGTAAAACAAAGATCTGTGTAAGCATACACAAAACAAGGATTCCTTGAGGATTCTGGATGCAACCTCGTCTCGTACTGCCTATCAAGGATAACAGAGGCAAAAACTAATCAGTGAATGAATATCTCAGATGGCGAAAGACAATGCAACTCTTGGATAAAGTTATTTTGATTACAATGAAAAACTGCAATCAATAACAACTAATATTTTGGTAAAATGCTTTATTCTGGTACAAAAGAAAAGAAAAGATAACATAACAAATTAATGCCCACAAAAAACGGAAAAACGAAAATTAATTATCTGCATAGGCAATCAAAACATAAAGATAAAGCTAAATACTGAAACAAGTGAGCACGCGCGCGTGTGTGCGTGTCTCTCAAGATTTAATGATTGCCGCTGAAAATCTATAAGGATGTTTTGTCTCCTCCTTATCAAAAAGAATGTTTTAGTGGAGATGCAGACAGACAACGTCTGACACAGCATAGTTTGGTCGCTCATGAATTTGACTTCTGACACAGAACGGTTTGGTCATTCATGAATCTATGACCTCAGACACAGCATGTTTTAGTCATTTGTGAATCTGGCTTTTGACACGGCATGGTTTGGTCATTCATGAATCTATGACCTCTGACACAGCATATTTCAGTCACCCATGAAGCTACAACCTCTGACGCAGCATATTTCACTCGGTCATTGATCTACGACCCTCGACACAAACCACAAACTGAACTTTTGAAACCAGACTTACTGCAGAGTACTTAGGAACTTCTCCATCCCCCCACCCTCTCTGGTGAACACAAAGGGTCCAAATCCACCTTGGAAAAACTCATCAAACGAATGATATCCTGAACCAGGTCCTCTTGGCCTCTGCTCTTGAGCTGAAGTGTATCCGAACTTGTCATAGTTAGACCGCCGATCTGGGTCACTTAATGTCTGTGAATCAATGTAAGACATTCAGTACATTATTACAAAATAGTAGGTGAGATGGTAACAATACAACAACAAACCTATAATAACAATTATATTTAACAGTAACATAAAAACCACACAGCTAAAATCCGTCAGTTATATCAAGGAGCATTAAGGGATATTGAAAACCATACCGGAGGAAGTAGAAGGAAAAAGAGCAAGAGAATGATCTTCTCCGCCTGAGGTTGTAGGCACATCAGATCCTGATCCTTGTCAACATGGCAAAGCCCACAGTCCTTTCCAGATCCTGATAGGAGCCCCAAAGCTTTTGCCCCAAGCTTTTGTGTCCTCTGGCCACGTCTCACACCTCAAGTCCGCATGGTTTAGGCACTCTTGAGGGATATGTTCAGAGTCTGGACTCCACTTCCACCTGTACACTCGTCTGTGTGAGACATTTTGAGTTAATGTAGATGGCTTAGTAGTCTGCAGTGGCCTGTCCTTAGGCGAAAGATGATGGTTTGCTGATGTCTTTCTAACTGGTGTATTGGATCTGGTTTGTTGCTGCATTTCAGTTGTTTCTTCCATTCAGATCTGCACTGGATACGGATTATAGTTTTCGCCTCTTGGTAGTTTACTGGATGATTTGTTTGATCTTGATCGCTAGCTTTGGATAAGGTGTCAGCTACGAGGGGTGACTGATAAGTTCTCAGCATAAGGTACAAAAGGTTATTTATGGACAACTTTTTTTTGGGGTCATTTCTCAACACAGTCCCCTTGCAAGTTTATGCACTTAGTCCAGCGATCCTGGAGCATACGGATCCCTTCTTTGTAAAAGTCAGCATCTTGTGCCTGTAGAAAGTGGTCTACAGCATGAATGACGTCATCATCTTAAGCAAATCTGCGACCACTGAGCT
Organism: Achatina immaculata; assembly: GCA_009760885.1. NCBI lineage: Eukaryota > Metazoa > Mollusca > Gastropoda > Stylommatophora > Achatinidae > Lissachatina > Lissachatina immaculata. Next base: position 31,924,220 of record CM019696.1, read on the forward strand.
CCTTTTTGAGTTTGGTAAACAGGTAATAGTCCAAATGGGTCAAATCTGGGGAATAAGGAAGATGTTCAAGAAGCTGGAAGCCGACTTGTGAACTGGAGCATTGTCTTGATGAAAGATGACTCCTCTTGTCATCTTGTCAATTTCCCTTGACACTTTTCAATTTGACCTGCAGTTGCTTCACAAGATTAGCATAATAGGCCCCGGTGACCTTTCCACTCTTTTTAAGATAGTCTACCAATAGCACACCTTCTGAATCCCAGAAGATGGAAGTTCCATTGCCAGTTATTCCAAAATGGGATGGTACCCATTGTAGAGCCACAGTTGTTGACAGTGTAAAGTGCTTCAGTTCTGTTGTGATTTCCTGTGATTTGCAACAGCCCTCATCGAAGTCCTCAAAATACTTACAACATAAAACCAGCAGCCACCACACAAAACAGCCTTCTTCATAGACTTCAGGGCACTTCTGGAATCACTTAAAACAACAAACAACACACAGGCAAAAGAGAATGATGTTACAGATTGGTACAGAACATAAAAAGACAGACTTAATCTGGCTTGGCCATGTGCAGTGTGAAAACATAAAAGGAGAAAAGGAAGTTGAAAGATCACTGCAGCTAATCTTCCATGGAGGAAAGGACACATGATAATGATGATGATGATGATGACATGCTGCGGAATCCAAGACAGTGTGAACAGCTATAAGCATCAACAAATCTAAACATGGAACATCTTACAAATCACAACAAAAACAGATCATGTTTACAGTTTTCTTCAGTCACATTCTATGGCATTCTGAATATTTTTTTTTGTTCAGAATATCTCCATTTTCTCTTATCTCACAGTTCAGCCTTTAACTTCTACAAATCTCTTATCTCACTGTTCAGCCTTTAACTTCTACAAATCTCTTATCTCACTGTTCAGTTTTTAACTTCTACAAATCTCTTATCTCACAGTTCAGCCTTTAATATCTACAAATCTCTTATCTCACAGTTCAACCTTTAATTTCTACAAATCTCTTATCTCACTGTTCAGCCTTTAACTTCTACAAATCTCTTATCTCACTGTTCAGCCTTTAATTTCTACAAATCTCTTATCTCACAGTTCAGCCTTTAATATCTACAAATCTCTTATCTCACAGTTCAGCCTTTAATATCTACAAATCTCTTATCTCACAGTTCAGCCTTTAATTTCTACAAATCTCTTATCTCACTGTTCAGCCTTTAATTTCTACAAATCTCTTATCTCACAGTTCAGCCTTTAACTTCTACAAATCTCTTATCTCACAGTTCGGCCTTTAATCTCTACAAATATGTCTAATTCAATCATACAAGTTTACAAAATGACTTCTAGATACTGTTGTTGCAAGCTAATTTATCTATGTACATTTCATCCATTATGTGCCATGTTAGATTTCGTTGGTGATCATGAAATTATGTGCCATGTTAGATTTCGTAGGTGATCATGCTTCTCTATGTTGTGTGACCCTTGATGTTTCCTATCAGCTCAAATTCTTATCTTATCTCATGCCAGGTGGTCAATCCACTGAGATATTTATCTCTTGGTTTTCCTCTCCTTCTTTTTCCCTTAAATTTTTTCAGTCACTATTAAGTTGTCAAACTACTAACTTCTCATGACATGTCCAAGTTCTCTAACTTCTGTCTTCTCATGACATATCCAAGTTCTCTAACTTCTGTCTTTTCATGACATGTCCAGTCTTCTAACTTCTGTCTTCTCATGACAAGGTAAGAAGATTAATAAACAATAAAAACAATAATACATTATACTGCAGCTATCAACTCCATTTGGAAGATGCACGCTAAACTACAACACAGAATTATATATGCTAGCACAGAACAAAAAATATACAGGATATATCAAAATGAGCACCTCATTATTACTTCTTTCAATACGGGCTGTGTGACAAAAGCAGTGGATATACATGGAAAAATTTGAATGGAAGATGTGAAAACATCAGCTGGTAAGCCTAATTTCTGGGTACAATCCATTTTGTCTTAGGCACTGACATATGGTACTGAAGACCCTTCTTGAGGGCAAGATTGATGAACAAGAGGACGACAATGGCATAGATGGGTGGACAACATCAAGAGATGGACAGGAACAAGTTTGACCAAGTGACAATGAAGGCTAGAGATGGACAGGAACAAGTTTGACCAAGTGACAATGAAGGCTAGAAACAGAGCAGACTGGAGATTCATTGCAGCCAAACTGGCAGATGATATGAGATGATGATGATGAGTGACACAGGAAGCAATATGGAAGATAATCCAGGAATAAACAATTTGCGTCATCTAACAAAAAGAAAAAAAAAAAAGGAGTGCTCATTGTGTGAGTTGATCCCACAACATGGACTCTACCTGTTGAAAAAAACCGTCAACTTAAAAATGTCACAGCTTACATTTCAACACATCATCACAGCCTCTGTCACACACAGCTAGTATAAAACAAATAAACATCAGTTATGTCTTTTTTTGTCTCACGCTATAAGTATATACACTTACTTATTCTATATACACTCACTTATTTTATGTGTACAGTCGAACCCGTTTAACGTCACATCGTCGGGACCATCAAAATATGATGACATTAAGGGGAGTTGACATTAAGCAAGGTCCATTACAAGGGATTTAACTGAGCCATGTGTGTGTGTGTGTCCGTCTGTCCCATATTTGCTACATTAAACACATAACAAACAGCCAAACCTATCATCACTGGACACAATATGTACTAACCACAAAATATATTAGTCACAAAATATAATAAGCATAAAAGACAGTAAGTCTTAGTCTTACAAGATAGAAGACACTATAATGAAGCAGCATCTGACTTGTCAGCAGCAGTACTAAAAAAATGTGTGATTTTGCCTTGTGCTGTGATAACCGGTCTATTAATAAAAAAAGTCATTTAAACACAGTACAACACTAAAAGTGTCCTGCCACGTCACGTCAGGCACACTGTCAATGAACGAGGGTACAGACTCGAACACGCTTACAGACTGAGCATAAGAAACAGTTTTGGTGGGCGTCTGGTCCATGATGGACTCACTGACATCATTAGCACTATCCTCAGCATTGCTGTCTACCTCGCTTTTACTGCACTATTCGAGTCTGACCAACTATCAACTTGCGTTGGCAACTTAACGCCGCCCATGTTAATGTCATAAAGACAATGACCCAAAAGAAGCCAGATTTTAATCACGAAAGGGTGGCCACGGTAAGCCTTTCACATCAAATGTTTCACACCATTCACATCATTCACACCACCTGAGTTTTGATGCTCACATGTTCAAAAGGTTGATGTGGCACGTACTCGGTGATCAAACGGACAGTCCCTTCTTTGATGAGTCGCAAGCTGATAACGCTTTATGAGGTGTTTATGGCTTGAACTCACTCAGTCTCTGATACAAAGTTGGGTCTTTAACTCCTCCGGGTTCAAAAATACCGTGACATTAACCAATTTGTGGCAATAATTTGGGTGATATTAACGAGAGTAAAGCTCATTAATTACTTATGAGAGTTGGCTGTGGATACAAATTTATGTGACAATATCCAGGTGGTGACATAAAGTGATGTGATATTAAGTGAGTTCAATTGTACACTTACTTGTTCTACACACACTTACTTACTCTATATACACTTATAAGCATAAATTTTACACTAAAAGCAGTGGCTCAACATGGAGAGAAAAATATAAAACTATAAAAAATGATTACACTTACAAAATTAAATGATAAAAAAAAAGGCCAAATATATGATTACCTCATAAGCCTCGTTGATCTTGGTAAACTTGTCTGTGGCTGAAGGGTCATTGTTCTTATCTGGGTGCCTGTGAACAGAGATTGACAGCTAAAAGTTGACCTAGAGCAAGCTAACTGGGGAAAATACAGTCAGACAAACTGAATCAACACTGACGTGAACAGAAATGGTAAGCAAGTCTATTAAGCATTTGTGAGATATCTGTACCAAAACTTGGAGGTGGGGTGGCAGAGAAAGATGAGAGGGAGAAAGGGGAGCTGATTCAAACCTAGGCAATCCATTGGCTACAAATATCAGACTTATGTGCAGTCTGCAGGCTATGAACATCAGACTTACATGCAGTCTACAGGTTATGAATGTAAGACTTATGTGCAGTCTACAGGCTATGAACATTGGACTTATGTGCAGTCTACAGGTTATGAATGTCAGACTTATGTGCAGTCTACAGGTTATGAATGTCAGACTTATGTGCAGTCTACAGGTTATGAATGTCAGACTTATGTGCAGTCTACAGGTTATGAATGTCAGACTTATGTGCAGTCTACAGGTTATGAACGTCAGACTTATGTGCAGTCTACAGGTTATGAATGTCAGACTTATGTGCAGTCTACAGGTTATGAATGTCAGACTTATGTGCAGTCTACAGGTTATGAACGTCAGACTTATGTGCAGTCTACAGGTTATGAATGTCAGACTTATGTGCAGTCTACAGGTTATGAATGTCAGACTTATGTGCAGTCTACAGGCTACAAACGACTTATGTCTCATACATGAGAGACATTGTGTTGTTTGTGTATGTGATCCTTGGAAAAGACTTTTGACAAAATATTGGACTACTGCATGTTCTTCATTTGTATTCATTTTACTTTTTGCGAATCTCGTTTCTTGCCCATTTTTCTCACTCTTTCCATCTTTTAGTTTATGTTAAGATAACTTTTTTAAAAAATGTATACAAAGGTACACTATAGGCTATTTAAATGAGGTTTGATACAAACCGTACCTAACTATTACGATTTACGAATAGAGGTGGGGTCGAACTCGTTCGTCACTCAAGGACTGCATGTAAACATTTCACAACGTGAACTCGGGCATCAGACTGTCTAAACTGCAGGTTTTCTCGTACAGCCACAGAAGCCATTAAATGTTTTAAACATATGACAAGTTTTTTAAACTCTCGCCCACCTCTACTGAAACTAAGCCTCCTAGGTTTTACAACAGATTACAGACTGACCAAGTTACCTACCATTCTTTGGCAAGAGTTTTGTAAGCTCTCTTGATCTCTTGGCTGCTAGCGCTTCTAGCAACGCCAAGGACGTCGTACAAATCGTCTGCAGCAAATGTACCTGTGGTCTTGCAAAGTACCAATGTTAAAACAACTGGCCACAAATTCATTCTTGTGTTCTTAATACCATTATTATGTAGAAGCCTTTAGAATGTTCTCATCCGTTAATACAAGATGTTTCCATCCTTGTTTTTAATTTCAGCAACTTCCAGTTTTCTTATTACGCATGCGCAGTTATTTATTTGGATTGTAAAATATGGATTGGAAATCGAAGTTTTGCAGTGGTTCCCAGACTGGAGTAGCAGAAGAATCATTCGAGGCTCCACATATCAAGACTAGATTAAGTAGAATACCAGTTATGCAGGAAGAATTTTGAATACCATGTAATGGAGACCGAAAAGACAAATAAGAACAAAGGGAGACCAACAGCTCTCTTACTGGAATATCATGGATAATATCCATTGGTTCATAGTTGGCCTTAAACTGGCGATAATGATTAAGATAAACTGGTGAATGAATGGTTATATGGGCAATGGATTTACAGGACAGACAGATGAATGACGAATGGGCTGATGGATGAATGAAGAGTTACATAGGTAAATGAATGGAGAGGCGGATGAATGACAGATGGATGAGTGGTTATAGAGAAAAATGGGTGGATCTTATATCTTATATCCTTCCCGTGCCGTTAAAACGTCACATAGGGTTCGCAAGATAGTTCGCCAATTTTACCTGTCTTTGGCGAGTCTTTCAACCTCATCAAAGGATTTTATGCCTGTTAATTTGGCCTCTCTTAACAATGTCCTCTTCAGAGTGTCAGGTGGTCTGCCTCTTTTTCTTTGGCCAGTTGTGTCCCACTTGATAGCTTGTTTTGGGATTCTCTGATCGTTTCTTCTCATCACATGCCCGACATATATCCATCTTCTTTTCCTAATCACCCATGAGACTGGTTGTTGTTCAGTCATCTGTCTTATCTCTGCATTGTTCTTGAATTCGTTCCACTTGATGCCGAGTGTTTTCCTTAGGCATTTGTTTTGGTGGATGGAGAGAGTTATTTATGGCCAGGGAGCGTATAGATGTCTGCATGGATGGGTGAATGGAAAGACAAATCAGCGAGAAAATGGACGGATGAAGACCTCTCACTCGTTTATTCTCTCTCTTTCTCCCCCCCCCCTCTCTCTCTCTCTCTCTCTCTCTCTCTCAAGGTCCCAAGACCATTCATTCTCAAGAATTGAAAGATGAATTAGTTCACAGATTGATACAGAATAAGCAGACGGAGAAGTGAGTCAGTGTATGAATGGATGGATATCTAGTTTGTCGGGTGATAAAGTAGACGAAGAGATGGACTCGTAGATTAAAAGAAATCGGGAAAACACAGCTGATAACCATGGATGTCGACACTTCTTTTCACATTAAAAAAAACAAAACATTCTCACTGAAGACCCCATTATCAGAGTTCGTGTAGAGGCTTTCACTACCTTTGAAGAACACATCATCTAATGTGTCACTGACTGACAGTGAACGTAAAATCTATTTATTAACATAAAATTTATTTATTACATAAAATCTACTTATTTACATAAAATTTACTTATTAACATAAAACCTATTTATTAACATAAAATTTACTTATTAACATAAAATCTACTTATTAACATAAAATTTACTTCATTCATTCCTTTGCATGTCCCTTGCGGAACTTTGCCTCCCAAACAGCACTCCTGTAGGCCTCTCGGTTGTGAGCAAGATGGCCTGCTGCTGCTGCATCCATTTCCAGATCATCAACGATGTCTTGCAGCCATCTTCGTTTCGGTCTTCCTCTTTTTCTTTTTCCCATTATGTATCCTTCCAATACGGTCTTCTCTAAAGTATCATGACGTTTAATGTGTCCAAAATATTTAAGTTTTCTCTCTTTAATCCTCTTTACTAGCCAGCCCTCTTCAATATTAAGCTCTTGTAGTATAGATATATTTGTTCTTTTTTGTGTCCACGATATCTGGAGAACTCTTCTATAGCATTTACATTCAAAGGCATTTATGTGCTTCTCAGCTGTTTTGTTAAGTGTCCAGGTCTCACAGGCATATGTTGCGATAGGAAAGATGCATGCCCTTAAAAATCTTATTTTTGTGGTTCTGTCTGCTCCTCTCCACAGATTCTTTATTTGTTTTACTTTCTGAAGAGCAATAGATGTCCTCCGTTTAATTTCCCTCATTGTATCTCCATTATTAGTTAGTAGTGATCCAAGATATTCAAAACTCTCCACTTCTTCCAGTTTTTCCTCATTGATACATATTTCAGTTGCCTTGTTTGTTTTGTCAGTTGTCATCACTTTAGTTTTCTTTGCATTAAGATAGAGGTTCTGCTCTTCGCTGTTCTTGCGGACTGACATAATTAGTTTTTCCATTCCTTCTTGTGTTGTGGACAGCAATACTGTGTCATCAGCATATCTAATCTCTGGTATTTCATAACCTCCAACTGTTATGGCATCGTAATATTCTTTGTCTACATCTTCTCTAACATTCCTCATTATATTTTCAGTATACAAGTTAAATAAGTAGGGTGACAATATGCACCCCTGACGGACCCCTTGTTTTATGTCAAACCAACTTGTTGTTTCACCATTTATTCTTACTGCTGCTTGTTGGTCTAAATACAGCAGTGATGTTAATTGTATCAAATGTGTTGGAAATCCCATTTTTTCCATTATTTCCCAAAGTTTCTGGTGTTGTACACAATCAAATGCCTTTGAGTAGTCTATAAAGGATAAATATAGATTCACATTAAACTCCCTGCATTTCTCTATTATTAATCTTAGATTGAATATATGATCTCTTGATCCTCGTCCTTGCCTGAAGCCAGCTTGGACCATATTGACTTCTTCTTCTATTTTTTTTCGAAGTCTACCCATTATGTCTACTTATTAAAATAAAATCTACTTATTAATATAAAATTGCTGTGAAAGAAAATAGGAGAGAGAAAAAGAAGAAATATTCAGGCCTCGGCTTAGTAGATTACTTTTCTAATGCATTATCATCATCATCATCATCATCATCATCATCATCTGGCGTTGGCTATTATGCTTCTCCAGAGTACCCGATCCTTCATGCATACCATCATCTTAATTGGTGATCTCCTCTCACACCATCCCGTCAGACTATCTAGTATCATTTCTCTTGGTCTTCCTCTTGATCTTCTTCCTTTTATTTTTCCTGTTGTTATAATATTCTCAATGCCCCCTCTTCTCATTGCATGTCCTATGAAAGTACATTATCTCTTTCTTATTATTTTGACAAGATTTTTTGTCTCTCCAGCTCTTCTCTTACATTCTTCATTAGTTATTTTTGCTGTCAAGGGGATTCGCAACATTCTTCTAATAAACCACATTTCTGCTGCTTCCAGTGATTTTTGTGCAGACCTGCCTATTGTCCATGATTCACTTCCATATAACAAGATAGGTTCAGTATAGCATTTTAGGACTCGTTTTCTAACATTTATTGATAAGGATACAAGCACTGAGAACATAAATAATTTCATTTGTCACAACCTATACCAGCTCTCCGTAGCTATATCGCTAAAGACGGACTTCAAAGTGCAGTGCCAACTGGGAGATCATGGGTTCAATCCCGGAACAAAAAAAAAAAAAAAAGCAACAACTCCCAAGACCTCTGGGAGTCATGACCCAGAGGCCCCCCCACCCCCCCCCCCTCACATTTAAAGTGTTAGGAGTTTAATAGGACCGAAACATTTGCCCGAGGGGGGGGGGGGTGGTACTTCCTCTGATGATCTGAAAGAGTTTTGTTGTTGTTCTACTCTCTAGAGTAGAGAATTTCCTGCATATGCGTTGGATGATATGTTTTTCATTCTCTGAAATGCAGTCTTTGCTTGGCCTATTCTGTTCCTAATTTCTGTTCTGTATTTCCCATCTGAAGTTATTACTGCTCCAAGGTATTTAAATTTCCACACCTGCGTTTAATTTATACCGCATTTTGGTAGATTCTGTTTCTTAGATATAACCATAGTCTCTGTCTTTTTGATGTTCAAAGTAAGGCCACTTTCTTTGGCGACTATTTCTAATGCAGCACCGTAAATTACTACATATTCTCAGCATTCCTTTATGGACATTGAATAACACAACATAAAAGAACATCTGGGCCTTTGAAATGTGGGAGAATATGGCGTATCTCATTGACAGAAAACAAACAAGTGCTAAACCAACTAGAAGCGAATAGACATTACGTTAGAACAAAAACTTAACCCCGTTGACTCATTAACAAAAAAAACGGAAGAAAACAAAACAGTCTAGACATGGCCTCAATTACACATTCAAATTTAATGGCTTTGAAATCGGAGAAACTTAAATAAAATTCCTACGGTTAACAGAAGTATGTCACTATTTGATGGTCTTATAAATAACACATAAATCCTTTATCTAAATTTTGTATACTCCTGCTTCTTGTCCCGCCCGAACGACTTTTAGTTTGTTGACCGGAAGAAAAACAGACACACTTTTGTGTCTTGTCGTCCGGTTGTTAGAAATTTAAAGAAAAGGAATTTACGAACAGTTATTCTAATTTTTATGAACATGTTTTGTCGTTCTTTGACTAACTAGCCTGGCGGAAGTTTGGCGGGAAAGGGGGGAGGGGGAGAAAGGAGGGTTTGCGATCGTTAGAAATTTTCTGTTATTGTTTTCTGTCTTAGACTAAAGCACTGAGTTCAAATCTGAGCTCGTAATCTTTCAGTGATGTAAACTATGACTTTAGGTAACCATGATAATAGACTGTGGTTTTGGATAATTATAATAATGGACTGTGACTATAGATAATGACGATAATGGAGGATCCGGGGGAAAACCTGACTGTTTTCAATTTGTTTTATTTTGAAAATGGTTGGGTTTCCCTGCTGGAGCCTGTATATTATGATCTTAGATAATCGTGACAGTAGAAGTTGATTATAAAAAGTTATAAGCACAAAAACCAAGTTAAGACTATTCAAATGTAATATCCACCCTCATTTATGCATGCGAAAGCTGGAAAAAAAACTAAAGAAATAGAAAAGAAATTAGACTCTTTTGAAAACAAACGCATAAGGAAAATACTCGGCATCAAGTAGAATTAATTCAAGAACAATGCAGAGATAAGACAGATGACTGAACAACAACCAGTCTCACGGGTGATTAGGAAAAGGAGATGGACATATGTTGGTCACGTGATGAGAAGAAACGATCAGAGAATCCCAAAACAAGCTATCAAGTGGAACACAACAGGCCGAAGAAAAAGAGGAAGACCGCGTGAAACTCTGAAGAGGTCATTGTTAAGGGAGGCCAAATTAACAGGCATAAAATCCTTTGATGAGGTTGAAAGACTCGCCGAAGACAGGAAAACTTGGCGAACCACCTTGCGAGTCCTATGTGACGTTTAACGGCACGGGAAGGATATAAGATATATAAGAAGACTTTGACCATTGGTAATCGTGATAGTATACTGATTCTATACTGCTACTCATTTACAACTCCGACCACTGGTAATCATGATGGATAGACTGCGACCGTTGGTAATCATGATAATAGACTGCGACCATTGGTAGTCATCGAACTTTACTAATTGTTTTGAGTTCTCTGCTGTCCTCGATGGAGGCTGTTTTGCTGAAATACTGGGTTATTGCCTTCCATAACTGTTTCACTGCTTGTATCTCCTACTGTCTGTTTCACCCTTTTACTTTCCTATTTTTTACCCTTTTTTAAAAACTGCATCACCCGCCTTCCTCTAACTGTACTATACTGCTCATCATTTCCAACTTATAGTTTTTATTTAACTATAATAGCTACACAAATGTACTAGTCTCTCATGGCGAAGGTCAGGGGTTCGAATCCGGCCGGAGGCGCCCCAGTCTCCCAGGTATAGAAATGGATACCTAACTTTTTCTGAAGCTGAGGAAGGAAAGGCGGCCAGGCGTGGCCCTGACCTCCACCTCTTAGTGTGCTGACCTCCACCCTCTAGTGTACCGACAGGTCAAGGGAAAATGTACAAGGTGTGTCCGGTAAGTAATGAGACTTATTTTACAGCCAATCAGCAGGGCCGGGTGGCGGTTTCTCCGGGCCTGAAGGTTAATGGGGGATGTTAGATAAAGGGTCGATATCTCGTCATCTGGCTCTGAGCTTTTACAGAGTGCGGATCGCTTGCGAAGTGGACAGCTTTTTAAGCGTCGCAAAATGCAGAGGAGTTTTGAGTGGCGAACAGAAGAAAAACCGTTTGTCGATTTTGTTTGTGGGCTTTTGGACTGTATGAGGAGTGAACCTGATTTTATGGAGAAAATGTTAACTGGTGATGAAACGTAGGTCTTTGAGTAAGATTCAGAGACGAAAAGACGGAGGTCTGAGTGGCACACTACCGAGTCTCCTCGACCAAAGAAGGCTCGAATTAAATCGACGTTCGTTGTCTTTTTTTGACGCTAAAGATGTTATCCACAAGGAGTTCTTACGACCCAGATAAATGGTCGGCGCAGCATTTTACGCGGAAATGCTTAAATAACTGAAGAACAGAGTCGCGCGTGTCCGCCCGGAGAGCGCCAACACCTGGGTTCTTCACCACGGCAATACGCCGAGCCATGCGTCGCTGCTAGTGAGAGAGTTTCTGGCGAACAGAACCGTGGCAACGCTGTGCCAACCTCCCTACAGCCCTGACTTGGCCCTGGCTGACTTTTATTTTGTTTACCCGGCTCAAATTAAGCTTGAAAGGCCACCATTTTGGGACTGTTAATGACGTTTATGTATCAGTGAGGAAAAACTGGAAGAAGTGGAAAGTTTTTAATATCTTGGATCATTGCTAACTAATAATGGAGATACAATTAGTGAAATTAAAAGGAGGACATCTATCGCTCTTCATAAAGTAAAACAAATAAATAATATGTGGAGAGGAACAGACAGAACTACAGAAATAAGATTTTTAAGGGCACGCATTTTTCCCATCGCAACATATGCCTGTGAGACCTGGAGACTTAAAAAAAAAACAGCTGAGAAAAACAAAAATGCCTTTGAATGTATATGCTACAGAAGAGTTCTCCAAATATCATGGACACAAAAAAGAACAAATATATCCATACTACAAGAACTTAATATTGAAGAAGGCTGGCTAGTAAAGAGTATTAAACAGAGAAAACTTAAATATTTTGGACACATTAAACGTTATGATAGTCTAGAGAAAACCGTCTTGGAAGGGTACATAATGGGAAAAAGAAAGAGAGGAAGACCAAGGCGAAGATGGCTGCAAGACATCGTTAATGATCTGCAAACGGATGCATCAGCAGCAGGGCATCTTGCTTACAACCGAGAGGCCTACATGAGTGCTGTTAGGGAGGTAAAGTTCCGCAAAGGACGTGCAAATGAATGAATGAATGAATGAATGATATGCAAGCCGCAGTGACTAATGCTTTGAAGGAGATCTCTGTTTAAGACTTCTAGGCGAGCTACGACGTGTGAGAGAACAGCTGGCAACAGTATATTGATACTCGAGGATGTTATTTCGAGGAAATTTAAGTATATGTAAGTATATCCTGACCAAATCGGCTTTTATGGAATCAGTCTCATTACCTACCGGACACATCTTGTAGACACTAACACCATATCCCTATGTGCCCCTGAGGCGTGACAGCGTTACCTTTACCTTACCTTGATATTACAGTTAAGTCCACCAAGTTCATCAAGAACTAATGTTTTTATTACAGGTCTTAGAAATGAGCTTATATCTTCAAGAAGGACAGCAGTGAACCTGTTTCGTTTCTTTAGACCTCTAGAAATGTTTCAGACACAGGAAAAAAAAGGAAAGTAAAACAATTTAAAACTAAACATAGAATATACTGTGATCCCGAGGGCGTAGGCTGAAGTTTACCTCTTTCAGCCATTGAAGAGAAAGGCAAGGACAATGACTTTTCTCTCATTAGTAACTGCTGTTATCGCAGGCACTGACAGAGTCTTTGCGCAGCTAAATATCGTGAAGTTTTTAATTTATTACGTTCGAAAAATTTTCCCGATTTATATTCTTCCAGGAGACGGGAAAATCTCTGCGATTGCACAGCCCTGTAAGGAAAGCGATGAAAATAATTAATTTAACTGCCATATTTTAAATCTTTCTACAACAATGGAAACTGGCAGATGATGGTGGAGTGAAAACCGCGGAGTAAGAGTGATACATCGAACGAGTAGGGATACTGGGATCCCATATTACCTCCGGAAGCTACAGCAAGAAGGAGAATTGTCAGTACGTCTTGTCTTCTATCTACCTTGGAAGTGCCAGCCGATGCTGTAAAGATGTTGAGGCACAGCATCGAGTCGGCTTGGGAGTGGGTCACGGAAACGGGGCACAAAACGGGGTTTCTTGCAAATGTCTAGCACATACTGGACAACAACAACGACAACAACAACAACAACAACAACAACAACATATAAACGAATACTTCTCTTTTTTAACAAAAAAGGTAGTTTCAGGTTATGATTTCAGATACAAATTTTTACAAATAGAAAACAACGAGACTTTCTCACAACTCTTAGAGGTCTAACCACACAACTCTGTGTTCTCTTAATTCTCTGTTTGAAAACCTCGTTGTTTTCTGTTTGTAAAAATCTGCATCTACATTATATCACCACATATGCAGTATGCCAAAATATTTAACAATATGCCGTCACATCTACATGAATAATTTTTGGATATAAATATATATGCTGTCCGATAATGCAATCAGTGACCCCTAGCTGATATGCTAGCGTTAGGGTTATCGAACCATAGATGATCAAGACCCTGTCCCACCTCTCCGTTGGTAACCCTCATTTCATTCATTCATTTGCATGTCCCATGTGGAACTTTGGCTCCCTAACAGCACTCCTGTACGCCTCTCGGTTATGAGCAAGATGGCTTGCTGTTGATGCATCCATTTGCAGATCATTAACGATGTCTTGCAGCCATCTTCGCCTTGGTCTTCCTCTCTTTCTTTTTCCCATTATGTACACTTCCAAGACGGTTTTCTCTAGATTATCATAACGTTTAATGTGTCCAAAGTATTTAAGTTTTCTCTCTTTAATCCTCTTTACTAGTCAGCCTTCTGTAATATTAAGTTCTTGTAGTATGGATATATTTGTTCTTTTTTGTGTTCATGATATTGGAAGAACTCTTCTGTAGCAGTTACACTCAAAGGTATTTATGTTTTTCTCAGCTGTTTTGTTAAGTGTCCAGGTCTCACAGGCATATGTTACGATTGGAAAGATGCATGTCCTTCAAAATCTTATTTTTGTAGTTCTGTTTGTTCCTCTCCACAGATTCTTTAGTTGTTTTACTTCTGAAGAGCGATAGATGTCCTCCTTTTAATTTCCCTCATTGTATCTCCATTATTAGTTAGCAGTGATCCAAGATATTCAATACTCTCCACTTCTTCCAGTTTTTCCTCATTGATACATATATCAGCTGCCTTGTTTGTTTTGTCAGTCGTCATCAGTTTAGTCTTCTTCGCATTAAGATAAAGGTTTTGCTCTTCGCTGTTCTTACGGACTGACATAAGTAGTTTTTCCATTCCTTTTTGTGTTGTGGACAGTAATACTGTGTCATATCCAACCTCTGGTATTTCATAACCTCCAATTGTTATGGCATCGTAATATTCTTTGTCTACAATCTTCTCTAACGTTCCTCATTATATTTTCAGTATACATGTTAAATAAGTAAGGTGACAATATGCACCCCTGACGGACACCTTGTTTTATGTCAAACCAGGTTGTTCTTTCACCATTTATTCTTACTGCTGCTTGTTGGTCTAGATACAGTAGTGATGTTAATTGTATCAAATGTGTTGGAAATCCCATTTTTTCCATTATTTCCCAAAGTTTCTGGTGTTGTACACAATCAAATGTCTTTGAGTATTGGTAACCCTAGTAAAAGGTATAGCCTGGCTAATGGGGCAGGGATCGCTATAGTCCCCATGGTGGTGGAGTCTGCTAAAGAAGCACTGCACACCCCCCGCTCTTTAGCTGTACTGTGGGACTGAAAAAGTAGCTGCCATAACCCACTCCCACGCCGATACTACACTGTACCTCAACACCTTCACAGCATCGTCTGCAAAAAACACCAGCTCACAGTTACAGAGAGATATTACAAGTACAAGATAAAACTAAGTATAAAAATGTACACACAGCCACTACAGTAAAGCTGTGATAACGAGATGTTAAGACTGCATAATTCAAACAAATGTAGGAAGAGCTGTATTAATTTAATGAGCAATACACCTGTAACTTTTCGGGTTACACCTTAATCGTACAAAAAAAATCAACACTACTTGAACTCGGCCCTGACATCTCTCCTGACACCCCCATCTCCATTACCCCACAAACAGGAACCAAATCTGAAGGATATCCTCATCCATAGCCATCTAAGTGTCATCTCGTTTGTGTCGGAAATAGAAAATGTAACCGCCCTCGCTGTATATAACCTGTCCCATAGTCTGGAAATAAAAAAGAAATCGATTACTTTTCCTAAAATTGTCCTTCCACTCTATGAGAGATATTCATACGAATTCCAAAATAAGCGTACGATACTGTGCGTAGGCTAACTTACGTTGGAGAAACCGATCTTACAATAGGTGACCTCATGCAGAAATATCTTTGTGACATCTCACAGCGTGTTTCTAAACCAGTCTCTAATCATTTGAGCTTTCCCAACCATAGAGGTAAGTCTGATTTTCTAGTAACAGTTATTAGACTGATTTTCTAGTAACAGTTATTAGACTGATTTTCTAGTAACAGTTATTAGACTGATTTTCTAGTAACAGTTATTAGACAATGTCAGTCTGATGACAGAAACAGCCCAGCGCTCAAGAACCGCTACATTCAGGAATGAGGGACGCTGGAACCACATCGTTTGAACTCAAATTCTGCTCTAAGTTTTGCCATCATCATCATCATCATCATGTGCCGTGCCGAATGGCGTTGGCTGTTATGCTTCTCCAGAGTACACGATCCTTCATGCAGGCCAATAGCTCAGTTGGTGATCTCCTCTCACACCATCCTGTCAGACTGTCCAGTATCATTTCTCTTGGTCTTCCTCTTGATCTTCTTCCCTCTGTTTTTCCTGTTGTTACAATATTTTTAGTGCCCCCTTTTCTCATTGCACGTCATATGAAAGTACTTTTTTTTGACAAGAATTTTTGTCTCTCCAACTCTTCTCATACATTCCTCATTAGTATTTTTGCTGTCCAGGGAATTCGCAACACTCTTCTAGTAAACCACATTTCTGCTGCTTCCAACGATTTTTGGTATCTCATTAGTTATATTCCCTCCCTACTAAGTCTTCACTTACTCTTTCCTCATCTGAAGCTGTTATTCCAAGACTTTTACTACACTATATTCTTATCTTATATCTCATATCCTTCCCGTGCCGTTAAACGTCACACAGGGCTCGCAAAGTAGTTCGCCAATTTTTCCGGTCTTCGACGAGTCTTTCAACCTCATCAAAGGATTTTATGCCTGTTAATTTGGCCTCTCTTAATAATGTCCGCTTCAGAGTTTCACGCGGTCTTCCTCTTTTTCTTCGGCCTGTTGATAGCTTGTTTTGGGATTCTCTGATCATTTCTTCTCATCAAGTGACCAACATATGTCCATCTCCTTTTCCTGATCACCCATGAGACTGGTTGTTGTTCAGTCATCTGTCTTATCTCTGCATTGTTCTTGTATTCATTCCAATTGATGCCGAGTATTTTCCTTAGGCATTTGTTTTCAAAAGAGTCTAATTTCTTTTCTATTTCTTTAGTTGTTTTCCAGCTTTCGCATACATAAATGAGGGTGGATGTTACATTTGAATTTAATAGGGTGCTGCCATCATTCTCACATTCCAGAATCCAATCCTTGTCACATGTTTGGGGCCGACGAATGAGCTCTTCGGAGTTGGCATCCCTGATGCTCGGTTGGTTCCTCTGCGAGTTTCCATAACGATATCTTTTTTTCCCCATCTGGAGTCGCCTCTAGATAGGTCCCAGGATAAGGTTGTTAGCCTTATGCCTAACTCCCGGTACATGATATGTAACAGATCAATCGGAATTCCGCTGATTTCTGCATGCCGGCGAGAGCGTTAAAAAAAAACGTCCGCCATCTTGCACGTCACGCCGGAAGATCTGCAATGTATTACAAACCCTTTACCTCAACCAAATTCATCTATTCTCGGCTTGACAACCACTGATCGCCATCTCTTCTGTCCCCTTTCCCAACCCCCTCTTTACTATCAACCAGTCAGATTGGCATTCCATCTCTCAAGTCTTGTTTTAAGCATTCACAATGCTTCACCACGCGCACTCCCAGATGCAGCTTCTTGCAGGTCATAGCCAAGTTCTCTCCTTTTCCTGTTATTTCTTTCCGTTCTAATTTGTCGTATATCACTGATGTAAATGTATATTTTCTCTTATTCTCCTACTTCTTTGTCCTGTATGTTTTTCAATGATTAAAGTTTAAAATGAAACGTCACATCTACCTGCTCGTTAATGAATAGAGCCGTTTCAGTATGTCATTACAGTTACGACATACCATCACATCTGCATATGTTATCACTTGTATACCATCACATCGAAAGTATACCATCACAAATATATATATATCTCATTTAACAAGTCTCTACCACACTTTAAAAAAGAGCATTCTTTTATTTCCTAATAAAGTTGTGAAAGTTTAATCTTACTATTTTCCCTAACGAATTTTAAAATGGGTTTTAACGTCATCATCTTCGCCGTCGTCGTAATAATAATAATAATAATAATAATCATCATCATCATCATCATCATCATCATCATCACCATCATCATCATCTTCGTCGTCTTCTTCTTCTTCTGTGCGCTCTTTATCAGATTTCTAATCCATTTTCAGATATCAAATGAGTAACGCAGTTCTTAGTGCAATAGTCTCTCATGATTTATAAATCCGACAATAAGGCTCAATATTCCAGGAGAAACGTGCACAAGATGATGCTCGAATCTGCAGCCTGCTGTCGGAATTTAACTTTTTTATGTTTTATGAATTTTTATGAGAAATTAAAATTTAAAAATATTGCATGGGATCCTTCTATCCTTGTATCGATCTCATGGACTTGAGGGAGTCAGTGTTGTATTCTGCTGATGCGATGATGATGATGATGATGATGATTGATGATGATGATGATTGATGATGATGATGATGATGATGAAAGTCAGGCAACTTGTTGAACAGGGACGTGAAAATGATGGTTCGCTTAAGGACAATGAGGCACTAAAAAACTGGCTTCTTTTTAGACTCCACTACCACGAAGAATAGGACGAGCCCTACCCGGCTGTCTTAACATCTTTCTTTAGAGCATCAATTTGGAGATGTCTTAATGTCTTTCTGTAACACATCAGCTTGGAGAGATGTATTAACATCTTTCTGTAGAATATCAACTTGAAGATGTTTTAACATTCTTTCTGTAACGCATCAAATTGAAGACGTCTTAACATCTTTCTGTAACGCATCAGCTTGAAGATGTTTTAACATCTTTCTGTAACGCATCAACTTGAAGATGTCTCAACATCTTTCTCTAACGCATCAACTTGAAGACGTCTTAACATCTTTCTGTAACGTATCAACTTGAAGATGTCGCAATATCTTTCTGCAAGACATCACACTGGAGATTCTTAACAGATGTCCATAAAAAAACTTTGAATTTGAACTAACAAAACTTGGAAAACTGTGACACTGGTCTTAGAAAAACTTTGACACTGCCGTAACAAATCTTGTACACTTGTCTAACAAAACTTTGGCACTGGTTTAACAGAACTTTGACACTAGTCTAACAAAACTTTACACTGACTTAACAAAACAATGACATTGGTCTAACAAAGCTTTGACACTGGTCTAAAAAGACTTTGGCACTTGTCTAACAAAACTGTGACACTGGTCCAACAAAACTTCGCATTTCCCTAACAAAATTTTGACACTGTTGTAACAAAACTTTGACACTAGAGTAACAAAACGTTGACATTGTTGTAACAAAACTTTGAAACTAGATTTATGCCATAAAATTTGCCTGTGTAAAGAAATTTTTAGATACAGAATTCGTTAGAGTTAATAACTCAATTAATATCGTTTCCTTTTACATCCGGGTTTGACGTCGATCATAATGGCTTCTCTAACAACAAGTCCCGTCGCTCTCTTTGATGTTTCTCTTCCAACCCAGTGTTGTAATTGTAATTGTCTCCCCGTTTACAATGATGATGTATCTCGTTCAAGAACTCTAACGTGTTCTGGATTATGCATAGTTTGTAATGACCTCTTGTTATATATATATCTATATTTCCCGTTAGTGTTCTTTCGAATCAAACGGGTTGTAGCTTTGAGATGTATGGAATTAAGACAAACTCTAGAGCAGAGTAGAGAACTGGGAGGATGTGAAGAAGACAATTGTGCTGGAACGACTGCTGGGTCACTGGAGGCCACTAACCATCGCCGACCAGAGTTCTTTTACCACCTTCTCAAGCTAACCATAGCCGTCCCAAGACTTCTTACCACCTTCTGGATCTAAACATCGTCGGCCGAAGATCTTATATTACAAGCTAACCATAGCCGGCCCAAGACCTTATATTGTCTCCTCAAGCTAACCATAGCCGGCCCAAGACCTTATACTGCCTCCTCAAGCTAACCATAGCCGGCCCAAGACCTTATACTGCCTCCTCAAGCTAACCATAGCCGGCTCAAGACCTTATACTGCCTCCTCAAGCTAACCATAGCCGGCCCAAGACCTTATATTGTCTCCTCAAGCTAACCATAGCCGGCCCAAGACCTTATACTGCCTCCTCAAGCTAAACATAGCCGGCCCAAGACCTTATACTGCCTCCTCAAGCTAAACATAGCCGGCCCAAGACCTTATATTGTCTCCTCAAGCTAACCATAGCCGGCCCAAGACCTTATACTGCCTCCTCAAGCTAACCATAGCCGGCCCAAGACCTTATACTGCCTCCTCAAGCTAACCATAGCCGGCTCAAGACCTTATACTGCCTCCTCAAGCTAACCATAGCCGGCCCAAGACCTTATATTGTCTCCTCAAGCTAACCATAGCCGGCCCAAGACCTTATACTGCCTCCTCAAGCTAAACATAGCCGGCCCAAGACCTTATACTGCCTCCTCAAGCTAAACATAGCCGGCCCAAGACCTTATACTGCCTCCTCAAGCTAAACATAGCCGGCCCAAGACCTTATACTGCCTCCTCAAGCTAAACATAGCCGGCCCAAGACCTTATATTGCCTCCTCAAGCTAAACATAGCCGGCCCAAGACCTTATACTGCCTCCTCAAGCTAAACATAGCCGGCCCAAGACCTTATACTGCCTCCTCAAGCTAAACATAGCCGGCCCAAGACCTTATACTGCCTCCTCAAGCTAAACATAGCCGGCCCAAGACCTTATACTGCCTCCTCAAGCTAAACATAGCCGGCCCAAGACCTTATACTGCCTCCTCAAGCTAAACATAGCCGGCCCAAGACCTTATACTGCCTCCTCAAGCTAAACATAGCCGGCCCAAGACCTTATACTGCCTCCTCAAGCTAAACATAGCCGGCCCAAGACCTTATACTGCCTCCTCAAGCTAAACATAGCCGGCCCAAGACCTTATACTGTCTCCTCAAGCTAAACATAGCCGGCCCAAGACCTTATACTGCCTCCTCAAGCTAAACATAGCCGGCCCAAGACCTTATACTGTCTCCTCAAGCTAAACATAGCCGGCCCAAGACCTTATACTGTCTCCTCAAGCTAACCATGGCAACAAATTGATATGTTATCAAAAACTATTAAGAAATTTTCAAACTGATATGTTACAGAAAGTTGTTAAGACATCCCCAAGTACCTGTGTTACGAACTCTAATAAAATAACAACATTTGCTTGATTACAGAAAGTTAATAAGACAGCTACAGTTGTGAGTTACAGAAATCTAATAAGACAGCCACAATTGATGTGTTATAAAAAAGGTAATAGACAGTTTTAAACTGATGTTACTACATATAATAAGTCAGTTTTAAATTGATATTTTACAGAAATATAATAAGGCAGGTTTAAATTTATAGTTTACAGAAATATAATAAGACAGTTTTAAACTGATATTTTACAGAAATCTAATAAGACAGTTTTAAACCGACGCTGACTTTGGAATAGTCCTCGTATAGAACAGAAAACGTGTAATTCATTTATTTAGTTGCAAATCATTCATTAGTACGGTGCTACGTAGTGAAGGGTGCGACCCTTAGTGTTTCCAACCAATTGAAATGCTTGCCGTTTCCCATGGCACTTGGTCAAGCGACTGAAATGTTCTTTTTTTTCGGTGCTCTCCCTTGAATCTTCTATCTAAAGTCTCTGACTTTGTCTTCTAATGACATTGTTACCTTCAGTGGTTATATCATTTATTTTTAACAATCAAACACAATTTATAACATAAAAGCCCTACATCCTTTATAAGGGAAATAAATCTGACCAAAAATATGCAGAGAAATAGGATTCTAAATGAGGTTTGTGGTTTGTAAGAAGACAGGAAGAGGATTTTATCATCATCATCATGTGCCGTACCGACTGGCGTTGGCTACTATGCTTCTCCAGCGTACACGATCCTTCACGCAGGCCATCAGCTCATTTGGTGATCTCCTCTCACACCATCCAGTCAGACTGTCTAGTATCATTTCTCTTGGTCTTCCTCTTGATCTTCTTCCTTCCATTTTTCCTGTTGTTATAATATTTTCAATGCCCCCTTTTCTCATTGCATGTCCTATGAAAGTACATTATATTTTTGACAATATATTTTGTCTCTCCAGCTCTCCTCATACATTCTTCACTAGTTATTTTTGCTGACAAAGGGATTCACAACATTCTTCTAATAAACCACATTTCTGCTGCTTCCAATGATTTTTGTGCAGACCTGCCTATTGTCCATGATTCACTTCCATATAACAAGATAGGTTCAATATAGCATTTTAGGACTCGTTTTTAACATTCATTGATAAAGATGTGTTAGTTAATATGTTTCTCATTTTCTGAAATGCAGCCTTTGCTTGGCCTATTCTGTTCCTAATTTCTGTTTTGCATTTCCCTCCGAAGTTATTACTGCTCCAAGGTATTTGAATTTCTGCAGTTGCTTTAGAACAGTTCCGTTTAATTTTATACTGCATGTTGGTGGATTCTGTTTCTTAATTATAATCATAGTCTCTGTCTTTTTGATGTTCAAAGTAAGGCTTTTCTGTTCACTTTCTTTGCCGACTTTATCCAAGAGATTTTGCAAGAAGAGAATTTATATGCTCTTAACGGTCAGAGTGGAGTTAGAGAGTTAGTTAATAAGTGCATGATTTTCCTTGACAACTTAAGTCTGGCCATATTTCAGTCTTTTTTTCTTCTCTTTGGGTTTGTTTTCTATCAGCGCTTTTGTAATATTTACATTTTCTATCTGTTTATGTCAAGTGGTGTATGGGCTACAAAACAAAGTATGTAATCTTTTTAAAATATCACAATAAGTTTGTTTGCTGCTGTGTTTGTTTTCTTTTCTATCAACGTCTTCTCCTTCTTTTTCTACCTGCATCATCATCATCATCATCATCATCATCATCATCATCATCATCATCATCATCATCATCATCATCACCTCCTACTTCTTCTTTTCATCTTCTTCTTCTTCTTCATGATAGTTATGATCATGATCATTAACATCATTATCTATTCTTCTTCCTCTTTCTCTATGAAGTGCAACGTTCAGCTGTTACAACTAGAATCTACCATTATCTACGCCAATAAGAACTAGGCGAAAGATTCCCGCACATTAGCAACACCAACAAAAACAGCAACAGGGACAAAAGCAGGAACAACAACGACAACAAAGGTTTTGTTTTCACTATTCATTCATCTCACAACTGCCCAAAAAGTTCAAGATATTATCTAAATGTATCTGTCAATGGCAGGAGATATCGAGAGCCCTCACAACGGAATCTAGACTTCCGGCTCAAACTGCCTTCCCCAGTAATGAGGTACTAATTTAGGCCACTGAAAGGGACGTTTTGAATGAGAATGTGATTATTTCTTAATTTGGACATGGGAGTAACGGTATCACAGAGCTAATTTATAAGCAAAAATTAGACGTACAAGAAAAAAGTAGACCTTATAACTCGGTCTCGATGCAGACTATTAATACTGAAAATTACTTCCCTTTTATAGGACTAGGTGGTGCTTGTTACACTGTTTATATGATTTTACTATTGCTGTTTATCTGTTAAGGCAAACTTAACACTCTTATCATTTAATGCTTTCGTGAGCACTCTATAATGTTGGTTTTGTGTCGGATTGTGTGTGGATATCTCATGATTTTCTTTAATTCGCAATTCAAATTTAAGTAGCAGAATTCTCAGTAGGCTCCACTTACCTGTTGGTTGCTGCTGTAAAATGCATGTTTATCCAGGGGTTAGGGGGGACGGTAGTGGATGGAATGGGAGAGCAGCTGACAGATAATGTTGGTTATGGTCACTATTCTATGATGGTAGGCAGATGATCTCAGTGTAGGGACAATAGGTACTATGACTAGTACAGTCACTGCCCGGAAGGAAAGCAATGGTAAACTATCTTTTGAAAATTTACCAAGAAACCCAAACAGCAATCATGGAAAGTCAGATATGAAAAAGATCTGGTGGTGAGGCCCCCAGGCCAGATAGATCTAATTTTAACACTGGGGAAGAGTGTGAGACAGAGGCCAGTACTAGTAATTGTGATGACGGACAAAATCCTGACTGTGTTACTAAGGAAAACCCCTGCATCAAACTAAAAAGAAAAATAAGAGTAGGAACATGGAATGTGAGAAGTATGTATCAGGGAAAGTATCACATAATAAGTGACGAGATGAAAAGAATGGGGATACACATTTTGGTAATCTACGAACATCGATGGAAAGGATCAGGACACTTCAAGAGCGAGAATAATAATATCATTATATACTCTGGTGGAGAACTAGGAGGAAAGAATGGAGTGGCTTTTTACTTGGACAAATCAACATCAAAAGCATTACTAGGCTACAATCCAGTAAGTGATAGAATCCTCACAATCAGACTTAAGGGCATTCCTAGAAATGTAACATTCATCCAGATATATGCACCTAGATCAGAAGCAGAAGAAGAGGAAGTAGAAGACTTCTACAACACACTGCAAACGACAATAGACTAGGTACGGAAAAATGATATTGTATTAATAATGGCGGATTGTAATGCAAAGATTGGTGGAGATGATGAAGGACATGTTGTAGGGAAATTTAGCACAGGACATAGAAATGAGGATGGTGACAATCTAATGGCGTTTTGCATGGAAAAGCTAATGATTGCTAGCACACTTTTTAAACATCCAAGAAGACTTTACACATGGACATCACCTGATGGTAAAACCAGGAATCAAATAGATTACATTTTAGTGCAAAGAAGGTGGAGATCAAGTATAATATCAGCAAAAACTTTACCAGGTGCTGATTGTGACACGGACCATGAGCTATTAATAGCAGACATGAAGATAAAGATAAAAAAGACAGTTATGGGATCAAGATCACTCCGTTTTTATCTTACACAAATACCAGAACAATACGGTATAGAAGTGAAGAACCGTTTCGAGATCCTGATGGCTGTACAGGAGGAGATGACATCAGATGATTTGGCTACACAGGCCAGAGATATCTTAATAACAACAGCTAAAGACATAGTTCCAGTAAAGAAAACACAAAAGAATGGATGGATTACAGCAGGCACACTAGAACTGATAAAACAACGTAGAGAAATGAAGACACAATGGAAAGTGACAATCAAAAACAAAGAGAAATACACATCTTTAACAAAAGAAGTACGAAGAAATATAAGAAAAGACCAAAAAAAAATACATACAAGATTGTTGTGAAAGATTAGAAGAACATCAGAAGTGTGGAAGAGATAATGAAATGTTTAAAGAAATGAAGACATTGACGAGAAATGTCACACCTAAGCTAAATGTAATTTGTGACGAGATTGGGAATACCTTGACAGAGACAAAGGAAATTCTAGAAAGATGGAAGGAGTATTGCAGAGGAATGTATGAAACAATCGACTGTAAAAGCAGACATCAACAGTGTGAATTATTATTGGAGGAGAAAGAACCCGAACCGACAAATGAAGAAGTTTTATGGGCAGTAAAGAATATGAGAAATGGTAAATCATCAGGATGTGATGAGATAACAGCTGAACTTATTAAAGCAGGAGGAAAGGAATGTGCAACAATCTATCATGCACTCTGTAAAAAGATACGGCATTCAGGTATTTGGCCAAAAGAATGGAAAAGAACTGTATTCATACCACTGCCAAAAAAAGAGTAACCTGAAATTATGCACAAACTACAGAACTGTTGCCCTGATTAGTCATGCCAGTAAAATTATGTTAAAAATCATAATGGGCAGAATTTGTAAGAAAATAGAAGAAGTTAATATGGTCCAGGCTGGTTTCAGGCAAGGAAGAGGATCAAAAGATCACATATTGAGTATAAGATTAATAATAGAGAAACGCATAGAGTTTAATGTGAATCTATATTTATCCTTTATAGACCACTCAAAGGCATTTGATTGCGTACAACACCAGAAACTTTGGGAAATAATGGAAAAAATGGGATTTCCAACACATTTGATACAATTAACATCACTGCTGTATCTAGACCAACAGGCAGCAGTGAGAATAAATGGTGAAACAACAACTTGGTTTGACATAAAAGAAGGGGTCCGTCAGGGGATGCATATTGTCGCCTTACTTATTTAACTTGGATACTGAAAATATAATGAGGAATGTTAGAGAAGATGTAGATAAAGAATATTACGATGCCATAACAATTAGAGGTTATGAAATACCAGAGATTAGATATGCTGATGACACAGTACTACTGTCCACAACACAAAAAGGAATGAAAAAAACTAATTATGTCAGTCCGTAAGAACAGCGAAGAACAAAACCTCTATCTTAATGGGAAGAAAACTAAATTGATAACGACTGACAAAACAAACAAGGCAGCTGAAATATGCATCAATGAAGAAAGACTGAAAGAAGTGGAGAGTATTGAATATCTTGGATCACTGTTAACTAATAATGGATATACAATGAGGGAAATTAAAAGGAGGACATCTATAGCTTTTCAGAAAGTAAAACAACTAAAGAATATGTGGAGAGGAACAAACAGAACCACAAAAATAAGATTTTTAAGGGCATGCATCTTTCCCATCGCAACATACGCCTGTGAGACGTGGACACTTAACAAAACAGCTGAGAAACACATAAATGCCTTTGAATGTAAATGCTACAGAAGAGTTCTTCAAATATCATGGACACAAAAAAAGAACAAATATATCCATACTACAAGAACTTAATATTGAAGAAGGCTGGCTAGTAAAGAGAATTAAAGAGAGAAAACTTAAATATTTTGGACACATTAAACGTCATGATAATCTAGAGAAAACCGTCTTGGAAGGGTACATAATGAGAAAAAGAAAGAGAGGAAGACCAAGGCAAAAATGGCTGCAAGACATCGTTGATGATCTGCAAATGGATGTATCAGCAGAAGACCATCTTGCTCACAACCGAGAGGCCTACAGAAGAGCTGTTAGGGAGGCGAAGTTCCGCAAGGGACATGCAAATAAATGAATGAATGAATTGGGGGGGGGGGGGGGGGTGGGACGAGACGGGGAGCTTCTGGAGGTGTGAGACTGTCACATGATCTAAGAAGCAGACTTCTTAGTTAGCTCCATAACCGTGATGTCACTGCTGAAAATCACGGTATATTCACCGGAATGTGATAGAACTCAACGGTGTTATTTGCCTTGGAAAAACAGTAGACAGGAGTAACAAATCTAGAGAGAAAGACAAATATGATGAGAGTAACAAAGACTCGAATCTCCCTCTGTGTGAGAAACCGTCTGGCCAGGAGGGGACAACTCATTATCATCTTTCTGTTACTAGTCATCTTTCTCTCACATGCGAAGAGGTTAGTGTAGTGTTAGGCTGATCGCACACACAGTTATTTCCCTTTGCTGTGTGCAAAGGTAGCTGTCTCCTGCTTCCTCCTTTTGCTTATGTAAAACCATACAAGCAGGAACAACAGCCACGTTTAGAATTCAGGATTCAGTTACTGAAAGATATGGAAGGAAGTCGATTGGCTGGGACTCGAATACGATTCCAGTTTTCTAAAGTTGACAGGGACTCGATTAGGACTCTGGTTGAAGATGCTTACAAAGAGTTGAGACTTGAGACTTGAATGTTGTGATATGAGACTTGGAGGTGGTGATTTGAGACTTGGAGGTGGTGATTTGAGACTTGGAGGTGGTGATTTGAGACTTGGAGGTGGTGATTTGAGACTTGAAGGTGATGATTTGAGATTTGAAGGTGATGATTTGCAATATTTTCTCCCATAAATGTACTGTTTTTTCCACCTATGAAGATCTGTGTTTCAAATGTACAGCTTTTTGTCATGTGTGAAGATCTATATCTCAAATATACAGTTTTTTTTTGTCATGTGTGAAGATCTACATCTCAAATGTACAGTTTTTTGTCATGTGTGAAGATCTATATCTCAAATGACAGTTTTTGTCTTGTGTGAAAATCTGCATGCGTCACATACGTATTTTGCCATGTCTGTATAATCTGCGATTGAAACACACAAGTGAAGAAGAAATAAAATGTATGCGAATCTGCTGTGAAGTATTTAATAAATTGGTTGTTTTTTTAAATGCCTTATAAAACGAGAAACAAATGACGGTGGCAACCTTGCTAAGCCTAACAAACTGTGAAGTGCTTCCTTTATGTTTTAAAATGAAAATAATTGATTTCGTAGTGAAAAATATATAATTGTGTTGGATTTTACCATGTAAAAATGTCCTCCATCTTTCCCTTTCTTTCTCTCTCTATTGTTCTTTTTAAAAATGATTTAATTGTAGAGTCTTTGTCAGAATTACATTATTCTATTTTTGTATAAATTCTTTATTGATCTCTTGATGTGTATAATTATAAAATTAAATTGTATCATATGCAGGAAACTCTCTACTGTAGAGAGCGGAACAACAACACAACTCCTTCAGATCATCAGAGGAAGTACCCCCCCCCCCCCAGACAAGTGTTTCGGCCCTTTAAACTCCTGACATAAAATTAAATTGTATCATATGTGTGTATATGTGTTAACGACGTATTATTCTTCGCGGTTTCAAGGATCCGCGGTGAGGCTTGGAACCGAACGACCGCGGATACAGGAGGGAATCACTGTACTTATATTGTGGTGGTTATCGTTTTTGTTTTTTTTTTCCCCCCGTGGCAGTTGGCAACCCTTTTCAGATTATATTTTTGTCCTTTGTGTTTTATTATTTTCTTCCTGATTCCCTCAGTGTTTACTAAGTTCTCTAGTTTTCGTCTGTTCGTCTTACGTTCATAGAACTTTGCCTGTCTTCTCGTTCACAATTTTAATTAGATATTTTAAAATGTTCTTTTGTATTTTATTTTGGTCTTTGTTGGTAGTTTAGAGTCTATTCTTCATTGTTCTCAAAATACACATTTTTTTTCCCTTTCCAATTTCTGTTTCATTTGTTTCTTTATTGTAAATATTTTAGGTAAAGTTTATAGTTAATATTTTATGCAGAGTTTATAGTTAATAAAATATGATAATTTAGAGAAGACAGTCTTGGAAGGGTACATAATGGGAACAAGAAAGAGAGGAAGACCAAGGTGAAGATGGCTGCAAGACATCGGTGATGATCTGCGAATGGACGCATCAGCGGCAGGGCCATCTTGCTTACGACCGAGAGGCCTACAGGAGAGCTGTTATGGAGGCAAAGTTCCGCAAGGGACATGCAAACGACTGACTGAGAGTTTATAGTAAATATTTGGTGTAAAGTTTATAGTAAATCTTTTATGTAAAGTTTATTGTAAATATTTGATGTAAAGTTTATAGTAAGTATTTTATGTAAAGTTTATAGTAAATATTTGGTGTAAAGTTTATAGTAAATCTTTTATGTAAAGTTTTTAGTAAATCTTTTATGTAAAGTTTATAGTAAGTATTTTATGTAAAGTTTATAGTAAGTATTTTATGTAAAGTTTATAGTAAGTATTTTATGTAAAGTTTATAGTAAGTATTCACTGAGCAGAATTATCCCTGGCAGAAACTGTTCAGTAAAATGGCTTTCAGTAAGTTTCAGAACAATGAACTTTTGTCTGTCGAAAAACTGTCTTTTTCTCGGCTAAACTTGCTGTCAAGACACTCCTGAAATGTTGACCTGTGAAGAGATTCACAAGGTGTAGACACTCCCTCATGAAATGTTGACTTGTGAAGAGATTCACAAGGTGTAGACACTCCCTCATGAAATGTTGACTTGTGAAGAGATTCACAAGGTGTAGACACTCCCTCATGAAATGTTGACTTGTGAAGAGATTCACAAGTTGTAGACACTCCCTCATGAAATGTTGACTTGTGAAGAGATTCACAAGTTGTAGACACTCCCTCATGAAATGTTGACTTGTGAAGAGATTCACAAGTTGTAGACACTCCCTCATGAAATGTTGACTTGTGAAGAGATTCACAAGTTGTAGACACTCCCTCATGAAATGTTGACTTGTGAAGAGATTCACAAGTTGTAGACACTCCCTCATGAAATGTTGACTTGTGAAGAGATTCACAAGTTGTAGACACTCCCTCATGAAATGTTGACTTGTGAAGAGATTCACAAGTTGTAGACACTCCCTCATGAAATGTTGACTTGTGAAGAGATTCACAAGTTGTAGACACTCCCTCATGAAATGTTGACTTGTGAAGAGATTCACAAGTTGTAGATACTCCCTCATGAAATGTTGACTTGTGAAGAGATTCACAAGTTGTAGACACTCCCTCATGAAATGTTGACTTGTGAAGAGATTCACAAGTTGTAGACACTCCTTCATGAAATGTTGACTTGTGAAGAGATTCACAAGTTGTAGACACTCCCTCATGAAATGTTGGCTTGTGAAGAGATTCACAAGTTGTAGACACTCCCTCATGAAATGTTGACTTGGCAAGAGATTCACAAATTCTACCTTCCAAGGCTGATAAGTTTTCGCCAAGGTTTGACAAACCATGGACCGCCAAGACCCTGCCACGATTCTCCGTTGGTGGGTCAAGCAACAGACCCAGTCTGGTAGTCGCTATAGTCTCTTTGGTGGTGGAGTTAGTTAAAGAAGTACTGCATCTCTCTGCTTTTTTTTTACTTCTCTCTCGACTGAACAAATATTCGCCATACCCCATTTGGCACGATGTTGTGCCTCATTACACTTACAGCACCGGCTGCAAAGAACATAATGTTCTATGTTCTGAGTTCTAAAGGAGATAGAGCAACAACTTGAACAAAATGTTTAAGAAATACTTATGGAAAAATATTACATTTCAAAAACGGTTTTTTTTAAAACTGGCAATAAAACACAGAAACAAATCGTTAAAAAATAACGAATCTCAAAAGTTTAATTCTGCATAATTTAATAAATGATAGTAAAAATTAACAAAATAATTTTATGAGATAATGATCACCGAAAGATGTTAACGATCATCCAATGATAAGTCTGGAAAATATGACACCGGCTCAGCCTCTACTTCGAGAATGTCATTATGGTCCTCTGCTTTCGTTTCCTCCTTACCCCTTGTGTCATCGATGTCAAAGTATTGTCCAACAACTCTGTCCCTTGTGTCATCGATGTCAAAGTATTGTCCATTAACTTTGTCCGTTGTGTCATCCATTGCGTGCGGCTTATTGTTGTATTCGAATTCCCTATTATCGTTCACGAAAGAATCATACGAGCTTCGTTCTGATCCAACGTGATTAATATTCATAAAGTCGATTTCTTCAGAGTCGTCGTTGATTCCATTATCGATGTCGTCAATTAGTGAATTTCTAGTAAATCCAAGAGTATGATCTCCTTCTTCTTCACCATCGTCAAGCATTTCAACATCGTCCATGTTCCTCTTTCGAAGACTCATCCAGGGAAGTGTTCGGATGCGTCGGGGCTTCGGGGAGAACGAGCCGACGAAATTCTGGCCAATCCCAGACACGGAATCAAATGTTGTGATCGGATCGAAGCTTCGTTTCCCCGGGAAAGCGTAGTCGAAATTCATTGCACTTCCTCTGTCTGGGTTGTCAGTAGAAAATAATCCTGACTGCGCAGCTGAAGACCGTTCTGCGTTTTTTCTTATGAGAACACGTCTTGGTTTACTATGAAAATTTTGATTGAGATTCCCGAGAGAGCCGTGGGATATGGAATCAATGTTGCGTTTTGAGTAGATATTTCGTATCGCGGCTTCCATAAGTTTTCTGCTTGAAGGATCAACATCTCTCCGGGAGAGAAAGCTCTTGCGAATTAGCTGAACTGACATTTTGGAAAGCGTATCGAAGAATTTCTTGTCCAAAAAATTTTGACGTAAACCTCCTAATGCGCCATTGCTTATGGCATCGAACCTCTTGCCACGAAACTTCCGGCGGATGTCTCCAAATATGGCGCCACCGTTACTTCCGCTTAGGAAGTGCTGCTGCAAACCATTCAGTGCGCCTTCAGAAATAGAGTCAAAATTTCTTTTGCTGAAAAAGTCTTCATTTTTCGTATTATCATTTCCGTTCAAAATGTCGCGAAGCACATTTTTGTATAAGAATCTCTGTGTGTCTTCAGGAAAGCTTTTAGAATATAATCCAAACGTAGGCGTTTCAAAAATATTTTGCCGTAAACTATATTTCCTTGAATACTTTTCTCTAGGACTTGTAGCCTTGGTTTTCATGTAGTTTTGACTCATTCCACTGACATCACTACCTCTGGAAATAGAATCAAACTGTCTTTTGCCCAAATAGTTTTTTCCTATTCCTGAAAGAATTCCATTCCCTATTGAATCGAAATTTCGTTTTTGGCTCTGAATTCTAGAAACTCCTGGCCACATGTCGGCACCTTCTGAATCAAAACTTGTTAAATCTAGTAGATTCTGATGCAAATCTGACAGTAAAACAGGGCTAGATTGACTAAACCGGTCTTTAACAAAGTGAATTTGATGAGGTTCTGATGTTTTATCTTGTAGGGAATAAATCGACCTTTTGTTAATGCTGCTATGATGTAAACTTGAGGCAGTGTTGCTTCCGGTTTGCTGAATGTTATAATTATGGTTTTGTTTCGTTTCTGTTGTTCCTTCTTTTATAGATTCCAAAGCTTGCACATCATTACTGTCTAGTACTTTTGTTTCTCTTGAAATTGAAGTTCCGGATCTTGTTTCCTTCCGAGGAAATCCTTCTGAAACCGGCCTCTGATCTGGTTTTGAAGCCCCTGTCAAGCTTTTTCTGCCCAAAAATGTCTTTGGAGCCATAATGTTCGCCATATTGTGAGATACAGAATCAAACACATGCCCGAAGTTATCGTGTGTGTAAAGTCTTTCCTTGCTGCCATCGCTTGTTAGAGTGGGAAGCGTCTGCTGCATAAGAGAAGCTAATCCTAATCGCCTAAGTGATCTCTGAACTCTAGATGAAATGGATCCGCTGGGAGCAGATATAATCCCGCGATTGCGACGAGCGTAAGAAGGCGCGAATATCAAATGACTGCTGTCTTCATTTTTATTGGTCAGCTGCAAAATAGTCGAGTCTGAAACTGTGCTAGATTTCTGTCCAGTTTCATCACCATTATCATCATCATCAACGTCGTCGTCCTCATCATAATAAGAAGAATAGCTTAAAACATGATTTTCATCTGCCAACTCCGAATTTTCAGTGTCATATGAATCGTCATTGTTAAGAAAATCAGAAGGGCGGCCTCTGTGTGGATTTGTTTCACGGAAGAGTAGATATCTGTGCAGGCCTTGGCCTAGCTTATCTGACTTTTGGGCGCCTGACGGAACATTAAAATTATTTGTTCCGCGGTTTGAAGAATCTTCCAGAAAGTTTCTCATTTTTATGCCCCTCGACTTGCTACCGCGATCGACGTTTCCCGCGTGCTGTCGGGAGTTGCCCGATAAAGATGATATGACTAAGGAAGGCAGATTATCAGCGTGCCATGGTCGATGTCTCTTGTCATTCAATAGGGCTTTACGTAATAGGCCGTCGGGGTTGGAGTGGAAGGGGAAGGGTAAACCGGAGATGTTTGACAAGCCTTTCCCATGTCTGTCTCGTACGGGGATGTCACTCTGTCCTGGTGGAAATGCTTGATATAACCGGTGGAAATTCCCATTTTCCTGAAAAAAAGGGAAAAAAAAGAAGATAAAATAAACCATTCTCCCATCATTCAAACAGAACAAACTAGAAAATAACTGATGATCTCTGCTACAAAACTGAGTTTCTATAACCAAAACAAGAAAAAGGAATGTGCTGAGATTTCAAAGTAAAGAGCCTGTAATCAAGATTTTTGTGGCATTTAATCAGTGCTTTAGCACTCAGTATCGCGTGGGATAGTGCGGTAATCCATGGGCTCCAAATCTGTGGTTTGAGGGCCACTTGTGGTCCGTGGCGCACTGTCAGGTGGTCCATGACGTACCGTCAAGTGGTCCGTGGGGCACTGTCAGATGGTCCGTGGGCCATTGTCTGGCTGGGCTGGTCCGTGCGGTACTGTCATGGGTCCGTGACGTACTGTCAGGTGGTCTGTGACGTACTGTCAGGTGGTCTGTGACGCACTGTCAGGTGGTCCGTGGCTGTGCTATCAGTGTTGTATTAATTGTCGTCTATTACTCAAACACAATTAAGGATTTTGTGATATAACTGGCGGACCGCAGCTTACATGTACCCGACAAGTGATGACTGGACGTGAACAAGTTGGAAACTACAGCACCATCCGATCACTTTATGAAGTGCAAGGTACCCCAGTCTCATCCTGACATCACAGCTGCTTACATGACAGTTAGCTCGCTACAAGATCTCAGTTCCATTCTCATTTCACTGAAAGTGTGGCTACAAACATTCGAGCAGTTTCTAAATTACTTCTTGTCCTTCGTTGAAAATGAAAACCAGTAATTTTGCAACCGTTAATTTATCAGAAGAGATTTTTTCGGTGTTAAAAATTCAGAGGATCTCATCGACCC
Source organism: Achatina immaculata (assembly GCA_009760885.1). Lineage (NCBI taxonomy): Eukaryota > Metazoa > Mollusca > Gastropoda > Stylommatophora > Achatinidae > Lissachatina > Lissachatina immaculata. The sequence continues at coordinate 31,958,352 of CM019696.1, forward strand.
CAGAAAAATGTCAGGAAAATGAAATTAAAAAAATAAAATCGAAGTGAAATTATACTTTACAGTATCTTTCTTCTTTTTTTTCTCCCTTTTCTCTCATTCTGTCCTTTTCTCTCTCTCTCTTTCTCTCTCTCTCTCTCACTCTTTTCTCCCTTATATCTTTTTTATTCGCTATCAGTTTTTCTCTACATCTGTCTCTCTCTTTCTCTTCCTCTGACTCTCTGTCTCTCTTTCTTTCTCATCTTCTTCAGTCTCACTCTCTCTTTTTCTTTTTCTCTCCCGTCTGGCTCTCTCTCTCTCTCTCTCCTTTTCTTTCTCCTTCTTTTCTCTTTCTCTCTTCCTTATTATCTCTTTCTTTTTTTCTCTTTCTCTCTTTATTTCTCTCTTCTTTACTCTCTCTTTCTCTCTTCTTTAGTCTTTCTTTCTCTCTTCCTTATTCTCTCTTTCTCTCTTTCTTAGTCTCTCGTTCTCTCTTCCTTGAATGAGGTTGAAAAGCTCGCCGAAAACAGGACATCTTGGCAATCTGTCATGCGAGCCCTATGTGACGTTTAACGGCATGGGAAGTATATAAGATGTAAGAAAATCAGAAGTAGAAACACCAACACAACAGAGAGGATGTTGAGTAACAGAGAGCTCACCTGGGCAAGAGCGGGAAAAAGGCAAAGGACAGGCATTTGTGAGAAACCCTTGGGGAAGCCCCATGTGCCTTTGGCACTTAAGGTTCAGTGTGTGTGTGTGTGTGTGAGAGAGAGAGAGAGAGAGAGGGGGGGGGAGAGGAACACTTTCATTCATTAACAGAGCACACAGATGTAATGTTGAAGTTTAGCCCTACTCATAAAGAAAACACACGTCTAAGACATGGGAATAAAGAGAAAGTATAAATTTACAGAAATGACGTGAAATAAATAATAACAATAGTTATAATAATAATAGTTATAATGTGACTTATCTAATGAACTCTGTCTGGGAGAGTGTCACAAGTACCTCAAAAGTTTCTTTCTTCTTTTCTTAAAAACATTTTCCTCAAAGTTTTCTCTAAATTGTTATATTCTCTTGTAGGTAGGTAGGTAGGCAAAGCAGGTAGGTAGGTAGATTGATAGATAGACAGACAGACAGACAGATAGACAGACAGACAGACAGATATAGATAGATAGATAGATAGATAGATAGATAGATAGATAGATAGATAGATAGATAGATCAGATAGATAAATAGATTGATTGATTGATTGATATTTATTTCAAAAGGGTTAAGAATTATGCACGCAGGCCCGTCTGACATTCTGCCCTTTACAGAATAGATAGATAGATAGATAGATAGATAGATAGATAGATAGATAAATAAATAAATAGATAGATAGATAGATAGATAGATAGATAGATAGATAGATAGATGGATAGATAGATAGATAGAATGCTGTTATTTAAAAAGAAATGAAATAAAAATTTGACCTGTTTTGAAAATTGATGCTAGTAATTATGAAAAAGTTAAAATGGAGCTTATCCCGATATAGAAACTTTGGAGGAAAAAAAAGTGTATAAGTGTGTACATCTGAGTGGCTTAACAAATATTTTTTTTTATTCAACGCACGTGGGGGGGGGGGGGGGGGGGGGGGGGGGGGGGGGTTGGTGTGAGGTATTGGAGGGTGTGGGTGGGGGAGAGTGGGGAAGTTTTGAAAATCAGAAACTAATAGCGGACATTCTAAGGCCAGGTTTGACGAACAGTAGCTGACCAAGACCCTGTCCAGCCTCTTCGTTGGTAGCCTCAGTAACAGGCATAGCCCGGCTAACTGAGCAGGGATCGCCACAGTCCCCATGGTGGTGGAGCCTTTTAAAGAAGTACTGCACGCCCCTTACATTTTAGCTCCATTCAGGGGCTGAAAAATGAAAAATAAAAATCGTTATGACCCGCCCCCAATCCGACATTACGCTGCGTCTCAACAGCTTCACAGTATCGGCTGCAAAGAACACCAGCTTGCATTTCCATGGAGATTGAAGAATAAGAAGAAGAAGAATGAATGAATGAATGAATGAATAATCTTTATTTTTCAAGGGTAAAGAATTGGACACGCAGACCCATCTTACATTCTGCCCTTCATCACTCCATCTTTCATTCTTCCCACATACAAGAAGAAGGAGAAGGAGGAGGAGGAAGAGAAGAAGAAAGGAGAAGATTCACTTCAGGTATTTTCTGCCTCTTTATAGTTTCTTCCAGGTCTGCACAAAAATCATGGGAAGCAGCAGAAATGTGATCCACTAGAAGAATGTTGCGAATACACTGGACAAAAAAATAAATAATTAAGAATGTATGAGAAGAGCTGGAGAGACAAAATTTCTTGTAAAATAAGAGAGAGAGACGATGTACTTTCATAGGACATGCAATGAGAAGAGGGGGCATTGGAAATATTATAACAACAGGAAAAATAGAAGGAAGAAGATCAAGATGAAGACCAAGAGAAATGATACTGGACAGATTGACGGGATGATGTGAGAGGAGATCATCAACTGAGGTGATGGCCTGCATGAAGGATCGTGTACTCTGGAGAAGCATAATAGTCAACGCAATTCACCATGGCACCTGATGATGATAATTATATTATAGTTCGCCTCACAATGCATCTCGAGGAAGCAGCAAAGAACTGATTGGTCAGTGAATTCAATGGACGGGGTCTAGAAGGTCAGAGTGTATTCAGAATGGAAATGGGAAAAAGAAACATAGGAAGACCAAGGCGAAGATGACCGCAAGACATCGTTGATAATCTGGAAGTTGATGCTTCAGCAGCAGGGGATCTTGCTTACAACCGAGAGGCCTACAGGAGAGCTGTTAGGGAGGCAAAGTTCCACAAGGGACATTCAAATGAGTTCTTCTTCTTCTTCTTCTTGGTTGTTGGTCACATCAGATCCTGATCCCTGTTGATATGGGAAAGCTCGTAGCCCCCTCCAGGTCCTGACAGGATGCAAGTGGCTGATTCTGAACTGCTTTATAAAAATCTTTTCCTATGACAGCTTTCTAACCTTTTCTGAGTGTGCGAGATAGCTTAGTTCATTATCGCTCTGTTCTGTCGTGGCTATACGGTTGTTAGTCCAACCCAGAGTCCATGGTTCAAGTCCCAGATATTTCTCCTATCATTTTTCTTTCTCTCATTTCTAAAAGTGCTTTGTCTATGGTTTTCAAAATTCAGTGTTCAGAATTCAGACTCCGGCTTCACTGCATTCGGGACAATCTCATATATGCTCCACCGCATACAGCAGCATCCAGTGAAGAGTATGTTTGCTAATAATTCCTGTCAAATGTTGGTTGTTTACAATATGTTTTCTGCCACACAGTTCGGATTTCCTGCCAGCGCCTTTAATTTGTCCTAGCTCCAGCAGTCTTTTCACAGCTAATATTTTTTGTATACGGTTGTTTTTTTTTTCAAGGTCTAACAACAGAATACTGTGCTGTGTTACCTAACCTTTCCTGGACTGCTCTGTTGCTGGCGTATAACACGAATGAGTACAGAGAGATAAAGGGGCAAGGGGATGAGGTGAGTTGCCTCAAGCAAGAACAGTTTGTCTGAACAGTGGCGGATGCATCGAGAAGAAAAAAGAGTTGAGATAATCCTGTATCAATTTTTTGAGAAAGCTGATCCAGATTTTAACCAGCTAGGAGTTAAAATAGAATTCTCTTTTAATGCAGGAGATTGAGAGACAAGTTTTAACGACAGCGCTAAGACAACATGATGAAAGGAAAAAAAAAATCTTCAGCTTAATAGATTACGACAGCGTGTTTCAACATGGAGGCCACAGTTTCCGGTTTGCTTTCAGAATCTGGGAGACAATGACGGGCAATGAAGGAGTGAATTGGCCTTGTTAAAACAGACAAGGAAAGGGAAGAGATTTCAAATGTTTGCTCACACTAGTCAAAACTGTACTGACTTTTCTAAGACTTACACGATGTTGTATTGTTGCTAGAGCTGTAAAGACAATGGGCCACTACCATCTTTCCTGTGCCTCGCTAAGCCCAGATTCTCTTTCCACTTTCTTAATTTAGATGCGGGTCATTCATTCATTTGTATGTTCCTTGAGGAACTTTGCCTCCCAAACAGCACTCCTGTAGGCCTCTCGGTTGTGAGCAAGATGGCCTGCCGCTGCTGCATCCATTTGCAGATTGTCAACGATGTCTTGCAGCCATTCCTCTCTTTCTTTTTCCCATTATGTATTCTTCCAATATGGTCTTCTCTAAATTATCATGACGTTTAATGTGTCCAAAATATTTAAGTTTTCTCTCTTTAATGCTCTTTACTAGCCAGCCGTCTTCAATATTAAGCTCTTGTAGTATAGACATATTTGTTCTTTTTTGTGTCCACGATATTTTTTTTTTCCAAGATATTGGGAGAACTCTTCTGTAGCATTTACATTTAAAGGTATTGATGTGTTTCTCAGCTGTTTTGTTAAGTGTCCAGATGCAGGTACACTTTGAAAATGTTCTGCATATCGAAATATCTGGTACAGCAACTTTTGAATATAATATCTTTTTTCACGTATATACTTGCGATATGAAGATACTTACTTGTATGTGTAGTCAGAATGATCTTATTTAACAAAGATTCTGCGCAGTTACAAAACTTGAATAGTGTGCGCTGTGTAGACAGTTATTTAAGCTTATTTTTTAGTTCACTCCTCTTCTTCTTCTTTCTTCTTCTTCTTTCTTTCTTTCTTTCTTCTTCTTCTTCTTTTTCTTCTGCTACTGCTTCTTCTTCTTACTCTTATTCTTCTTCTTCTTCTTTTTGTGTTTCTTTTACTCCTACTTCTTCTGCTTCTTCTATTTCTTCTTTTACTTCTGCTTGTTCTTCAAGTTTCATTACCATAGTTCCCATGGTGGTGGAGTCTGCTAAAGAAGTATTGCACACACCCTGCTTTTAACGTATGCCTTGATTGTTGTAATTTTTTAAATACTGCTTTTCTATAAATCTGTTGGTTTTGAATGAATGTAAGAATGTAAGTTTATTTCATGTTGTTGCATAAACCAGAGTGTGGAGTGTATGGGCAAGAGATAAGTTTATTATTTATTTATGTAATGATTTAATTGTGTTTTCATGATTATTATGCTCATTAACAAATGCTGAATGACTGTGACTGAGTGAAAGCTGTATGATAAAGGGCAGAATGTCAGACGGGCCTGCGTGCCCAATACTTAACCCGTTGAAAATAAAGTATGTTTGTTTGTTCGTTCGTTCGTTCCCGCATAAACATGATTAGACACTCAACATATATTCAAAATAGGGGCCTAACACCGTACTCCAATATGCCTTAATGGCATGGAAACAAGAATTTTACACACACACACATACACACATACATACATACATACATACATACATACATACATACATACATACATACATACACACACATACATACATACATACATACATACATACATACATACATACATACATACATATACATACATACATACACACATACATACATACATACATACATACATACATACATACATACATACATACATACACATACATACATACATACATACATACACACATACATACATACATACACACATACATACATACATATATTCTTGGCTTTCCCTCTCTATTATCTGTGGGTTTTCCTAGTGATGGTTAGGTTCTGCAACATTTTCGTTGTTCTGACAAGTCCCGAGATGAATAAGATGAAAGAAATGAAGATTGCGGTAAAACTGGTTCTAGTAATGAAGGTAGACAGAGGTTTCTCATCATCATCGTCATCATCATCATCATCGTAATCATCACCATCATCACCATCATCGTCATCATCTTCATCATCATCATCGTCATCACCATCATCATCATCATCATCATCATCACCATCATCATCACCATCATCACCATCACCATCATCATCATCGTCTTTCACTCCCTTGAGAGCATAACTCACGGATAAAGACCCTCCAGTCATCCCTGTTCTCTGTTTCCTTCCATGTGTATCCCTCGTCTCTGAACACAGATGTTTGAAATAAAACGAACCAATCCTCAGTGAAAGTAATGATAATGAAAGGAGTTGGAAATGGATTGGACTTAAAACTCCGAAAGTCTACGATAAAAAGAACCAGACAGGATCTCACCTGGAATTCCACAGGTAAAGAGGAAGCAAGGAAGACCTATGGTTCAGGTAAAAAAAAAATAGAACGAATTAGGAAAGAGGGTAATAACAAGGAATGACAGAAAGTAAGATGGGCACGTATAAATGAAGAACACACAGCAATCCAACATTTCAGCAAAAGCATTTTTCAAGGATCACATACAGAAACAACACAACAGATACAAACACGAAAAATAAATAAAAAATTAATCACTAAGTTCTTTTGGTGTTCTCCTTCAAAGAAAGATGGGCATCAGATACCAAGACGCTTACCTGTGTATTTACCTGTGTATTTACCAATGTATTTACCTGTGTATTTACCTGTGTTCCACAGCTTCTCTATGAACATTGTTTTTCTCTCTAATGTCCACAACACATACAATGCCTCAATCAACTTTCATGAAGTACAAACTCATCAAAACATCCTAGCCGTCTCATATTACACTCAAATTATTTACATTATTTTAAAATGTTATTTATGTCGTTCCATTCATTATTGTTTCATTACTTCCTTTCAGAAGTGAGTAGAAAAAGAAAGTTAATGCACTGATTACTTTACTTTTCTTTTCTAAAGGTTGGCCGTAATCTAATATCAAAAAAGATTGGATAAAGGACATAAAGGTAACGAAAAACAACACTAAAAGTCAAAGATGTGAAATAAATGAGTAAAATACACGTTCTGAACTGTGCAGAAAAAGAGAAAGCCAGATTTGTATTTAGCAGAAATTAATGTCATTAATTAGGAAATGATTTGCAGATTTTTTTCCCTTTGTGTCAAGGACAGACATCACAATTTGTTGAAAAGGAGGACTTTTTTTGTTAAAAATTGAAGTTCAGATACAAATCAAACTGTGCATATCTTCTTCTTCTTCTTCTTCCCCACGGGAAGTGAGATCTATGTGTACTTTGCAGCAGATGTTGTAAAGATGTGTCGGATTGAGAGCGGGTTATAGCGGCTAATTTTTTCCGTGTCTTGAGGAGAACTAAAAAGCAGGGTGTGTTCAATACTTCTTTAGCGGACTCCACCACCATGTGAACTATGATAATAAAACTAGAAGAACAAGTAGAAGAAGTAAGAGAAGAAAGAGAAGAGGCAGAAGAAGTTAAAGAAGTAAAAGAAGAAATAGAAGCAGAAGACGTTAAAGAAGTAAAAGAAGAAGTAGAAAAAGTTAAAGAGGTAAAAGAAGAAATAGAAGAAGCAGAAGACGTTAAAGAAGTAAAAGAAACAGAAGAAGAAGAAGAAGTAGAAGAAATGGATGAAAAAGAAGAAATAGAAAAAACCGAATAAATAAAAGAATTAAAAGAAGCAAAAAAAAAAAAAGAAGATTTAGAAAAGTAGAAGATATAGAATAAATGGAAGAAACAGAAGAAGAAATAGAAGTAGAAGAAGTAGAAGAAAAAATAGAAGAAGAAGAAAAAGAAGAAGAAGAAGAAGAAAAAGAAGAAGAAGAAGAAGAAATAATGATTATCTATCCCGAGTTAACACTTAACAGTTCTCTGCTTCGGACAACTGTACTGACGTCAGACTTCTCCGAAGTTTTCATCGCTGTTTTCCTCAAGTTCGTTGAGTTTTCTCAACATCTTCACTGTAAATACTAAGAGCGTGCAGGTGTATGGCAAGTCTCAGCATTCATGGCTCTTTCAGAGTCGGGATTTATCTCATTCAGCATTCATGGCTCTTTCAGAGTCGGGATTTATCTCATTCAACATTCATGGCTCTTTCAGAGTCGGGATTTATCTCATTCAGCATTCATGGCTCTTTCAGAGTCGGGATTTATCTCATTCAGCATTCATGGCTCTTTCAGAGTCGGGATTTATCTCATTCACCATTCATGGCTCTTTCAGAGTCGGGATTTATCTCATTCTGTTACAGTTTTATGGGAATGAAGAAGCTGTCCTATTAGGCAATCAGCGACCCATAGCTGATATGCCAGAGTCAGGGTTAGGGAACCATAGCTGATATGCCAGAGTCAGGGGTAGGGAACCATAGTTGATATGCTAGAGTCAAGGTTAGGGAACCATAGCTGATATGCTAGCGACAGGGTTAGGGAACCATAGCTGATATGCTAGCGTCAGGGTTAGGGAACCATAGCTGATATGCTAGCGTCAGGGTTAGGGAACTATAGCTGATATGCTAGCGTCAGGGTTAGGGAACCATAGCTGATATGCTAGCGTCAGGGTTATAGACCATAGCTGACCAAGACCCTGTCCCTCCTCTCCGTTGGTACCCCCAGTAACAGGCATGGCCTGGCTAACGGGGCAGGGATCGCCATAGTCCCCATGGTGGTGGAGTCTGCTAAGGAAGCATTGCACACCCCCTGCTTTTTAGCTGTACTCCGGGACTGAAAAAGTAGCTGCCATAACCCGCTCCCACGCCGATACGATGATGTAGCCCAACACCCCTACAGCGTCGGCTGCAAAGAACACCAGCTCACAGTTACAGGGAGACAGCACAAGAGAAGACAAGTTACAATTTTATTTAGCCATCCTTATTCATTACGGACACTGTTAAGAGAGACCAAACTGGCAGGCATAACATGGCTTGATGAGGTTGAAAAGCTCGCCGAAAACAGGAAAACTTGGCAATCTACCTTGCGAGCCCTGTGTGATGTTTAACGGCACGGGAAGGATGTAGTGGTGTAGGAGAAGCACGAGACGATACAAAGAGAGAGAAAAGTACAGCGGAGAGAACGCCGGGAAACAAAGAACTGACATGGGATAGGAGATAATCAAGGACATAAACAGGGACCGGCATTTGTGCTACCAGCTGTCCCATTTGTATTAGCACTGAAAGGAGGAGTCAGAGAAAGAGAGAGAAAGAGAGAGAGAAAGAGAAAGAGAGAGAAAGATAAGAGGGAAGGAGAGAGAGAAAGAGAGAGGGAAAGAGGGAAAGAGAAATAGAGAAAGAGAGAGAAAGAGAAAGAAAGAAAGAGAGAGAGAAAAAGAGAGAGAAAAGAGAGAAAGATAAGAGGGAAGGAGAGAGAGAAAGAGAGAGGGAAAGAGGGAAAGAGAAATAGAGAAAGAGAGAGAGAAAGAGAAAGAAAGAAAGAGAGAGAGAAAAAGAGAGAGAAAGAGAGAGAGAATGAAAGAGAGAAAGAGAGAGAGAGAGAGAGAGAAAGAAAGAGAAAGAAAGAGAAAGAGAGATAGATTCCTCTCTTGATTCTGGGTTCACATTGCTAGTATTATTTATAACTGTAAATTTATGTAAATTTAATTTTTTTTCTGCATTCATCGGAACATTTCTGTACAACTATGCTGTTATTCATATTCTGTGTGTTTGTTCTTGTACTTTCAACTCTCTGATGTTTCTTTCATAATATTTTTCATTTCTTCATTATCTCCTTCTTCTGCTTCTTCTACTTTTTCTTTTATTTCTTCTATTTCTTCTACACCTTTCATTTCTTCTGTTTCTTCTACTTCTATCTCTTCCATTTCTTCTTTTTTCTTCTACTTTTTCTTTCATTTCCTCCGTTTCTTCTGTTTCTTCTACTTTTTCTCTTTCTTCTACTTCTACTGCGTCTACTTCTTCTACTTCTGCATTTTCAATACTTCTAATTTTTCTACTTCTATTTCTTCTTAATAGTATAAGAAGGAAATATTCTTGATTTTCCTTCCACCATAACTATTTCTTTCTTTCTATATGGCTATTGACTGTTTTTTGATGATTATTAACACAATTTGTTAAGTGCAAGCACTTTTTTTTCTTTCTTAATGCTGGCTCCCTTTCCATAACAGATGCATATGTTCCATACCAGTGTTTCCCAAAATGGGTCAGAACGCCCCCCTGTGGGCTTTGGAAAGGATAAGGGAGCGGTAGAAGAAAAGGGAGCAGTAAGGGGAGGCGTTGAGGGAAAACGAAGCAGTAGACAGGGGCAGTAATGCCGTCCTTCTTAGCACTTTTCTACCTGATATTGAGAAAGTTGTGTCCCTTCATGAAACTCACCCATCACATTAAAAGCTGAGAAAATAGCGCAGTTAGTGTGTTATAAATGTGCTCCTTCATATTGTTAAATAAGATGGTTTACTAGTTTTTTTTGTTGTGTAATGCGTATCCTAGTTTAATAGGTCATTGTACGAGTAGTGCATAAGTGGGAAAGGAGGGGGTGGGGTTTAGGATGTGGCCTGGGAGAAAAGGGGGCGGCAGCCAGAACAAATCTGGGAAACACTGTTCCATACTGGAGATACTCTCTGTATGCATGATGTCTTTGGTTTCTTAGATTCTGTGTAAATGATGCCTTTGGTTTCTTAGATTCTGTGTAAATGATGCCTTTGGTTTCTTAGATTCTGTGTAAATGATGCCTTTGGTTTCTTAGATTCTGTGTAAATGATGTCTTTGGTTTCTTAGATTCTGTATAAATGATGCCTTTGGTTTATTAGATTCTGTATAAATGATGCCTTTGGTTTCTTAGATTCTGTGTAAATGATGCCTTTGGTTTCTTAGATTCTGAATAAATGATGTCTTTGGTTTCTTAGATTCTGTGTAAATGATGTCTTTGGTTTCTTAGATTCTGTGTAAATGATGCCTTTGGTTTCTTAGATTCTGAATAAATGATGCCTTTGCTTTCCTATATTCTGTATAAATGATGTGTTTGGCTTCATAATTTCTACACCCCGTAATGTCTTTGGTTTAGTAGGTTCCGTGGACGTGATGTCCTGGGTTTTCCTCCCTTCTTGACTGCATAACATCTTTGGTTTAATCTTTGGACTCCCATTTTCTCCATTCAGGATGTCTTTGAATTTCACTTAATCGCAGGAAACTTTCAACTAAAAAATCATCTTTTTTTTTTTTCAAGCGCAGAACGAGTTCTAACTTGTACCTACCAATTTAACTAGAGATATCAAAAGCTAAAGAAGCCATTGTTGTTGACACAAGACTTGGGTAATTACCCTAGACACCGCAGAGAGACCTAACATTGCACGTCACACAGTGACGAAATAAACCATCATCATATGCCAGTGACGGGAAAAGACGTAATTTTGATGGGATAATTTGACGCATAGGCTAAATGTCCCTGCTAACAAAAACCAGAACGCCTGACCTCATTGTATGCCGTGCTGAAGAGAGATTATAAGAAAAACTTAAATGGAAAGGAATATTAAAAGAGCTCTAAAACTGAAACAAAGTCGCATGTGTGTATATGTGACTTTTCAGCTTTACAACCACAGCTAGCAAGATTTTACTGGAAAAATATAGTAGGTGATTCGGATCAGACTCATAGAAAGAAGAAGAAGAAGAATACGAAGAGGTGGATGAGGACTAAATAATAATAATAATAAGAAGAAGATTAAAAAGAGTAGGATGAGGACTAAATAATAATAATAATAAAAAGAAGATTAAGAAGAGTAGGATGAGGACTAAATAATAATAATAATAAAAAGAAGATTAAGAAGAGTAGGATGAGGACTAAATAATAATAATAATAATAATAATAAGAAGATTAAGAAGAGTAGGATGAGGACTAAATAATAATAATAATAAAAAGAAGATTAAGAAGAGTAGGATGAGGACTAAATAATAATAATAAAAAGAAGATTAAGAAGAGTAGGATGAGGACTAAATAATAATAATAATAAAAAGAAGATTAAGAAGAGTAGGATGAGGACTAAATAATAATAATAATAAAAAGAAGATTAAGAAGAGTAGGATGAGGACTAAATAATAATAATAATAAAAAGAAGATTAAGAAGAGTAGGATGAGGACTAAATAATAATAACAAAAAGAAGATTAAGAAAAATAGGATGAGGACTAAATAATAATAATAATAAGATTAAGAAGAGGAGGATGAGGACCAAATAATAATAATAAAAAGAAGATTAAGAAGAGTAGGATGAGGACTAAATACTAATAATAAGATTAAAAAGAGTAGGATGAGGACTAAATAATAATAATAATAATAATATTAATAATAATAATAGGAAGAAGAACAAGCAAAAGAAGAAGAAGCAAAGAACCAGAAGAAACAAAAGAAGAAGAACAAGAAGAAGCAAAGAAGAAGAAGAGAAAGAAGCAAAGAAGAAGAAGAAGAAGAAGCAAAGAAGAAGAGAAAAAGAACAAGAAAAAGAATCAAAGAAGAAGAAGAAGAGCAAGAAGAAGAAGAAAAATAACCAAAGAACAAGAAGAATAACAAGAAAAAGAAGATCAAGAAGAAGAAGAGTATCATGATAACAATACCAAGAATAAGAAGAAACCCACTGCCAAAGCCCCTAACTAGTAACCAATAAACTCATCTCCTAATGACGTCTCGGGCGTAGATAATTCGGGAGACATCAAAGAATGCAAAGTTTTTAAATCTTGCACTCTGTGCATACCTTTTAATACTTGAATTCATTAGTTTAAAAATCCCCCAGTTCTGTTACTGAGATGAAACACCGCTGGATGAGATGGATGGAAGAAAAAGTTGAACGGTTAAGACAGACTTTCTGAGTGTTCGGTGTATAAGTCTTGTTAGAATATTAAACAAACATCTTCTGATGTCTTTTGATATCTGGCCTAGACAGTTGTTATTGTGTTCAAATTCTAAACATTTTTCTTTACAACACTCAAGACGGCTATGATTTCCTTAACCCAAGTCCCTCTGCTAACTCAAAATCCTTCAGCTACTTCCACTAATCACGAAAGAGCGTTGCTGATCAAAGAGACCGACTGACAAATCAGATGTCGTCCTTAACATTCATCTCACCACTCGCCAGCTCATCCTATGTAACTTCAGGTAGTCTACAGTAGCCATAGGTATGAAGGTATTATTTAAGATCAAGCTACATCAAGGGATCTTTGTTTAACACTATTTAAATGTGGTCAAGGATAGAACATATATATATATATATATATATATATATATATATATATATATATATATATATATATATATACATATGAACCTTAAGTGCACAGGGCACATGGGGCTTCCGCAAGGGTTTTCCACAAATGCCTGTCCTTCGCCTTTTTTTCTGCTCTTGCCCAGGTGAGCCCTCTATTGCTCAACATCCTTTCTGTTGTTCTCCTCCATGTCTCTTTTGGTCTACCCTTACTTCTGTTCCCCTGTGGTGTCCATCTTAGTGCTATTTTTGGTAGTGAGTTGTCAGTCATTCGGAGCACATGTCCCAACCATCGCCAGCGTCTTTCCTCAATAATTGTTGTCAGTGGCTTCACCTGGATTTCTGCCAACAAGATGTTATTTCTTATGGTGTTTGGCCAAAATATTTTCCTAATTCTTCGTAAACATTTAGTTTGGAAAGAATTCAACTTGTTTTATATATATATATATATATATATATATATATATATATATATATATATATATATATATATATATATATATATCTAGAGATTGAACACATTTCTTTCCTCTCATTCATCAGTATTCTTAATGACAGGAGGTGAGACATTAGAGTCAACTTGTAAAGTAAAAACGTGTATTTAACACTCGGCCCCAGGGCGGGGGTATCCGATTAGGCAATCAGCGACCCAAATCTGACATGCTAGCGTCAGGGTCATAGACCATAGCTGACCAAGACCCTGTCCAACCTCTCCGTGGTACCTCCAGTAACAGGCATAGCCTGGCTAACGGAGCAAGGATCGCCATAGTCCCCATCGTAGTGGAGTCTGCTAAAGGAGGATTGCACACCCCCTGCGTTTTAGCTGGACTCCAGGATCTGAAAATGTAGCCTCCATAATCCGCTCCCACGCCGATGCGATGTACCTCAACATCTCCACAGCATCGGTTTCAAAGAACACCAGCTCGCAGTTGCAGGGAGATGGCACAAGACAAGTAAACACTCGGCCCAACAGGCAAAACGGCTAGTGGGTTAATCCGTTACGTGTAAATAATGTTAGAAATGAAAGCGGTCACACACTGGGCCGTAACTCTGATAAAAGATAATATTTTCTTAATCGATGATACTAAGCTGACGATGTGTTTGAGGGAGGTTTTCATTTCGCTGAAGTTCTTCAGGTTCTTGTACGATGTTTATTCTTCAGTCACCCGTTTAACAACCAACCCCTGCTGCAAGAACGATCAGCTACCGTTCACTACCCGAGGTCAGAGACTGACTTGCTTAGATTCTGACCATCCCACGTGAGGTAATACTAGGTAATTCTACGCTATACTAGCTGTAGATGTCAAAGTCTAATCTGCGATAACAAGGCCTGTCCTACCATTCCGGATAACCCGTCCCATGTCGGGAACCTGGACAAGGTTCAACAACAGCTGGACTGTAAGTCAGAGAAAAATATATCTTGTATATCTTAATGTTCAAACCCTTACTTTTAGTCCCCGATACAATGTGCAGTGAAACCGTTAAATCATTAAACCACATTATATTTAGTCATTTAAAAAAAATGATTAATTCATTCATTAGCATGTCCTTTGCTGAACTTTTCCTCCCTAACAGCTCTCCTGAAGGCCTCTCTGTTGTAAGCAAGATGCCTTGCCGCCAATGCATCCATTCGCAATTCATTAACACTGTCTTGCTGCCATCTTCGCCTTGGTCTTCCTCTCTTTCTTTTTCCAATTATGTACCCTTCCAAGACGGTCTTCTCCGAACTTTCATGACCTTTAAAATGTCCGAAATATTGAAGTTTTCTCTGTTTAATCTTCTTTACCAACCAACCTTCCACAGTATTACGTTCTTGTAGTATGGATATATTTGTTCTCTTTTGTATATCTTTTTGTTTTGGTTTGTATTTTTTTTTTAAATTAAACGACAAGAGCCACAAGAATGAAAGCGCACGACATTAAATCTTCTCATTTTCAGCGTACCTTACTCCTAGAAAGAAAAAACTAACCGAGAATGACTCAACAAAAAAAAAAAAGAAGGTTCGTGACATATGTGCCCTTCTCTTCAGCGATTAGATCTAAAATTGCACCACCGAGGACAAGCCGAAAGCTTTCAATTTGTCACGTGACAGTCTGTTTCTGTTTTTTTTTTCCTGTTTCTGTTTTTTTTCCCTGAAGTCTGGCTAAGAGATGAGACCTGGGACAACAGTGGGCTGTATTAAAATCTCGGCTGTTTACGGGGGACCTCTCTCAAGACTGTGACAGATGATGTCAGACACGGTTGTCAAACATCAATCCAATATGGAAAGCAAACGTTTCTCTTCATGACAGCCACATCTCGGGCGCTGGGAAAACATCACGGAAAACTTGGCTGGGAAAACATCACGGAAAAACTTAATGACAGTAATCGACAAGAAGTAGCCCGTAAGGTCATCAGGGAGATCAATGAAAGTGAGTGGAGGTAAATGGAAGCAAGAATGTCGTAGCAACCACAGCGTGTGAGACGAGTGTAAAACATTTAACTATCGTTAAAAAGAGCAATAAAAAGAGAGATGGCATGTAGGAAGATGTAGTTAAGTCAGGAACGGAAGATAAAGGCAGCTGTTTACGACATGAAAACTGCTTCTGTTTGTGAATGTGGATTAGAATGAAGAAAGAGTTAAAACATGTTTTGAAAACACACCAAACAGCGCTGCGCTGTTTGTATAATTAAAACTGATATGTTTACATTGATTGTTTTTTTATGGGATATATATGGTTCATATTTCTTATGTTTGTTACAGTTTAATGCACCTGTTTTTAATGTTGTCTTTCTTGGTCAACTTATAATAAATCTTATCTTTATGCCTCTCTTGCTTTTCTTAGAGTAAAACCTTATCCTTTATATTCCTGTTTTGCTGAGAATAAAACCTTATCCATTATCTCTCATGTTTTGCTTTCAGGGAAATATTATCCTTTATATCTCATGCTTAGCTTAGAGTGAAAACTTATCCTTAATCTCCCTGTTTAGCTCAGAGTGAAGCCTTAGCCTTTATCTCTCATGCTTAGCTTACAGTGAAACCTTATCCTTTATCTATCATTCTTAGTTTAGAATGAAACCTTATCTATCATTCTTAGCTTAGAGTAAAACCTTATCCTTTATCTCCCTGTTTAGTTTTGAGTGAAATCTTACTTTTTATCTTCATGCTTACTTAGAGTTAAACCTTAACCTTTGTCTTTCCGCTTAGTTTAGAGTGAAACCTTATTCCTTATCTCTCTGCTTAGTTTAGAATGAAACCTTATCCTTTATCTCTTAGTTTAGCTTAAAGTGAAACCGTACCCCTTTTCTCTCATTGCTGGCGTAAACTTTACCTACTGTCTTTACTGTTCTCCTTAGAGTAATGTTTATCTTTCTCCCTCAAATACAGTTAATGAAAAGAAAAACTTCATTTCAGCTTTCCTACATGTATATTTACAACAGTCAATATCCTATGAAAATGTAATAGTTATCTGGAACAGGAAGGAGTCCGATAGAACAGCTTCTTGTAGTTAGAGTATAAGCAAAGACCCTCCAGTGTCTTCTGATGGCAGGGTAAACCTACCTGTCGAAGCTACCTGACTATGTCTGCTCATAGACCGATCCCTGCGTGAATCTAAAGTAGGATTCTGATTGGTCTGTCAATCTCGTTGATCTTACTTGCTCAGTCACGATTAGTGACTGGCTGGTTTTTTTTTAAAAAGGGGGGGGGGGGGCAGTTTCACGCTAAGTCAGTTAGTGGTAGAGAAAGATGTGACAAACAGATGAGAAAGTTTACAGAGCAGGAAAACAGATACGGAAAAAGAAACAGACTTTCTTTTTTTCTGGATCAACAAGGAAGTATCTTTTATTTCAGTGCTTAGTTTGATATGACTTTACAGCAGTACATGAAGGTAGCTAAACTCAGAATGTGCTGTACAAACGTCAAATTGGTGCTGCTGGATGGATAAAAAACATGGACGGCTTCAGCCAAAAGTACCAAGAGACTGCAGACCTTTGTTATAACAACTGCCAAAGGAAGATCCCTCATATTACACGGGCCAGACACCATCAGTGATGAAGAGCTATGGCAGAAAACGAACCAACCCACAGTGAAAGAAATGATAGTGAAAAGACGTTGGGGAAAATCTATCACAAACATAACCAGACAAGGTCTCACCTGCAATCCCCAGGCTATGAGGAAGCAAGGAAGACCTAGAAACACTTGGCAAA
This sequence comes from Achatina immaculata, assembly GCA_009760885.1. NCBI lineage: Eukaryota > Metazoa > Mollusca > Gastropoda > Stylommatophora > Achatinidae > Lissachatina > Lissachatina immaculata. The sequence continues at coordinate 31,975,482 of CM019696.1, forward strand.
GGAGTTCTGAAGCAGAGATTTTAAAAAAAAGTTGACTACACCTGGAAAGTTCAGGACAGAAACAAATGGACAGCCCCTGCTGATGGTCTGTGACCCAGATAAGAGGAAAAAAAAGACGAGAGGAAAGAATGGATATGAAAGTAACTCTGTGACCCAGATAAGAGGGAAAAAAAGACGAGAGGAAAGAATGAATATGAAAGTAACTCTGTGACCCAGATAAGAGGGAAAAAAAGACGAGAGGAAAGAATGGATATGAAAGTAACAGGCTGCTACTAATTTATGCAGAATAAACTCTGTAGAAACTTCAAGAAATGAAGGATTAATACACTTGATTCTCAAGACATCATGAACGTATTATCACATCTCATTGCTATCAGTCATAGAGGAACTGAAACAGTGAAACAGATATGGGCCTGGCTGGCGCAGTGGTTAGGCTTTCGATTTACTAGTCTGATTGTACCGGGTTCAAGTCCCAGCAGTGAGGATCCTTTTCTGATATCACCACAGCAAAAATGAAAAGGACCTCAGTGTGCACCCAGCCTTTAAAAGTGGGAAGCAGAGGAATTTGGAAGATAAAAGCGGCCAGAAGTGATATTGATCATATCACACTTTCATGTGTCGAAGATCGTGGAAATACGGACCTAACACCGTATCCCCAAATTGTACAGAAGTGAACTAATGACAGAGGAGCAGAAACGAACTAATGACAGAAGTACAGAAGTGAACTAGTGACAGAGGTACAGAAACGAACTAATGACAGAAGTACAGAAATTCAACTAGTAACTGAAGTACAGAAATGAACTAACACAGAAGTGCAGAAATGAACTAATGATATAGGTACAGAAAGAACAAACGAAAGAGGTACAGAAATGAACTAATGATATAGGTACAGAAAGAACAAATGAAAGAGGTGCAGAGATGAACTAATGATATAGGTACAGAAAGAACAAATGAAAGAAGTACATAAATGAACTAATGATATATGTACAGAAATGAAATAATGACAGAAGTACATAAATGAACTAATGAAAATCAACCAACTATTCCAGATGTCACACTAAACTGAACGGATCTGAATTACTACAATGATGACGATGATAACAGTGATAATTATGATCCATCACAAAAAGCAACAAAGTATTACATAACTGTGAGAGAAAAAGAAATATTGCACAATCTTCTTATCAGTGACTGCTGCTCGAAATAACATCCAAACTAAAGTACAAAGTCGTCGTCCCCCCCCCCCCCCCCCCCGATATACCAGTCTACCGATCTTTTCATTATGAAACTCGCTATCTTGATGACTGTGCAGTTTCAAAGATTCTAAAGAAAAATTTACCCAATTTCAGGAACTGATAGTATTCTTTTAGGATAAAATGTCAATCTCTCTCGAAGCTATCAGCGACAAAATAGAGTAAAAATTAGCTTGAAAGTAACGAATAGATCAGTCTCTATATGCTTAAATCTTGGTACTTACGTGATTGGTCGGTCTAAAATAAGAAAGGAGTAATACTGAGTTGTGGTCAGTTACTGCAAATGCTTCTCATTACAGTAATCTTTACGCATATAATGTGAGGTGTGAATGTGAATATTTAGCTATGTTGCTTTATTTTGATCTTTTCTTTTTTTTTTATGACAGTATACCCAGACTTAGTTATGGCATGGACACGTCACGGACTAACATCATAGTCTTTCAAATGATGCTAAACAGAATAATGCCAAATATGCTTTTACTTCGTGCTGTTTTAATTTGCTAATATGTCATTATCTTCTCTCCTTTGAGTATTACTTCTTGCTGTTGATTGCATAACCGATTTACTGGTTGATGAATCATTTAGACAAACTGTTACTACACTATACGCAGAGTAACACAACAATCACCCCGACGTTATGACGCTCTTCACCAGGACATATTTTTGACAGAACTGGGCCACGATGAAACTGGGCAATCGCTCGACAACATCCTAGGAGTAAGGCCCCAGTCACCCAGCTGTAGAAATGGGTACTCGACTTCCTCTGGAGTTGGGGAAGGAAAGGTGGCCAGGCGCTATACTGACCATATCACCCTCTAGCGTGCTGGCAGGTCAAGGAAAAGACGGGCACTAATACCATATCCCTATGTGTCTCTAGGGCATGACAGGATTACCTACCAAGATATAACAAACGAACCACATTTATTGGTGGGCAAAAGGAAATGTGAAGAAGTGAAGGTGAAATGATGCCAAAAAAAAAAGGCAGACAAAATCACTACATCATGAGATTCCCGGTGTGAATGCTCTACGCCATTAGAAAGAAACCTTTTAGTAAATTGTAACAAAACTTCATACTCACTAACCTTCTAGAATATGTCCAACACAAAAAATAAACAAAAACTGCATCACCAAAATATAAGTGGCCAGTCTAAAAATATCCTAGAGGGTGAAGTCGCCTGTTCGATGAGACAATCAGCTACCCAAATCTGATATGCTAGCGTCAGGGTTAGCGAACCATAGCTGATCAAGACCCTGTCCCACCTCTCCTTGGTACCCGCAGTAAACAGGTCTAGCCTGGTTAATGATGGTGGAGTTTGCTAAAGAAGCAGTGCACACTCCTTGCTTTTTAGCTGTACTCCGGGGACTGAAAATATAGCTGCCATAACCCGCTCCCACGCCGATACGATGCTGTACCTCAACACCTTCATAGCATCGGCTGCAAAGAACAACAGCTCGCAGTTACAAGGAGATACCACAAACAAACATCTAAGCCTATCTTAAGAAGATAAAGCAAATTTTACTTCACAAACCCCCATGACAAAATCTAAACTAAACCATCTCCTTATTCTCTGACTACGTCTTTTCTTCTATCCAAAGCCTAACCACAATCCATAAAGATCAAAGATCTAAAACATTAAAGTCTACATATTGTAAAAAAAAAACTCTCTCTATCCTACATCATATCCTCTCGAATTCTTTCATCTTATCGTCTAATCGAATCTATCCTCTCATACTCTAACGTCTTATCGTCCTTTCCCATTCTATTGTATTAAAAACCCCCAGAATTTCAATAGCCTAATATTTCACCTAAAACTCCACGAGTTTCCTCACTTTTCTTGCTGTTAACATGAGTTTAACAGTCATTGTTTTCTAGGCACAGATCTAGAAGTTTCCTCACTTTTCTTGCTGTTAACATGAGTTTAACAGTCATTGTTTTCTAGGCACAGATCTAGAAGTTTCCTCACTTTTCTTGCTGTTAACATGAGTTTAACAGTCATTGTTTTCTAGGCCCAGATCTAGAAGTTTCCTCACTTTTCTTGCTGTTAGCATGAGTTTAACAGTCATTGTTTTCTAGGCACAAATATAGAAATTTCCTCACTTTTCTTGCTGTTAACATGAGTTTAACAATCCTTGTTTTCTAGGCCCAGATATAGAAATTTCCTCACTTTTTAATTGTGGCATGGACACTAAACCTCATTATATTTTCAGTATACAAGTTAAATAAGTAAGGCGACAATATGCACCCATGATGGACCCCTTGTTTCATGTCAAACCAAGTTGTTGTTTCACCATTTATTCTTACTGCTGCCTGTTGGTCTAGATACAGCAATGTGTTGGAAATCCCATTTTTTCCATTATTTCCAAAAGTTTCTAGTGTTGTACACAATCAAATGCCTTTGAGTAGTCTATAAAGGATAAATATAGATTCACATTAAATTCTCAGCATTTCTGTATTATTAATCTTATAATGAATATATGATGTCTTGATTATCTTCCTTGTCTAAAACCATCTTGGACCATATTGACTTCTATTTTCTTTTGAAGTCTACCCATTATGATTTTTAACAGAATTTTACTGGCATGACTAATCAGCGCAACAGTTCTGTAGTTTACAAATTTCAAATTGGCAGTGGCATGAATGCAGTTCTTTTTCATTCTTTTGGCCAAATACCTGAATGCCATATCTTTTTACATAGTGCATGATAGATTGTTGCACATTCCTTTTCTCCTGCTCTATAAATTCAGCTGTTATCACATCCTGGTGATTTACCGTTATTCAGATTCTTTATTGCCCATAAAACTTCTTCAATTGTTGGTTCGGATTCTTTCTCCTCCAATAATAATTCACACAGCTGATTTCTGCTTTCATAGACGGTTGTTTCATACGTTCCTCTGCAATATTCCTTCCATCTTTCTAGAATTTCCTCTGTCTCTGTCAAGGTCTTCCCTATTTCGTCACAAATTACATTTAGCTCAAGTGTGACATTTTTCATCAATGTCTTCATTTATTTAAACATTTCACTATCTCTTCCACACTTCTGATGTCCTTCTAATCTTTCACAACAATATTGTATGAATTTTTTTGTCTTTTCTTATGTTTGTTCGTACTTCTTTTGTTAAAGATTTATATTTCTCATTGTTGTTGTTTGTCACTTTCCATTGCGTCTTCATTTCTCTACGTTGTTTTATCAGTTCTAGTGTGCCTGCTGTAATCCATCCATTCTTTTGTGTTTTTTTAAAAACTGGAAACATGTCTTTAGCTGTTGTTATTAAGACATCTCTAGCCTGCGTAGCCAAATCATCTGGTGTCATCTCCTCCTGTACAGCCATCAAGATTTCGAAACGGGTCTTCATTCCAATATCATATTGTTGTGGTATTTTTGTAAGATCAAAGCGGAGTGGTCTTGATCCCCTTAATGTCTTTTTTATCTTTATCTTCATGTCTGCTATTAATAACTAATGGTCCGTGTCACAGTCAGCACCTTGTAAAGTTTTTGCTGATGTTATACTTGATCTCCACCTTCTTTGCACTAAAATGTAATCTATTTGGTTCCTGGTTTTCCCATCAGGTGATGTCCATGTATAAAGTCTTCTTGGATGTTGTTTAAAAAGTGTGTTAGCAATCATTAGCTCATTTTCCATGCAAAAAGCGATTAGATTGTCACCTGGCTCATTTCTATGTCCTATACTAAATTTCCCTACAACATGTCCTTCATCTTCTGCTCTTTCTGTACCAATCTTTGCATTAAAATCCCCCATTATTAATATAATATCATTTTTCCGTACCTGGTCTATCGTTGTTTGCAGTGTGTTATAAATGTATTCTACTTCTTCTTCTTCTGCTGCTGATGTAGGCATATATATCTGGATGATTGTTACATTTCTACGAGTGCACTTAAGTCTGATTGTGAGGATTCTATCACTTACTGGATTGTAATACTGACCTCTGTCTCACACTCTTCCCCAGTGTTAAAATTAGATCTATCTCGCCACCAGAAATTTTTTTCTATCTGACCTACCTTCCATATTGCTATTATGTTTTCTACGTATGTTCACAGAAGATAGTTTACCATTGCTTTCCTTCCGGGCAGTGACTGTACTAGTCAGTGATCGTACCCATTGTTCCTACACTGAGATCATCTGCCTACCATCATAGAATGGTGACCATAACCAACATTATCTGTCGGCTGCTCTCCCATTCCATCCACCACCTGCTCCCATGGCTTCGCGTCACCCTGATATATACGGATACTCTATCTTTCCCAAGGGTGTCCCGTAGACTAACGGAGGTAAGGAACTTGTCCTTTGACAGGGGAGAAGTAAACGCCTCCTTAACTCCGTTAGTTTACTTGAATATATATATATATATATATATATATATATATATATATATATATATATATATATATAATATCCACCCTCATTTATGCATGCGAAAGCTGGAAAATAACTAAAGAAAGGGACAGCAAATTAGACTCTTTTGAAAACAAATATTTAAAGAAATATTCGGCATAAAGTGAAACGAAATCAAGACCAACGATGAGTGAACAGCAACCTGTTTCACTGGTGATCAGAAAAATAGATGGAAATATGTCGGCCACGTGATAAGAAGAAACAATTAGAGAATCCCAAGAACATTCTATCAAGTGGAACACAGCAGGCCGAAGAAAAAAAGATCGACCACGTAAAACTCTAAAGAGGACATTGTTAAGAGAGGCCAAATTAATAGGCATAAAATCCCTTGATGAGGTTGAAAAGCTCGCCGAAAACAAGGACATTTGGCAAACTACCACGCGAACCCTATGTGACGGCACAGGAAGGATGTAAGATATAAGATATATAGGATCCGACAATTAAGTAATGAGACTGACGGCCAAGACAATAATGCCTTCTATGAAACAAAGCATGCTATCCAGAGAGGCAACCTTCATCTATGATCCGGCAACTTCTCATTGCATACCGATAAGCAGATGACAAACAAACCGCCATTTTGTTGACCTAGTTAGAGGTGCATTGTCACGTAATCAGCATGGAACAAAACGCTAACATTAAATTTTGTTTAAAACTGTGAAAAGTGCCATTGAGACAGTTGAATTGATGCGACAAATTTATGGGGGTAATTGTTTATCTCGTGCACAAATATTCAGGTTTTATTCACGATTCAAAAGTGGTGTGGAAACGATTACAAATGCAACTAGACATGGACACCCAATTTTTGTTCATAATGAGGAGCTCGTTGCAAAAGTCTGAGAACGGATACAAGATGATCGTTGTTTGACTGTGAGGATGATGGCAGATGAATCTGGTGTTAACCGAGAGGTCATTTGCAAAATTTTAGTGGAAGATTTGGGCAAGAAAAAAGTTGCTTGCCGGTTTGTACCACAGTCGTTGTCTGATGACCTAAAACATCAGCGTGTTGAGTACGCAAAAGACATTATCACAACGCGTCGCAAAAATAAACATTTCTTAAATGTGATTGTTGCAGAGGATGAAATATGGATCCCACAACTAAACGCCAAAGTGCTCAGTGGAAATCATCATCATCACCAAAAGGCAAAAAATTTCGTCATCAAAAGTCGAAAGCGAAGGCAATGTTGGTGTGCTTCTATAATAGCAAAGGAGTTTTATTCACAACGAATTTATCTCCAAGGGACAGACTGTCCCTGCCAAAGTTTAGTTAAGTATTTTGAAAGGCCTATTAAAAAGTATTCTCCGAGTCCGACCAGAGTATTCAACACCTGGCGGTTTTTCCCTTCTTCATGATAATGCTCCAGCTCACCGGACGGTTGTTGTAAAGGAATTTTTTGGCCCAATAACAAATGTGTGTTCTCAACCATCCACACTATTCCCCAGATTTGTCTCCCTGCGATTATTTTCTATTCCCAACATTAAAATTACCATTGAAAGGACTCTTCTTTGACGATACTGATGGCATCCAAAGGGCCGTAACATTGAGTTTAAGGGCTATATCAACATAAGAACTTCTGAGGTCGTTCCATTGTTTGTTAGATCGTGCAACTCGCTATATCACTGCACAAGGGTCTTACTGTGAATATAATGCAGGTTATATCTTCAACTATTCTTTATTTTATTTTTATGTAATTAGTCTCATTACTTAATTGTCGGACGTTGTATATATATATATATATCCTTCTGAACGATGGGGGTATGAGGAGGAGAGAAAGAAGAGGGAGGTGGCTGTGTAGTAGAATTCGAGGCTGTCAGAACCAACAGCTGACTGACTCAATTAGTGTTTAAACTCTTCAGTAGTTACGGAAACAGAGACCCGAGCACGTATTGGGTGTGCTCCGGGTGCAGTGATGCTAATTCCAAGATCCAAGATTTCAGGTCTCAGACTCTCTTAATTTCGATGATCTCATCCAGTGGTTCTCAACTGCTTTTAGGTCGCAGGGCTAATAGTAGCTTGTTTCCTTTTCTATTCCCTCCACCCCTCCCCGTGTACCTCCACCCTCTTTGTATCTAATTAAAAATCTTCGAGTGCTTCTAGTCTACCATATGATCCAGATGTGCCCAGTGAGAATTTCAGGGGCGAAATGGATCTGTGCATCTCAAGTTGGGAGCCGATGTATTATGTTCGAAGAGCCAGGCCAATTACGCGACCGCCCAGGGAGAAGACGACATGAGGGACACAGTACTGACTTTCCAGTGACGGTTAACTACAGATAAACATTCCTTGCCCGGGGCGCAGACAGCCTGGCATTACTGGCGTCTATGAGTTAACCTTCACCACAAACCTTAATTGACGTAGTTATGATATTCTCCGTAGTTTTAATGGTCAGGGAATTTTGTTTTTTTTTAACTCTTAGACTGCCATATACCACCAGTGACATGATCACCATTATCATCATGTGTCTTGCGGGTAGGCTTTCGGTGTCACCTTTCCCTATAATCCCCATCCCTGATATTTTCCTTTAGCTCAAGTTGGTGACTTTATTGTACGAGTACCATCCTTTTTGTTTTTTCTCTCTCTCTTGCTCTTCCCTTTGTTAATGCTCAACAATGGTACGCAATCATGCGTTATCTCTCTCTCTCTCTCTCTCTGAACCTTAATGTGCCCAGGGCACATGGGGCTTCCGCAAGGGTTTTCCACAAATGCCTGTCCTTTGCCTTTTTTTCTGCTCTTGCCCAGGTGAGCACTCTATTGCTCAACATCCTTTCTGTTGCTCTTCTCCATGTCTCTTTTGGTCTACCCTTACTTCTGTTCCCCTGTGGTGTCCATCTTAGTGCTATTTCTGGTAGTGAGTTATCAGTCATTCGGAGCACATGTCCCAACCATCGCCAGCTTCTTTCATCAATAATTGTTGTCAGTGGCTTCATCTGCATTTCTGCCAATAAGATGTTATTTCTTATGGTGTTTGGCCAAAATATTTTTCTAAATCTTCGTAAACATTTAGTCTGGAAAGAATTCAACTTGTTTTCTATGGTTTTGGTGATTTTCCAGCATTCACTTCCATAGAGTAGTACACTTAGAACATTACTCTTAAATATCCTGATTTTCGTATTCATGCTTAGTTTTTTAGATTTCCATATAGTCTGCAGTACTGCAAAAGCCTGGTTTGCTCTAGTAAGCATACGTTATCTAGGAATGATATAATGCCTATTTTAAGAATAAAATTCTGGCTCCTGTTGACAGCTTGCACTTATGTGAAAGAAAACGATACTGCTGCATAATGTTTTGTTCTTTAAAGTCGTTTACACGGCTTACAGTAGCCCAAGAGTTTGGTACAAGGTAAAAGATAACCCTGTCGTGCCTTAGAGGGACATAGGGATATGGTGTTAGTGCCCAGTTTTGGTAAAAGGTAAAAGATAAAATCCCCATTGCCGTGCTATTAAGGTATATCGAGAATACGGTGTTAGGCCCATTATTTCCAAGATCCTCACGACAAGAAAGTCTGATGTGCTCAGTATCGGGCCTGGCCGCATTTACCTTCCTAGATTTCTCTGGTAGCCATTTTTAGAGGCAGGGTGGACCCCGGGGACGTTTTGGTGTGGGGGTACCAGAAAAACCCCCCACTGCTGTGACTTGAACCTGGTAGCACCGGATTACTAGATGGAGTGCCTAAACACTGAGCCCACCACGCCGCAATTTAATCTAATCTAAGAATTAACATAATTTATTCAGCATAATATATTCAGCATAATCTAGTGGAGGAGGTCAACGAATTTGTTTACCTTGGCAGATGAGTAGTAGAAAATGGAGACAGCACAGAGGACATCAACAGCAGACTTACTAGAGCAAACCAGGCTTTTGCAATGCTGCAGACTATATGAAAATCTAAAAAACTAAGCATGAATACGAAAATCAGGATATGTTCTAAGTGTACTACTCTATGGAAGTGAATGCTGGAAAATCACCAAAACCATAGAAAACAAGTTGAATTCTTTCCAGACTAAATGTTTACGAAGATTTAGAAAAATATTTTGGCCAAACACCATAAGAAATAACATCTTGTTGGCAGAAATGCAGATGAAGCCACTGACAACAATTATTGAGGAAAGAAGCTGGCGATGGTTGGGACATGTGCTCCGAATGACTGACAACTCACTAACAAAAATAGCGCTAAGATGGACACCACAGGGGAGCAGAAGTAAGGGTAGACCAAAAGAGACATGGAGAAGAACAACAGAAAGGATGTTGAGCAATAGAGGGCTCACCTGGGCAAGAACAGAAAAAAGGCAAAGAACAGGCATTTGTGGAAAACCTTTGCGGAAGCCCCATGTGCCCTGGGCACTTAAGGTTCAGAGAGAGAGAGAGAGAGAGAGAGAGAGAGAGAGAGAGGCAGAGAGAGAGATATTCAGCATAATAGGGCGATGGAGCACGTGCCAGTTTGTTAAGTTCAATCCCGCAGCGATAAACATGTCGGGCAACCGCTGCTTTAGAGGAGAATGTGAAATTAGGCGTGAAGTCGCATAGGAAGTGGGTGGCACTGGCTCTTCTTTATAACTGAAACAACTTCTAAAATATGAGATTCTTAGGCACGTGCGCCACTTTATGAAATACATCCATCCCTATCTCTGTTGGCAAGCTGGCGTGGTGGTACAATAGTTTGTTACCCGAAGCACAAAAGTATACATCTGTGTTTAGTTTCTGTACAGCATAAGCTCATCAAGATGCAGACATTGCTGCATGAATAAATAATTGTGCTGTTGGTAGGACTGAGTTTATTTGAATTATGCTCGTGATCAGGCATGATTCTTTTGTTTTGTTAGCTATATCTTCCCAACAGCTCTGTTTGTTCCACTGGAAGTAGCATAAAAGTCCTTTGTCTAGCATAGTTTGAGAACCGTTGTAGTGATAAGAAAATATGTCGTATGTATCTTTACGTTTATGGTAGAGAATGTAAGTGATTCAGCTATTTCTTTGAAGATTTAGTTCATATTGTTCCTGTGTGAAAGGTTAACTCTTAAATTACTGAAACAAAAAAATTTGCGGTGACAGTGTAATATGAACGTTTTACATCGCTAAAAGTTACATAAAGACAAAGAGAGTTGGATGGAGAGATACACTGAGAGAGAGAGAGAGAGAGAGAGAGAGAGGAGAGAGAGAGAAGGGATTTCTGAGTGGTTCAGTGGTTAATATGCCTGCTTTTGAACTCAGGTACACGGTTATGAATCTAAATACTTAATGCACTTCTGTCTTCTTTTTCGAGAACTGTGGTTCCCTGCTGTCACTGGCGTACCGAGGGAGTGGCGAGGGTGAATGACTGCCCCAGGGGACGGGCTATGGAGGCACCAAAGAGGAGGATAAAAAACAACTGTCTTGCCTATTCTCTGCAGAAAATGTTTATAAATATGTGATCTACACAAATTTATAAGTATATGATCTACACAAATTTATAAATATATGATCTACACAAATTTATAAATATATGATCTACACAAATTTATAAATATATGATCTACACAAATTTATAAATATATTATCTACACAAATTTATAAATATATGATCTACATAAATTTATAAATATATGATCTACACAAATTTATAAATATATGATCTACACAAATTTATAAATATATGATCTACACAAATTTATAAATATATGATCTACACAAATTTATAAATATATGATCTATACACACGTATAAATATATGATCTACACTGATTTATAAAACTATGATCATAAAATTTTATAGATATATGATCTACACAAATTTATAAATATATGATCTACACACACGTATAAATATATGATCTACACAAATAAATAGAACATGTACATTTTTGTGGGGGGGGGGGGGGAGAGAAGAGTTGGAGAATTTGAATTGCTCCAGACACAGACGTCCACCAGCACCCACTCTCTTAGCGTTCTTTTATCCTCGTCTTGTGGCCAAGAATGAGATCGGATGCTGTGCTGCATGCAAAGCGTAGGCGCAACACTGCCAACTGCACATGGAACCGGCGGTGTATGTTGTATTATTACACATTTTCAGGTGAAAGTCAGATCATATATTTATAGACTGAACCTGGAAAGATATAGTCAGGAAGGCAATGGGACGGATTATTCCAAATAAGTAGACTTCTTTAACCTGGTTTGTTTTTAGAAGTCACCCCCAAGTGAGGGCATTACGTCATTAGAGAGACACACCTTACAACTCTGATACCGGGTCTTACATCTGAGTAAAAATGTAGTCTTTCTTGGGTTAACATTTACGTTATGTGTGTCATCAGAATCCTCGCCAGAATCAATGTTAATTATGCCTTTTCATGGAAGCTGGTCGTATTTATGGTTTCTTATTGCGAAACAGGTTTTCTCTCTCTTTCTCTTTCTTCTTTCTTTCCTCCCTCTCTCTCTCTTTCCCTCCCTCTCTTATCTCTTTCAATCTCTCTCTTCTCTTTTCCTCTCTCTCTTCTCTCTTTCCCTCCCTGTATTCTCTTTTCCCCCCTCCCTATTATCTTTCCTCCTCTCTATGTTCTCTCGTTCCTTCTCTCTTTCCCCTTCTATCTCTTTTCTCTCCCCCTCTCTCTCTTTTCTCTTTATTTCTTTCTTTCCCCTCCTCTCTCTCTCTTCTGTCTTTCCCTCTCTCTCTCTCCTCTGTTTCCCCTCTCTCTATTCTCTTTTCTCCTCCTCTCTCTTCTCTCTTTCCATTTCTCTCTCTTCCCCTCTCTTTTCTCTCTTTTCCTCTCTCTCTTTCCCTCTTTCTCTTCTCTCTTTCTCTCTCTCTACTCTGTGTGTCTCTATTTTTTCTTTTTCTATTTCACCCAAATGTCTCATATTCCCTAACTCTTCATCCTTTTCACTTGTTCATGAATTTGTTCTCTCTCTCGCTCTCGCTCTTTCTCCCTATCTCTCGCTTTTTCTCCCTCTCTCTCGCTCTCTCTCCCTCTCTCTCGCTCTTTCTCCGTCTCTCTCACTCTTTCTCCCTCTCTCTCCCTCTTTCTCTCTCTCTCGCTCTTTCTCCTCCTCTCTCCCTCTCTTTCGCTCTTTCTCCCTCTGTCGCTCTTTCTTCCTCTTCCTCCCTCTTCTCGTTCTTTCTCCCTCTCTCTCGCTCTTTCTCCCTCTCTTTCGCTCTCTCTCGCTCTTTCATCCTCTCTCTCGCTCTTTCTCCCTCGTTCTTTCCCTCTCTCTCGCTCTCTCTACATCTCTCTTCCTCTCTCGTTCTCTCTCCCTCTCTCTCGTTCTCTCCTTCTCTCTCCCTCTCTCTCCCTCTCACTGTCTTGTGTCTCTCCTCTTGCACTCTTTATCCGAGGCTCTCTCTGTGCCAAATTGGTTTCATTATACCAGTGTTTCCCAACCCGTTTTTGGATCATGCCCTACCTCAACGCTTCAAAGACTGTGATGCCTCCCCCACCCACCCTAACCTCACCCCCAGCATAACAGACAATCAAGTTATGAAAAATAATGATATTCCAATTGCCTCCAAAATATTCGGAGGCCCCACTTCCACTGGGGTGTACACCCCAGGTCAGGAAACAATGTACTATTTTTCCTTAAATCTAGTTCAGAGAAAGTGTCTGGAGTTTTTAATTTAGAAAGATAAGGTTAAAAATATAGGGTAAAATGTCACAAGCGGACATGGAAAAGGAAGAAATGTGAGATAATCAATCTCGCAAAATCCTCGCCTTTTTCTGGAAGATTTCGACTTCATTGCCCGCCTCAAACAATATAGAACTGGGACACATGCAAAGGTCGTAGACAATTCCACTTCTTTACAGTTCCTCAGCTTTCTGCTTAATGCCATTAAAAACCGTTAAATATGATTATATTTGTGTCCAGATCTTGTAAATTTCTGTCACGGCGTGAGCTAAACTGATCACGCTAGATCAGTGTTCCCCAGGCTTGTTGGGGCTGCCGACCCTTTTTCTTCCATGCCACATCCTCAGCACAACCCTTCCCTTATGCACTACTCGTACAGTGACCTAGTAAACTGGGATATGCATTTACGCAACTAAAAACTTCAGCTAGCAAATCAGTTTATTTAACAATATGAAGGAGTACATTTATAACTCGCCTACTGCATTATTTTCTCAACTTTTAATGTGATGGATGAGTTTCACGTAGGGACCCCACAGTTTCTCAATATCAGGTTGAAAAACTCTGAGGAAAGTATTATCATCTGCTGCTTCGTTTTCCATCAGTGACCCATCTACTGACCCCTTTTCTTCCACTGTTCCCCCTACTGACCCCTTTTCTTCCACTGTTCCCCTACTGACCCCTTTTCTTCCACTGTTCCCTCTATTGACCCATTTTCTTACATTGTTCCCCCTACTGACCCCTTTTTCTTACACTGTTCCCCCTAGTGACCCCTTTTTCTTACACTGTTCCCCCTACTGACCCCTTTTTCTTATACTGTTCCCCCCTACTGACCCTTATTCTTAAACTGTTCCTCCTACTGACCTATTTTCTTACACTGTTCCTTCTAATGACCCCTTTTCTTCCACTGTTCCCCTACTGACCCCTTTTCTTCCACTGTTCCCTCTATTGACCCCTTTTTCTTACACTGTTCCCCCTACTGACCCCTTTTTCTTACACTGTTCCCCCTACTGACCCCTTTTTCTTACACTGTTCCCCCTACTGACCCCTTTTTCTTACACTGTTCCCCCTACTGACCCCTTTTTTTACACTGTTCCCCCTACTGACCCCTTTTTCTTACACTGTTCCCCTTACTGACCAATTTTCTTACACTGTTCCCCCCTACTGACCCTTATTCTTAAACTGTTCCCCACTACTGACCCATTTTCTTACACTGTTCCCCCCTACTGACCCTTATTCTTAAACTGTTCCCCCCTACTGACCCATTTTCTTACACTGTTCCCTCTAATGACCCCTTTTCTTCCACTGTTCCCTGTAATAACCCATTTTCTTCCACTGTTCCCTGTAATAACCCATTTTCTTCCACTGTTCCCTGTAATAACCCATTTTCTTCCACTGTTCCCTGTAATAACCCATTTTCTTCCACTGTTCCCTGTAATAACCCATTTTCTTCCACTGTTCCCACTACCGATCCCTTTTCTTCCACTGTTCCCCCTACTGACCCCTTTTCTTCCACTGTTCCCCCTACTGATCCCTTTTCTTCCACTGTTCCCCATACTGAGCCTTTTTCTTTCACCGTCTCCTGGTCCTTTCCAAGTCCCACAGGGAAGGGGGCGTTATTATCCAGGTTTTGGAAACACTGTGTTAGATGGAGACGAAATTGTCAGTGATATCAGACTAGACTGCCTCTTTTGTGCTGCTACTTCAGCAGAGAGTTGAGATGGAAATGCATGACGTAAATCCAGCATGATGGTGGAGTCTTAAGAAACTGTTAGCGATTTAAGAGAAAGAGAGAGAGAAAGAGAGGAAAAGAGAGAGAAACAGAGAAAGAGAGAGAAAGAGAGAAAGAGAAGAGAGGGAAAGAGAGATAAAGAGAAAGAGAGAAAGAACAGGAGAGAGAGAAAGAGAGGGAAAAAAAGAAAGAGAGAGAAAAAAGAAAAGGAAAGGGAGAGAGAAAGAGAGAGAGAAAGAGAGAAAAAAGAGAGAAATTGAGGGAAAGAGAGAGAAAGAGAAAGAGAGAACGAAAGGGAGAGATAAAGAGTGAGAGAGAAAGAGAGAGAAATAGAGAGAAAGAGAAAGAAAGAGAGAGAGAGGGAAAGAGAAAAAGAGAGAGAGAGAAAGAGAGAGAGGGAGAGAAAGAGAGTGAGAAAGAGAGAGAGAGAGTGAGAAAGAGAGAGAGAGAAAGAAATAGAGAGAAAGAAATAGAGAGAAGAGAGCTTTTAAAAAGTTCACTGAAGTTAACGTGTTTTAAATTTAAAGTTAAAAGTCCCTCTGCAAAATTCTCTTCTCCCTACTGGCCTAGAAATGTAAAGGCACTAACACTTCGCACCCCCGCTAAAGCATACAAATGCTGCAGGACCTAGATTTCCAGTACTGACATAGATTTCCAACACTGGCATAGATTTCCAACACTGGCATAGATTTCCAACACTGACATAGATTTCCAACACTGGCATAGATTTCCAACACTGACATAGATTTCCAACACTGACATAGATTTCCAACACTGGCATAGATTTCCAACACTGACATAGATTTCCAAACACTGACACAGATTTCCAACACTGACATAGATTTCCAACACTGACATAGATATCCAACACTGACATAGATTTCCAATACTAACATAGATTTCCAACACTGACATAGATTTCCAATACTAACATAGATTTCCAACACTGACATAGGTTTCCAACACTGACATAGATTTCCAACACTGACATAGATTTCCAATACTAACATAGATTTCCAACACTGACATAGGTTTCCAACACTGACATAGATTTCCACCACTGACATAGATTTCCAACACTAACATAGATTTCCAATACTAACATAGATTTCCAATACCATCATAGATTTCCAACACTGACATAGATTTCCAACACTGACATAGATTTCCAGTACTTAAAGTTGAAAGACACAGTATAAAAGTAAATAACATCTTGAAAATGAAGGTTTCGATACTGAAAACAATGTGGACAATTATACCCACTTTGTATTTTCTTCAGGATAAAATAAACGTGAGATTTCATGTTCGGGTAACAAAAATGGAGAAATAATTGAAAATAATTTTATTACTATTTATTAAAAATCCATTTGCAGTTAACAGATATCGAACTAGCTGCAGTAACAGACACGCTGGATGATGCAAAATCATAGCCAGTAATTACTTCTATCGATATCAAAGAGTTAACGATACCACGTTAGTGCTACACGAACAGAAGCCACTAAATGGCTATCGGTGGACTTTATCGATTACTGCAGCCGGCACGATACTGTGTGGCTATAAGCGGATTTCAAACTTTAATTTGAAGTTGGAGGATTTCTCGGTTTAAAAAAAAAAGAAAAACAGAAATCCACGGACAATTACATTTTCTGTGCCAGAAGATCTGTTTGGTCCTTATTTAGCAGAAATAAGGACAAATACTTGACCGAATAAAAGACCGTGTAGTAAAAATGGTGTTAACAACGAATTTAAGGCAGTCTCAATATTTAGGCGTAACTTAACGAAACTGTAAAATCTATCTCAAGGTCCTGTCTTTAGTCACGTGATTTGCTGGCTATTCAACAAGATACCTTTTAGAACTTGTTTATATTTCCAAGCACACGAGAAATTATAGCAGAAAGTATTTATTTCTTTTACCACAGTAGAAAGTGCTATGTTAAAACATGTCTATATCATCATCATCATCATCATCATCATCATGTGCCGTGCCGACTGGCGTTGGCTATTATGCTTCTCCAGAGTACGCGATCCTTCATGCAGGCCAACAGCTCAGTTGGTGATCTCCTCTCACACCATCTCGTCAGACTGTCCAGTATCATTTCTCTTGGTCTTCCTCTTGATCTTCTTCCTTCTATTTTTCCTGTTGTTATAATATTTTCAATGCCCCCTCTTCTCATTGCATGTCTATATGGCAGTAGAAATTGCTCTATCGCAATCTATATTACAGTAAAAGTGGCTCTATCGCATGTCTATAACTGCTGTTACACCAGAAATTGCTTATTACAACTTGTCTAACCCTTTATTCTGGACCAATTTTTTATAAATAGGAAACTACGAGGTTTTGGTACGGTAAAGTAAGAGAACAAATATTGTAGGATTAAACCTCGAAAAAATCGTAGACAAATCACTTTAGTGAGACGTGAGAGAAAGAAAAATCACAAGAGAATTACCTGGGATTCGAACACGGACTCCGGTAGGACGAGCAGCCGTCTAGCCACGAGAGAACAGCGTACTATCGACTTAGCCAACTAGCACCCCAGGTAATTCTCTTGTGATTTTTCTTTCTATCACGTCTCACTAAAGTGCTTTGTCTACGATTTTTTCGAGGTTTAATCCTACAATATTTGTTCTCTTACTTTATTCTGGACCATGTCAGTCAGGCGTTGGTCACCATTGATCTCCACAATCACAGACTACGCTGGCTGGGCCATGTAGAGAGAATGGAAGAGAACAGACAAACGAAAATTGTGTATGCACAAGAGATGAGGGAAACAAGACCAAGGGACGGACCAAGACACAGATGGAAAGACAACATAGAAGAGGATATAAAAGAAACTAGTTTTGCCAACTGGGGAGAGAAGATTAAGAATACAGAGGAATGGAGGCGAACTTTGTCTGCAGCAATGAGCCTTAATGTCTCGGAAAGCTAAAGAAGAAGAAGAAGAAGAAGAAATCCTTCTCTCTTCTTACAAGATATATTGTGGACTGCGCTCTGTGCCACTCTTTTTGTCTGTCATTTGTCTTGTTTCTTTGTCTTCCTCTCTCTTTTCCTCTCTAGTTTTCATGTTGTCACTAGGTGTTCCAGTTTGCCTCTTCTTAAAACATGTCCTATAAATCTGGACTGTCGTGTTCTAATTTTTGCCATAATTTCTCTCTTTTGCCCAGTCTCGCTTAGAACCTCTTCATTTGTTTTCTACGTTATCCATGGTATTCTCATCTTTCTTCTTATGAATCGCATCTTCGCTGCTTCCAGTAGATTTTTTTGAGTGCTCTTTTGTATTGTCTGTGCTTCACATCCATATAATAATATTGGCTAGATGTAACACTGAATAACTCTCTTTCTGGTGTTCATAGACAGAGCTTTATTGCACAGTATGTTTTTCATAAATGCTGACTTGGCTTGGGCTGTTCTGCTCCTTATTTAAGTTTTGCCTCTTCCGTCTCGTGTTGTTATTGTTCCTAAATACTTGTATTTGTCCACTTTTTTAAATTCTGTGCCTTTTATTTTGGTGATACATTTTGCTGGTGTTTCTTTCTTGGACATGATCATGACTTCTGTTACGTTTGTTACAATCTGAATCCTACTTACTATTTAGAGAAAATGTTTAGTGACTATGTTGATAGCAGCATAAAGTGATGACTAACATATAAGACAATGATTCATTTGCTGATTTTGCTGACTGTGTGAACTTATAATTAATAAATGTTCCATAATTATTTTAAAGAAGAGTTGTTTTATTGTGTTTCTCTTCATTTATGTATTATATCAATGTGTAGTGCATAATCACCCTTTCCAACCATACCATAACAATCAGAACAATATAAGCAACATTATAAATAACAGACAGTATTACCCCATTATAATAATTTATAATTACTACAATTATGCGAAGCAAAACTTTTGTTATGAGACTCATAAGACTGATAGTCCTATGATCTTCGCACACTACTGCTCCAAGGAATTTTGGCCAAAGCTATAAACATTAAGTTAGAAAGTCGTCTGGAATATATCCAGTGTTTTAAATGTCACTGATCATTGTTGTTATTATTTCTATTCAAAACTCTCATATTGTCTCTATTTCTTCCTTTGTTGTGTTATCTCATTCAGGTGCTTCGTTTTTCTTCATATGGTGTAAAGTGTCCTTCAGTTCTGCAATTAATATACGTGTATATGGTTCGTCGTTATTACTTGTTTATACAACAGTACACATTGCTATGTTTACAACATGTCTATATTTTCTAACACAAAAAAACGTTACTGGGTGCTACTTCTAACCACAAACACAATAAAATGTGAAATGAAAGAAAGCATTTGATACGTGTAAAGATTTGTTTGTTGTAATTTTCCATGTTTATTTTATACAGTAATAATAGAAAACAAACTACAGAACAATAGATATTAGGTAATAAGGTAAAGGTAAAGATGATCCTGTCATGCCTTAGAGGCACATAGGGATATGGTGTTAGTGCCCACATTTTCCTTGACCTGTCAGCCCACTAGAGGGTGATATGGTCAGTATCACGCCTGGCCGCCTTTCCTTCCCCAACTCCAGAAGAAGTCGGGTACCCATTTCTACACACTAATAATAAGTAAGTATAAAATGCTTCATCTGTCGAAATTGAAAGATAGAAATAATAACAAATATAAGAACAAGATAGTTAATATATTACAGTCCAAGTAAATAGGCACAATACAATAATGAAAAACAAATTTGTCAGAAAAGCTGAAGGGAAAAAGAGCAAGAGGACGACTATGATACAGGCTCTATAGAGATGAGTGGGTTTAGCTGTGCTAGGTCACTGTGAGTGTAACTGGAGTGCACAGTGCACGCACACCTGAAGACATACATACATACATACACACATATATACATACATACATACACACATACATACATACATACATGTATACATATACGTATACATACATTCATATATACATACATATATTCATACATACATCCATACATACTAACATACGCACATACATACATACATACATTCTTACATATTTACATTCGCACATATATACATACATGCTTGCACACATACACAATACATGCATACATAATACATACATACATATATACATATACGTATACATACATACATATATACATACATATATTCATACATACATCCATACATACAAACATACATACACACATACATTCTTACATATTTACATACGCACATATATACATACATACGTGCACACATACGTGCACACATACATACATATGGAATGCGTCACTGGACGCACACCTGAGGACAGATTGAGAAGCAAACATCTGGGGTGCAGAATTGGACACAGATCTCAGTGACAGACAAGACAGAGAGACAGACAACTGGAGTGCAACACTGAACACAGACCTCGGAGACGGACGGACGGACAGACAGACAGACAGACAGACAGACAGACAGACAGACACTTGGAGTGCAACACTGAACACAGACCTCGGAGACAGACAGACAGACAGACAGACAGACAGACACTTGGAGTGCAACACTGAACACAGACCTCGGAGACAGACAGACAGACAGACAGACAGACACTTGGAGTGCAACACTGAACACAGACCTCGGAGACAGACAGACAGACAGACAGACAGACAGACAGACAGACACTTGGAGTGCAACACTGAACACAGACCTTGGAGACAGACAGACATCTAAAGTGCAGTGCTGACTAAGCAGCACTCTTTAACCAAATACTTAGTTGTAGAAAACGGCTGTAAAAAAATTTGAGCAACCGTTTTAAAACTTACATCTAAGTTTACTGGTTTCTCAAATAACATTAATGAAGTAATATACATTTCAATTGCTTTGTTCTTTTTATTTGTCTGCCAGTTCCAACACATATTTTCTTTTGTATACATCATCTTTTCTTATGCCCGTAAGAAGATCAATATATTTTTTGCATCTTTGCCATACTGTGATATAACATTATATTATACCCCCCCCCCCCCAATTAATCAAATCTTACTATTATTGCCTCATTTATCTTTCTCTTGTCACAATAAGGTCACGTGCTGTCATCTTGGAACTTGACTAGTGACATGTGTAATTATTACATTTGCCTCCAGGTTGGGCCAGTTGTCGTTGGCATCTGATGTCGATTGGTGGAGGCACCGAATAACGACTCCATTACTGCAATAATCAGAGTCATACAACCGGCACTGAGTGGCACTACTTGAAGAGAAATAGAGTTTCGATCGCAGAGTCATCACAGCAGGGACTTTCCATGTAGAAATAACACTGGGTTCATAAAAGATAATGAATGCATTTACCTATGAAATGTTACACAAATCCCCCCCCCCCCACCCCGTTTCCAGGTCAATAATTTCGATCAAAATTTAAAATCTATCATTGAGCTACATAACTGCATCCATTATGTGGCTTATACTATGATTATTACATATAATAGTACCGGAAAATAGTTTGAGAAACAGACATAATATTTCGCATATTTGCTAACAGATTTTGCTAGCGAAGGTGTGGGTAATAGAAGGAAGACGGGGTTATAAGTAGAAATAAGATGGGGTTATAAGTAGAAGGAAGATGGGGTTATAAGTAGATGGAAGATTGGGTTATAAGAAAAAGGAAGATGGAGTTATAATTAGAACGAAGGTGGGGTTATAAGTAGAAGGAAGATGGAGTTATAAGTAGAAGGAAGATATGGTTATAGTTAGAAGGAAGATGGTGGTATACATAGAAGGAAGATGAGGGTTATACATAGAAGGAAGTTGGGGTTATAAGTAGACGGAATATGGTGTTATTTGGTGCAGGGAATCAGAGTTGAACAAGAATTTCATGTTTTCATTAAAATGTATTAGAAGCAGGTATACAGAAGAATTAGAAGTGAGAGAAAGAACATTTTAAGAACATAAGTTGGAGTAGAACTCCGGTAGGATGAACAATGCCTAGCATTGAGAGGACACAACGTTAACCACCCATCCACGAAACAGTAGCTAAAGGCGAGGATATTACATTAACCACTCGGCCACAAATGCCTCCCTAAAGGAGAAAATAATACATTAACCACTTGGCCACGAAATTTTCGTAAAAGAGAGGACAATACGTTAATTACTCAACCACGAAACGCTCGATAAACGAGAGGACAATACGTTAACCACTCAAACACGAAACGCTCGGTAAAACGAGGGGACAGTACGTTAATAACTCAAACACTAAACGCTCGGTAAAACGAGGGGACAGTACGTTAACCACTCGTCCATTTCTCTTCGTCCAACAGGAGACAAGAAAAATGAAACCCATGCATTGATCTTACCAAAAAAAAAACATGTACACCCAAGAATGAGATGGATGGATTGTGATAAAGAGATCATATCTCCCGTCATGTTAGTCAGCAAACCTTATATTTAACACACGGCAAATCCTAACAGATTTCTCACAGCTAATGACAGGAACTGAATATATAAAGAAAGAAAGATAGGAAAAAAATGAGTAATATATGCTATGAACCGAAAGATATGAGAACAATAAACTCAGTCCTACCAACAATACAATCAATTATTCATGTAACAATGTATGCGTCTTGATGAGCTTATAATGTAGAGACGCTAAATACAGACGTATACTTTTAAACTGTACAGAAGCTGAACAGAGACGTATACTTTTAAACTGTACAGAAGCTAAATAAAGACGTATACTTTTAAACCGTACAGAAGCTAAATAAAGACGTATACTTTTAAACTGTACAGAAGCTGAACAGAGACGTATACTTTTAAACTGTACAGAAGCTGAACAGAGACGTATACTTTTAAACTGTACAGAAGCTAAATAAAGACGTATACTTTTAAACTGTACAGAAGCTAAATAAAGATGTACTTTTGAACTGTGCAGAAGCTGAATACAGACGTATACTTTTAAACTGTACAGAAGCTAAGTGGTTGCCTAGCAGGCTGAGTGGTTAGACGCTTGGCCTACTAATCCGGTGGAACAGGGCTCAAGTTCCAGCAGTTTGGTGTTTTTTTTTATGATACCACCACACCAAAAATGTCCCTGTGTCCACCCAACCTCTAAAAATGGGTATCAGAGAACTCTGGGAAGGCAAATGAGGCCAGGGATGACACTGACCACATCACACTTTCATGTACCGAAGGTCGTGGAAATACGGGCCTAACACCGTATCCTTAATATGCGTGGAAATGAGAATTTTACCTTTTTTTTTAAAAACAGAATCTAACTACAGATGTGCTCCAGTTTACAAGAGATTCTGTTCTGCAGATGTATGTTTGTAAACCATAGAATCTAAATACAGATTATGTTTGTAAACTACAGAACCTAAATACAGATGTATGTTTGTAAACTACAGAATCTAACTACAGATGTATGTTTGTAAACTACAGAATTTAACTACAGATGTATGGTTCTGGTAGAAAGCCTAGTATTAACTCTTTCACGCTTGACCAATGTTCTGTTTTTCGCATGGATAAACTTTTTTGAGAGACCTTGGGAGAAATATACTAAAAGGAAATAACTGTAAAATTTAAAAATATGGACTGGGTTAGGAATGTGCTTATTTCATATTTTATGTAGACGTTATCTAAATATCGCTCTGACTTTATCTAAATATCGCTCGGACTTTATCTAAACATTGCTCGGACTTGATCTCAATATCGCTCGGACTTTATCTAAATATCGCTTTGGCTTTATCGAAATATCGCTCTGACTTTATCGAAATATCGCTGATATGTTATCTAAATATCGCTCTGACTTTATCTAAATATCGCTTTGGGAACCAACTAGAAGATCTTGATTTTGCTGATGACATAACTCTTATCAGTAATAATGTGAATTCCACGCAAGAAAAAACAGATAGCCTGTCTTCACTGACTAGCAAAATAGGACTTGAAATTAACAAGGACAAAACAAAAATAATGAAAATTCCTCTCAATCAAAGTGGAAAAATACACATAAAAGGGACAGATTTTGAAGAAGTCAATCAATTTGCATACCTTGGCAGCTACATAGACCAGGATGGTGACACTAGAAAGGAAGTTAGGATCAGAATTTCAAAAGCAGCATCAATCTTCAAGAATCTTGAGAACACATGGAATTCAAAAGTTATAAGCACAAAAACCAAATTAAGACTATTTAATTCAAATGTAATATCCACCCTCATTTATGCATGCGAAAGCTGGAAAACAACTAAAGAAATAGAAAAGAAATAAGACTCTTTTGAAAATAAATGCCTAAGGAAAATACTCGGTATCAAGTGGAATGAATTCAAGAACAATGCAGAGATAAGACAGATGACTAAACAACAACCAGTCTCATGGGTGATTAGGAAAAGGAGATGGACATATGTTGGTCACTTGATGAGAAGAAATGATCAGAGAATCACAAAACAAGCTATCAAGTGGAACACAACAGGCCGAAGAAAAAGAGGCAGACCACGTGAAACTCTGAAGAGGACATTATTAAGAGAGGCCAAATTAACAGGCATAAAATCCTTTGATGAGGTTGAAAGACTCGCCGAAGACAGGAAAAATAGGCGAACTACTTTGTGAGCCCTATGTGACGTTTAACGGCACGGGAAGGATATAAGATAAGATATAAGATTTATCGAAATATCGCTCTGACGTTATCTAAATATCGCTCGGGCTTTATCTGAATATCGCTCTGACGTTATCTAAATATCGCTCTGATGTTATCTAAATATCGCTCTGACGTTATCTAAATATCGCTCTGACGTTATCTAAATATCGCTCTGACGTTATCTAAATGTCGCTCTGGCTTTATCTAAATATCGCTCTGACTTTATCTAAATATCGCTCTTGGGATTGATTTGCTGGATTTACCAACTATACCAGTGTTGCTTTGGAGCAAAAGTGTTAATTAAATTTTGTTTGTGATTTGTAATTCATCTTTTAATGAACAAATTACTGGATTTTTTTTACCCCTCGGTTAAAGTTCTTCTGAGAATCTCAGGCGGGAAAGTTTGATGTCTGAAAACATGAAAATGGAAAAATGAAAATCTGTGCTGGATTTTATGTGGTGGCTATTTTTAGCAGTGACGTCAGGCACAAGGTAACCAAGTTCAAGGTTTGTTAGCAACAGGGGAGGTAAATTAGTGTCGCTCTCCGTAGTAATTTTCTACAAAATCCAACACCGACGTTAGATGGAAAATGTCAGATAGATGATGAGAAAACGGGAGAGAAAAAAAGATCAATTGCAATAAGCATTATTTCTTTTTAAAAGAAAACCAAAAAACGACAAAACTCTGACATGTTTTTATAACTATTTGTCCTATCTCGCAGAAAGCGACCTTTACCCCCCGAAGTAGTTCTTTTTTAGCCTTTGCACATATGTCGCCCTCGATCTAGATCTCGAGACTTGCCAGCTTTTCTGATTCGAGATTAGGAGGTGCGTTCCTGACAAAGGGCCAATAACTTTATTTTCTTGTGCACCGGATCACCGGGTTTTTTTTTTTTTTGTTAGCTTTAAGACTGATAAAACTGACTCTACGGGAGATTCTTTTCTATTGTCCACGTTGATCCTTTCAGTGCTTCGACTAATCAAGAAAGGTTTCAGGTTCCAGGAATTTCTAGGCCCACGCATGGAGGACTCCCAACGTTTATCTTAAGATAGAGATCTAACACAGAAATAAAATATGGTTTTAACGGAAAAATAAATACTCATATTTGTTTGACCCAACCTGGAGGGTAACACGACAAGGCCGTGTCAACCACCCCCGCCCCTCCGCCCCCACACCCCTTAAGGTGGGCCCCCTTACCCCCTTGCACAACTAAATGTTTTGTGATAACGTTAAACTGACTGCCTGTAGTCTTCAAATCTATCGTTCCTTTCGTCCTACAATGTAGATGTTACATCTAATAATAATTTCAGCTGAGCTGAGTTTTTTTTCTGGTTGATTTTAGTAGGTTATTCCTTAGTTGATTTTATTAAGGTTTCTTTTTAGTTGATTTTAATAGGTTTATTGTGTTGATATTAGTAAGTTATTTTTCGTTGATTTTAGTAGTTGTTTTGTTAATTTTTGGTTGATTTTAGTGGGTTATTTTTGTTTGATTCTACTACCTTTTTATTGGCTGATTTTAGTAGTTTTTATTTGGGTTGATATTAGTAGGTTATTTTTGACTGATTTTAGTAGGGTTTATTTTAATAACTTCTATTTTGACTAATTTTAGTAGCTCATATTTTATCTGATTTTAGTAAATTATTTCTTGGCTGATTTAAACAGCTTATATCTTAGCTGATTTAAGTAGCTTATATCTTAGCTGATTGTGCAGATTATTCTTGACTGATTCTACAATATTTGACTTGTTAAGGCGACAAATTCTTGTTTTGTTTCCTTGGTCTTGCTGCTTATATTGTCTTATGTTTTCAAGTTTAACTCTTGTTTTATTTCCTTGGTCTTGCTGGTTATATCGTCTTATGTTTTCAAGTTTAACTCTTGTTTTATTTCCTTGGTCTTGCTGGTTATATCGTCTTATGTTTTCAAGTTTAACTCTTGTTTTATTTCCTTGGTCTTGCTGGTTATATCGTCTTATGTTTTCAAGTTTAACTCTTGTTTTATTTCCTTGGTATGGCTACTTATATCGTCTTATCTCTTCTAGTTTAACTCTTGTTTTGTTTCTTTGGTCTTGTTTTGTTTCCTTGGTCTTGTTTTGTTTCCTTAGTCTTGTTTTGTTTCCTTGGTCTTGTTTTGTTTCCTTGGTCTTGTTTTGTTTCCTTAGTCTTGTTTTGTTTCCTTGGTCTTGTTTTGTTTCCTTGGTCTTGTTTTGTTTCCTTAGTCTTGTTTTGTTTCCTTGGTCTTGTTTTGTTTCCTTGGTCTTGTTTTGTTTCCTTAGTCTTGTTTTGTTTCCTTAGTCTTGTTTTGTTTCCTTGGTCTTGTTTTGTTTCCTTGGCCTTGTTTTGTTTCCTTGGTCTTCTTATGTTTCCTTGGTCTTGTTTTGTTTCCTTGGTCTTCTTATGTTTCCTTGGTCTTGTTATGTTTCCTTGGTCTTGTTTTGTTTCCTTGGTCTTGCTGCTTATATCGTCTTATGTTTCCTAGTTTAACTACTGTTTTGTTTCTTTAGTCTTGTTTTGTTTCCTTGGTCTTGCTGCTTATATCGTCTTATGTTTCCTAGTTTAACTACTGTTTTGTTTCTTTAGTCTTGTTTTGTTTCCTTGGTCTTGCTGCTTATATCGTCTTATGTTTCCTAGTTTAACTACTGTTTTGTTTCTTTAGTCTTGTTTTGTTTCCTTGGTCTTGCTGCTTATATCGCCTTACGTCTTTTAGTTTAACTTTTGTTTTGTTTGTTTGGTCTTGTTTTGTTTCCTTGGTCTTGCTGCTTATATCGTCTTATGTTTTCTAATTTAACTCTTGTTTTGTTTCCTTGGTCTTGCTGCTTATATCGTCTTACGTCTTTTAGTTTAACTTTTGTTTTGTTTGTTTGGTCTTGTTTTGTTTCCTTGGTCTTGCTGCTTATATCGTCTTATGTTTTCTAATTTAACTCTTGTTTTGTTTCCTTGGTCTTGCTGCTTATATCGTCTTATGTTTTCTAATTTAACTCTTGTTTTGTTTCCTTGGTCTTGTTTTGTTTCCTTGGTATGGCTGCTTATATCGCCTTACGTCTTCTAGTTTAACTTTTGTTTTGTTTGTTTGGTCTTGTTTTGTTTCCTTGGTCTTGCTGCTTATATCGTCTTATGTCTTCTAGTTTAACTCTTGTTTTGTTTCCTTGGTCTTGTTTTGTTTCCTTGGTCTTGTTTTGTTTCCTTGGTCTTGTTTTGTTTCCTTGGTATGGCTGCTTATATGGTCTTACGTCTTCTAGTTTAACTTTTGTTTTGCTTGTTAGGTCTTGTTTTGTTTCCTTGGTCTTTCTGGTTATATCGTCTTATGTCTTCTAGTTTAACTCTTGTTTTGTTTCCTTGGTCTTGTATTGTTTCCTTGGTCTTGTTTTGTTTCCTTGGTCTTTCTGGTTATATCGTCTTATGTCTTCTAGTTTAACTCTTGTTTTGTTTCCTTGGTCTTGTATTGTTTCCTTGGTCTTGTTTTGTTTCCTTGGTCTTGTTTTGTTTACTTTGTCTTGTTTTGTTTCCTATGTCTTGTTTTTGTTATGTTTCCTTGGTCTTGTATTGTTTCCTTGGTCTTGTTTTGTTTCCTTGGTCTTGTTTTGTTTACTTTGTCTTGTTTTGTTTCCTATGTCTTGTTTTTGTTATGTTTCCTTGGTCTTGTTTTGTTTCCTTGGTCTTGCTGCTTATATCGCCTTACGTCTTTTAGTTTAACTTTTGTTTTGTTTGTTTGGTCTTGTTTTGTTTCCTTGGTCTTGCTGCTTATATCGTCTTATGTTTTCTAATTTAACTCTTGTTTTGTTTCCTTGGTCTTGCTGCTTATATCGTCTTACGTCTTTTAGTTTAACTTTTGTTTTGTTTGTTTGGTCTTGTTTGTTTCCTTGGTCTTGCTGCTTATATCGTCTTATGTTTTCTAATTTAACTCTTGTTTTGTTTCCTTGGTCTTGCTGCTTATATCGTCTTATGTTTTCTAATTTAACTCTTGTTTTGTTTCCTTGGTCTTGTTTGTTTCCTTGGTATGGCTGCTTATATCGCCTTACGTCTTCTAGTTTAACTTTTGTTTTGTTTGTTTGGTCTTGTTTGTTTCCTTGGTCTTGCTGCTTATATCGTCTTATGTCTTCTAGTTTAACTCTTGTTTTGTTTCCTTGGTCTTGTTTTGTTTCCTTGGTCTTGTTTTGTTTCCTTGGTCTTGTTTTGTTTCCTTGGTATGGCTGCTTATATGGTCTTACGTCTTCTAGTTTAACTTTTGTTTTGTTTGTTTGGTCTTGTTTGTTTCCTTGGTCTTTCTGGTTATATCGTCTTATGTCTTCTAGTTTAACTCTTGTTTTGTTTCCTTGGTCTTGTATTGTTTCCTTGGTCTTGTTTTGTTTCCTTGGTCTTTCTGGTTATATCGTCTTATGTCTTCTAGTTTAACTCTTGTTTTGTTTCCTTGGTCTTGTATTGTTTCCTTGGTCTTGTTTTGTTTCCTTGGTCTTGTTTTGTTTACTTTGTCTTGTTTTGTTTCCTATGTCTTGTTTTTGTTATGTTTCCTTGGTCTTGTATTGTTTCCTTGGTCTTGTTTTGTTTCCTTGGTCTTGTTTTGTTTACTTTGTCTTGTTTTGTTTCCTATGTCTTGTTTTTGTTATGTTTCCTTGGTCTTGTTTTGTTTCCTTGGTATGGCTGCTTATATCGCCTTACGTCTTCTAGTTCAACTTTTGTTTTGTTTGTTTGGTCTTGTTTTGTTTCCTTGGTCTTGCTGGTTATATCGTCTTATGTCTTCTAGTTTAACTCTTGTTGTGTTTCTTTGGTCTTCTTTTGTTTCTTTGGTCTTGTTTTGTTTCTTTGGTCTTGTTTTGTTTCCTTGGTCTTGTTTTGTTTCCTTGGTCTTGTTGTTTCCTTGGTCTTGCTGCTTACATCGTCTTATGTTTTCTAGTTTAACTTTTGTTTTGTTTCCATGGTCTTGCTGCTTACATCGTCTTATGTTTTCTAGTTTCTCTTGTTTTATTTACTTTGTCTTGCTGCTTATATTGTCTTATATTTTCTAGTTTAACTCTTGTTTTGTTTCCTTGGTCTTGCTGCTTATATCGTCTTATGTCTTCTAGTTTAACTCTTGTTTTGTTTCCTTTATCTAGCTGCTTATATCGTCTTATGTCTTCTAGTTTAACTCTTGTTTTATTTCCTTGGTCAAGAACACAACTCCTTCAAATCATCAGAGGAAATACCTTAGACAAGTGTTTCGGCCCTATTAAACTCCTGACATTCTAGAGGGGGGGGGCCTATAGGTCATAACTCCCAAAGGTCTTGTGAGTTGCTTTTTTGTCCCGGGATTGAACCCATGATCTTCCAGCTGGCACTGCACTTTTAAGTCCGTCTTTAGCAATTTAGCTACGGATGACTGGTATTGTTTGTGACAAACGAAATTATTTAAGTTCTCAATGCATAGTCCACGGCCAGCATGAGGCCTTTTAATGATCTTCTTATATCTTATATCCTTCCCGTGCCGTTAAACGTCACATAGGGCTCGCACAGTAGTTCGCCAATTTTTCCTGTCTTCGGCGAGTCTTTCAACCTCATCAAAGGATTTTATGCCCGTTAATTTGGCCTCTCTTAATAATGTCCTCTTCAGAGTTTCACGCGGTCTGCCTCTTCGGCCTGTTGTGTTCCACTTGATAGCTTGTTTTGGGATTCTCTGATCATTTCTTCTCATCAAGTGACCAACATATGTCCATCTCCTTTTCCTGATCACCCATGAGACTGGTTGTTGTTCAGTCATCTGTCTTATCTCTGCATTGTTCTTGAATTCATTCCACTTGATGCCGAGTATTTTCCTTAGGCATTTGTTTTCAAAAGAGTCTAATTTCTTTTATATTGCTTTAGTTGTTTTCTAGCTTTCGCATGCATAAATGAGGGTGGATATTACATTTGAATTGAATAGTCTTAACTTGGTTTTTGTGCTTATAACTTTTGAATTCCATATGTTCTCAAGATTCTTGAAGATTGATGCTGCTTTTGCAATTCTGATCCTAACTTCCTTTCTAGTGTTACCATCCTGGTCTATGTAGCTGCCAAGGTATGCAAATTGGTTGACTTCTTCAATATCTATCCCTTCTATGTGTATTTTTCCATTTTGATTGAGAGGAATTTTCATTATTTTTGTTTTGTCCTTGTTAATTTCAAGTCCTATTTTGCTAGCCAGACAGGCTATCTGTTTTTTCTTGCATGAAATTCACATTATTATTGATAAGAGTTATATCATCAGCAAAATCAAGATCTTCTAGTTGGGTCCCATGTACCCAGTCAATACCTGAGTTACCTGTGCAGCATTTTTTCATTATGAAGTCTACTGTAATCCCAAAATGCAAAGGAGACAGTATACATCCTTGTTTCACGCCTGTTTCAATCTGGAACCATTCACTCATCCCTTCTTCTGTCTTGACTGCACAAACATATCCATTATATAAGTCCTTAATGATGTTGGCAATTTTAGATGGTATTCCATATAGACATAAAATTCTCCATAATGAATCTCTGTGTATGCTATCAAATTCATTCATTCATTCCTTTGCATGTCCCTTGCGGAACTTTGCCTCCCAAACAGCACTCCTGTAGGCCTCTCGGTTGTGAGCAAGATGGCCTGCTGCTGCTGCTGCATCCATTTCCAGATCATCAACGAAGTCTTGCAGCCATCTTCGTTTCGGTCTTCCTCTTTTTCTTTTTCCCATTATGTATCCCTCCAATACGGTCTTCTCTAAATTATCATGACGTTTAATGTGTCCAAAATATTTAAGTTTTCTCTCTTTAATCCTCTTTACTAGCCAGCCTTCTTCAATATTAAGCTCTTGTAGTATAGATATATTTGTTCTTTTTTGTGTCCACGATATTTGGAGAAGTCTTCTGTAGCATTTACATTCAAAGGCATTTATGTGTTTCTCAGCTGTTTTGTTAAGTGTCCAGGTCTCACAGGCATATGTTGCGATGGGAAAGATGCATGCCCTTAAAAATCTTATTTTTGTGGTTCTGTCTGCTCCTCTCCACATATTCTTTATTTGTTTTACTTTCTGAAGAGCAATAGATGTCCTCCTTTTAATTTCCTTCATTGTATCTCCATTATTAGTTAGTAGTGATCCAAGGTATGCAAATTGGTTGACTTCTTCAATATCTATCCCTTCTATGTGTATTTTTCCATTTTGATTGAGAGGAATTTTCATTATTTTTGTTTTGTCCTTGTTAATTTCAAGTCCTATTTTGCTAGCCAGACAGGCTATCTGTTTTTTCTTGCATGAAATTCACATTATTATTGATAAGAGTTATATCATCAGCAAAATCAAGATCTTCTAGTTGGGTCCCATGTACCCAGTCAATACCTGAGTTACCTGTGCAGCATTTTTTCATTATGAAGTCTACTGTAATCCCAAAATGCAAAGGAGACAGTATACATCCTTGTTTCACGCCTGTTTCAATCTGGAACCATTCACTCATCCCTTCTTCTGTCTTGACTGCACAAACATATCCATTATATAAGTCCTTAATGATGTTGGCAATTTTAGATGGTATTCCATATAGACATAAAATTCTCCATAATGAATCTCTGTGTATGCTATCAAATTCATTCATTCATTCCTTTGCATGTCCCTTGCGGAACTTTGCCTCCCAAACAGCACTCCTGTAGGCCTCTCGGTTGTGAGCAAGATGGCCTGCTGCTGCTGCTGCATCCATTTCCAGATCATCAACGAAGTCTTGCAGCCATCTTCGTTTCGGTCTTCCTCTTTTTCTTTTTCCCATTATGTATCCCTCCAATACGGTCTTCTCTAAATTATCATGACGTTTAATGTGTCCAAAATATTTAAGTTTTCTCTCTTTAATCCTCTTTACTAGCCAGCCTTCTTCAATATTAAGCTCTTGTAGTATAGATATATTTGTTCTTTTTTGTGTCCACGATATTTGGAGAAGTCTTCTGTAGCATTTACATTCAAAGGCATTTATGTGTTTCTCAGCTGTTTTGTTAAGTGTCCAGGTCTCACAGGCATATGTTGCGATGGGAAAGATGCATGCCCTTAAAAATCTTATTTTTGTGGTTCTGTCTGCTCCTCTCCACATATTCTTTATTTGTTTTACTTTCTGAAGAGCAATAGATGTCCTCCTTTTAATTTCCTTCATTGTATCTCCATTATTAGTTAGTAGTGATCCAAGATATTCAAAACTCTCCACTTCTTCCAGTTTTTCCTCATTGATACATATTTCAGTTGCCTTGTTTGTTTTGTCAGTTGTCATCACTTTAGTTTTCTTTGCATTAAGATAGAGGTTCTGCTCTTCGCTGTTCTTGTGGACTGACATAATTAGTTTTTCCATTCCTTCTTGTGTTGTGGACAGCAATACTGTGTCATCAGCATATCTAATCTCTGGTATTTCATAACCTCCAACTGTTATGGCATCGTAATATTCTTTGTCTACATCTTCTTCTATCAAATGCTTTTTTAAAATCTATGAAGTTCAGTATTAATGGTTTCTGCTTTTCAATATGTTCTTCAAGTATTATTCTGAGAGTAAAGATCTGGTCGAGACAGCTTCTCCCTTTTCGAAATCCTGCTTGTTCTTCTCTCATTGCAGTATCCACTATATCTTTAAGTCTATTCAAAATGACCTTGCAAAATACTTTTGACACAACTGATATTAAAGTTACTCCTCTCCAGTTGTTACAGTCACTAAGGTTGCCCTTTTTTGGTATTTTAATGATCTTAGTTAGCATTAATTAGATGCCTTAGAAACATCTGAATATTTAAATATTTTGCTCTACCTTATGACTTTATTCCCTATAGAAGTTGGCCATGGAGATCAAAATGGCCGTCAAGTGTTTCTGCAAGATGGTCTTAATCTTCCGCTGTGGAGGGTTGCCAACACGTTTGTAAACCCGCTAAAATATCTGGCTAGAGAATTTTCAAAAACCGTATGGCAAATGTGTAGCCCTGCGGAAAAAAAACAGATCTGGATTGGGTTAAGGAGTAGATCAGGCTAGCTTTCGTGAATTCTAAGAACATATCAAAGTAGCTGCTTTTCTGCAAGATCCACCACCATTTAAAAGCTTGTCAATGTTTGACCGGATCGGTAGAATGTACCAGCGCAGGAACTTGCTTTCTGTAGGAGCAGCGCCAGGTCTTTGGTGGAGGTTGCTAGTTACCTCTGGTTTGGTAACCCCTGTTAAGACGAAACGATTTGTTGAGTCTTTGTCTTGTCGTCTTTTGTCTCCCTAGAGCTGCGGAGCTGGTGTTCTATGCGGGCGATGGTGTCCAAGTGTTGAGGCATAACATCCTGTCGGGTTGGGAGCGGGTTATGGCGGACTATTTCTTTCGGCCCCGAAGTGGAGCTAGAAATCAGGGGGTGTGGAATACTTCTTTAGCAGACTCCACCACCATGGGTGGGGGGGGGGGGGTTGATGATCCCTGCCACGTTAGCCGGATTAGGCCTGTAATTTGGGGTTATCAGCGGAGAGATGGGATATGGTCTTGGTCAGCAATGCTTCGCCAACCCTGATACCAGCATGTCTGCTATGCTTCACAAACCCTCACGGTAGCATGTCAGCTATGGTTCACCAACCTTGACCCCAGCATGTCAGCTATAGTTCACCAACCTTGACCCCAGCATGTCAGCTATGGTTCGCCAATGCTGACACCAGCATGTCAGCTGTGGGTCACCGATTGTCAGACCAGACAGCGTCTTCCTCTCCTGATATGTTGAGTCATCATCATCATCATCATCAGGTGCCGTGCCGACTGGCGTTGGCTATTATGCTTCTCCAGAGTACCCGATCCTTCATGCAGGCCATCATTTCAGTTGGTGATCTCCTCTCACACCATCCTGTCAGACTGTCCAGTATCATTTCTCTTGGTCTTCCTCTTGATCTTCGTCCTTCTATTTTTCCTGTTGTTATAATATTTTCAATGCCCCCTCTTCTCATTGCATGTCCTATGAAAGTACATTGTCTCTCTCTTATCTTTCTGACAAGGTTTTTTTGTCTCTCCAGCTCTTCTCATACAATTATGTTGAGTACAATATTCTATTTTGGGGAGTAAAGAGGAGGAGATAATACAAAATCTTTCTCAGAGAATAATAAAAGTGCATTCGCTCCCCTGGGTGATTACATTAATATTTTGTTTTAAATCTTCATCAGTTATTCATATAAAATCCAAAACTAGTTTGAAAAAACAAAACAAAAAAAAACTTTTATGTTAATGAAACAATCCATCAGTGAGAACCTGATGTTTACAAGCAAATCGATCTATCAATCAGTCATCATGACAAGACTTCTCCTAAATATGGCCACTGTATCGTGATTGACCTCTCATTTCCTCGGTTCGGCGGTATCGATACTCGGTCATTAATGTGATTATATTATCCAACTGCTATCAGCCCGGCGCCGATATGCGAATCCTGAGAGAGAGTGAATGTGACATGCGTCTACTCGAGAATAGCCATTTTATTGTCTGAACTTTCAGGAATTTCTTGAACATTTTTACTTAGAAAGAAGAGTACAAGAGGCTGGGAAGAGGAAGTTATAAGATACACATAAGCAGGTAGTGGTGCTGCCAGACTTGTCCGTATATCTCCAACTGCTCTCAGACTTGCAACTGGTGCTGTTGTGAAGACCGTGTGACACGCGCATCATATCGGACAGGGAGTTGGCTACATTAGTCCTCTCTTCTTTTTTTTTTTTTTAATTTCCGAAGCAGGTAGGAGAAACTTGCTTCCGCATAAGCGTTACGACCCAGGAAGCACATCGATCCAGCAGAAAAGCGAGTGGGTTTTAGAGCAGTCTGGTTAACTGGAGTAGCATGTTGTGATACAGATGTAATGTGGCAATCAGTTGTTGCTTTTTCGTATTACAATGTTTCTTCTTCTTCTTCTTCTTCTTCAATCTCCCTGGATCTTCGAGCCGGTGTTACTTTGCAGCCGATGCAGTGGAGATGTTGAGGCATAACATTGTGTCGGATTGGGACCGGATCATGTAGCTATTTTTTCCGTCCCTAAATGGAGCTAGAAAGCAGGGTATGTGCAGTACTTCTTTAACAGACTCCACCACCATGGCAAGCTATGGTCATCCCTATCGCATTAGCTAGGTTAGGCCTGTTACTGGGAGTACAAACAGATAGTCGCCACAGGGTCTTGGTCACCTATGTGTCGTCATCTGCCCCCCCCCCCCCACCCGACGCTAGCAAGTCAGATATAGATCGCTGAATGCCAACTCGGAGACCTTCTTAGTTCCCCAAATATCCTTCATGAAAAAAAAAAAACGAAAAAAACACAATATTCCCTTTTCTAGGCCATTGCGTAAGTTTGGCTTTATTAACAATTCTGTTAAGTTCCACACAATTGCTGGCATTCGTGGAAAAATGTCTTACAAAATACGCCTCGGCATTTCAGCGAAAATAATTGCTAGCTTATTTATTTAGAGTATTATTTCGCTTTTGTTGGCGGTAATATCAAGGGCTTTCTCTGGTATGGCTCAATATTTTGTTTTGATTTGTGCGTCAGAGAAATAACATCTGAGTACAGATAGAAGGTTTATTGGTTCGTTTGTTTTTAGTTACTGTACTACTTTAAATGTGGTAAAAATGTATTTGTTGTGTCTTAAGTTCGTTTCGGTATCTTCGACTACCATTGTCGTCGTGGATATTTTTTTATTCGCGTTATCTATTTTAATCTGCTGTTTGATTTTCCTGTAGTGTTCCTCTATGTTGAGTACAATATTCTATTTTGGGGAGTAAAGAGGAGGAGATAATACAAAATCTTTCTCAGAGAATAATAAAAGTGCATTCGCTCCCCTGGGTGATTACATTAATATTTTGTTTTAAATCTTCATCAGTTATTCATATAAAATCCAAAACTAGTTTGAAAAAACAAAACAAAAAAAAACTTTTATGTTAATGAAACAATCCATCAGTGAGAACCTGATGTTTACAAGCAAATCGATCTATCAATCAGTCATCATGACAAGACTTCTCCTAAATATGGCCACTGTATCGTGATTGACCTCTCATTTCCTCGGTTCGGCGGTATCGATACTCGGTCATTAATGTGATTATATTATCCAACTGCTATCAGCCCGGCGCCGATATGCGAATCCTGAGAGAGAGTGAATGTGACATGCGTCTACTCGAGAATAGCCATTTTATTGTCTGAACTTTCAGGAATTTCTTGAACATTTTTACTTAGAAAGAAGAGTACAAGAGGCTGGGAAGAGGAAGTTATAAGATACACATAAGCAGGTAGTGGTGCTGCCAGACTTGTCCGTATATCTCCAACTGCTCTCAGACTTGCAACTGGTGCTGTTGTGAAGACCGTGTGACACGCGCATCATATCGGACAGGGAGTTGGCTACATTAGTCCTCTCTTCTTTTTTTTTTTTTTAATTTCCGAAGCAGGTAGGAGAAACTTGCTTCCGCATAAGCGTTACGACCCAGGAAGCACATCGATCCAGCAGAAAAGCGAGTGGGTTTTAGAGCAGTCTGGTTAACTGGAGTAGCATGTTGTGATACAGATGTAATGTGGCAATCAGTTGTTGCTTTTTCGTATTACAATGTTTCTTCTTCTTCTTCTTCTTCTTCAATCTCCCTGGATCTTCGAGCCGGTGTTACTTTGCAGCCGATGCAGTGGAGATGTTGAGGCATAACATTGTGTCGGATTGGGACCGGATCATGTAGCTATTTTTTCCGTCCCTAAATGGAGCTAGAAAGCAGGGTATGTGCAGTACTTCTTTAACAGACTCCACCACCATGGCAAGCTATGGTCATCCCTATCGCATTAGCTAGGTTAGGCCTGTTACTGGGAGTACAAACAGATAGTCGCCACAGGGTCTTGGTCACCTATGTGTCGTCATCTGCCCCCCCCCCCCCACCCGACGCTAGCAAGTCAGATATAGATCGCTGAATGCCAACTCGGAGACCTTCTTAGTTCCCCAAATATCCTTCATGAAAAAAAAAAAACGAAAAAAACACAATATTCCCTTTTCTAGGCCATTGCGTAAGTTTGGCTTTATTAACAATTCTGTTAAGTTCCACACAATTGCTGGCATTCGTGGAAAAATGTCTTACAAAATACGCCTCGGCATTTCAGCGAAAATAATTGCTAGCTTATTTATTTAGAGTATTATTTCGCTTTTGTTGGCGGTAATATCAAGGGCTTTCTCTGGTATGGCTCAATATTTGTTTTGATTTGTGCGTCAGAGAAATAACATCTGAGTACAGATAGAAGGTTTATTGGTTCGTTTGTTTTTAGTTACTGTACTACTTTAAATGTGGTAAAAATGTATTTGTTGTGTCTTAAGTTCGTTTCGGTATCTTCGACTACCATTGTCGTCGTGGATATTTTTTTATTCGCGTTATCTATTTTAATCTGCTGTTTGATTTTCCTGTAGTGTTCCTCTAACTCGTATATGTGTATGCGTATGGATATAAACCTGACTGCTTTGTGTATGTTGGAATTTAATGGAAAAAAGCACAGCTGTAGGTGGAGCGCGTCAGGAAGGACTAGCCTTGTCGGGAACTTGGAGGAAAAATATTTCACTACATTTTATAGCATAAATAATCAGTCGTTATCCGGTAATATAAAAACATATATATATATTTCATCATCATCATCATCATCGTCATCATCATCATCATCATCATCATCATCGTCATCATCATCATCATCATCACCGCCTTTCACTCCTTTGAAAGCACAGCCCATGGATAAAAGCTCTCCACTCGTCCCTGTTCTTGGAATTATTCTCTGCTTCCTTCCATGTGTATCCCTTGTCTGTGAGCACTGTCATAATTTCTCTTCTCCGGGTGAGTACACGCACTTAGCCAGGAATTATTGCTAGACTACTAAGCCTGTTACTATTCTAGGCTTTGACATTTTAAAATGACGCAATTTATGACAGAAAAGGACAGCTGGATTCATTAAGAAGTTTTAGAGGAGAAGATTAATCTTATGTTTAGAAAGTTTGATAGCTGAAATATTTCG
Organism: Achatina immaculata; assembly: GCA_009760885.1. Lineage (NCBI taxonomy): Eukaryota > Metazoa > Mollusca > Gastropoda > Stylommatophora > Achatinidae > Lissachatina > Lissachatina immaculata. Next base: position 32,013,982 of record CM019696.1, read on the forward strand.
AAATAGAAATTGGTAAGATAAACATTTTTAAAAAATGAGAATTTAACTCAAACATTCAAAAAAGAGAAAACGGTTTATGTGCGCAAATATGTCTACAGACGAAGGTCAACAATATTGCAAATAGTTCTTACACAAAACTTCATTTATCAGCACAAATATGTCTACACAAGAAGGTCAAGAATACGTGCAAATAGTTCTTACACAAAACTTCATTTATCAACACAAATATGTCTACACAAGAAGATCAACATTAGAAGCAAATAGTTCTTACACAAAACTTCATTTATCAGCACAAATATGTCTACACAAGAAGGTCAAGAATACGTGCAAATAGTTCTTACACAAAACTTCATTTATCAACACAAATATGTCTACACAAGAAGATCAACATTAGAAGCAAATAGTTCTTACACAAAACTTCATTTATCAGCACAAATATGTCTACACAAGAAGGTCAACAATAGGTGTAAATAGCTCTTACACAAAACTTCATTTATCAGCACAAATATGTCTACACAAGAAGGTCAACAATAGGTGTAAATAGCTCTTACACAAAACTTCATTTATCAGCACAAATGTATGTAGTCGATGTATTGGGGAAGGGGGTAGGGATGGGGGGATAAGCGTGGGTGAAAATTGTAAGATCTGAAGTGACGATTGTGAAGTGTCGGGAAGAGGATATTAAGAGAACACATTTCATGCGGCATATAGAGATCACATTTGATCGATCCCTGTCCTTTATACAACACGTGGACAATGCAGTAGAACAGCTCGGAAAATCTTTGGGAGAGGCTAGCTTAATGGCTGCAGCAAACTTCCCACAGCACACTCTATTCTTGCTGATGCAGGCGCTGGTTTTGTCACCATTGGAGTATGGTCTAGGCTTACTCACCCTGTCATATCTACAGCTGAACAAACAAGAGCGTGTACAGAAGAAGCAAAGGGAGTGGTGTTGGGTTGCACCAGGGATACTCCTGTAGCGGCCACGAGTTTTCTGCGTGATATGCTGACTGTGAGGTCAACACACAGGTATGTTCAGGTATGTTCAGGTATGTTCAGGTATGTTCAGGTAAAGGCATACATCAGGGTTGCAGGCATGAAAGAACACCCTCTCCACAAGGAGCTGGGGTTGATAAAGGGCAGACGCATCCAACGAGGTAGATTCTGAATGGATGAGGCTGAGGATACAGTAGTGTCAGTGTGCGAACTAAATGAAGTGTCTAAAGGTGATGACTGGTTACGGGTACAGGACCGACCTCGGCTAACAAAGGTTATACAGAAGGGCCGGGAATGTAGAGACACGGTTCAGGGGGCAGCTGAACTTTGGGTTCAAGATCTCATCCAGTATCATTGTGGCTCTTCCGACACGGTAATAAATACGATGGCTCAGTAACTCGGAACAGCAGAAGTGGCTGGGGTTTTGTTGTCTGCCTAAATGGAAGAGTAAGTGGCACAGGGTTCGGGAATATATGAAGTGACCACATGAAGCATGTGAAGGGAAAGTGAGGCTGTGTCGGCGGCAGCGGAATGGCTAGTAGCCCATGATCTAGTTCACGGCGTCGTTGTGACGGATTCAAAGAGTATGCTTCGTAAGACCGAGAACAAAAAATTGCTTCGAAAAGAATGGGTTAATCTGTTAAACCAGTCACTAATGATGAGCCTAAGATGGCTTTGCTGTCCAGGGCATGCGGAAGTACATGGCAATGAAATGACAGACAGACTGGCTGCACAAGCTAAAATAAATGGCAGACTGAGAATGGACAAGGGTGACATTGCTGAAGCTGGATTTGATAGACTGCGGGAAAATGAAGAACTGGGATAGAAGAACAATGTAAGCGTGAAATGACTACTGGAGCTAGGATAAATTACGGGTGCTGGTATAAAATCTGAACTGTGTGGCAGAAAACGCATCGAAAACAATCAACACTTGATGGGAACTATTAGCAGACATAATCTTGGCTGCATGCTGCGGCATGCGGCGGGGCATATAAGAGGCTGTCCTGAATGCAATTATGCCTGAGTCTGATTCTGAATCTTTGAACCTTTGAACCTATTGGTGCCCTGGAAGCTGATCTATAGCTGCAACTTCATTTATCGCCACAATATGTCTAAACAAGAAGGCGATTTATTGGGTTAGACATGAATGCACTAGAAGTTGGTCTACAGATGCAAAGATGGCTGACTAGTAGATTACCTCGAGAGGAAAACAAAACGCTATAGCTGTTATACAAGAAGATGATCTACATTAAAAAAAACAGATTGCGGGAGAAGGGATCTGTATTCACAAAAATGGCTGTACTAAAAAGTGATTTATATTCACACACACACACACACACACACACACACAAACGGATGTGCTAGAAGCTGATCTATATTCATAGAAAACTGTTGACTATAAATGTTTGTTCTGTTACAGACTAGAAGGTGAACAATATGTACAGAGAAACCGGCTGTGAAAGAAAATGATCTATATTCACAAATACTGATGTACTAAGTAATCAATAGTGACAGAAACTGATGTACTAGAAGGTGATCAATATTCACAAAAACTGATGTACTAGAAGGTGATCTATATTCACAAAAACTGATGTACTAAGTAATCAATAGTGACAGAAACTGATGTACTAGAAGGTGATCTATATTCATAAAAACTGACGTACTAGAAGGTGATCAATATTCACAAAAACTGATGTACTAGAAAGTGATCAATATTCACAAAAGCTGATGTACTAGAAGGTGATCAGTATTCACAAAAACTGATGTACTAGAAGATGATCAATATTCACAAAAATTGATATACCAGAAGCTGATCTATATTCACAAAACTGATGTACTAGAAGATGATCTATATTCACAAAAACTGATAGCGATAATATCAATTTCTTTATGTTGGAGGTAATATCAAGTTCTTTATGATGGCGGTAATATCAAGTTCTTTATGATGGCTGTGATATCAAGTTCTTTATGATGGCGGTAATATCAAGTTTTTTATGATGGCGGTAATATCAAGTTATTTATGATGGCGGTAATATCAAGTTCCTTATGATGGCGGTAATATCAAGTTCTTTATGATGGCGGTAATATCAAGTTCCTTATGATGGCGGTAATATCAAGTTCCTTATGATGGCGGTAATATCAAGTTCCTTATGATGGCGGTAATATCAAGAACTCTGTTTCTTGACTCCTCTGCCCACGGGGGAATTAAGACAATCCACTAACCTCCTTTTTCCATAAAGTCTCCTATTTAAAAACAAAATTTACACAAATGTAATGTTTTGTTTGGAACTTTCTTCACAAAAGAAAAACAAACTTCCAGGCTAGAAGTAATCTGAACCTTACATTTGCTTTTCAGTTTATTACTTTCATTATTTTCATTCCCCATAAGGGCAGCATTCTTCCTCCCGCATGATCCGTTGTGTGGCGAAATAGGAAAGCCAAATGTTATATTTGTGTTGTTTTTAATATAGTTTTACTATATTAAAGTTGTACCCCCCCCCCCCTTTTTTTTGTGTGAATTAGAGCAGATGGAATATAGAAAACAGATGCTAAAAGTTAGGAAAAAATATTTCCAGGGTTGTTTCTAAATGTGCATGAAGATTAAAGCAAAATCTTTCCATAATGTTTTCAAAATGTGCACGAAGATGAAAATAAAATCTTTCCATAACGTTTTTAAATGTGCATAAAGATTAAAACAGCACCGTTCCATAATTTTTTAAAATGTGCATGAAGATTAAAACAAAATCTTTCCATCATCATCATCATCGTCATCATTATCAGGTGCTGTGCCGACTGGCGTTGGCTATTATGCTTCTCCAGAGTACCCGATCTTTCCATAACGTTTTTAAATGTGCATGAAGATTAAAACAAAATCTTTCCCGAGCTGTTTTTAATATCCATGAAGAAAAAAAAAATTCTTCAAGCTACTGACATGTGCTATGTTGAAGTGGACACAGTAAACAGATTTGGCGATACATGAAATGAAGGTGAAGATTATTGGTTAAAGAGACTACTTAATGAGATAGTCAGGACCCTTCAGAATAGATAGCGCCATGCCAATAGACGGTCAACTCTCTCTCCATCTCGCTTGATCATCCGTGTCTCGAATCAATTCGATTGAGTTTTTACCGCTAAACAGTCCAGTCAAGCCGTCCAGTCAGGCCGTCCAAACAGGCCGTGCAGACATGCCGTCCAGTCAGGCCGTCCATTCAAGCCGTCCAGTCAGGCCGTCCAAACAGGCCGTGCAGACATGCCGTCCAGTCAGGCCGTCCAGTCAAGCCGTCCAGACAGGCCGTCCAGACATGCCGTCCAGTCAGGCCGTCCAGGTAACCTGTCTTCTTCGCTCTCTTTGTCTTTTGCCTTTTATCTTTTCAGCTATGGTAAGTTTTTCGAGATCATAGCGCCTGGTGACGTGTCCGAGACACTTTGATTGTCTTTTCCATACGTACGGGACTAGTTGGAGATGTTCGTTTGCCTGCTGTGATATTTCTTCATGTGTCTTCCTGGATGTCCCTGGTATGCGAAGCTTCTTCATGTGTCTTCCTGGATGTCCCTGGTATGCGAAGCTTCTTCATGTGTCTTCCTGGATGTCCCTGGTATGCGAAACTTCTTCATATGTCTTCCTGGATGTCCTTGGTATGCGAAACTTCTTCGTGTGTCTTCCTGGATGTCCCTGGTATGCGAAACTTCTTCATGTGTCTTCCTGGATGTCCCTGGTATGCGAAATTTCTTCATGTGTCTTCCTGGATGTCCCTGGTATGCGAAGCTTCTTCATGTGTCTTCCTGGATGTCCCTGGTATGCGAAGCTTCTTCATGTGTCTTCCTGGATGTCCCTGGTATGCGAAACTTCTTCATATGTCTTCCTGGATGTCCTTGGTATGCGAAACTTCTTCGTGTGTCTTCCTGGATGTCCCTGGTATGCGAAACTTCTTCATGTGTCTTCCTGGATGTCCCTGGTATGCGAAACTTCTTCATGTGTCTTCCTGGATGTCCCTGGTATGCGAAACTTCTTCATGTGTCTTCCTGGATGTCCCTGGTATGCGAAACTTCTTCATGTGTCTTCCTGAATGTCCCTGGTATGCGAAACTTCTTCATGTGTCTTCCTGGATGTCCCTGGTATGTGAAACTTCTTCATGTGTCTTCCTGGATGTCCCTGGTATGTGAAACTTCTTCATGTGTCTTCCTGGATGTCCCTGGTATGCGAAACTTCTTCGTGTGTCTTCCTGGATGTCCCTGGTATGCGAAACTTCTTCATGTGTCTTCCTGGATGTCCCTGGTATGCGAAACTTCTTCATGTGTCTTCCTGAATGTCCCTGGTATGCGAAACTTCTTCATGTGTCTTCCTGGATGTCCCTGGTAAGTGAAACTTCTTCGTGTGTCTTCCTGGATGTCCCTGGTATGTGAAACTTCTTCATGTGTCTTCCTGGATGTCCCTGGTATGCGAAACTTCTTCGTGTGTCTTCCTGGATGTCCCTGGTATGCGAAACTTCTTCATGTGTCTTCCTGAATGTCCCTGGTATGCGAAACTTCTTCATGTGTCTTCCTGAATGTCCCTGGTATGTGAAACTTCTTCATGTGTCTTCCTGGATGTCCCTGGTATGCGAAACTTCTTCATGTGTCTTCCTGGATGTCCCTGGTATGCGAAACTTCTTCATGTGTCTTCCTGGATGTCCCAGGTATGCTAAACATCTTTCCTAAGAACCACGTTTCATTAGCCTTTATTCTTTCTTCATGGTCCCATTCTACTGATGACTTTAGCTATCATTAAGCGGAAACATTTTCCGCCAAGTTTATCTGTTTATCTGTCTGTTTATCTGTCTGTTTACCTGTCTGTTTATCTGTATGTTTACCTGTCTGTTTACTTGTCTGTTTATCTGTATGTTTATCTGTATGTTTACCTGTATGTTTATCTGTCTGTTTACCTGTTGGACTGTCTGTTTAATCTGTGCGCTTGTCTGTCTGTCTGTCTGTCTCTCTCTCTGTGTTTGCCAGTCCAGACCGTCTCTTTGTCAGTGTAATATGCGTGTCTGTCTGCCACCTAGTTTCTATTTGCATACATCTTTCCTATGCCTTTGTTTGTCTGTGCCATAATATGCCAGTCTGTCTATGTATCCACCTATTTCGACTAATTGTCCGAAATACGTCACCACAGACCCTCAAACTATGCCCCACGAAGAAACATAAATAGTTCTAATCAGAACATATTGTATTCAGCTGTTCCACTTTTAAATTTATCGCTAAAGACTTTCAAGATAAAGCTAATTCCAGCATTCTTATGGCAAGATACGGTAAATGAAAGTCCGCATTTAGAAAGTTCTGAGCATTAGAAAAAGGTTTCCTTTTGCTGGGATTGTCAAATTTGATGCTGATTATTTGACGATTGTAAACTCAGTTTTCTTTTAATTTGTTTCTTATAATATTAGTTTCTTTGTTGTTTCGTTTACAGACTGAATCCTTCCTTATTTTAATTTTCATTTTTTATGTATTGGGCTCTAGATGCATTATATTATTTAAACAAATATGGCTTATATTTATTTGTCTTTACTATTCGGATTACTGTATTATTTCCATTATGTAGTTTAATTATCTAAATTAAAGACTTTTCAAAAGCTGCTGCCGCATTAGTTTCCTGTTGAAGATTTTTTCTCTCTCTTACCTCCCTTAGATAACTTTGTGCCAAAAGCTGATAGGGAAGTCTAGATCAGTGTTTCCCAAAGTGGGCGATAATGGTTCCCCTGTGGGAGTTGGAAAGAACCTGAGGGGGGTTGGGGGACGGTGAAAGAGAAAGGGTCAATAAGGGAGAAGGGGTTGAGGGAAAACGAAGCAGTAGACAGGGGCAGTAATACCTTCCTACTTAGCACTTCTCAACCTGATATTGTGACACTTGTGCCTTTACATGAAACTCATCCATCACATTAAAAGCTGAGAAAATAATGCAGTAGGCGAGTTATAAGTGTACTCCTTCATATTGTTAAATATACTGGGGTGCTATCTGAAGTTTTTAGTTGTGTAATACGTATCCTAGTTTAATAGGTGATTGTATGAGTAGTGCATAACTGGGGGGTTGAGAATATCGCCTGGGAGAAAAGGTGCCGGCAGCCCGAACAAGTCTGGGAAACACTGGTCTAGATGTAGGGAAACTGAAGTAAGTGACGGCTGACCTCTCTTTATTTCATTTCTCCAGCGTCACCAGCAGCGCTACCTGATTGGCTACGTCGAGGAGGAGAAGGGAGAGAGAGAGAGGGGGGAGGGAGGAGGAAGGGAGAGAGAGAGAGGGAGGGAAAGGATCAATAGAGAAGGACAGCTTATTTACGTCAAGTACCGGAGCTAGCAGGAGACACGTGTCTTCAAGACTGTTTTTTTTTAAAGATGGGACGTCTCAACAGCCACAGAAGAAGACAGAAACAGCACGGGGAGCAGCACACGGTGATGTCCCCCACCTTACATAACACTGAGAAAAGAAATGACAGTTATGAACTAATGTTAAAATGAATGTATATAAATATCGCTAGAGTGACTGTATATAACTACAGTAATAATGAATGTGTATAGCTACAGCAGAAAATGATTGTATATAACCACAACTAAAATGATTGTATATAACTACAGCTAAAATGATTGTATATAACTACAGCTAAAATGATTGTATATAACTATACCTACAATGATTGTATATAACACCAGCTGAAATGATTGCATGTAACATCAGCTGTAATGATTGTATATAACACCAGCTAAATCATTGTATACAACAGCAGCTAAAATGATTGTATATAACTACAGCTAAATTGATTATATATAACTACAGCTAAAATGATTGTATATAACAGCAGCCGAAATGATTTTATATAACTACAGCTAAAATCATTGTATATAACAACAGCTATAACTATTGTATATAACAAAAGCTAAAGTGATTGTATGCAACTACAGCTAAAATGATTGTATGTAGCTACAGTTAAAACGATTTTATATAACAACAGTTAAAATGATTGTATGTAACTTCAATAAATATTTGTACCTGATGTGAAGAAATCCTAATTTTAATCAAGTACTAGTTGGCTGAGTGACTAGGCGCTCGGTCTATGAATCCAGTGGTACCAGGTTCAAGTCCCAGCAGTGTGGATTTTTTTCTAGTACCATCACACGCACGCACACATACACAAGACTCCAGTGTCCACCCAGGCTCTAAAAATAACTACCATTGAAATCTGGGAAGGTAAATAGACCAGGCGTGTTACTGACCACACCACACTTTCATATGTCGATAGTCTTGGAAATACGGACGTAACACCGTATCTCCATTATGTCTTGCAGGAGTGGAAACGGGGAGTTTACCTATTACCTTTCAGTCAGTCAGTCATTTGCATGTCCCTTGCGGAACTTTGCCTCCCTAACAGCTCTCCTGTAGGCCTATCGGTTGTAAGCAAGATGCCCTGCTGCTGATGCGTCCTTTCGCAGATCATCAAAGATGTATTGCAGTCATCTTCGCCTTGGTCTTCCTCTCTTTCGTTTTCCCATTATGTACCCTTCCAAGATGGTCTTCTCTAAATTCTCATGACGTTTGATATGTACAAAATATTTAAGATTTCTCTGTTTAACCTTCCTTACTAGTCAGCCTTCTTTCAAAATTAAGTTCTTGTAGTTTGATATATTTGTTCTTTTTTGTGTCTATGATATTTGAAGAACTCTTCTGTAGCATTTAAAGGCATTTATGTGTTTCTCGACTGTTTTGTGAAGTGTCCAGGTCTCACATGTATATGTTGAGATGGGAAAGATGCATGCCCTTAAAAAATATGATTTTAGTAGTTCTGGCTGTCCCTCTCCACAGCTTCTTTATTTGTTTTATTTTGTGGAGAGCGATAGATGTCCTCCATTCAATATCCCTCCTTGTATCTCTTTTAATAGTTAGTAATGATCCAATGTATTAAAATATCTCCATCTCTTCCAATTTTTCCTCATTGACACATATTTCATCTGCCTTATTTGTTGTGTCAGTTGTCATCAATTTAGTTTTGTTTTCTTCGCATTAAGACAGAGGTTTTGCTCTTCACTATTCTTACGGACTGACATAATTAGTTTGCCCATTCCTTTTTGTGTTGTGGACCGTAATACGGTATCATTAGCATATCTAATCCCCTGGTATTTCATAACCTCCAGTTGTTAAGGCATAGTAATATTCTTTGTCTACATCTTCTCTGACAATCCTCATGATATTTTCAGTATACAAGTTAAATAATTAAGATGACATAGTGCAACCCTGGCGGACTCATTTACTGTTTCATAATAACCACGTGGTCCACAAAACGGTCCCGCCAGTCGCCGTTTGGACACCCCTCGTTTATAGTGAAAATACCTATAATTTATGCGTAATATTATTATCTATTCCCACACATGACAATTCTAGAATATTAAATGTACCCTTGTTTGTGGGCAAAATCAGTCATTTCTTTTATAACGTCAGGTATAATTAGTTGTTAGTTCGAGTTCAGTATCTCCGCCATTTTCTTGTTACTATTTCTTGGATGTAGGTGTTGTCTCTGGCTCAAACGGTTCGCCCTGTCCTCTTTCACGTTAATCTTTCCAAGATGCTGCTATTGTGAACAGATCAGGGAAGTGGATACCGTAGCACTGCTGTAACATTTGATCTATATTTACTTTATAGTGATGGACCAGTTGTAAGCAGGTACAAAGGTTTAGATCGAGACTAGAATGAAGTGGCTCTAGCGAGATTTAGACCGAGCTTGAAGTGCTGTGATTCAGTTAAGATTTAGATAGCTGTTGGAGTTATGTGATCCTATCACAGTTTAGAAGTTGGAGTGATGTGATACTATTAGAGTTTAGATGTTGAAATGATGTGATACTATCACAGTTTAGTTGTTGGAGTGATGTGATACTATCACAGTTTAGATGTTGGAGTGATGTGATTCTATCACAGTTTAGATGTTGGATATATGTGATTCTATCACAGTTTAGATGTTGGAATGATGTGATTCTCTCACAGTTTAGATGTTGGAGTGATGTGATTCTATCACAGTTTAGATGTTGGAATGATGTGATTCTCTCACAGTTTAGATGTTAGAGTGATGTTATTCTACCAAAATTTAGACCTAGTTTGGAGTGATATGATTCTGTCAAAGTTGAAACAGTTGTTGGGGTGATGTGATTCTATCAAAGTTTAGACAGTTTTTTGGAGTGGTGTGCTTCAACGAAAATTTAGATGGCGAAGTGATGTGATTTTATCAAAGTTTAGATTTAGGAGTGATCTGATTCTATCAAGATTTAGACCGAGGTTGAAGTGATGTAGTCCTGCCGATATTACTGAAGCTGTATTCTGGATATAAACAGTCCATGGGAAAAAAGAGAGATTTTTATCTAAGAAACAGATTAAAAAGAAGATCAGAACTTTGATCTTCAAGTCTGGAAATGAGGGTACTGTCATCATGACCGTAGAGTAATGCATCGGCTTCACTTCCCTCTGATTAGCTCTGATGATGATGGTAATGATAATAATGATGTCTTATTATCGTATTGCCTTCTGAGACAAGTGTAAGAGATTGTTCAGCCGATAGGCCTTAAATATTTAAACTGAACGGGTACCTTCCTGGAGAGACACATGAATCATGGAAGACCGGCCTCTCCAGGGACAGTTTTGTCGTGACAATGGAAGACGATAAACCTGTGATGAGACCACTCACACAAAGCTGTGCTGAGACCACTCACATAAAGCTGTGCTGAGACCACTCATATAAAGCTGTGATATGGCCACGGACATAAAGCTGTGCTCAGACCACTCACATAAAGCTGTGTTGAGACCATTGACATAACACTGTGATAAGACCACGCACATAAAGATGTGCTGAGACCGCGGACATAAAGCTGCGGTGATAAATACAGGAAGGGATTTTGCGTGTAATTAACGAAACAGACGAAAAGCCAAATATAAGAACAGTGCGACGTCCAAAAATTAAAGAAAAAAAAAACGCAACGAAACAATATAACCATACAAGATTATGAAGGAGACGTGCAGGAAGAGAACTTGCCAGAAAGTATGGAAGAAATAACTGTGAAAGGAAATGGGTTCTAATCTTTGAAATACGTAAATTAGGATGAAACAAAGAACATCAGTCGGTCAAGGTCGTATTTTGAGACAAGGAAAAGCATCACAAAAAAAGGCGAGAGAAGAGAACAAAAGAACGGAAGTTTTATTAAAAAATAATAAAACTTCTAAGAAAATAGGAACGAGGAAAATTAACATCGTTAAAAAGTGAAATTAGTAAAAGAAGACATAAAAAGGTGGGTTGCACAGGGATATCAATTTTATGAGGGAAACAAAGACTGACTATCTATCTATCTATCTATCTATCTATCTATCTATCTATCTATCTATCTATCTATCTATCTATCTATCTATCTATCTATCTGTCTATCTATCTATCTATCTATCTATCTATCTGTCTGTCTGTCTGTCTGTCTGTCTGTCTGTCTGCCTGTCTGTTGCAGGACTTTTTGTTGTTAGGACGTTGTGTTGGACAATTGTGTACGATCAAGTTTCGATAGTCATGGATAGTTGTGTACGATCAAGTTTCGATAGTCATGGATAGTTGTGTACGATCAAGTTTCGATAGTCATGGATAGTTGTGTACGATCAAGTTTCGATAGTCATGGATAGTTGTGTACGATCAAGTTTCGATAGTCATGGATAGTTGTGTACGATCGAGTTTATATAGTCATAGGTAGTTGTGTACGATAGAGTTTGGATAGTCATGGATAAGTGTGTATGATCAAGCTTAGATAGTCATAGATAGTTGTAAGATTAAATCTGAAACAATGTTCTACACTGATTGTACCTTCTTCTGTTTCTGAACAAACCAACACACTGTAAGACCAACATGGGCACGACCCTGAGACTTTGATAAGGAACAACTTTCTAGTTTTGTTGGTTACCGAAGCTGTTGGAGTTTTAACATACCAAGTCTAGATCAGTTTTTCCCAAAGTGGGCGATAACGCCCCCCCCCCTCCCCCCGCTCACCCGTGGAGGTTGGAAAGGACATAGGGTGGGGGTATTTGTGAAAGAAAAAAATGGCCCATAGGGGGCAGTAAAGAAAAGTGGGCAGTAGAGGGCGTTGAGGGAAAATGAAGCAGCGGATAGGGGCAGCAATGCCTTCCTTCTTAACACTTTTCAACCTGATATTAAGAAACTTGTGTCCCTGCATGAAACTCATCCATAACAATAAACGTTGATAAAATAACGCAGTAGGTAAGTTATAAGTGTACTCTTTCATATTTTTAAGTAAACTAGTTTATTTGCTGACGTTTTTAATTGTGTAATGCATATCTTAGTTTAATATGTTGTAATATGAGTAATACATAACAGGGAGGGGTGGGAGCCGTTGAGGATATGCCTGGGAGAAAAAGGGAGGCAGCACGAACAAAGCCTGGGAAACACTGGTCTAGACGGAGGTGGGGCGCGGTAAAATACAGGGCGCGCATGGCAGTCTCAGAGACAAGGGATACACATGGAAGGAAGCAGAGAATAGTTATTGTACAAGAACTACGCTATGTCCAGACATGTGACACAAAAACTATGCTAGGTACAGACATGTGACACAAAAACTATGCTAGGTACAGACATGTGACGCAAAAACTATGCTAGGTACAGACATGTGACACAAAAACTATGCTAGGTACAGACATGTGACACAAAAACTATGCTAGGTACAGACATGTGACACAAAAACTATGCTAGGTACAGACATGTGACACAAAAACTATGCTAGGTACAGACATGTGATATCATAGCTATGCTAGGTACAGATATATGACACAAAAAACTATGCTAGGTCCAGACATGTGATATCATAGCTATGCTAGGTACAGGTATATGACACAAAAACTACGCTAGGTACAGATATATGACACAAAAACTACGCTAGGTACAGATATATGACACAAAAACTACGCTAGGTACAGATATATTTCACAAAATCTACGCTAGGTACAGATATATTTCACAAAATCTACGCTAGGTACAGATATATTTCACAAAATCTACGCTAGGTACAGATATATTTCACAAAATCTACGCTAGGTACAGACATATGACACAAAATCTACGCTAGGTACAGATATATTTCACAAAATCTACGCTAGGTACAGATATATTTCACAAAATCTACGCTAGGTACAGATATATTTCACAAAATCTACGCTAGGTACAGATATATTTCACAAAATCTACGCTAGGTACAGATATATTTCACAAAATCTACGCTAGGTACAGATATATGACACAAAATCTACGCTAGGTACAGATATATGACACAAAAACTACGCTAGGTACAGATATATGACACAAAAACTACGCTAGGTACAGATATAGTGCTCGAAATTTCAATGTAATAATTACTGCACAATCTCTTGATACACTGGTTCAGTCTAACGCTACTTCTCTATCTTTTATGTTCTTCTACTAGACTACTTGTTTAGGACCTTTTGGTCCTCCTCTATCAGAACCTCTCTCTACCTGAATCTGCATCATAATCTCCTCTTCTCCTGCCTTATATTCTAAGTTCTGACCAAAAGACCACGCCTCCAATTTTTGTATTGGTCATTGGGTCATTGGGTCATCGGGTCATCCTTTGTCGCCCTAACTTCCTCAGTCAGTGTCAGAAGTCTATTGTTCCCTCCCGACTACTGCAGGTGTGCGTGGGTGGTTTTCGAGTCATTGCGTTGTTAGTACTGGACTAACGTACGATCTCTCGCGTAACCATGTCTCCTCGGTTTACCTTTGATCAGGGCTTTGAATTACCAAGTATCCGCTCTTCGCCCCTCCAACTATCCACCTCTCTGTCGCCGTTTGATCTACTATCCTGCCCCCAATACCTTCTTAACTATATTCACGATAATATCCCTAATAATACTAATAATAATAACAACAACTATAAACATTACTTACAAGGCTATGCTACATAGATACAGACATGTGACACAAAAACTATGCTAGGTAAAGACATGTGACACAAAAACTACGCTAGGTACAGATATGTGACACAAAAACTATGCTAGGTACAGATATGTGACACAAAAACTATGCTAGGTACAGATATGTGACACAAAAACTATGCTAGGTACAGATATGTGACACAAAAACTATGCTAGGTACAGATATATGACACAAAAACTAAGTTAGGTACAGACATGTGACACAAAAACTATGCTAGGTACAGACATGTGACACAAAAACTATGCTAGGTACAGACATTTGACACAAAAAACTAAGTTAAGTACAGACATGTGACACAAAATCTATGCTAGGTCTAGACATGTGACACAAAAACTATGCTAGGTACAGACATGTGATTTGGTGTTTCCTCTTCCAAAGTTTTCCTCACCTGGACAACTTTTCGTTTTGTTTACTTTATTTCTGTACTTCAACATTTGCTCCATTTACCGCCTCCCCGAGCAGTCACTCTATTTCTTGCCTTGTGTTCTCCGACATCTCCGTTATCCCTGACTTTTACTTTCAGGATCTGGTTAAACTTTGTCTTTACTACACCCTTACAAGAAAAGGTCAAGAGGTCAAGAGTCCGGTGATGGTGGTGTCCATGGTTTTGGTCTGTAAGTGATGGATTTGTTCCGTGATACCACACAACGATATGCGGGCAGTTAATCACCTGCTATGCCAGAAATAAGCCGTAGTTACAGGGACGTAATAAAGTAAAGTACGAATATAGGAGTACAGCCCCTTGGGTGTAAGGTTTCAACTCACTTGACCCTTGAAGTGAAAAGCAACGGAACACAAGTTTTGTAGGATTAGACCTCGAAAAAATCGTAGACAAAGCGCTTTAAGACGTGAGAGAAAGAAAAATCACAAGAGAATTATGTGGTTCGAATCCCAGATATTGTTCTTGTAGTTTTTTTTTTTCTCTTACGTCTCACTAAAGCGCTTTGTCTACGGTTTTTTCGAGGTCTAATCCTACAAAACTTGTGTTCTCTCACTTCGCTGTACGAAAGCCTCCATGTTTCCTATTTATAAAAAAAAAAATTGTTCTTCATTTAAAAAGCCCATGGTTAAAAAGCTCAAGGTTAGGGTAATTCAGGACATGAGAGAAAGTTTAGTATCGCACGACAAATCTTAGTGGAAAATAGAGTAAGGTTAGAATCGGTAGCGGAAAATAGAGTAAAGATAGATTCGGTAATGGAAATTAGAGTAAGGTTGGAGTCGGTAGCGGAAAATAGATTAAAGATAGATTCGGTAGTGGAAAATAGAGTAAGGTTAGAGTAGGTAGTGGAAAATAGAGTAAAGATAGATTCGGTAATCAGTGTCCTACAAGACGAAGCAGAAATGTCCATATTAGAGTTCAATAAAACACTACAGGAAACAGCAAAAGAAGTGCTGAGATATCGGAAAAGGAGAAAAGAGGAATGGATAAGCGAGACCACATGGGAAAAGATAGAGCAAAGAAAAGAAATCAAGAAAAAAATTACTGAACACCAAATCACAACGGCTTAAAGAACGAGTTTTAAGTAATTATGCACAAAAAGACAAAGAAGTGAAGGAATCATGCCGTCAAGATAAACGTCAATATTATGACAACTTAGCAGAAACAGCAGAGAAAGCAGCATATACAAATGACATGAAAACCATATATAAAATCACAAAGCAGATGACAGGTAACTTCAACACAAGACGTGAAAGTGCAGTAAGAACACAAAATGGACAACTGGTCAGTGGGGAAAGAGAAAAAATTGAAAGACGGAGAGAACACTTTAACACCCTACTAAACAGAACACAAGCAGCACAAACAATAGACATACCTGAAGCAAAAACGGAACTAAACATCAATACAGGACCAATAACAATAAATGAAGTAAAGGAGGCGATAAAGAAGCTAAAATCAGACAGGGCACCAGGTGAAGATGAAGTGACTGCTGAGATGTTGA
This sequence comes from Achatina immaculata, assembly GCA_009760885.1. Taxonomy (NCBI): domain Eukaryota; kingdom Metazoa; phylum Mollusca; class Gastropoda; order Stylommatophora; family Achatinidae; genus Lissachatina; species Lissachatina immaculata. The sequence goes on from CM019696.1 coordinate 32,029,925, forward strand.
AAGCAGAAGAAACAGAAACACCAAAACAACTTTGCCGGATATTACAACAAATTTGGGATCTAGAAAAAGCCCAGAGGAGTGGAAAACTGGTCTTATAGTAAAACTACCAAAGAAGGGTGACCTCAGAGATTGCGGGAACAGGAGAGGCATTACCCTACTGCCACTCACCAGTAAAATATTTTGCAGAATAATCATCAACAGAATTGTACCAACACTTGAGGAAAAACTTCGGAAAGAGCAGGTAGGATTTAGGAAAGGAAGATCATGCATAGACCACATATTTGTACTTAGACAAATATTAGAACAGGCAAATGAGTGGCATAGCACAACATATGCATTATTCATAGATTTTGAGAAAGCCTTTGACAGTGTCAACAGAGATGCACTGTGGAAAATCCTAAGATGGCATGGCCTCCCCCATAAAATAGTTAATGTAATCAAAGCCCTATACGAGGGTTTTCAGTGCAAAGTTATCTGTGGAGAACATACCTCCAGCAGCTTTAGGGTACAAACAGGACTGAAGCTGGGATGTGTACTATCACCAACATTATTAATTTGGCAGTAGACTGGTTAATGAAGGAGGCAACATCAGACAAACGCAGAGGATTACAATGGACCCTTGACACAGTGCTGGAGGACCTTGACTTTGCGGACGACATTTGTCTATTATCAAGCAGTCACAAAGATATGCAAGATAAAATAAACAAGCTAACTCAGAATGCAAACAACATAGGACTAAAGATCAACGTAGGAAAGACAAAGTTAATGAAGCAAAATGTGAACAACAGAAATGTACTCGGAGTACAAGTTAGTGGAGGAGGTCAACGAATTTGTATACCTTGGCAGCAGAGTAGTAGAAAATGGAGACAGCACAGAGGACATCAACAGCAGACTTACTAGAGCAAACCAGGCTTTTGCAATGCTGCAGACTATATGGAAATAAAAAAAAAAAACTAAGCATAAATATGAAAATCAGGATATTTAAGAGTAATGTTCTAAGTGTACTACTCTATGGAAGTGAATGCTGGAAAATCACCAAAACCATAGAAAACAAGTTAAATTCTTTCCAGACTAAATGTTTACGAAGAATTAGAAAAATATTTTGGCCAAACACCATAAGAAATACCACTTTATTAGCACAAATGCAGATGAAACCACTGACAACAATTATTGAGGAAAGACGCTGGCGATGGTTGGGACATGTGCTCCGAATGAATGACAACTCACTACCAAAAATAGCACTAAGATGGACATCACAGGGGAACAGAAGTAAGGGTAGACCAAAAAAGACATGGAGAAGAACAACAGAGAGGATGTTGAGCAATAGAGGGCTCACCTGGGCAAGAGCAGAAAAAAAGGCAAAGGACAGGCATTTGTGGAAAACCCTTGCGGAAGCCCCATGTGCCCTGGGCACTTAAGGTTCAGAGAGAGAGAGAGAGAGAGAGAGAGAGAGAGAGAGAGAGAGATATTCGGTAATGGAAATTAGAGTAAGGTTAGAGTCGGTAGTGTAAAATAGAGTAAAGATAGATTCGGTAATGGAAAATAAAGTAAGGTTAGAGTCGGTAGTGGAAATCGAGCGATTGTTAGTAAAGTGTAAAAGTTTTTTAAAAAACGGGATTTTTGGAGTATAGTAAAGATTCTAAAACTGATTTTGGGAAAAAGAGAGTAAGATTAGAGTCATGTCAGACAGAAAGATAGTGTTGTGCTACTTTTTGAGCTTTTGGAGTTCATGGAGATGTAGTCAAGTTTAGGTAAAATAGTCGGATATATTATCTTGGCCGTGTCAGTATGTAGTTTTGGTGATTTATCCTTATCAGGACAGACTAGCAAGCTCAGTTGAGGGATTTAAGGTCAGTCAGTCATTTGCATGTTCCTTGCGGAACTTTGCCTCCCTAACAGCTCTCCTGTAGGCCTCTTGGTTGTAAGCAAGATAGCCTGCTGCGACGCATCCATTTATAGATCATCAACGATGTCTTGTGGCCATCTTGAAGCCAGAATGTAGTAATAGTTATAAGAATTGGGTTCTCATTTGGAGGGGTCGTTACGTTGTTTTTTTGAAGTGAAGTGTTGCATTTATTGTGAAATTCTTGAATTGTAAGTATGTGAGATTGGTATTTTCATTTTATAACATTGTCGCCTTTGTTGTTTAACTTGCATACCGAAAATATAATGAGGAATGTTAGAGAAGATGAAGACAAAGAATATTACGATGCCATAACAATTGGAGGTTACGAAATACCAGAGATTAGATATGCTGATGACACAGTATTACTGTCACCAACACAAAAAGGAATGGAAAAACTAATTATGTCAGTCCGTAAGAACAGTGAAGAGCAAAACATATATCTCAGTGCGAAGAAAATTAATTTGATGACAACTGACAAAACAAACAAGGCAGCTAAAATCAATGAGAAAAATTGTAACAGGTGGAGTATTTCGGATATCTTGGATCATTACTAACTAATAATGGAGATACAATGAGGTAAATTAAAAGGAGGACATCTGTCGCTCTTCAAAAAATAAAACTAAACAAGCTGTGGAGAGGAACAGACAGAACTACAAAAATCAGATTTTTAAGAGTATGGTCTTTCCCATCGCAACATATGCCTGTGAGATCTGGAAACTTAACAAAACAGCTGAGAAACACATAAATGCCTTTGAATGTAAATGCTACAGAAGAGTTCTTCAAATATCATGGACGTAGAAAAGAACAAATATATCCATACTACAGGAAATTAATATTGAAGAAGGCTGGCTAGTAAAGAGGATTAAAGAGGGAAAACGTAAATATTTTGGACACATTAAACGTCATGATAATTTAAAGAAGACCGTCTTGGAAGGGTACATAATGGGAAAATGAAAGAGAGGAAGACCAAAGCGAAGATGGCTGCAAGACACCGTTGATGATCTGCAAATGGATGCATCAGCAGCAGGGCATCTTACTCACATCAGAGAGGCCTACAGGAGAGCTGCCGGGAGGCAAAGTTCCGCAAGGGACATGCAAATGAATGACTGAACATTGACTCTGTTCCAAAATGGCGAACTGGTTCTCTTCGGGAAGTTTGTGTCGTTTGTATATGAATATCTGCCTGTCTTGATGTCACAGTTTGCACCTCTTGGGCATCATTGTCTGCTCCAGATGACTTTATTTTTTGTGTTCTATTTCAGTGGTACTCTGCCACTTAAATGCAGGTAGGAGATGGGGCATTTAAAGTGGGACTGTCTATATTTTTTGTCCAGGTATACAACACTCACTTTGAACTTTCACCTGAAGTAAATCCTTATGGCTGCCTATTGCCTTGTAAGAAATAAGGCCTGCTACCTCAGAATGTCTCATAAAGACGAATGTCAAAGTGGCAGTTCAGCCGAGGCTCCAGAACATATCACACAAGAGTGCTCAAACCATGCGGACCTGAGGCGTGAGACATGGCCAGAGGACACAAGCTTGGAGCAAACGATTTGGGGCTCCTATCAGAATCTGGAGAGGACTGCATGCTTTACCATGTCGGCAGGGATCAGGATCTGGAGAGGACTGCGTGCTTTACCATGTTGACAGGGATCTGGATCTGATGTGACCAGCAACCTCATACACAGAAGAAGAAGAAGAAGAAGCAGAAGAAGAAGAAGAAGAAGAAGACACACGATCGTGTTCCCGGCGCAGTTAGAGAAATGATCCATGCAGGTGCATCAGAGAATATACTGCTTGATTTGTAGAGTTCTACAATAGCCACGTTTCGAAATTGTTCCCCAGATGCTATAATTGCTATTTCTGTCTCGCGCAGAGCACGTAACCTTCAGCAACTCGACGTGAAGACTGATTACGAATCTGGTGAGGACTTTACGAAAGTCGATCCTTACTTAGCAGCTTTAGCTAAGATCCTTTCATCTGATATTCTAGAAGCTTTTCTTATTCTAGCGAACAACATGCCTAATCAGGAGGCGATCTCTGAACTATTTGTTATTTTGAACATATTTATGTTAGAGGCAAACGTCGGCCATGGCGTGATGAAAGTTAACAATTTGATGAATGTTAACGATTGTCCTAAATGTATTTATGTGTGTAAAAAGTAAAAATCTCTCGTGCAAGGATTTATAAAACAAAGAAGAGGAGTCAAACGAAACAAGAAAGTTGACAAATCTGACTTTCGTAATATTTGTGTGGAGTATTTCTGGCGTGAATATATCGAGCCACTTGCGGACAGCTTTCGAGGGAATAGCAAGAACAGTCATGGCTGTGGAAGGCTGGCATTACAGACTAGAAGCCATACTTGAGTACCATCCCATCATCCAGAGTTTGTGGACTTCCGTGCAGAAGATGATGAAAGATATGTGAAAGATATGCAGATATATAAAACGACTGTCATTTTCTTTTTGTCAGCTGTAGCTAAGTGATATCAGGAAAGTGTGGAAAAATACTGATGATCTTTACTCATCTCTCTCTCTCTCTCTCTCTCTCTCTCTCTGTCTGAACCTTAAAAGTCCAAGGCACATGGGGCTTCCGCAACGATTATTCATAAATGCCTGTCCTTTGCTTTTTTTCCGCTCTTGCCCAAGCGAGCCCTCTTTTGCTCAGCATCCTCTCTGTTTGTCTTCTCCATGTCTCCTTAGGTCTGTCTTTACTTCTTTTCCTCCTGTGGTGTCCATTTTAGTGCTATTTTTGGTAGGTGAGTTGTCAGTCACCCGGAGCACATGTTCAGTCATCAGCAGCGTCTTTCCTCAAATGACTGCTCATTTAATGAAACTTTGTTGTATCCCACATTTGTCAAACTATACAACAATATCTCTCATGTTGGTGTGGTCTGTAAGCTGAAGATGTTCTCTGCTCTATCTGTGTAAACGTATGTGTATGGAGTTTCAGATTAAAATTATAAATGTAACTAATCTTGGATATAAAATTAAATTGTGCCAAAGTTTCTCCTTGATTAATTTTAAGATGTTTAAATGTTTAATGTTTAAGTTTAGAGAATCAATATCAGACCTTTCATTTCATTTTGAGTGTATGAATGATTAAGTGCTTGAATGATCAAGTGTCGAATGATCAAGTGCATGTGTGAGTGATTACGTGTCGTGAGATTCAGTGTCTGTGAATAAGTGCCGCGATTAAGTCACCAAATGATTAAGTGTCGGAGTTATTAAGTGTTGCGTGATCAAGTGTCTGAGTGATTAAGTGTCGCGTGATTAAATTATCCAGCGAGTAACTCTCGATAATTAAGTGTCTGTGATTAAACATCGTAATTAAGTTTCGCATGATTAAGTTTCGCATGATTAAGTGTCGCGTGGTTAAGTTACCCACTGATTAAGTGACACGTGATGAAGTGTCACAAAACCCACAAGCACATTGGACTTTCTCATCATAGATGGCATTGTGATACTGCTGACTGCAGTGTTACCTGTACAGAAAGAAAAAAAGACATTTCTAAGAATCCACCTAAATAATGCCACAACTTTCGTCTTTCTGTCTAGCACAGCATTTCACGGCTTTTTTTTAAGACAGGGAAAGACGTTAGTTTCTTTGTCAGGTTATGACCTAGAATAACGGAGGTTGGGGGGGGGGGGGTGAGGACTTTGTCCCTATTGTCAATCAGCGACCCATAGTTGACCAAGACCCTGTCCCAACTCTTCATGGGTATCACTAATAACAGGCATAACTTGGCTAACCGGGACAGGGATCGCTGTAACCCTAACGGTGGTGGAGCTTGCTGAAGAAGTGCTGCGTGTCCCCTGCTTTTTTAGCTGCTATCAGGGACAAAAAAAAAACAGCTGCCACAACCTACCCCCAATCCGACACTATGTTGTACCCCAACATCTTCGCCACATTGACTGCTAAAGAACACCGGCTCACAGTTCCAGGTATAGTGAAGAAGAAGAAGAAGAAGCTCTAAGATACATCATTAGAACATTTCATGACATATACATGTACACGTACAAAATAGTTTTCTGTACCGGTCACTGTACAACTTTCCGTGAATGCCCAAAAGGGAACTTACGCTCTTTATTGTCTCTGTCAAGAAAGTATTCCACTCAGCACAGATTCACTGCCTGTTTATTTCTAACGTAACGGAAAACTTGAAGAAAAACTTAGGCAACTAAATTTTATGAGAGCTTGCCATGTTGACCTGTAGTTTACACTGGCTGTCAGAAATATTGCAGTCTTGCCTTTTTTGTGTCTATACAGCGTTTTAATGATCTGTCGATGAAGCTCTAGGAATACCTTCTACGAGGGCTTGTTCTGTTCTTAATGAAGGCGTTTTTCCCTTTATAACCTAACACAGTAAATAAATGAATGGTATGATCTTCTAGTTGACTTATATTGCTTCTGCTTGTATGCTGCTGGTTGTCTGTTGTGCTGATTACAATTACTAATGTTACGGACAGAAGACGACGAAACACTCCCTGCAGTGACGTACACTTTACAGGACATCCAGGACGATCACACACTGGCACATTGGATATATCTATCAAGTCTGCATTATCTTGGCACTCACGTCCGATTTACTGCGTGAACGTGGTGATGATGATGACGGTGATGGCTGAAGAGGAAAATATATGGAAATGATTTCTCAGAAACATGCATACTCCAACACAAATAATTCCGGGCTGCTTATCTACCCAAATTACTAGGATAGCGCCATAAGAATTCAAGCTGGCTAACAACTATCACATACTAAACACGACTACATTCCTCAACACAGACCGGACTACGCTACCTTCTCACTCAACAGTCAAAAACCTTTCTCCTGTCTGAGCTGAAACTTTCGTCTCAGACCCAAGAACACAAAACTTACTTTCCACGTGCAACGAATGACTCGAAAGTCACGAACTCTACCGAAGAAACCAAGAAGAGGGCCCAACTATAACACATTAATTTAGAGTTATATCAAGGGTTAGATACCCTTGACCAAATACTGTCACGATAAAAAGATTTGGTGATAATTCTTTCGGCGTGACACAATAGAAATGGCAGCAGAAGAAAAACTATTTTCGTCGCAGAAATCTGGAATCTCTAAGAGCCAACCACAGTGACAAGAACTGAGACGATACTTTCAGTAACACGGCTCGTTTTAAAACTAAACAGAAGCTTCATATGTTTACGATCTTTTCAGGAAACATTGGATCTATTTACGAAATCTTTCCCCAAGGTCAAACTCCTCAACACAAGAGAAAGAAATAAATCTAGGAAGATGAAACAAATAAGCAATTTGTCTCCAGCTATGATCATAAGACGCTCCAAGAAGATTTAAGAGATTAAAAACTCTGCGTTTTAATGAAATGGCAGTCATTTGTTAAGAGAGTGAATATAATAGAGTGAATGTTTCGTTTAGCTCCTATTTCACTGATTTTTAATTCCAATTTTTTTAAAGCATGGATTAGAATTATGATCATTCAGTCATAAATAATAATAATAATAATAAAAAACGTGAATTAAACAATACGGCTATATATAGCTACACCGGGAAAATGCTACAAATATGAGTCCTGACCTGAGATCAGGATGTCTTGACCTCAAAACGACCTAACTTCGAAATGTCAGGAGGTCGGAATGTGCCAGAGTCGAAATGTCCCCGAGCGTCGAAATGCCCCAAGGCCAAACATGTGCAGCGGCAATAAAAAAGACCTGTACCTGCCTGGATTTACTTCGGCTCTGCTTCCGAGATACAGAAAAGAACCTCTGAAATTGTTTGACATCAAGGGTATATAAAACACGTCTTTTGTCTGAGCGAATTGCCTCCCCTTACTGTGATACTCTTGCAGTTTAGCAAAAAGAAGTTTACAATGTGAATTAATAGTGCTTTATTAATACGGCTTGGTTCGCCGAGTGGTTAACCGTTCGGTCTACTTATCTGGTGGTACAGGGTTCAAACCCCAGCAATGGCGAATTTTATCTGGTACCACCACATCAAAAAGACCTCAGGGTCCACCCAGCATCTAAAAATGGTTACCAGAGAAATAGACGTTGCCCGATTAGGCAATCAGCGATTCAAAGCTGATATGCTAGAGTCAGGGTTAGCGAATTATAGATGATCAAGACCCTGTCCCACCTCTCCGCTGGTAACCATTGGGTCGGGTATAGCTTGGCTAACGGAGCAGGGATCGCCATGGTCCCCATGGTGGTGGAGTCTGCTAAAAAAGCATTGCACACCCCCTGCTCTTTAGCTGTACTTCGGGACTGAAAAAGTATCAGCCATAACCCGCCCCCACGCCTATACACTGCTGTAGCCCAACACCTCTGTGAGGTGGACGGGCTTGGTCTTTCGAAATCGGCCGTTTCGGAGGGTCAAGGGCCGATCTACGTCGCGGTTTTCTGGGTTACCTGATCACGTGATATGTTGGTCATGTGGAGACCGTAGTGCGTTGAGCCAGTTCAGTTCGTTTGGGACCTTTTGGCGGGGAAGCAACAGGTTTTCTGGGGGAGCCTTGTGTTGTGGTATATCAGGATATGTCTGCTGCAGTTGTCATATATATAGTGATGTTAAGCTATGAACCAGGCCGGCCCATGGTGTGTAAGTCGATATACGTAGGTTTTCGTATATCGGAGTTGGAGTTTTGTGTAAGTACGTATCGTGAGAAGTGCTAAGTGTTCATTGTTAAGTGTTTGTTACATGAATTTGTTCAGTAAGATACCAGTTGAAATGCATAACCTTCATCACTGATTCATTCATTCATTCCTTTGCATGTCCCTTGCGGAACTTTGCCTCCCAAACAGCACTCCTGTAGGCCTCTCGGTTGTGAGCAAGATGGCCTGCTGCTGCTGCATCCATTTCCAGATCATCAACGATGTCTTGCAGCCATCTTCGTTTCGGTCTTCCTCTTTTTCTTTTTCCCATTATGTATCCTTCCAATACGGTCTTCTCTAAATTATCATGACGTTTAATGTGGCCAAAATATTTAAGTTTTCTCTCTTTAATCCTCTTTACTAGCCAGCCTTCTTCAATATTAAGCACTGATTGCTTTTCATTAATATGCATTTATATGTTCATATGTTTCATCTTTTGATTACAGACACTGAAATGTTTTTCCCATGTGTTCGTGTGTTGTGCACGTGTTTATGCTGATCAGTGTCGATTACACATGGAATGACAATGATTTGTTCGTCTTTTATTATCGTCATTGAGTCACGAGTGGTTAATTAATATGTCATTGAACCATTCACAGTTATATTCTATATGTTAAATGTTGGAAGGAGGCAGAGTGTCTGCGCGTGTGTTATATGTAACACACAATAATTAGTGTATAGGCATACATCTATACACACAGCACTGCAGTAAAGCTGTGATACCAAAATGTATAAAGTAGGACAAAAGTAGAAACAGCTTTATTATCTAAGCGTGTTATCGTTAAATAATAAAGCTGTTCTTACTTTTTTCTCCTAGTTTATACATGTGTTATATGTGAGTTGGCAAGTGGCTCCTATATTATGTTAAGGGAATATAGCCAGCTCTTGATGAATAGTGAATATGTATTACAGGAGTTACTGAAGAAAAGAGATTTGTAGAGATTTGAATAGTTAACAGCGTTACTTAGAGTGTCACCTTTGTTGTGTTCGTGCTGATGTTCATGGAGGTTCAGTGTTTTCGTGCGTGATGTTCATTGCTGTGGAGGTACACGCCGTGCGTGGCCTCTAGTGCTGTCAATAAACCTAACCTTATCTCGCCTTGATCAGTGCACGCTTTCTGAGTAGTCATTTATTTGTTGGTGGCGCAAGAGGCGAGTGAGATGATAACTTATTTCCCAACCAACCAAGGCTAATTAGGGGAGCTTGGATAGACATCAACTGGGAGGGCAAAGGAGCCAGAGTAGTGGATCGTCAGAAGCAGTGCCTCCACTGAGAGTGTTCCAGGCACAGCTGTACTTCATTGCGCATTAAACGTAGTTGAGTAAGGCTAGCGATTTAAGCCAGAAGCATCAGAGAGAATCTCCAGTGACGACGATAAAGATGAAAGAAGAAAGCGATAAAGAAGCAGGATGGGAGAGAAGAAGTGAAAAGTAAAGTAAGCACAGCAAAGTAATAAGCACAGTAAAGTAATAAGCACAGCAAAGTAATAAGCACAGCAAAGTAATAAGCACATCAAAGTAATAAGCACAGCAAAGTAATAAGCACTAAGTAAATATTTTACACCCCCTCCACAGCATCTGCTGCAAATAACACCAGCTCCCAGTTTCAAGGAGATAACACAAGTACCAGAGAAATATGGGAAGATAACTGCGGCCATGGGTGATACTGACCACAACACGGACGGTCTTGGAAATACGGGCCTAACACCGTATTCCCAACCTGACACCGAAACGGGGATTTTACCTTTACTGCTTCTTCCTCTTCTTCTTCTTCTTCTTCGTTCGCTTTAACCTCCAAGACCGCCCCGTGATCCTACTAAATTTACTCCTGTGGTCCTCGATAGGTCCCGTGGTCTTACCTTTACTAATATATATATATATGAACGTGTGTGTGTGAATGTTAGAGCATCACGAAGGACCGCCTGGAGCAATTTCAACCAAACGTGGCAAATATATTACTTACAATCTGGAAAGAGCACCATTGGGGTTAGATCATCCCTATGATATCCCTATGAGCCATAGGGGTCGGGGTGACATGCACAAATAATAGAAAATGAAGTATATTAGATCCATAGTTTTCTGGGTCGCTGAGATGAATAGTGACACTCCCGATGCCGTTTAAGACCTAGTTCAGCCTCCAACGGCATGGGGGCCTGAGGGTGAGGGTGTAATGGGGTAACATGTACAAATAATCGAAAACGACAGATATTAGTCTCTGAGATGAATAGTGGCACTCGCAAGTTCAGCCTCCATCGGCATGGGGGGGGGGGGGGGGGGGGGGTTGGGGTGTGAGAAGTGGTGAAAAATAAAATGTCCAAATTTATCGAGATTAGTGTTGAATCCATAGTGTTCGGGGTCGCTAAGTTTATTGTGAAAGTCCCCATAACAGTTAAGCCCACGTTTAGTCGAATAGAAGAAATAGAACTCTGTAGAATCGTCTAGACTCTGTAGAACTTTCTAGAAAATTGTGAAACTGAATAGACCGCTGCAGAACCTTCTAGAAGGCCGTGGAAATGAATAGAACTTTGTTGATTGGGATAAATAAATACCCAGGTAACGCCGTGTAATCAGCTAGTTTATTTATACGTTTTGTGACGGAGGCGTCAAAGAAACAGACTCTTGCTCTTCTTCAGAATACTAACCGTTGAGTAGACAAGTTCCCCTAGGGTGTGGAGCCTGAAGAGAAGAGAGTGTTTCTCAAGCCCTCCCTGTGGTTTAATCATAATTTAAGACTGGCATTGAATTCAACGTTTAACTCCACACCAAGTAGATTTGTGGCACTGAACGTCAAAATATGCCTCATGATCAATATGTCGCAACAGTTTCAACATGTTCAACGTATAACTCTATATCAAGATGTGGATGTAAACATTCAAATATTAACTTTCTGGAAACTTATCGTCTTAAGAACGTAAACGTCAAACTCTGTACAACGATCGTAAATACTACATTAAACATCAAAACCATGTGCAGAGATCGTAATATACTACATTAAACGTCAAACTCTGTACAAAGATCGTATATACTACATTAAACGTCAAACTCTGTACAAAGATCGTATATACTACATTAAACGTCAAACTCTGTACAAAGATCGTATATACTACATTAAACGTCAAACTCTGTACAAAGATCGTAAATACTGCATTAAACGTCAAACTCTGTACAAAGATCGTATATACTACATTAAACGTCAAACTCTGTACAAAGATCGTAAATACTGCATTAAACGTCAAAATCTGTACAAAGATTGTATATACTACATTAAACGTTAAAACTCTGTGAAGAGATCGTAATGTACTACACTAAACGTCAAATTCTATGCAAAGCTAGTAATGTACTACATTGAACGTTAAACTCTATGTAAAGATATTAATGTACTGCATTCAATGTTAATATATATGTGAAGATATTAATGTACTACATTCAATGTCAAACTCCATGCCAAGATGGCGTTATAACACGTTCAGAGTTAAACTTTGTGCTATGATGTTATAACATACTCTTGTACAGCAGGAAATTCGTGCATAAGAGCGTGTTTTAACCCATTCAACGTTAAAATCTGTACCGGAATCGTAGAGTAAAGCATTCAACGTTAAAATCTGTACCAGAATAGTGCAGTAGCACATTCAAAATCATACTGTATGTCAACATACAAGAACGTCCAAACAAACGAAGACTTCATGATGACTTTGACCCAGACTCATGAACAACCTCTAACATCGAAGAACAGGTCCGATCATAAGCCCAGCTCCAAGATCTCACAAATGAACTCCACGTTCCATCACTTTCACTCAGCACTCGTGCCAGCAGAAAAAAATGCCTCACATTTTTCTATACGTTCCTCCTGTAGCTTTCACTTCCCAAAAGTTGCCCTAGAAATTTCTTCTCCGACCAAGTTCAGTAACAACTCAGTGACATGCCCAGATGGATAACATTCACATGGCTACTTGCTTAAACCTGTGTCTTGGGCAGACACGACACCCGTAGTAACCCACTTACAGATGAAAATATAAGAGAAATAATCTCTACTATCCGTGAAGGTTTTACAGTATAAAGAAGATTGTTATTATTACTAAATTGATTCTTACTTTTAAGATATCTTATCTGTGCCTGGGTGAGAAAGAGAGAGAGAGAGAGAGAGAGAGAGAGAGAAAGAGGGAGGTAAGAAAGAGAGGTATAGAGAGGGGTGGGGAGAAAGACAGACAGACAGATAGATAGATAGATAGATAGATAGATAGATAGATAGATAGATAGATAGATAGATCGAAAGAGAGAGACAGAGAGAGTATAAAAAATGAAGGCATAATAACAGGGATGTCTCAGGTATGCTCAGAACATTTTATATACTCATTCATTCATTCCTTTGCATGTCCCTTGCGGAACTTTGCCTCCCAAACAGCACTCCTGTAGGCCTCTCGGTTGTGAGCAAGATGGCCTGCTGCTGCTGCATCCATTTCCAGATCATCAACGATGTCTTGCAGCCATCTTCGTTTCGGTCTTCCTCTTTTTCTTTTTCCCATTATGTATCCTTCCAATACGGTCTTCTCTAAATTATCATGACGTTTAATGTGGCCAAAATATTTAAGTTTTCTCTCTTTAATCCTCTTTACTAGCCAGCCTTCTTCAATATTAAGCTCTTGTAGTATAGATATATTTGTTCTTTTTTGTGTCCACGATATTTGGAGAACTCTTCTGTAGCATTTACATTCAAAGGCATTTATGTGTTTCTCAGCTGTTTTGTTAAGTGTCCAGGTCTCACAGGCATATGTTGCGATGGGAAAGATGCATGCCCTTAAAAATCTTATTTTTGTGTTTCTGTCTGCTCCTCTCCACAGATTCTTTATTTGTTTTACTTTCTGAAGAGCAATAGATGTCCTCCTTTTAATTTCCCTCATTGTATCTCCATTATTAGTTAGTAGTGATCCAAGATATTCAAAACTCTCCACTTCTTCCAGTTTTTCCTCATTGATACATATTTCAGTTGCCTTGTTTGTTTTGTCAGTTGTCATCACTTTAGTTTTCTTTGCATTAAGATAGAGGTTCTGCTCTTCGCTGTTCTTGTGGACTGACATAATTAGTTTTTCCATTCCTTCTTGTGTTGTGGACAGCAATATCTAATCTCTGGTATTTTATATACTATGAGTTTGAAAAGATATAAACTTGTATCTTCATTTACGACTGTCCTTTGACAGCGTGAAGTTAAATCAAAGGACAGACCATCAAACTGGGTCCACGGACCGCGGAGGGACCGTAAAGAGTTAAATAGTGGTCCGCGATTCAAATCTAGCTTGTGCAGACTTCTACCTTTATGTATATAGTTTTCATTAATATCAAATGACAAGGGAGTGTAAAAAGGGCATGGGGAATGTAGCAAGTTTAGGGGGAGTGTAGGATGGTCACGGAGGAATGTATTATCGCTGAGTTTAGTGGTCTCGGATCCTGAAAAAGGTCGAGAACCACTGTTGTTTGAATTGAGATTTAAACTGGGAGTCCGGGAAATGTCACACTGGTATCAGCATGTCACAACCTAGATCTGACAATTATTTATTTATTTATTTAAAACAAACAGCACAAGCCAACAAGTTCACAGAAAAAAAAACAGTTGGGAAAAGTTTTAAAAATAATAACAGTTTGTGATGGAGTATCAGGAGATTTATCTTTGTCTTCTTGGGATCTACCTCCTGCGAAAGGTTGATAACCACTGTTATCTTGAATATTATCGCGTCTATTGTGGCTGAGGAAATGAAAAGATTTTTTAGAGGAGTCATAACAGTTATTGCACAAGTTAGAGAAACTAGATTTAACTATTTGTATTAAGCCACGATTTAGCAATGTTTCAGTGTTAAGAAAAAGAAGTTCCAAATGAGTTAAACACGAAGTTAAAACAGTTCTGAAACGCATGTTTAAAGCAGTTCTTACCTCCTCTTCTCCTCTTGCCATTTTGCCTTGAAGTAGAAGACAAAACGCCACCCCTGCCACAGACATCAAAACAAGCCACGAGGTAATCATTATCTCATGAGTTTTCAGTTTTTAAGCAACTATTATCGAATGAAATTTTCTGCTCTTTTACTATATTTGAGATCTAAAAGTATTTTTTCTTTCTTAAAAATAGTACTTCTGTTGTTAAACTCTTTTCTAGGGTTCCCTACTTTTATAGGCTCTGTTTCGTCTGTACGTTGTGATACAAGAGCACTAAATATATATGATAAATGTGCAGTGGCAGCGATTTTGTGAAGAATCTTATTTCAGTTTTCAATTCTGCGCCATTCTTGTTGAGCGAGCGTGTCTCGCTATGGGAAGCGGTTGGTGAGCGCTTGAGAGTGTGACACTACAGGACAGAGCGAGTGTGGGTAGTGTACCTAGGTGTGTGTGTATGTGTGATTTGTCTACTTTAAGCGTGGGTGTGAGAAGTCTACCGTGAGCGTTCGAGTTTTCATTGTCATTTTTAAGTGTAGGTGTGAGGTGTCTACTTTGGTGTGTGGATGTGAGGTGTCTACTTTGGAGTGTGGGTGTGAGGTGTCTACTTTATAGTGTGGAATTGAGGTGTCTATTTTATAGTGTGGATGTGAGGTGTCTACTTTATAGTGTGGATGTGAGGTGTCTATTTTATAGTGTGGATGTGAGGTGTCTACTTTATAGTGTAGATGTGAGGTGTCTACTTTATAGTGTGCATGTGAGGTGTCTACTTTATAGTGTGGATATGAAGTGTCTACTTTATAGTGTGGATGTGAGGTGACAACTTTGGATTGTGGATGTGAGGTGTCTACTTTATAGTGTGCATGTGAGGTATCTACTTTGGTGTGTGGATGTGAGGTGTCTACTTTATAGTGTGGATGTGAGGTGTCTACTTTATAGTGTAAATTTGAGGTGTCTATTTTATAGTGTGGATATGAGGTGTCTACTTTATAGTGTGGATGTGAGGTGTCTACTTTATAGTGTAAATTTGAGGTGTCTATTTTATAGTGTGCATGTGAGGTGTCTACTTTATAGTGTGGATATGAAGTGTCTACTTTATAGTGTGGATGTGAGGTGACAACTTTGGATTGTGGATGTGAGGTGTCTACTTTATAGTGTGCATGTGAGTTATCTACTTTGGAGTGTGGATGTGAGGTGTCTACTTTATAGTGTGGATGTGAGGTGTCTACTTTATAGTGTAAATTTGAGGTGTCTATTTTATAGTGTGGATGTGAAGTCTCTACTTTATAGTGTGGATGTGAGGTCTCTACTTTATAGTGTGGATGTGAGGTGACAACTTTGGAGTGTGGATGTGAGGTCTCTACTCTGGAGTGTGAAGTGTCTAGCCTGCTGTGTGAATATAAGGAGTGTATTTTGGAGCGAGGGTGTGAGATATCTATTGCCTACCTTATAGTATGGATGTCAAATAGCTATTGCCTACTTTATAGTGTGGGTGTGAGATATCTACCTTGAAGTATGGGTGCATATTGTGTGTGTGTGAAGTATCAGGTGTCTGCCTTGTAATGTCAGTTATCTACCTTGATGTATGTATATCAGTTGTCTATCGTGATGAATGTGTGTCAGGTGTCTACCTTGATGTATATGTGTCAGTTGTCTACGATGATGTATGTGTGTCAGTTGTCTACGTTGATGTATGTGTGTCAGTTGTCTACCTTGATGTACGTAGCAGCATATTAGAATAAGTACAGAGTGATCGGGAAAACCAGATCCTTCGGTTGTCGGTCGGCAAGAAAAAAGCACTGTGCGACACTTGAACTAGCAGACGAAAAAAAAGAGCAGACGACAAGATATTATAGGAAAATGACGGTTTGCACTTAGAATCTAGAAAAAGTTGAAGATCTATTTTGGTTAGGAAGTTGTAGTTTAATCAGTCTGTGAAACGTGTAGCTAATAATATATCAGAATAGAATCTAGCAGCGTGGCGTTGAAGTCTTAGAACATTCGAAGACGTCGGTAATTTGTTCTATGTTTGTGCCTTGAAGTTACGTCCTGCCAAGTGTTCTTGATATTGTTCGTGCCACTGTCACATTCGTCACATTCGTCGCATCGTCTCATCGTTTCATCGTCATCCAATGTACGATTAACATCGTTATAACTTTTAAGAGAGTATATGCTTCAATTTGCTGCGGCAGCCTGCTTTATTTGGTGCCTTGTGACTGGCACTGTCTCATGGTTAAAGTGTCGGAGCAGGTCTGGCCACCTGTTTATAGATATTTTGGTCACTGGATTATATCGACCGGAAGTGTGACACACGTGACTGTCGTATAGTAGTACGTTTTGGTGACGTCATCTCCTTGTATCCTGAGTCTACCTGTGCCACGAGAAATGGGGCCAAAACTAGGCTCTCCAGTTTCCTGTTCATGGAGGGGGGCCATCCATGGCTCTCCTGATCGATGCTTCCAGGAATACAGTATCTTGATCCTGTCATGGTGTTCACGGATATGAAGGGGGCCCAATAGCCTAGCTCTCCCCTGCAAGCGAATGCCTATTTGCTGTCGCTGTCCTGTTCGATTCCTGCACGGCCCGGTTGGAACCGTTTGTACCTTGAGGTGTGGCTAGGAAGTTACTGTTTTAGCCATTTACCTGCTGCTTGAAAGATGACTGCCCAGCTGAGGTCGACGTATCTTTAGTTGTTTTTTTTTTGTTTTTTACCATGGCAAGTTTATCATACCTCCAACCTACGAAGCCTGTTTCTCATCTGAGATGAGTAGACTATCAAAAAGGAGATGTTATCTTTCAGTGCTTTGACACTGTTACTACTTACGGAACAGTTATTCAGGAAGAGTTATTGTCATTTCAGTGACTGTCTTGGAAATTCATATTGAACATTTTTGGTATAATGACGAGGTAAGGGTTTAATGGGGTGTTTGAGATCAACAGCATAATTTTTAGTTCAGTGTTGCATACCTGTAATAGGCTGGGAATTTGATTTGCATTGAGACGGTTGCTGCAAATAATTTAGATTTTGAATGTTTCTCTTTCAGTTTAAATAATATTAATGGGATTAGTAGATGTAGTATTGCCCTGATCATAATTTCAATCATTACATTTGGAAGTAAGACGGATAATATAGGTAGAGTTTATTATTTTGTATGCAATTGTATTCCAATATATACAACATAGCACATTCCAGAGTCTAAGTACCCTATTTAGGGTTCTGTTATTGGAGCTATAGTTGTGATGACTATTCAGAGTTCGCATCTTGAATTTAGCAGACATCACTGAGAGAGATATTACTGATTATGACATTGGTAGGGAGGCAAGTTCGCCCCTTATGACGGAATTGGCATATGATTGTTTACAACTTGTATATCCATGATTAGACGCAGATTTGTCATTGATATCATAGGATTAAGTTGTTGAACATTGTTCCTGTTTAAGACATAGGATTACTAGAGGTTAACATGATTTTTGTTGAGGAATAAGTGATTTAGCTATTCTTACGCATTGCATGTGGATTTATGCTTTGCTGGTTTTCGATGCATGTGGATCCCTGCATCGTGGAGCTGAATGCATGTGGATCCATGCATTAGGGTTGGTTACATTCGGAATACACTTTGAGCTATTCCAGTTTAAAGTATGTGAATCCATGCGTAGAGTTTATCACATGTGGATCCATGCATGAATTTGTATAAAGTAGATACTTGTATAGTGCTGGAGGCATGAGAATTCACGTGGTGACTGAGACATGTGGACATGGACCACGTATAATTGAGCAACTTATCGTGGAAGCGTGTGCTCTTTTTTATATGGAAATGATCTTGTACCCGGACTTGGAGGATAAGCATTTTTAAAATTATTAATTGTATTATGGTTCACATTTTGTGAAAAATACTTTGTAAATTTTCTTGGGGGAGGGGGGAATAAACATAGCAGTATATTAGAATAAGTACAGAGTAATCAGGAAAACCCGATCCTCAGGTTGTCTTTCGGTTAAAAAAAACACCGTGTGGCACTTGAACTAGCAGACGAAAAAAAAAAGAGCGGGCGACAAGATAGGATAGGAAAATGACGGTTAGGACTTAAGATCTAGAAAAATTTGATGTTCTATTTTGGTTAGGAAGTTGTAGTTTAGTCAGTCTGTGAAATGTGTAGCTAGTAACAGATCATTAGGATAGAATGTAGCAGAAGAATCACGTGGCGTTGAAGTCTTAGGACATTAGTAGACGTCGGGAACTTGTTCTATGTTGTTGCCGTGAACTTACGTCCCGCCAAGTGTTCTTGAAATTGTTCGTGCCACTGTAACATTCGTCACATCGTCTCATCGTCAACTTTAGAACCTTATAATGCCTGTCTGTGCTGCAGTTTTGTCACTGAGAGAATGACCGAACCTAGGAGGAAGTTCGTCTGTAGGCATTTAGAACAGAAGTATCAATACTATCATTAAGATCTATATAATTTGATAAGTTGCAGCCTGCCTCATTGGAGCCCCGTTCACATGTGAACATCATGCAAATGCGCCAAAGAAAAAATGCAAATAAATAAAGCAACCTGGTGTATGCATGTGTGTCTGATGTATAGACCTCAGTGTAGGTGTAAACTGTCCATTTTAGAGTGTGGTTGTGAGTTCTTTGTGTTAGATCTTAAATGTTAAATGTTTACATTGAAATGTGGGTGTTATCTTTCTACTGTAAAGTGTGAGTTGTCTACCTTAAAGTGTGGGTGTTATCTTTCTACTGTAAAGTGTGAGTGTTGAGTTGTCTGCCTTAGAGCAGAGGTTCGCAGAACCTTTTTCTGCACGGCCCAC
Source organism: Achatina immaculata (assembly GCA_009760885.1). Classification (NCBI taxonomy): domain Eukaryota; kingdom Metazoa; phylum Mollusca; class Gastropoda; order Stylommatophora; family Achatinidae; genus Lissachatina; species Lissachatina immaculata. The sequence goes on from CM019696.1 coordinate 32,049,204, forward strand.
ATTTAAAAGTCAAACATTTTTTCGGCCCACTAATAAAGTACTTTATATTTGCAAAGTATAAATCTAATTGTATAAAGCATTATGTAATATTTTCTCTACATGTTTAACTGCATATTCATTGCTACACAAGAATTCTTTTCATTTACCTTAAAGATGGAACTGTTTCCGGTTGGATACCATGTCTATTCTGGCTGGAATATGTGACAATCACGTTCGAAGATCATCCTCCACGTTCATTCTTGAATGGTATTTGGTTTTCATGGCCGCCAATGCAGAAAATGAAACTTCGCATAAACAAGTTGTTGAAAAAGGTAAAAGAACTTTCATCGGCAGAGCTGACAAAACATATATTCCAGCGAAACAGTGCACCAAAAGGAAGAGATATCCACAGCGGGGTCGTTAAATTTGATTTGTAATGTGCACCAATGTGCTAGACAGTTCCGCTAATTCTTCTTGTGCACGACCGGTTAATTCAGAGACTACACTGCAAAGGATTACGAATCCAATGTCTTCGGGCGTGAAGTATTTGTCAAAATATTCAGCAAGAGATGTCAGATGCCCTTTTATTACACCAGTGACCCCAGAATCTCGCCATTAATTTCATTGCTCTCTATAAATTCACAGAACAAGTTAAACATGTCTTGTGATTTGTTCTCGAGTCGCGTGCTCCAAAGTCGTAGTTTCTTCTTAAAGGCTGTAACTTTGTCGTATGTCTTGAGTATACTGACATCTTTACCCTGCAGTGATATGTTCAAACTGTTTAAAAGACTAAAAATGTCAGCAAGGTATGCCAGCATGGCAAGCCAGTCAGTATCAGCGACCTTACCTGCCAGGTCGAGATTGTGTTCTGTCAAAAACTGCAACAATTCTAGACGAAGCTTAAACACCCTTGCAAGAACTTTTCTCCTGGACAGCTAACGCACAGCCGAGTGCAATAGGAGATGCTTGTGTTCTGCATCTGACTTAATACAAAGCTACACTGAGGTCTATACATCAGACACACATGCATACACCAGGTTGCTTTATTTATTTGCATTTTTTCTTTGGCGCATTTGCATGATGTTCACAATCGACTGTTCACTGTTCTAGTTTTTATGAAGTTTACAATCCGAACACAGTCTTCGAATACAGATCCCAGAGTTTCATTCAACTTCTTTGAAGCGAGTGCCTCACGATGGATCATGCAATGGCTGCCTACAATCTCAAGTGACACTTGCTTTATGCGAGTTACAGCACCACTATTGCGGCCAGTCATTATGGCAGATAAAAGGGAGGCGACTGCAGTAAAACAGGTTTAAATAATAAAGTTAGATAGAGGTGTATGGTGTAGTTTTACAAAGTGGCAGAGGAAGTGAGTAAAGTGAGAAAAAACGAATAGAAAGTATGAGAATGTATAAATGAAAAACATACAACATCCGATATTTCGGTGTGAGCCTTTGTCGAGGATTACATGCACAACGAGAGAAAAACAAATAACTAAACGAAGAACTTATCTTAATATGGCCTCCTCCAGAAGTAGGAAACAGAGAAATGCATGTTGATTAGAAGATGCATAGGGACCATGCGGGCAACAAAAGGATACGCCGATAGAGCCAATAGTAAAGAAGAGATGGAGAGCGAGGAGGAAAACAAGTGGTAGAAAGGGGTGGGGGAGGGGAAGCAATAAAAACATGATAGCCGCTGGAGGAGGTGTCGGGGGGGGGGAGGGGGAGGGGAAGCAGATAGATAATGAATGAAGAACATAAAAACCTGCAGGGAGAAAATATGAAACTGGTGAATAGGACAAGACCCTATAAACACCAATATGTCGCCAGAGACGGAAAGAGGGTGGTGGTAGGGAGGGTTAGCTAGGAGAAAGAAAGTAGAGTTTTTAAAAAAAGGGGCGGGAGTGGAAAACTAAAGAAGTTACAGAAAGCTGAAGACATTGTTAACTCCAGCTGGGTGGAGACAGTCTAGAAAATAAGGCGCTTTTCTAGGAGAACGATGTTCTAGCGATCCGCTCTTGTTCTGCTGATGTACGATCTCTTAATCCGTTGATTAATCCAATATGAATTACACATAGCACCAAGACCGATTAGCGTCTATCAATCCAACGAAATATGGTTTTTAAACTAAAACACAATTGCTGAGAATTTTATTTCACTTCTGCTCTCTCACAGAATGAATCCACACCGACTGTTCTTTAAAATTACATTGTAAAACTGTATGTTTCAACAACACGGTCAAACGCACTTCAAAAGCGATGCCGTCTTTTTATGTACGTCACATTTCTGTTTGATGCTGGAAGAAACGCTGTCTGGACCATCCTTTCTCCAATAGCCGCACTGCGGATATACTAATAAAGGGACCTACAGTTCTGAGGCTTGCATCCGTGCAGTCTGCTCCTATGCATTGCGTGAAAAATGCGGAATAATTTTTTTTTTATTGTATCTGCTTTCTTCTCTCTTTTTTGCTGCTTTGAGACTTCAGAGCGGCCCACAATACTCCCTGTTACGGCCCACCTCTGGGCCAGGGCCCATGGGTTGAGAACCACTGCCTTAGAGTGGAGGTGCTATCTTTCTACTGTGAAGTGTGAGTGTTGGGTTGTCTACTTGGAGTGTGGATGTGAATTGTGTAACTTGGGAGTGTGGGTGCTAGATGTGTGCCCTAGAATGTGCGGGTGCTATATGTGTGCAATATTGTATGTGTGTGTGTGAACGATCTAAAAAAAGGAACTGTGAGTAACCTACTTTAGAGTGTCGTTAGTCTATGGTGACATGTATCAAAGAGATAAATCGTTTATAGCGATACTAGACATTCAAGAATATAAATAAAAGACACGAAACTGCTGATAATAAGCGGTTTTCTCATGTGTTAGAGAGAAAAATGATTTATACCGATATTTGGCACTCAGAAATATAAATAAGAGACACGAAACTGTTGATTATAAACAGTTTTTTTTTCATGTGTCTGAGAAAATCATCCAAGCTTTTTTTTTTGTCTGCTATATTCAAAGATTATCATGATATTCACAATTATCAACACATACATCACCTCCCTAGGCCATCTTAGACGGAAACATTTTCCGGTGTAGAGATCTTCTGAGAAGATACAAAAAGTTGAACTTTTAAAGGAGGAAACGATAGAAAAACTACAGCGGAAGCAGAAATTCTCAAATAATGAATTTAAGAATCTATTTTTTGTATTGGTAAAACATCTCGTTAAAACTGAGAATTCTGAAGATATCTGTTCTCTGTGCAACCAGTATGCCAGTAATTTGTAAATCTATACAACAATTTATTGTTCCATACAAAAATTTATTGTTCTAAAAGATAAATTTCTTCAATATTGAACAATTTTTTTTTAAAACTCTAGACCGGAGGTAAAAGTAAAAACAAATAGAAAATAAATCTGAAAAAACATTCTCCCACAGTGCGGGAATCGAACTAGGGCCTACTGATCTTTAGTCTAGTGCAACACCCACTACACCACAGCGGCACTCAAATAAGAGGTTTTGAAAAGAATTTAGTAAAACACGAATAATTATTGTATGATTATATAACTATACACGAAACCGCTGCAGTAAAGCTGTGATAACACAGGTTTTTCGTGATAACACAGCTTTGTCGTGATAACACAGGTTTTTCGTGATAACCCAGCTTTGTCGTGATAACACAGGTTTTTCGTGATAACCCAGCTTTGTCGTGATAACACAGGTTTTTCGTGATAACACAGCTTTGTCGTGATAACACAGCTTTGTCGTGATAACACAGCTTTGTCGTGATAACACAGCTTTGTCGTGATAACACAGCTTTGTCGTGATAACGCAGCTTTGTCTTGATAACACAGCTGTGTCGTGATAACACAACTTTGTCGTGATAGCACAGCTTTGTCATGATAACACAGCTTTGTCGTGATAACACAGCTTTGTCGTGATAACACAGCTTTGTCGTGATAACACAGCTTTGTCCACAGCCAAGTGGAACGGAACCTTGCATATGTTGGCGCTAGAAAATACAACCACCCTCTCTGTGTTCCCCGCCCTGTTGTCTGAGAAACGAAAACGATCACCTTTCCCAAAACTATCCTCACTCTCTTTGGGCGATTCACATGCGGGTCCAGTTATTTGAATATACGTCATTGTATACAAAAGATGCAGAATACCTTACATTGGTGAAACTGGTTTCAGATTAGGTGACGGCATGCAGAGACATCTGTACGATATTACCTAGCATGCTTCGAAAACAGTCGCGAATCATTTAAATGGCCCCAACAACAGAGCACAATCTGACGTTCTGTTAACAGCCATCAAACTATGTCACGCAGATGACAGAAGCCGCATAGCGCTTGAGAGCAGCTACATTTAGGAACACTGGACCCTGGAACCATACGGTATGAACTCCCTATTCAACTACACTTAACATTTCCCTCTTCCATTCTCATGTCTCCTTTAATTTTTGGGATTTTTAATTTTTGGGATTACAATAGACTTCAAAATGAAAAAAATGCTGCACAGGTAACGCAGGTATTGACTGGGTACATGGGACCCAACTAGAAGTTCTTGATTTTGCTGATGACATAACTCTTATCAGTAACAATGTGAATTCCATGCAAGAAAAAACAGATAGCCTGTCTTCACTGGCTAGCAAAATAGAACTTGAAATTAACAAGGACAAAACAAAAATAATGAAAATTCCCATTAATCAGACTACTGAACAACAACCAATCTCATGGGTGATCAGGAAAAGGAAATGGACATATGTTGGTCACTTGATGAGAAGAAACGATCAGAGAATTCCAAAACAAGCTATCAAGTGGAACACAGTAGGCTAAAGAAAAAGAAGCAGACCGCATGGAACTCTGAAGAGGACATTGTTAAGAGAGGCCAAATTAGCAGGCATAAAATCCTTTGATGCGGTTGAAAGATTCGCCGAAGACAGGAAAATTTGGCGAAATACTTTGCGAGCCCTATGTGACGTTTAACGGCATGGGAAGAATATAAGATGTAAGATGAAACCTTCATAATCCCTTTGCACTAAGTCCCACTTTCTTCTCACTTGTTACGCGTAGTTCAGAACCTCCTCACAGCATCACATTACAACCCCTCAAACCCAGCTATAATCACCTATCTCACCTTCTCCCAGCTAGATTACCATTGTATCACTTTTCATCTCTCCTCTCCACGGTTCTCTCCCCCTTATGTACGACCCACCTACCACACACCACAAGTATATGTTTAAGCATTCTCCACACTTCACCATACGCATTTCTGAACACATCCTCTCACAAGCCACATATTCTTACAAGTCACGGCTAAGCGCGCCATTCATTTTACTTACATAGCGTTCATGTCAATTTATACTTTATCTTCTCTATCTGTATTACTTCGTCCTGTACGTTTTTGTATGATTAAGGCTCACAACGAAACATCATAACTGTGTACTTGCTAAGTGTACATAACTGTGTACTTATAAAGCTGTTCCTACTTTTTTCCTAGTTTATACATTTTAAAACAATGTTAATTTCACTTAAAAGTTCAAGTTTTCTTGAACACAACATTAATTTGAAAGAAAACTGCTTTGGAAAATATCTGGTTGCCATCTTCGCCTTGGTCTTCCTCTCTTTGTTTTTCCCATTATGTACCCTTCCAAGACTGTCTCCTCTAAATTCTCAAGAAGTTTAAATGTCCGAAATACTTCAATTTTCTCTGATTATTTGTAGTATGGATATATTTGTTCCTGTTTGTGTCCATCATATTTGAAGGACTCTTCTCTAGCATTTACATTCAAAGGCATTTATGTGATCAAGCTTGTACAAGGTTGATTTTCGTGAAGAATCATTTCTAACATTTTGAAGTGATGGCACGGCGGTTTCTCTTGTCACGACATCATCAACAATACAAGCAAAGCTCCAGCTCCCCAGATCATCAGAAGTCCATGTCACCAGTTAGACAGCGCTTTTGAACTCCCGGTAACATTAGCCGGTGCAAAATTTCACGACACTTCTGAAGTTGTGCATCTTCTGTCGCCTTGTTTTCTTCCTTCTCATTTTTTGTTTCATTCTTTGAGGATGTCCCTGGGGATCTTAAGGTAATTCAATTTTTAAAAACGTGGCAGTTCTGACAGAAAGAAACATAGGGGCAGTAGACACTGCCTGGGGTATTGAAGGAAAAAAATGTCATTTTGGGACCAGGTTGAAAAGAAAATAAGTAACTTAATTTGTTTTAAATAACGTTGCAACAGACGGACAAACATAGAAGACGGCCAGATACACAGAAAAGCGATAGATGAATGGATGGTTGGATGGATGGATAGATGCATGGATTGGCAGATAAACACCCAGAAAGCAGTCAGACACACTGCTGGACAGACAAACACATAGATAGATAGATAGATAGATAGATAGATAGATAGATAGATAGATAGATAGATAGATAGATAGATAGACAGACAGACAGACAATCGGACGGACTGAAGGATAGACAGACAAATAGATAGACAGACAGACAGACAGACAGATAGATAGATAGATAGATAGATAGATAGATAGATAGATAGATAGATAGATAGATAGATAGATAAATAGATAGATAGATAGATAGATAGATAGATAGATAGATAGATAGATAGATAGATAGATAGATAGATAGATAGATAGATAGATAAACAAACACATAAAGCAGAAGGCCAGATAGTGAAACGAATAAGGAGGAAAAAAAAGTAAAACATTGTTGAAAGTGAATAAAACAAAGGCAACTGTTCAGTGCAAAATAGTAAACATGTTAGTGAGAAGGATGTAATTCAGAGTTAAAAAGTGCTTTGTTTTTCTTTAAAGAGAAGCAGAGAATTAAAAAAAGAAAAACAAATCTTAGGACCAGGTATTCCCACCCAGTCTTTATGTTTTCAATTGTCCTAGATGTCTCATACAAAAGAATTATTGATATGACGGTATGATACATTGGCGGTATGATACATTGGCGGTATGATATATTGGCGGTATGATACATTGGCGGTATGATACATTGGCGGTATGATATATTGGCGATATAATAAAAAGGCTGTATGATATAATGGCAGTATGAGACATTGGCGGTATGACACAATGTCGATATGATACATTGACAGTATAATACATTGGCAGTATGATACAACGACAGTATGGTACATTAACGGTATGATACATTGGCAGTATGATACATTGGCAGTATGGTGGATAACAGCAAATAAGAACTGAAGTAAAGTAAATAAGATTCAGGTCAGAGCAAACAGGAAAAGCCAGGTGGACTACTTGACATGGGCGTTCTAGTTTGAAGGTGTCTGCCCCATTTGATAGAGGCAAAAAAGCACGAATGCAATATTAGCATGACATTTTTTCTGTTTTATAAGTCTTTGTAGTTCTTTTATTGGGAAATAATGGAAAAAATGGGACCTCCTACACATGTGATACAATTAACATCACTGCTGTATCTAGACCAACAAGCATTAGTAAGAATAAATGGTAAAACATGTTGGTTTGACATAAAACAAGGAGTCTGTCATTGTTGCAAACTGTCACTTTACTTATTTAACTTGTATCCTATCTTATATCTTATATCTTATCTTATATCCTTCCCGTGCCGTTAAACGTCACGTAGGGCTCGCAAAGTAGTTCGCCATTTTTTCCTGTCTTCGGCGAGTCTTTCAACCTCATCAAAGGATTTTATGCCTGTTAATTTGGCCTCTCTTAATAATGTCCTCTTCAGAGTTTCACGCGGTCTGCCTCTTTTTCTTCGGCCTGTTGTGTTCCACTTGATAGCTTGTTTTGGGATTCTCTTAACTTGTATACTGAAAATATAATGAGAAATGTTATAGAAGATGTACACAAAGAATATTATATTATGATGCCATAACAATTGGAGGTTATGAAATATCAGAGATTAGATATGCTGATGACACAGTATTACTGTCCACAACACAAAAAGGAATTTTATTTTTGCTGTCCAGGGGATTCACAACATTCTTGTAATAAACCACATTTCTGCTGCTTCCAATGATTTTTGTGCAGACTTGCCTATTGTCCATGATTCACTTCCATATAACAAGATAGGTTCAATATAGCATTTTAGGGCTCGTTTTCTAACATTCATTGATAAGGATATGTTGGCTAATATGTTTCTCATTCTCTGAAATGCAGTCTTTGCTTGGCATATTCTGTTCCTAATTTCTGTTCTGTATTTTCCATCTTAAGTTATTACTGCTCCAAGGTATTTGAATTTCTGCACCTGATTTAGAATAGTTCCGTTTAATTTATACTGCATGCTGGTGGATTCTGTTTCTTAGATATAACCATAGTCTCTGTCTTTTTTATGTTCAATGTAAGGCCTTTCTGTTCACTTTCTTTGGCGACTTTATCCAAGAGATTTTGCAGGTCTTGTTGGTTCTCAGTTATCAGTACTCTGTCGTCAGCATACCGAAGGTTGTTAATATTGTATCCTCCAATTTTTATGCTTGGTTCTGTGATTATCGTTCTTAGAATATTCTCGCTGTACAGAGAAAAAAGGTCTGGAGACAGTACACATCCTTGTCGCACCCCTTGTTTTATAGGTTGATATTTTCCACTTCTATTTTCAACTCGAACTGCTGCTTCTTGCTGCCAGTATAGATGTTTTACAATCCTCAGGTCTTTGCCGTCTATATTGATGACTTCAAGCATTTTAATAATTTCATTATGTTTCACCTTGTCAAATGCCTTGGTGTAATCAATGAAACATAAGCAGAGATCTTTCTGTACTTCTAAAGCTCTTTCTGTTAGTGTTCGTAAAGCATAAATGGCATTGTGTGTTCCCTTTCCTTCAACAAATCCAACCTGTTCATCTGCTATTTCCATTTTTATCTTTTTCCTAGTAGTATATCCATACTACAAGAACTTAATATTGAAGAAGGCTGGCTAGTAAAGAGGATTAAAGAGAAAAAACTTAAATATTCTGGACAAATTAAACGTAATGAAGTCTTGGAAGGGTACATAATGGGAACAAGAAAAAGAAGAAGAACAAGGCGAAGATGGCTGCAAGACGTCGTTGATGATCTGCAAATGGATGCATCAGCAGCAGGCCACCTTGCTCACAATCGAGAGGCCTACAGGAGAGCTGTTAAGGAGGCACAGTTCCTCAAAGGACATGCAAATGACTGAGTTTTTTTATTTTATTTTGCTACTTGTAAGTACATCTTGTAGTGGAGGACTCTTAGAAACCAGAGAATTCAGATGGCTGCTTAGACTGAGAGAGCAGCGAATTCAGATGGTTACTTAGACTGAGAGAGCAGCGAATTCAGAAGGTTACTTAGACTGAGAGAGCAGCGAATTCAGATGGCTGCTTAGACTGAGAGAGCAGCGAATTCAGATGGTTACTTAGACTGAGAGAGCAGCGAATTCAGATGGCTACTTAGACTGAGAGAGCAGCGAATTCAGATGGTTACTTAGACTGAGAGAGCAGCGAATTCAGATGGTTACTTAGACTGAGAGAGCAGCGAATTCAGATGGTTACTTAGACTGAGAGAGCAGCGAATTCAGATGGCTGCTTAGACTGAGAGAGCAGCGAGTACAGACTGACACGGCCAGGAACGAGAGACAAACTGGAAGTGTGAGAGGGCTTGACAGTCAACACAGAAATGGCACCACCAGCCGGATGATGATGTGTAACGTGAAAGGAAGGGTGGGTGGGTGGGTCGGAGCACCCATGGACATGTCTGGAGTGGAATAATGATGATCCAAACCATAAACAAAATTGGCGAACTACTTTACGAGCCCTATGTGACGTTTAACGGCACGGGAAGGATATAAGATATATAAGATAAGAAACCATAAACACCATTTATACGATAGATAGATAGATAGATAGATAGATAGATAGATAGATAGATAGATAGATAGATAGATAGATAGATAGATAGATAGATGTAGTCTAAATGGTGTTTATGGTTTATGGTCTGGGTCATCAGTATAAGATAAAGACAGTAAGGCTATTGTGCCACTGAGTCATCTAGAAAGTAGTATAAGTGTCCATATTGTCCTTGACCCGTCGACACACTAGAGGATGATATGGTCAGCATTACATCTTCCCACGTTTCCTTTACCGGCTCCGACAGAAACCAGGTACCTGTTTCTACCCTTTCGTGAATGGGGCGCATCAGGGCAGATTCGAACCAGCGATATTTGCCATGTGAGACCGGTGCTCTAACCACTTCGCCACTCAAACGCAACATGTAAAGACCCATACATAAGTAATATTTATTTAACACAGATTATAAAAATACTAAATGGGCAGTTTTATTTGGGGCCTACAGTTCCTCGGGCCCGGAGCCTATAAATAGATTTACATGGGCCTGGTGTGAAGAAAGATTATAAGACCAAGATTAGATAACTCTCACTGCAGTTTTTTTCCAATCAATTATCTCATCTTCCCTAGGCATGCTACTGGACATTTTGTAGCATGTTCCAAACCTTACAAAGCAATCAGTTGTATATAGAACATTATCAAAAACGACGAGAAATCTAATGTGATACATTTGCTAGGGAAGCACGTGTGTTAGATGAAGATAATGCAACCCTACCGAACGCAGAGAATGGGATTTCAACGAACATAAAAAAATTTCGATGGGGAAGCCAATTGTGAATAGAGCTGTTTTATCACAAATCGGATAATTGAACTGTTTGTTTATTGGCTCTTTTTTCAAAATATCTTGTAATGTGAGTGTGTCTTTTTAATTACACCGTTAAAAAATAAAATGATATTCATATTCACCTTCCATATGTGATAATTTTTTTTTGAGAGAGAGAGAAAGAGAGAAGAGAGAGAAGAGAGAGAGAAGAGAGAGAAAGAGAGAGAGAAGAGAGAGAAGAGAGAGAGAAGAGAGAAGAGAGAGAAGAGAGAGAAGAGAGAAGAGAGAGAGAAGAGAGAGAAGAGAGAGAGAAGAGAGAGAGAAGAGAGAGAAGAGAGAGAGAAGAGAGAGAGAAGAGAGAGAAGAGAGAGAGAGAGAAGAGAGAGAGAGAAGAGAGAGAGAGAGAAAGAGAGAAGAGAGAGAGAGAAGAGAGAAGAGAGAGAAGAGATAGAGAGAGAGAAGAGAAGAGAAGAGAAGAGAGAGAAGAGAGAGAGAAGAGAGGGAGAAAGAGAGAGAGAAAGAGAAGGAGAAAAAGAGAGAGAAAGAGAAGGAGAAAGAGAAAGAGAGAGAGAGAAGAGAGAAAGAGAGAGAGAGAGAGGTGATGTGGGGGAAGGAAGGAAAATTAACACGGGAAACAAAAGTAACTCTTATTTCTTATTACCACACCGAAGAGTCTCAAAACACTCACACACACACAAACTCACACACACAAAAACTCACACACACAAACACACACACACTCACACATACACAAACTTACAAACACAAACCCACACACACACAACTCAGACACACAAACACACACAAACTTACACATACAAACCCACACACACAAACACAGACAAACCCACACAGACAAACCCACACACACAAACTTACACACACAAATCTACAAACAGAGAGAGGAAATGTCATAATCCTAAAACATATAATTAAATTATGATTAAAAAAATAAAAATGAATGACATATGTAACTTAAACAGAAAAGAAGAAGAAAATTGGTAGTCCAATAAAGAGATAAGGTACTTGATACCTTTATATAAAACAAGGATAACGGATATGACAATTTAGAGAAAACTGAACACACAGGACCTCAACGGACAGAATAATACAACGAAGACATGAGCAGACAGGAAAACACACGAAGATAAGAAAAGACACTTTAAGACAACGAAACATGAACAGACAGAATAATACACGAAGACATGAGCAGACAGTATAATACACGAAGACAAGAAAAGACACGATAAGACAACGAAACATGAACAGACAGAATAATACACGAAGACATGAACAGACAGAATAATACACGAAGACATGAGCAGACAGAATAATACACGAAGACATGAGCAGACAGAATAATACACGAAGACATGAGCAGACAGAATAATACACGAAGACATCAGCAGACAGGATACTACACGAAGACATGAGCAGACAGAATAATGCACGAAGACATGAGCAGACAGAATAATGCACGAAGACATGAGCAGACAGGATAATACACGAAGACATGAGCAGACAGAATAATGCACGAAGACATGAGCAGACAGAATAATGCACGAAGACATGAGCAGACAGAATAATGCACGAAGACATGAGCAGACAGAATAATGCACGAAGACATGAGCAGACAGAATAATGCACGAAGACATGAGCAGACAGAATAATACACGAAGACATGAGCAGACAGAATAATGCACGAAGACATGAGCAGACAGGATAATGCACGAAGACATGAGCAGACAGAATAATACACGAAGACATGAGCAGACAGAATAATGCACGAAGACATGAGCAGACAGAATAATGCACGAAGACATGAGCAGACAGGATAATGCACGAAGACATGAGCAGACAGAATAATACACGAAGACATGAGCAGACAGAATAATACACGAAGACATGAGCAGACAGGATAATACACGAAGATAAGAAAAGACACTATAAGACAACGAGAAATGAAAAGACAGAATAATACACGAAGACATGAGCAGACAGGATAATACACGAAGACAAGAAAAGACGCTTAAGACAACGAAACATGAACAGACAGAATAATACACGAAGATAAGAAAAGACACGATAAGACAACGAGAAATGAACAGGCAGAATAATACACGAAGATAAGAAAAGACACGATAAGACAACGAGAAATGAACAGGCAGAATAATACACGAAGACATGAGCAGACAGGATAATACACGAAGATAAGAAAAGACACGATAAGACAACGAGAAATGAACAGGCAGAATAATACACGAAGACATGAGCAGACAGGATAATACACGAAGATAAGAAAAGACACTATAAGACAACGAGAAATGAAAAGACAGAATAATACACGAAGACATGAGCAGACAGTATAATACAAAAAGACCTCAGCACACAGGATAATACAACACTAAATGATCAGACAGGATAGTACAACAAGAAAAGAACAGACAGGATAATACAACAAGACATGAATAGACAGGATAATAAAATAAGACATGAATAGACAGAATAATACAACGAGACATGTACAGAGAGAATAATACAACAATACATGAACAGACAGGATAATACAACATACATAGACAGACAGGATAATATAACAAGAAAAGAACAGACAGGATAAGACATAGAGAAAATAAATGACAGGATAATACAACAAGAAAAGAATAGACAGGATAATACAATAAGAAAAGAACAGACAGGATAAGACATAGAGAAAATAAATGACAGGATAATACAACAAGAAAAGAATAGACAGGATAATACAACAAGAAAAGAACAGGCAGGATAATACAACAAGAAAAGAACAGGCAGGATAATACAACAAGAAAAGAACAGGCAGGATAATACAACAAGAAAAGAACGGAAAGGATGATTCAACAAGAAATAAACGAACATGACCATTCAATAAGAAATAAACTGACAGGATAATTCAACCACAAATATACGGACAGGATAATACAACAAGACATGAGTGGGCATGACAGATTGTGTTAAAATGGAGATCTACATGTTACTTTTGCAATTACTATAATTTATTATAATTATATTTATTTACGTGATGTAAATTTCAACTTTACGGTTTCTTTCTTGCTTTGTTTCCACTTCTTTTTCTATGAAGTAATATTCTACAACCAGTGCCAGAACTAGGCCTGATGAAGGAAAAAACACAACAACAAAGAATGTACAAGGCAAATTAAACGAGCAATCACCGCAACTCCAAATAGCCGCATAAAAACGCAGGAAGCATCAAAAGGGACATAAAAAGCAGGATCCAAAATATCGGAAGCAAGGACGCCGAAGAATAAGGAGGATAGCTGAAAGAAAAACCTCTTAAGAGAACCATATTTTAAGGCGCAGTGGACAGAGCAGCTGTCGTGAGACTACATGCAAGTTTCAGCTATCATAACTGCAGCAGTTGACAAAATACAAGGAAATATATCAATGTGCTTGATTCTTAATGTGTTGATAAAACTGTTTGATTACTCATAATGAACTGATTTTGTGTCTGCTGTATTCATTGGCCGAAACAAGGTAACACCAAAGCTGTCATTGCGTAAATTATGCAAAGAACGATAACGCAAGTTATAAATTGATGGCATGGGAGACAATTCAAAAGGAGGAAGAAATTAAATTTCTTTAATATTGCCAAACAGAAAGCTTAATGACTTGAGACTTTTACAAGTTACCAGATAAAATATAGAACAAAGTTTGCATTGATTAAGAAAGCTGTAGTATTAAAATAATCTATTCTTTTCATGTTATTCGTTCTGTTTATTAGTATATTTATATTTTTTAGAAGGCAAAGTAAGTTTATATTTATTTTTAAAAAGTGAAAATATTGTAAACGATTAACACACGAAGTTATAAATATGTTACCATTTTTTGACAAGGTGGCAACGATCTACTCACTTCAGATCTATCTATCTATCTATCTATCTATCTATCTATCTATCTATCTATCTATCTATCTATCTATCTATCTATCTATCTATCTATCTGTCTATCTATCTATCTATCTATCTATCTATCTATCTATCTATCTATCTACCTATCTATCTATCTATCTATCTATCTATCTATCTATCTATCTATCTATCTATCTATCTATCTATCTGTCTGTCTGTCTGTCTGTCTGTCTGAATCTTTTATTTGTCTTGCATTATTTCTCTTGAAGTCCGCGTCAGTAGGCGGCACCGGCCATCTTATCTATCTGTAATTAACGCTGTCAACTCTCTGGGGTTCGAGTTCATGTCCTCATTTGCAGTCAGTCATTTGCATGTCCCTTGCGGAACTTTGCCTCCCTAAAAGCTCTCCTGTGTGCCTCTCGGTTGTAATCAAGATGCCCTGTTGCAGATGCAAACATTCGCAGATAATCACCGATGTCCTGAAGTCATCTTCGCCTTGGTCTTCCTCTCTTTTCCCACTTATGTATCCTTCCAAGACGGGTTTCTCTAAATTCTCATTAAAATATGTTAATTTAATATGTTAAAATATTTAAGTTTTCTCTGTTTAATCTTCCTTACAAGCCAACCTTCTTCAATATTAAGTTCGTGTAGTAGGGATATATTTGTTCTTTTTTTGTGTCCATGATATTTGAAGAACTCTTCTGTAGCATTTACATTCAAAGGCATTTATGTGTTTCTCAGCTGTTTTGTTAAGTGTTCAGGTCTCACAGGCATATGTTGCGATGGGAAAGATGCATGCCCTTAAACATCTTATTTTTGTAGTTCCTCTCCCTATCATGCTCTACTTCTTTTTCTGTGCAATATCAACTCATGGAAAACTTATAAGTAACATCTGTTCTTATAAATTCAAACTTTGTCAACATATGTTTGATATGGACTATATACCTCCCTAAGTATAGTCTAATGTAGTTTAAAGTATGGCTTGATTGTTGTCATTTTTATACTGTTTTTCTACAAATTTGTTAGTTTTGAATAAACGTAAGAATGCACATTTATTTTGTTGATGCATAAATCAGAGTCTAGATTATATGGACAAGAGATAAGTTTATTATTTATTTATGTAAGAATTTAATTGTGTCTTTGTGATTATTATCTTATATCTTATATCCTTCCCGTGCCATTAAACGTCACATAGGACTGGCAAGGTAGTTCGCAAATTTTTCCTGTCTTCGGCGAGTCTTTCAACCTCATCACGGGATTATATGCCTGTCAATTTGCCTCTCTTAACAATGTCCTCTTCAGAGTTTCACGCGGTCTACCTCTTTTTCTTTGTCCTGTTGTGTTCCACTTGATAGCTTGTTTTGGGATTCTCTGATCGTTTCTTCTCATCACGTGACCAACATATGCCCATCTCCTTTTTCTGATAACCCATGAGACTGGTTGTTGTTCAGTCATCTGTCTTATCTCTGCATTGTTCTTGAATTCGTTCCACTTGATGCCGAGTATTTTCCTTAGGCATTTGTTTTCAAAAGAGTTTAATTTCTTGTCTATTTCTTTAGTTATTTTGTTGTTCTGTTTTTTCTTGCATGGAATTCACATTGTTACTGATAAGAGTTATGTCATCAGCAAAATCAAGATCTTATAGTTGAGTCCTATGTACCCAGTCAATACCTATGTTATCTGTGCAACATTTTTTCATTATTAAGTCTATTGTAATTCCAAAAAGCAAAGGAGATAATACACATCCCTGTTTCACACCTGTTTTAGTCTGGAACCATTCACTCATCCCTTCTTCTGTCTTGACTGCACAAACATATCCATTGTAGAAGTCCTTAATGATGTTGACAGTTTTAAATGATATTCCATATAGACTTAAAATTCTCCATAATGAATCTCTGTGTATGCTATCAAATGCATTTTTAAAGTCTATGAAGTTCAGTATTAATGGTTTCTGCTTTTCAATATGTTCTTCAAATATTATTATTAGAGTAAAGATCTGGTCGAGACAGCTTCTCTATTTTCGAAATCCTGCTTTTCTTCTCTCATTTGCGGTATCCACTATATCCTTAAGTCTATTCAAAATGACCTTGCAAAATACTTTTGACACAACTGATATCAAGGTTCTTATATCTTATATCCTTCCCGTGCCGTTAGACGTCACATAGGGCTCGCAAAGTAGTTCGCCAATTTTTCCTGTCTTCGGCGAGTCTTTAAACCTCAACAAAGGATTTTATGCCTGTTAACTTGGCCTCTCTTAATAATGTCCTCTTCAGAGTTTCACGCGGTCTGCCCCTTTTTCTTCGGCCTGTTGTGTTCCACTTGATAGCTTGTTTTGGGATTCTCTGATCATTTCTTCTCATCAAGTGACCAACATATGTCCATCTCCTTTTCCTGATCACCCGTGAGACTGGTTGTTGTTCAGTCATCTGTCTTATCTCTGCATTGTTCTTGAATTCATTCCACTTGATGCCGAGTATTTTCCTTAGGCATTTGTTTTCAAAAGAGTCTAATTTCTTTTCTATTTCTTTAGTTGTTTTCCAGCTTTCGCATGCATAAATGAGGGTGGATATTACATTTGAATTGAATAGTCTTAACTTGGTTTTTGTGCTTATAACTTTTGAATTCCATATGTTCTCAAGGTTACTCCTCTCCAATTGTTAAAGTCTCTAAGGTTGCTTTTTTATATTTTAACAATGATTCCTTTTTTCCATTTAGAAGGAACCTTTTCTTCGTTCCAAATCTTGTTACAGATTCTCTGTAGTTGTCTCATGTTGTCAATATTGATAGCTTTTAACATTTCGGGTGTTATTTCATCTTCACATGCAGCTTTGTTGTTTAGCCATTAAATTCACTGCTGTTTCAATTTCATGGAATTTAATTTCATCTAGGTTGACATTTAGTTGTGGGGCTGGTAAGTTGGTTTCAAAGTTTAACAGTTATTTTGGGCGTGGTCGATTAAGTATTTCTTGGAAGTGTTCAGCCCATCTTTGCTTTGGTCTTTACTTGATTATAATAGGGTTCCAGTTTTGCTAAGGATTCTTTCTTTAGAAGTAATATTACCTGTTAGCCTCTTTTGTATAAAGTTTTGCTGTCTCTCTCCTGTCTTTGCTGCTTTCTCTGCCTCTTTCGCCATATTGTCTATGTATTCTCTTTTATCCATTCTAGCTGAACTTTCTACTTTCTTGTCTATTTCTTTGTATATTGCATTTTGCCATATCTTTTCGAAGATCTGTTTTTACATTCAACATGTCTAATTTGATTGTTCTTCTTTCATGTATGTACTTCCATGTGTTTTCTTATATCCATCCCTTTTATTGGATTTTTTTCATTTCAGCGCTTGCTTTTGCTGCTGTGATTATGGCTGTACTGTCTCCTCAACTTCACTGAGTGTTGTGGAATGATTGGCAAGTTCCTGACTGAAATTACTGTTAGTATTTTCTTCTTGTAGGCTGTGTCTGTTTATCTCTCTGTGTACTGATTTCTTGTGTTGGCTTTTCAATTTTAGTTTTATTTTCCCTATGCACAGGTTGTGATCACTGTTAACATCTGCACCCCTATAAGCCCTTACAACTATGAGAGATGTTCTGTATTGCTTTCTAATACAAAATGATCTATCTGGTTTCTAGTTCTATCATCTGGAGATATCCACGTAGTTTTATGTATCTCTTTGTGTGGAAAAATTGTGCCTCCAATGACCATGCCCTCTGTTAGACATATTTCAATTAATCTTTCTCCGTTCTGATTAACCATGTCAATTCCTTCTTTCCCCATTACTTTTTCAACGTCGGTGTTATCTTTCCCTAACTTAGCGTTGAAGTCCCCCATAGCAATTAAGATGTCGTGTTTAGGGACTGTGTTGAAGATTTGTTGTAATTGGTGATAGAAGTCGTCTTTCACATCATCATCTGCATCGATCGTGGGTGCATAACACTGTATTATTGCCAATCTTCCGTGTCTTAGGTTGTATCGTGCTCTTATTATACGATTGTTCATTGGTTCTCACTCTACAAGCCTCTTTGCTGCTACATTTGACATAATAATACCTACCCCATCTCGATGTTTACCATCGTTTCTGCCTGAATGTATTATTAACTAACCGTTTTCCGCCGATCTTTTACCTGTTTCTGGCCATTGGATTTCGCTGGTGCCCAGTATGTCTAGATGGTATCTCTCCATTTCTTTGATGATCTGAGTAGTTTTTGTTGGTGCTGCCATCGTTCTTACATTCCAGAATCCGATCTTTGTCACATGTTTGGGGCCGACGAATGAGCTTCTCGGAGTTGACATCCCTGATGCTCGGTTGGTTTCTCTGCGAACTTCCGTAACGATATCTTTTTTCATCTGGAGTCGCCTCTGAATAGGTCCCAGGGTAAGGTTGTTAGCCTTATGCCCAACACCCGGTACAGGATATGTGACAGATCAAGCGGAATTCCGCTAATTTTTGCATGCCGGCGAGAGACTTAAAAACGTCCGCCATCTTGATTATGTGAGTGAGTGAAAGATGTTTGGTAAAGAGCAGAATGTTAGACGTGCCTGTGTGCCCAATTCTTAACACTTTGAAAATAAAGTATGTTCATTCGTTCGTTCGTTCCCCAGAGCTTCTTTAGTTGTTTTACCATTTTTGAAGAGCGATAGATGTCCTTTTAATTTCCATCACTGTACTCCATTATTAGTTAGCAGTGATCCAAGATATTCAAAACTTTCCACTTCTTCCAATTTTTCCTCATTTCAGCTGCCTTATTTGTTTTATCAGTTGTCATCAATTTAGTTTTATTCGCGTTAAAGTAGAGGTTTTGCTCTTCACTGTTCTTACGGACTGACATAATTACTTTTCCATACCTTCTTGTGTTGTGGACTGTAATACTGTGTCATATGTATATCTAATCTCTGGTATTTCATAACCTCCATTTGTTATGGCAGCATAATATTCTTTGTCTACATCCTCTCTTACATTCTTAACCATATTTTCGCTTTACAAGTTAAATATGTATGGCGACAATATGCACCCCTGACAGACTCCTTGTTTTATGTCAAACCAAGTTGATCAGGAAAAGGAGATGGACAGCAGTGATAATAATTGTGTCACATATGTTGCAAATCCAAGTATTTCCATTATTTTCCTAAGGTTTTGGTGTTGTACATAACGAAATGTTTTTGAATATTCTATAAAAGATAAACATAGATTCACATTAAATTCTATGCTTTTCTCTGTCATTAATTTTATGTTGAATATATGATCTCTTGATCCTCTTCCTTGTCTAAAACCATATTGGACCATATTGACTTCTTCTATTTTCTTACGAAGTCTACCCATTATGATTTTTAACAGAATTTTACTGGCATGACTAATCAGGGCAACAGTTCTGTAGTTTGTGCATAATTTCAGGTTACCCTTTTTTGGCAGTGGTAAGAATACAGTTCTTTTCCATTCTTTTGGACAAATACCTGAATGCCATATCTTTTTTACATAGTGTATGATAGATTGTCGCACATTCCTTTCCTCCTGCTTTAATAAGTTCAGCTGTTATCTCATTACATCCTGGTGATTTACCATTTTTCAGATTCTGTAGTGCTCTAAAACTTCTTCAATTGTAGGTTCAGGTTCTTTCTCCTCCAATAATAATTCACTGTTGATTTCTGCTTTCACAGTGAGTTGTTTCATACATTCCTCTGCAATATTCTGTCCATCTTTCTAGAATTTCCTCTGTCTCTGTCAAGGTATTCCCCATCTCATCACAAATTACATTTAACTTAGGTGTGACATTTCTCGACAATGTCTTCATTTCTTTAAACAGTTCACAATCCTTTATGTATTGTTTTTGTCTCTTCTTATATGTCTTCTTATTTTTTCGTAAAAGATTTATATTTCTCCCTATTGTTATTTGTCACTTTCCATTTCGTCTTCATTTCTATATGTTATTTTATTAGTTCTAATGTGTCTCCTGTAATCCATTCACTCTTTTGTGTTTTCTTTACTGGAACCATGTCTTTAGCTGGTGTTATTAAGATATTTCTGGCCGGATTAGCTAATTCATCTGGTGTCATCTCTTCCTGTACAGCCATCAGGATTTCGAAAGGGTTCTTCACTTCTATACTGTCGTGTTCTGGTATTTTTGTAAGATCAAAGCGGAGTGGTCTTGATCCCCTAACTGTCTTTTTTGTCTTTATCTTAATATCTGCTATTAATAACTCATGGTCCATGTCACAGTCAGCACCTGGTAGAGCTTTTGCTGATGTTATACTTGATCTCCACCGTCTTTGCACTAAAATGTAACATATTTGATTCTTGGTGTTACCTCATTTGACCAAACCTTAAAAGTAATTAGTACATTGAACTTGTTCACCAAATATCTAGGTCAGACAACGTCTGACTATCTGTTAGCATATCTCAGCATATAACAGACGATTTATAAGTTTTCTTTTCATGAGATGCAACCTTGAGAAAATCTTACAAAATCTTTCTGTTATTATGAGAGCTTATGACTCTTTATTTACATATTTTTTATGACAAGAAAGGTGATCTGATGTCAACTAAGGGATTTTCCAACTTCCCGGATTTCTGGGAAATTCCAAGATTTAGAAGAGAAGAGAGGGCTAACAGGATCAGATAGTTGTGGATATTGTTTTTATCGGTAATAATGATAGGATGTTTTTTTTGAACTATTTGTTTTGTATCCTTTTCTTCTTCTTCTTCATAATCTTTTTTCTAGTTCCTCGTTGTAAAATTTGCTACCTGCTACAGTTGCCCTGAAAATATCACCAACTACCAGAACTACTCACAGTGCTGCTACTACTACAATTACTGTTGAAAACAGTACTTATGCAGCCTACTACTACTACTACTACTACTACTACTACTACTACTACTACTACTACTACTACTACGATGACGACTACTACTATTACGACTACTACAACTACTACTAGTACGATGATGACTACTACTATTACAACTACTACTACTACTACTACGATGACGACTACTACTATTACTATTACTACTACTACTACTACTACTACTACGATGGCGACTACTACTATTACAACTACTACTACTACTACTACGATGACGACTACTACTATTACTATTACTACTACTACTATTACTACTATTACTACTACTACTACTATTAACTACTTTCGCCATGTCTACAATCATTAAAATGCTAATAATCCTCCAGGTACTCCTAACCTACTACACATAACATTACCATTACAATTGCTACTACAGCTATTGTAGATGTGTTTACTGCTGTCTTTACAATATATGAAACGATTACCTCAATATCTGTATATTTAGCTTGTTTAATTTACAAATAACTTCTTTTGATTTTTCATCCCTCAATTTCAAACGAGCCCATGTTAGTTCAGCCATATCTCACAAAATGGGAGACAAGCTAATTAATATACCTCCCTGGAATTTAAAATTTCATTAATGACACAAACGGTGATAAGGATAAAAGGAAAGGAATTATTACTAATTAAGTTATATTTCGGTAGATGATTAATTGCTTGTGATAGATAGATAGATAGATAGATAGATAGATAGATAGATAGATAGATAGATAGATAGATAGATAGATAGTGATAGATAGATAGATAGATAGATAGATAGATAGATAGATAGATAGATAGATAGATAGATAGATAGATAGATAGATAGATGTATGTGTATGGATTCGTGAACATACAGATAGATACCTGTTTAGACAGTCAGGAAAAAAAACCTCAGTGAAACATATACATGAAATAGTATGTGAGATACAGAAAAACAAACATATAGACAGAGAGTCACAGACAGACAGACGGACGGACGAATGGATATACTGCCGGATGGATGGAAAGACAGACAAATTGACAGACAGATAGACAGACAGACAGACAGACAGGCAGACAAATAGATAGATAGATAGATAGATAGATAGATAAATAGATAGATAGATAGATAGATAGATAGATAGATAGATAGATAGATAGATAGATAGATAGATAGATAGATAGATAGATAGATAGATAAGAAGAAGAAAGAAAAGAAGAATAAAAAGAAGGAGAAAAATAAGAATAAAAAGACGAAGAGAAAGAAAAAGAAAAAGAAGAACAAGAAAAAGAATAAGAAAACGAACAAGAATAAGAAAAATAAGAAGGAGAGAAAATATTGACCTCCTCTCACACGCCCACGAAATAACAGATTTTTGTAACGTACGAACTGTTTTCTTCAGAACCAACTTAAGAAAGATAAAATCGAACTCAATATAGCTTTAATTCGAACACTTTGGCCTTGTACGTAATTGCGGCCGGAAGCAGAATTTTGTGGCAGGTTTGCTGACAGAAAAGGGATTTAACTCTGCTAATAGAATTATGATTCAGAAAGTCTAGGACACAGAATAATGTATAATGAACGTGACTGATATTAAACTCCAGAAGAAGACGTAAATAGTACATTTAATGAACAATAAAATATTCAGATTCAGTTTCATGTTCATTTCCTTTGTTTTGTTCGAGTAAATTAAAGAGACTTTATGATCTGGTTCTAGAAGCACAAATAGAATAGATAGACAGACAGACAGACGTGATAGATATACTCACGGAAAAAAGTAAGTGTGCAGTGGTGTCAAGCGCACCAATTACGTTGTCATGAGTGAAATGACATCAAATTTGGCACGAAGTTTTGTCTGAGTGTTGTCTACTTCCCCGTGCTGCACGAAGTTGATCGCACTATTCATGGGGAGATAACCACAGCTCCAGTGAAATCACGTGCGTGATCCATGATTGGTTACTGACCACGGATAAAATGAGGGTAAGTGTGTAATTCTGTTCTCAGAGATCTCTTCACTTAATCGTTGAAGAAAGAAGTAGTGGAATTCCAACATAAACATCCTTTTTCATCATGCCAAGATTGAACGAACATCAGCGAGAAATAGCTGTTGGGATGTTAATTGCTGGATCAACAGTAGCAGCAGTATCTCAATATTTTAATGTTCACAGAAACACAATATCACGCCTTCAAAGTCGTTTTAACCAAAATGGTTCCGTAGTTGACCGCCATAGAAGCGGTAGACCACGAGTTACCTCCCTTGCACAAGACCGCTACATCTACCTCATGCACCTTCGTAACAGGTTTCTCCAGGCAACATGGACTGCCAGCAACATTCCAGGTGTAAGACGTGTGTCGGGCAGGACAGTGAGGAACAGACACAGAGAGATAAATCTCTTACCTCATAGGCCTGCAGTTAGACCAGTACTGACAGTTCGCCAGACAAACCCGCTTGACCTGGGCCAGGCACCACGTGGCATGGCCTTATCATCAATGGAGACAGATCCTATTCACTGATGAGTCCAGATTCTGTCTGCAAGGCCATGATGGGCGTGCTTTAGTGTACAGGCGAAGAGGAGAACGCTTTGCGAATAACTGTGTGCTGGAGGTGGATAGGAGAAGAGGAGGCAGTGTAATGGTTTGGGGAGGAATTTCCTATGCTGGCCGAACAAACCTAGTCTTCCTCAATGACAACCTTACAGGTTTACGATATAGGGACGAAATCATTACACGCCACGTAATGCCTTTTCTGGATGCTAATGGACAAGACCTGATACTACAGCAGGATAACGCTCGTCCACATGTCGCACGTGTGGTCAGGGACTACTTTCAACAGCATCAGATTACTGTCTTGCCATGGCCAGCAGTTTCACCGGACCTGTCACCTATCGAGCACATGTGGGATGAACTGGACCACAGGTTGAGAAGACGACACAATCGTCCTGGAAACCGCCAAGAATTAGCCTAATCGTTGCAAGAAGAATGGAATAACATGTCTCAACAACTGATACAACGTGTCATTGGTTCGATGAGAAGGCGGTGTCAAGCAGTGATAACTGCCCGAGGAGGACACACGATATTGAAACCCTGATTTTCTTTTCTTGGGATGGTGAGCCACATTAGGTGAGCTTTTTTTTTTACTTTTTTGTGACATGTGACTGGCCTGAAAGTTATCATTTTATCTGTTATTGGATAATCAAACATAATGTGTGCCAAATTTTATTTCAGTCATCACCTGAGCACGTTCATTGTGCTTTTTAAAGCATTGCATACTTACTTTTTCCGTGAGTATAGATAGATAGATAGATAGATAGATAGATAGATAGATAGATAGATAGATAGATAGATAGATAGATAGATAGATAGATAGATAGATAGATAGATAGATAGATAGATAGTGTTTTCCTGCTTGAACTCTCCATGAGCTGAAATTTGTTTTGTGTGAAAGTTTTTCTTGTTTAATACTCTGACAATCATTACGCAGAGCACATACTATTATGTCACATTATGTAATCATGTAGTTGAAATGTGGTTTATTAGAAGAATGTTGCGAATCCCCTGGACAGCAAAAATAACTAATGAAGAATGTATGAGAAGAGCTGGAGAGACAAAAAAACCTTGTCAAAAAGATAAGAGAGAGACAATGTACTTTCATAGGACATGCAATGAGAAGAGGGGGCATTGAAAATATTATAACAACAGGAAAAATAGAAGGAAGAAAATCAAGAGGAAGACCGAGAGAAATGATACTGGACAGTCTGACGGGATGGTGTGAGAGGAGATCACCAACTGAGCTGATGGCCTGCATGAAGGATCGGATACTCTGGAGAAGCATAATAGCCAACGCCAGTCGGCACGGCACATGAAGATGATGATGATGATGTAGTTGTATATATTTTTTCATTGAAACAATTCTTTTATATTTGTTATAAGGAGTCAAAGGATCCAAATGTCAGTGAGAAGTTGGTCATAGCTGTCCAAACAAGAATTGAACTGTCGAACGCTGGAATTTCCTGTCAATTCTTAGTATTAGTTATTATGATGTCATAACAATTGGAGGTTATGAAATACCAGAGATTAGATATGCTGATGACACAGTATTACTGTCCACAACACAAAAAGGAATGGAAAAACTAATTATGTCAGTCCGTAAGAATAGTGAAGAGCTAAACCTCTATCTTAATGTGAAGAAAACTAAATTGATGACAACTGACAAAACAAACAAGGCAGGTGATATATGTATCAGTGAGGAAAAACTGGAAGAAGTGGAGAGTTTTGAATATCTTGGATCACTACTAACTAATAATAGAGATACAACGAGGGAAATTAAAAGAAAGACATCTATCGGTCTTCAGAAAATAAAACAAATAAAGAATCTGTGGAGAGGAACAGACAGAACCACAACAATAAGGTTTTTAAGGGCATGCATCTTTCCCATCGCAACATATGCCTGTGAGATCTCGACACTTAACAAAACAGCTGAGAAACACATAAATTCATTTGAATGTAAATGCTACAGAAGAGTTCTTCAAAGTTCATGGACACAAAAAATAACAAATATATCCATACTACAAGAACTTAATATTGAAGAAGGCTGGCTAGTAAAGAGGATTAAAGAGAGAAACTTAAATATTTTGGACACATTAAACGCCATGATAATCTAGAGAAAACTGTATTGGAAGGATACGTAATGGGAACAAGAAGGAAGGAAGACCAAGGCGAAGATGGCTGGAAGAAATCGTTGATAATCTGCAGATGGATGCATCAACAGCAGGCCAACTTGCTCACAACAGAGAGGCCTACATGAGTGCTATTAGGGAGGCAGATTTCCACAAGGGACATGCAAATGAATGAATGATGTCCAGACAATAACACATACTGTCCAGACACAAAGTACATATTGTCTAGGCACTAAATAGGTATTATCCAGGAACTAAATACATATTGTCTAGTCACTAAATGTGTACTGTTCAGGATCTAAGTACATATTGTCTAGGCACTAAATAAGTATTGTCCAGGAACTAAATACATATTGTCTAGTCACTAAATGTGTACTGTTCAAGAACTAAGTACATATTGTCTAGGCACTAAATAAGTAATGTCCAGGAACTAAATACATATTGTCTAGGCACTAAATAAGTATTGTCCAGGAAATAAATACATATTGTCTAGGCACTAAATAACTCCAGGAACCCCCGCAAGGGATATGCAAATGAATGAATGAATGACGTAGTACTAGTATTTATTCTTGCTTTGAATACTACAGGAGACTAATGGTAGTCTTCTCCATATAACAATGATGATGATGATGATAACGAATGCGATGATACCAATTATAATATCTTTCTCCAAAAGTCATCGTGATCGTATATTGGAATAATAGGGACGTGCGCACACTTGTTTGTTCTGTGAGTTTACGTTGAAGAAGGGAACTGATCGACTCATCTCTAGCGCATTAAAGGTCCTCTGATGTGTTCTTATCTATAGACAGTTACCTACCAAAATTACTTGATTACGTAGGATCAAATGGCGAGATCAAAATGAATCTGAAAATCTCATTGGTCTGATGGTCTCTTTGATGCTTACGCACGCTTTGGAGAGACTTACTAAAATTTAAAATCACTCGGCAATGGCATTTTACCGAAAAGAGTCTTGTCAGAGACAGCTGGTTGGATGGTGTATTAAATTACGTTTGACCATCACAAATCCGGCACTCAATTATCCAGCTCAATCAGTTATCCGGCGGTGGATTCCACGAGAGACACTGCAGGCTTCCCTCTGGTCGCTACACTGTTTGGTGGCGCTAGCTGTGGCATCCGCTGGCTTTGAGCGTTTTAAAGCTCCGGTAAGGCATTTCTACTTGTCTTTTCTGCATTTGTATCATAACCTGCTGACATTTACACCCCGGTCATGGCTGTAATGAACACAAACAGCGCCTCTTATGCTGTGACGTGCAGACATCATACGCTGTCTGTAACAGATATTGTAGAACGTCTACAGCGGCATGTATGTGAGAAGCTTGTGTAGTTTCTATATCATTGACTCGTCTACAGTTTATGACATAAAGAAAACATGAAGGCGCTGTCCGATGAGGCAATCACTGACTAACAACTGATTTGCTAGCGTCAGGGTTAGCGAACCATAGCTGACAAAACCCTGTTGGTACCCCCAGTAACAGACATAGCTTAGATAAAGTTAAAGTTGAACTTTAACGGGGCAAGGATCGCCATAGTTCCCATGGTGGTGGAGTCAGCTAAAGACACATTGCACACTCCCTACTTTTTTATCTGTACTCCGGGACTGATAAAGTAGATGCCATAACCAGGCCCCCACGCCGATACGATGCTGTGTCTCAACATCTTCACAACATCTCCTGCAAAGAACGACAGCTCGCAGTTACAGGGAGATATCACAAGACAATACAAGTCATAAAGAAACAGAACGATTATGTAATCTCTACAGTACTTTACCTGTCATTCATTAAAATTTCATTTGATGTAATTTAATGTTTCTTTTTTTAACTTTATGTGTTGACTTACAGGGTATTTTAAATGTATGATGAAGTGGTTAGTTGTTGGGTTAAGTGTATTCTAATGTAACCATCTGTAAACCGGCAAAATCACTTATCCGGCATGTAACATGTTCCCGTGATGTCGGATTTGTGATAGTCAAGTGTAGTTTGTGATGTATAGTGAGAACTGTAGCATGGACGTAGTTGTCCTCAATCAAGATCAGGGAACGTTTATGGACCTTCTGGGTCAAGGTGATCAGGGTTATATCTTGTGTCAGATTTCAGTTTAGTGTGTCATGGTTTACTTTAAAAGGTAAAGATAGTCCCATAGCAAATGCTGCAGGGGATGAAGCGTTAGAGACCTCATTATGCTGGGCCATCAGGGTATGAGGTAGGGTGGCCAGTTCCTTTCCTTCCCAGATATTCTCTGGTACCCATTTTACGAGGCTGGGTCGACCTCGGGGCCGTATTGGTCGGAAAAAAAATTCCGCTCAGCTGGGGATTCGAACCCTTGACCATTTGGTTGCTAATGTTCTAACCACTACGCTAGCCAGTCCCATTATTTCATAGCAATACTTCATAGTAGCAGATGAAGCTCTTACATCGTGTACCGAGCACAATCCTTTAGGCGCTGGTCGATTCGAAGGCAAACAGGCGTGGCTGTGACAGTTGCCATTGCTGCCATCGGGTGACTTACAGGGCTCCGTCATATACTACAGATTGTGTCGCAATGTGCAACGTAGTTTCCATCCATTCCTTGTCCCGTGTAAAATAGTTCTACAGTTTCTGAAGGTATTTTCCTCAACATTGGTGTGTCGAGTTCCCATATTCAAAACAGAACGTGCCTGGAAGTATATAACGAATCCAAAACTTTTCAAACAGGAAGATTTGTTATCCTCGACAAACCAGGCCGCCAACCAGCTCGCAGGAATAAATTAATCCAAAGTGAGTCTTACAAGCTTGTCCGATAGATTCTTGTACTTTACGTGCTGGAGTGTCGACTGAAGATTTAGGTACGTGATTTGAAAGGCAATTTTTTTTTTTTTTGGGTACCAAATCCTATAGAGGAGTTAGTATAGCTCAAGACGAAGAAGCTGGGAATCCCCAACTCTCTTAATGTCACTGCTCCCTCGACGATTTCACGACGCTCGTAAATTGTAAAACAAAATGGAAAACTGTACCTTGGGCATTGGGTGCTTGAAACACGTTCTAAACATCAGGGAGACGCCATTACAGTAAGTGTCTGGCCCTGAGATTTTGAGGGCATTTCAGATGGGAGATCTACGTGATGTATGAAGCAGGGAGCTTATTCTTAATAATGAAATGGCTGCATTTGTTAACAGATTTGTTCACGAAAAGCGGCCATTTATTTTCAATGTTTCTTTAAAAATTTATGAGTTCTCTCCCTTGACAAAAGGGAGATAACGTTCCCAAGGGCGTTAATTTTTCAGTCGTGAAATCGATGAAGGAAGTTTCTGACACACTTCTATAGAAACATCAAAGTTTGATTCTATTTGTAAGTAAAGAACAGATCCCCTTTAGCAGTAAAATCAGTTATCTTGTCAGTGGTGAGGAAAGGCTTACTCTCATAACAGAGCTGAGCCTAAGCAAATCTGCACCCCTGCTAATGCTATCTGCTATTGAAAATGAAGTGAAGACACGGGTGTAAGAGGTAAAACAAAAGTGAAGTTTCACTGTGTTCTTGGTGTTCGAACAATTGCTGTCTAGGCAGTAAACACTTACTGTTCAGACACTATGTACTTTTTACCAGGACAATACGTAATTAGTGCCCGTATAGTATGTATCTAGTGCCTGGACAATAAGCACATATTTAGTGCCTGAGCAGCAAGTACGTATTTAGTGCTTGGACAGTGCGTATTTAGTGCCTGGGCAGTACATAATTAGTGCCTGGGCAGTACATCTTTAGTGCCTGGACAGTACGTATTTAGTGTTTGGACAGTACCTATTTAGTACCTAGACAGTAAGTATTTAGTGAAAGGACAGTACGTATTTAGTGCCTGGGCAGTACGTAATTAGTGCCTGGACAGTACATCTTTAGTGCCTGGACAGTACGTTTTTAGTGTTTGGACAGTACCTATTTAGTACCTAGACAGTAAGTATTTAGTCCAAGCACAGTACATATTTAGTGCCTAGACAGTAAGTAAGTATTTAGTGCTTAGACAATAAGTATATAGTCCAAGGAGAGTACGTATTTAGTGCTTAGACAGTAAGTATATAGTCCAAGGAGAATACGTATTTAGCGCCTAGACAGTAAGTATATAGTCCAAGGACAGTACTATTTAGTGCTTAGTAAGTATTTAATCCAAGGACAGTATGTATGTAGTGCCTAGACAAAAGTATTTAGTCCAAGGACAGTGCTTAATTAGTGCTTGTATAGTATGTATTTAGTGCCTGGACAATAAATACATATTTAGTACCTGGACTGCAAGTACGTATTTACTGTCTGCACAGTGTGTATTTAGTGCCTGGACAGCAAGTACGTATTTAGTGCTTGGACAGTGCGTATTTAGTGCAAGAAGAGTACGTACTTAGTGCCTGGGCAGTACGTATTTAGTACCTGGACAGTAAGTCTTTAGTGCCTGGGCAGTAAGTCTTTAGTGCCTTGACAG
Source organism: Achatina immaculata (assembly GCA_009760885.1). Lineage (NCBI taxonomy): Eukaryota > Metazoa > Mollusca > Gastropoda > Stylommatophora > Achatinidae > Lissachatina > Lissachatina immaculata. The sequence goes on from CM019696.1 coordinate 32,079,677, forward strand.
CACCTATTTAGTCTCTGGACAGTACTTATTTGGTGCTTAAACAGTACGTATTTAGTCCAAGGACAGTACATATTTAGTGTCTGGACAGTAAGTAGGTATTTAGTGCCTGGACAGTAAGTATTTAATGCCTAGAAGTAATTATTTAGTGCTTAGACAGTAAGTATATAGTCCAAGGAGAGTACGTATTTAGTGCTTAGAAAGTAAGTATTTAGTCCAAGGAGAGTACGTATTTAGTGCCTAGACAGTAAATATTTAGTCCAAGGAAATACTATATAGTGCTTAGACAGTAAGTATTTAGTCCAAGGAAATACTGTATAGTGCTTACACAGTAAGTATTTAGTCGAAGGACAGAACATATTTAGTGCCAGGAGAGTAAGTTGGTATTTAGTGCATGGACCGTGCTTATTTAGTGCTTAGACAGTATTTATTTGGTGCCAGGACAATAAGTATTTAGTGCCTGGTCAGTAAGTAGGTATTTTGTGCCTGAACATTACTTATTTTGTGCATTGGCAGTAACTATTTAGTGCATAGAAATTAAGTAGTTAGTGCCTGGACAGTACTTATTTAGTGCCTAGACAATATGTATTTATCACCTGAACAGTACTTGTTTGTGTTTGGACATTATGTATTTAGTACCTGGACAGTACACATTTAGTGCCTAGATAATATGTAATTTGTGCCTGGACAGTATGTGTTAATGCCTGGACATCATTCATTCATTTGCATGTCCCTTGCGGAACTTTGCCTCCCTAACAGCACTCCTGTAGGCCTCTCGGTTGTGAGCAAGATGGCCTGCTGCTGACGCATCCATTTGCAGATCATCAATGATGTCTTGCAGCCATCTTCGCCTTGGCCTTTCTCTCTTTCTTTTCCCCATTATGTTCCCTTCCAAGACGGTCTTCTCTAGATTATCATGACGTTTAATGTGCCCAAAATATTTAAGTTTTCTCTCTTTAATCCTCTTTTCTAGCCAGCCTTCTTCAATATCTTGTAGTATAGATATATTTGTTCTTTTTTGTGTCCACGATATTTGAAGAACTCTTCTGTAGCATTTACATTCAAAGGCATTTATGTGTTTCTCCTCTGTTTTGTTAAGTGTCCAGGTCTCACAGGCATATGTTGTGGTGGGAAAGATGCATGTCCTTAAAAATATTTTTTTTGTAGTTCTGTCTGTTCCTCTCCACAGATTCTTTAGTTATTTTACTTTCTGAAGACCGATAGATGTCCTTCTTTTAATTTCCCTCATTGTATCTCCATTATTAGTCAGTAGTGATCCAAGATATTCAAAACTTTCCACTTCTTCCAGTTTTTTCTCATTGATACATATATCAGCTGCCTTATTTGTTTTGTCAGTTGTCATCAATTTAGTTTTCTTCCCATTAAGATAGAGGTTTTGCTCTTCACTATTTTTACAGACTGACAGTACTTATTTAGTGCTTGGACAGTACTTATTTAATGCATGGACAGTACGTATTTAGTGCTTGGACAGTACTTATTTAGTGCCTGGACAGTACATATTTAGGGCCTAGACAGTACTTATCTAGTGCATGGGCAGCAATTATTTAGTGCCTAGACAGTACGTATTTAGTGCCTTGACAGTAAGTACTTTGTCTCTTGACAGTACTTATTTAGTTCCTGGACAGTACCTATTTAGTGCATGGAGAGTACTTATTTAGTGTCTAGATAATATGTATTTAATGCCTGGACAGTACTTATTTTGTGTCTGGACAGTAATTATTTAGTGTCTGGACAGTACTCTTTTTAGTGCCCGGACAATACTGCTTTATTGCCTAGACAATATGTATTTATTGCCTAGACATTATATATTTAGTGCCTGGAGAGTACTTTTTTAATGCCTTGGCAATACTTATTTAGTTCCTGGACAGTGCCTATTTAGAGCCTAGACAATATGTGTTTAGTGCCTGGACAGTACTTATTTAGTGCCTGGACAAAATGTATATAGTGCCTGGACAATACTATTTAGTGCCTGAACAACACGTATTTAGTGCCTAGACAATATGCATTTAGTGCCTAGACAATATGTATTTAGTGCATGGACAGTATGTATTTAGTGCCCAGACAATATGTATTAATGCCTGGGCAATATGTATTTAGTGCCTATACAGTACCTATTTAGTGCCTGGACAGTACTTATGTAGTGACTAGACAGTATGTATTTAGTGCCTAGACAATATGTATTTAGCGCCTGGACAGTACTTATTTAATGCCTGGACAGTAAGTATTTAGTGCTTGGATAGCACGTATTTAGTGACTGAACAGCACTTATTTAGTGCCTAGACAGTATTATTTAGTGCCTGAACAGTAGAGCCTCAAAGTTTTCCAGGGTTAGGTATAAACTAAAGAAGCTACTGTTTAGAACCTCAAAGATTTCCAGGGTTTCACAAAATTTCGGAATCGTTTTTTTTTTTTTAAAATATAAGGCATCAAGCTTTATCTTACATCTTACATCCCTCCTGTATAGTTAAAGGTCACATAAATCTCGCATGGCTGTTCTCCAAATTTTCCTGTTTTCCGAGAGCTTTTCAACCTCATCAAGGGATTTTATGCCTACTATATTTGAACTCTCCTAACAACATCACGCTTTATACATACAACAATATTTCTTTTAACTAAAAAAAAATAAAATAAAAAAAATCACTGCCGTGCTGCTATATTTAGAAATGACGTAATGTCTATTTTTAACGGCTGTGGAAGTTTAAATTTATAAATTACCGACGCCGGAACAAGCCCATACAACTAGTTAATAAATTTTTCTTGTTTTGGAAGGTCATTGAAAAGGCCGAGAGTTAAAATGAGATATTTTCTTAAAATGGAATTCCTTAAGTTAAAAGCACGAAAAGAAAAATAAACGAAAGTCTGGAGAGAGAAGAATTTCAGGTAAGAAAGAGAGCAGATAGCTAAAACAAAAATTAACTGAAGTTTCAGTTCAGGGAAAGTTTAGAAGGGAGATGTTTGAACTTTATTCTCAATAATAAGTCTGGGATGATGTAGTGAAAAAGAAAATGCACTGCGAACTAGGATATGCGATTCCCATAATCAATAGTGCTGTCAGCTCGAACTTTATCATTCGCCACCGAACAATTTAGCTTTATTAGTTCAAATTCTAATTTTTAGTGTACTCCATCACATGTTTGTTCTAGACTTACCTGTGAGTGTTTTATTTTCTTGTATATTACCACCTCTCGCGCGGAGATTGCGAAAGTTAATTCTTGTTTACGAGACTGTGTTGAGGGTATCGATTGTGAGGATGTTTTGTGTGGGAGTTGAGAATGCGTGCGATTTGGTTTAAAGACAGAGTGAGTGGGAGGATAGCCCAACGATCCCCTCTTTCTCATGATATTTGTTTTTTTAAACAGAGCAGAACTGAACACTAAAACTGTTAATTCATCAAAAACATGATTCGGTCAAGGTCAAATAATTGATTGCATCACAAGTTTTTAATTAGCAAGGAACTTTTTAGGAATTGTCTTTTGTTTAAAAATGTGTTTTTGTTCGTCGCAGAGGTTCAGCTTTACAAAACAACAACAACAACAACAACAACAACAAAGGGGTTGTGGACAGAAACGAGAGTAGAAGGAAAGAAGATGAACAAGTATAAACGAAGTACATACAATAATGCAGTATTTCAGCGAAAGGCTTTATCAAGAACAACATAAAAAAAGAGCAATACAGCAGATAAAAACACGAAAAATAGATGAAAATTAACACTTTGCTCTTCCAAAGAAAGAATGGCACAAAATGCGACAAGACTTATTTAGGCAAGCAATAAATAGAAGCATGCGACTGGCTGAATACTGAGAGAAAGAAACCATTATAAAGAGTTATGACAAAGAACATGGCGTGCATTTACTGTTATTACTAGAATAAGTTATTCCGCAGTCGTTATTTCTTTTATCTCTCACCATTTGTTCTTCGCTCTTTCCAAACATCGGCCAAGTCAATGACTTTACAAAATAAAGAAACAAAAAAAAACTATAAAATACTTGAGTCTGTATGATTATTGAGTTTTTTTACATCCGAATTTTGAAATAATGCGCAAACACTATTCTCCCCCCCCCCCCAAAAAAAAAAAAGCAAACACACACACAAACATGGTGTGTGTGTTTATTATAAAATTATTTGTGTTGATTTCAAATTTTTGGTCAGATATTAAAGAATCTCGAGAACATATGGCATTCAAAAATTATAAGCACAAAAACCAAGTTAAGACTATTCAACTCAAATGTAATATCCGCCCTCGTTTATGCATGCGAAAGCTGGAAAACAACTAAAGAAATAGACAAGAAACTTGACTCTTTTGAAAACAAATGCCTAAGGAAAGCACTCAGTATAAAGTGGAAAGAATTCAAGAAAAACGCAGAGATAAGATAGATGAGCACACAACAACCTGTCTCATGGGTGATCAGAAAAAGAAGGTGGACATATGTGGATCAAGTGATGAGAAGGAACAATTAGATGATCCCAAAACAAGCTATCAAGTGAAACACAGCAGGCCGAAGAAAAAGAGGTCAACTACGTGAAACTCTAAAGAGAACATTGTTAAGAGAGGCCATTTCAATGGGCATAACATCCCTTGATGAGACTGAAAAACGTGCCGAAGTCAGGATTCTCTTGGCGAACTACCATGCGGGCCATATGTGACTTTTAACGGCACGGGAAGGATGTAAGATGTAAGATTCTGTGGCATTTTCCTACATGTAAGCCCTCAAAATAGGATATACCTGGCACACAAAAGTTAAAGGATAATTTCATAGGAAAGAGCCCAGATCCTGAAGGAGTCTTAATGAAACTCTTTCAGTGGTTTTGAAAGCAGTACAGTGTTATACACAAGTAGTGTCAGGTTTAGTTGTAAGATAAATGAGCTGGTGTTTAGAAACTCAAGTTCATCAGGACTTCACAGAATTTCAGAATGTCTGTTTTACATATATGCTGTTTTATATATATGCTGCTCTATATATGTCGTTTTATGTAATTTATATCATCATCATCATCATCATCATTCATTCATTTGCATGTCCCTTGCGGAACTTTGCCTCCCAAACAGCACTCCTGTAGGCCTCTCGGTTGTGAGCAAGATGGCCTGCTGCTGTTGCATCCATTTCCAGATCGTCAACGATGTCTTGCAGCCATCCTCGTCCTGGTCCTCCTCTCTCTCCTTCTCCCACCATGCATCCTTCCAATACGGCCTTCTCCAAATTATCATGACGCTCAATGTGTCCAAAATATTCCAGCTTTCTCTCTCCAATCCTCTTCACTAGCCAGCCTTCTTCAATATTAAGCTCTTGTAGTATAGATATATTTGTTCTTTTTTGTGTCCACGATATTTGGAGAACTCTTCTGTAGCATGTAATTTATATATGTTGTCTTATATATTTTATATACGCTGTTTTATATATTTTATATATGTTGTTTCATATATGCTGTTTATATATTTTATATATGCTGCCAGGAGTACATTTTATTTAGCTAGCAAGAAAGCTATTTAATTATCTAAGTGCTGTATTCATTTTATTTGAATATTTTTTTATAAACATAGCGTTGACGTGAATTTATAGTTTACCTCCTCTCACTATTTCTTTGTCCCGTATATTTTTGTATGATTAAGGCTCACGCCGAAACGTCACAACTGCGTGCTTGCTTAGTATTAGAGCTGTTCCTATTTTTTTTTAAATATATATTTTATACATTTTAGTTTCACAGCTTTACTCGAGTAGCTCCATATATAATTATATAATCATACACTAATTACTGTGTGTTACTTATTTAATTTGTATACTGAAAATATAATGAGGAATGGAAGAGAAGATGTAGACAATAACAATATTACGATGCCATAAAAATTGAAGGTTATGAAATACCAGAGATTAGATATGCTGATGACACAGTATTAATTTCCACAGTACAAAAAGGAATGGAAAAACTAATTATGTCAGTCTGTAAGAACAATGAAGAGCACAACCTCTATCTTAATGTGAAGAAAACTAAATTGATGACAACTGACAAAACAAACAAGGCAGCTGAAATATTTATCAATGACAAAAAATTGAAAGACATGGACAGTTTTGAATATTTTGGTCCATTACTAACTAATAATGGAGATACAATGAGGGAAATTAAAAGAAGGACATCTATCGCCCAGAAAAGTAAAACAAAGAAAGAATCTGTGTAGAGGAACAGACAGAACCACAAAAATAAGATTTTTAAGGAAATGCTTCTTTCCCATCGCAACATATGCCTGTGAAACCTGGACACTTAACAAAACAGCTAAGAAAAGTATAAATGCTTTTGGATGTAAATGCTACAGAAGAGTTCTCCAAATATCATGGACACAAAAAGAGCAAATATATCAATACTACAAGAACTTAATATTGAAGAAAGTTGGCTAGTAAAGAGGATTAAAGAGAGAAAACTTAAATATTTTGGACACATTAAACGTCATGAGAATTTAGAGAAGACCATCTTGGAAGGGTACATAGTGGGAAAAAGAAAGAGAGGAAGACCAAGGCGAAGAATACTGCAGGACATCGTTGATGAACTGTAAATGGACGCATCAGCAGCAGGACATCTTTCTTACAAGCGAGAGACCTACAGGACTGCTGTTAGGGAAGCAAAGTTCCGCAAGGGACATGCAAATGATTGACTAACTGATGTATGCTGTTTTACGTATTTTACAAGGGGAAGTCACTAAGTAACTCGCAAATGCGTGTTTAGAAAAAAACTAAATGCGAAGGTAATTTGAAAACTTTTAATTTTTGAACCTACATTATTCCCCTATTTCTCAACGTAATCTCCACCAACATTGATACACTTGTCCCATCGTGTAAATAAGTGATCAGAAACCCATGGCGTAAAAATCTGGAGTCCGGTTTCTGAACTATTTATTTACTTCTGTTTCCACCTCTTCGTCATTCGAGAATCTTCTCCCGCCAAATTGGTTTTTCAGTGGACCAAACAGGTGAAATCACTTGCAGCTAAGTCAGGACTATAGGGTGGATGTTCAAGAACTTCTCAACCCAACTGGGTAATTTTCTCTTGGGTTAACTGAGCCGTATGTGATCTGGCATTGTCATGAAGGAGAAGCACACCTCTAATCAGCAGACCAGGACTTTTTCTTTGAAGTGCATCCCGTAGCATCGACAGAACTTCGTAGTACAATACAGAATTCACACTATCACCATACTTCTGGAATTTCTATCAGCTCTGATAATCTCATTCACATCTTGCACAGTCGGTTCTGTTGCAATATAAACAGAACGACCAAATCGGACTTTGTCAACAATTTCGGTGCGTCCCTGAGAAAATTCTTTTACCCAGTTATAAACCGCTTTACGTGATAAACACTTTTCGGAATAAACTGTAATCATTTCCTTATGAATGTCCTCAACTGAATGTCCTTTAGCCCACAAAAATTGCACTACACTTCTCTGTTCGTCTTTGGTACACACTAACAGTTGGGTAGCCAGTGTGTTATTGCTTTGCGCATGAGCACGTAACTCCCAGCGCTCCCTACATACAGCTATTATAAAGTTGGATGATGGTGCCATCAAAGTATATATTTAAATACTACCTGATAACTGCTAATGATAAAATATTTCATTTTGCGAGTTACTTAGTGACTTCCCCTCGTATATATTCTATTTTATATACAAGAAATTAGACTCTTTTGAAAACAAACGCCTAAGGAAAATACTCTACGTCAAGTGAAACGAATTCAAGAACAGTGCAGAGATAAGACAGATGACTGAACAACAACAACCAGTCTCATGGGTGATCAGGAAAAGGAAGTGGACATATGTTGGTCACTTGATGAGAAGAAACAGTCAGAGAATCCCAAAACAAGCTATCAAGTGGAGCACAACAAGCCAGAGAAAAAGAGGCAGATCGTGTGAAACTCTGAAGAGGACATTGCTAAGAGAGGCCAAATTAATAGGCATAAAATCCCTTGATGGGAGAAAGAGGTAGAGAGAGGGAGAGAAAAAAGAGAGAGAGAGAGGGAGAGAAAAGATAGAGAAAGAGAGGGAGAGAGAAAGAGATAGAGAAAGAGAGGGAGAGAGGGAGAGAGAAAGAGATAGAGAAAGAGAGAGAGAGGGAAAGAAAAGAGAGAGAGAAAGAGATAGAGAGAGAAAGAGAGAGAGCGGGAGAGAAAGAGAGAGAGGGTGGGAGAGAGATAGAGAGAGAAAGAGAGAGATTTAGAGAAAGAGAGAGAGAAAGAGAGAGAAGGAGTGAAAGAGAGAGAGAGAAAGAGAAAGAGAGAAAGAGAGAGCAAGAGGGAGAGAGTACGTCGTACTTGTACTATCTCCCTGTAACTGCGAGCTGTTGTTCTATGCAGCCGATGCTGTGGAGGTGTTGAGGCACAGCATCGTATCGGCGTGGGAGAGGTTATGGCCGCCATTTTTTCAGTCCCGGAGTACAGCTGAAAAAGCAAGGGGTGTGCAATGCTTCTTTAGCAGACTCCACCACCATAGGGACTATGGCGATCCCTGCCTCGTTAGCCAAGCTATGTCTGTTACTGGAGGTACCACGGAGAGGTGAGACAGGGTCTGGGTCAGCTACGGGTCGTTGATTACCTTATCGGACAGCGTCTTCAATCCAGAGAGAAAGAGAGAGAGAAAATGTTAATAGAGGGAGAAAATATTAATGGAGAGAGAGAATGTTAATAGAGGGAGAAAATATTAATGGAGAGAGATAATGTTAAAAGAGGGAGAAAATATTAACGGAGAGAGAGAATGTTAATAGAGGGAGAAAATATTAACGGACAGAGAGAATGTTAATAGAGGGAGAAAATATTAATGGAGAGAGAGAATGTTAATAGAGGGAGAAAATATTAATGGAGAGAGAATGTTAATAGATGGAGAAAATATTAATGGAGAGAGAGAATGTTAATAGAGGGAGAAAATATTAATGGAGAGAGAGAAAGTTAATAGAGGGAGAAAATATTAATGGAGAGAGAGAAAGTTAATAGAGGGAGAAAATGTTAATGGAGAGAGAGAATGTTAATAGAGGGAGAAAATATTAATGGAGAGAGAGAATGTTAATAGAGGGAGAAAATATTAATGGAGAGAGAGAATGTTAATAGAGGGAGAAAATGTTAACGGAAAGAGAGAATGTTAATAGAGGGAGAAAATACTAATGGAAAGAGAGAATGCTAATAGAGGGAGAGAATGTTAATAGAGCGAGAGAATATTAATAGAGAGAGAGAATATTAATAGAGAGAGAGAATGTTAATAGATAGAGAGAATGTTAATAGAGAGAGAGAACGTTAATAGAGAGAGAGAGAATGTTAATAGAGGAAGAAAATATTAATGGAAAGAGAGAATGTTAATAGAGGGAGAAAATACTAATGGAGAGAGAGAATGCTAATAGAGAGAGAGAATGTTAATAGAGAGATAGAATGTTAATAGAGGGAGAAAATATTAATGGAAAGAGAGAATGTTAATAGAGGGAGAAAATACTAATGAAGAGAGAGAATGCTAATAGAGAGAGAGAATGTTAATAGAGAGAGAGAATGTTAATAGAGAGAGAGAATGTTAATAGAGAAAGAGAATGTTAATAGAGGGAGAGAATGTTAATAGAGTGAGAGAATGTTAATAGAGAGAGAGAATGTTAATAGAGAGAGAGAATGTTAACAGAGGGAGAAAATATTAATGGAGAGAGAGAATGGTAATAGAGGGAGAAAATGTTAATAGAGAGAGAGAATGGTAGTAGAGGGAGAAAATGTTAATAGAGAGCGATAATATTAATAGAGGGAGAAAATGTTAATAAAGGGAGAGAGAGAATGGTAATAGAGGGAGAAATTGTTAATAGAGAGAGAGAATGGTAGTAGAGGGAGAAAATGTTAATAGAGAGAGAATGGTAATAGAGGGAGAAAATGTTAATAGAGAGAGAGAATGGTAATAGAGGGAGAAAATGTTAATGGAGAGAGAGAATGGTAGTGAAGAGAGAGAATTTAAAGGAGAGAGAGAATGTTAATGGAGATAGAATATTAATGGAGAGAGAATATTTATGAAGAGAGAATCTTAATGAAGGGAGAAAATTTTAATGGAGAGAGAGAATGTTAATAGAGGGAGAAAATGTGTATGGAGAAAGAGAATATTAATGAAGAGAGAGAATGTTAATGGAGAGAGAGAATGTTAATAGAGGGAGAAAATGTTAATGGAGAGAGAATATTAATGAAGAGAGAGAATGTTAATGGAGAGAGAGAATGTTAATGGAGAGAGAGAATGTTAATGAAGGGAGAAAATGTTAATGGAATGCTCGTCATCATTTTCCTCCTATTCGCCACTAACATCTTGTCGTCTTTCTACTGAAAGTTTGCTGCATTCTGTGTACATTTCTGTCAATATTTAACAGATATACGAGTTCAAATAAGAAAAAGAAATATCCCAACACAATGGGACATAGCCATGAAAGATATATATGAATACTTTGTGACTCATCCTCGAGGTTTTTCACATAATTTCAAGTTTATGTCCCTTGATATGCGGTTACCTTTTGACTCACTCTAGTATCTTGCATTATCTGTTATTTGAATGTTGCGTCTCCAAATTACCAAAGAAGTTGCTTGTGGCAATCACCTTCTGCATGTTTATTTTTAGATTTGATCAAGATGGCCCAGTCTATACACTGATCTATTCTGTGGCCCAAGCTATACACTGATCTATTCTGTGGCCCAAGCTATACACTGATCTATGATGTGGAACATGTTATATAGTGATCTATTCTGTGGCCCAAGCTATACACTGATCTATGATGTGGAACATGTTATACACTGATCTATTCTGTGGCCCAAGCTATACACTGATCTATGATGTGGCCCAAGCTATACACTGATCTATTCTGTGGCCCAAGCTATACACTGATCTATGATGTGGAACATGTTATACACTGATCTATTCTGTGGCCCAAGCTATACACTGATCTATTCTGTGGCCCAAGCTATACACTGATCTATTCTGTGGCCCAAGCTATACACTGATCTATTCTGTGGCCCAAGCTATACACTGATCTATTATGTGGCCCAAGCTATACACTGATCTATTCTGTGGCCCAAGCTATACACTGATCTATGATGTGGAACATGTTATACACTGATCTATTCTGTGGCCCAAGCTATACACTGATCTATGATGTGGCCCAAGCTATACACTGATCTACTCTGTGGCCCAGGCTATGCACTGATTTATTCTGCTACCCAAGCTATACACTGTGTAGCATAGCCTTGTAAGTAATGATTATAGTTATTATTATTATTAGTATTAGTATTAGTGACATGATCAGGAATATAGTTAAGAATGTATTGGGGGGCAGGATAGTAGATCAAACGGTGACAGAGAAGGGATAGTTCGAAGGATGAAGAACGGATACTCGGTACTTCAAAGACCTGATCAAAGGTAAACCGAATCGACATGGGTACGCCTATAGATCGTAACATTGCGACTTCACGCACACCTGCAGTAGCCGAGGGGGAACAATTGACCAGTAGATCAAAGGACTGAACAGAGAACGGACTAGGTCCCGAAGCGGATATCATGAAAGAGATGGTAGACTGGTTTAAATAAGGGTAACAATTGGACAGACGGAATGAAAGAGACTAACGCGTTGACGCTAGTTGCAACCGGTTTTGGACTGCAAGGGATGACCCAATGACCCGATGACCCAATGACCGATGCAGCAATTGGAGGCGTGGTCTATGGAACGGAATTTACGAATATAAAAGGATGCAGATTCAGGTAGAGAGAGGTTCTGATAGAGGAGGAGGCAGATTGAGGGAGGTAGAGAGAGATTCTGATAGATGAGGACCAAAAGGTCCTAAACAAGTAGTCTAGTAGAAGAACATAAAAGATAGAGAAGTAGCGTTAGACAGAACCAGTGTATTAAGAGATTGTGTAGTAATTATTACATTGAAACTTCGAGCACCGAGTTTTTGTTCTATAGTAAGAAGTATGATATTGTGAGACTTTGAGATTATGTGCTTCAAAGAAGAATATAACGAAATGTATATAATCTTGCATATTATTCCAAGCGAAGTGATCAGCTAAACGTATTGATCATGTTTGACATAATAAAATGACGTCAGTGAAATGTTTTATGAGGCCTCATCTATTGCCATTTATATGAAACTTCAATGTGTGATGTGACGATTAAAGAGAAACTTCTTGAATTATATGATAGTACCAAGAACACCTATTTGAAATAAAAAGACACTAATCTTTGTTATAACTGATCTATTCTGCTGCCCAATCTATACATTGATCTATTCTGCTACCCAAGCTATACTGATCTATTCTGCTACCCAAGATATACATTGATCTCTTTTGTGGTTTAAGTTATACACTGATCTATTCTGCTACCCAAGCTATACAATGATCTATTCTGTGGTCCAAGCTATATACTGATTGATTGATTGATCTTTATTTATTGATCTTTATTTCAAAAGGGTTAAGAATTGGGGACGCAGGCCCGTCTGACATTCTGCCCTTTACACTGATCTATTATGTGGCCCACGTTATGCATTGATCTATTCTGTGGCCCAAGCTATACACTGATCTATTATATGGCCCAAGCTATACACTTATCTATTCTGCTACCCAAGCTATACACTGATCTATTCTGTGGCCCGAGTAATACACTAATCTGTTCTGTGGCTTACGTTATACACTGATCTATTCTGTGGCTTAAGCTATACATTGATATCTTTTGTGATTTAAGTTATACACTGATCTATTCTGCTACCCAAGCTATACACTGATCTATTCTGTGGCCCAAGCTGTGCACTGATCTATTACGTGGACCACGTTATACACTGATCTGTTCTATTGCCCAAGCTATACACTGATCTATTCTATGGCCCAAGCTATAAACTGATCTATTCTTCGGCCCAAGCTGTACACTGATCTATTCTGTGGCCCAAGTACTACATTGATCTATTCTGTGGCCTAAGCTATACACTGATCTATTCTGTGGCCCAAGTACTACACTTATCTATTCTGTGGCCCAAGCTATACACTGATCTATTCTGTGGCCAAGCTATACACTGATCTATTCTGTGGCCAAGCTATACACTGATCTATTCTGTGGCCTAAGCTATATACTGATCTATTCTGTGGCCTAAGCTATACACTGATCTATTCTGTGGCCTAAGCTATACACTGATCTATTCTGTGGCCCAAGCTATACACTGATCTGTTCTGTGGCCCAAACTATACACTGATCTATTCTGTGGCCCAAGCTATACACTGATCTATTCTGTGGCCCAAGCTATACACTGATCTATTCTGTGGCCCAAGCTATACACTGATCTGTTCTGTGGCTTAAGTTATACACTGATCTATTCTGCTGCCCGGCTGTCGGTTGTATGATCTAATTCTCAGAAGAGGTGGATCATGACAAGAAGACAAAATCTTACAGAAACAAGGAAAATATCTTGGCACTCCTTATTCATTCATTCATTCATTCATTTGCATGTCCCTTGCGGAACTTTGCCTCCCAAACAGCACTCCTGTAGGCCTCTCGGTTGTGAGCAAGATGGCCTGCTGCTGTTGCATCCATTTCCAGATCGTCAACGATGTCTTGCAGCCATCTTCGTCTTGGTCTTCCTCTTTTTCTTTTTCCCATTATGTATCCTTCCAATACGGTCTTCTCTAAATTATCATGACGTTTAATGTGTCCAAAATATTTAAGTTTTCTCTCTTTAATAAGGCACTCCTTATACGACTTCATAATTGACCACTTCACTGTCAGGGGCATCTAGTTAGCAGTTTCTTTAAAAAATGGAAATGGCTGAAAGAAATGAAATATATATTTAGTTATACAAGAAACAGCCTGTGACAGTATGAGTAGGACGTTGGTGAAGTCTAGTGATAGAAAATCGTATACAAAAAGATGCACACGAAGTAGCCGTCACAAGCGGCAATTATGAATTGTGTACCTGGTTAGAAAAATAGGGAAACGACTTAAATGACGACAGAGAGAACAACGCTTAGATGCAAAGAGACAAAAAAGGGATTCTAAATGGCGAGGTGGGGGGGGGGGAACTTGGACACAGAGACGAAAACAACCACAACAACAACAATAACAACAACAGCAGCAGCAGCAGCAGTAGCAGCAGCAGCAGCAGCAGGACCTAAAGACAGAAAAAGTAAATATAACGAGAAGAGAGATACAACGGAAAGTGTGGTTTTGTCAAACGCTGGAGAATGTTTAGAAATGTGTGAGCAAATAAACAATGGAGAAATGTATGGCTGAGACACACACGTCTCTGTTATTACAAGAACAAAATCTTCTTTGGAATGGCTTCGTTGAGTTAGTTGTTCGTTGGAATTGCATCGAATTCAAAGTAAAGAAAAACATTTGTTGGACCAGATGGTTGATGACCTCGTTGAGTTTCTTGGCGGCTGGAACTTAATTGAATTCAGGAAACCACTTGTTCGTTAGAACTACGTTGAATTACTTGGGTGTTGGAACGTAGTTGAATTCAGAAAACCAGTTGTTCGTTAGAACCTAGTTGAGTTAGGTCGCCGTTGAAAAAAAAATTAAAATGAAAAAAAAGAAGAAAAAAGATCGTTGTTTAGAAAACGGTTTCACGACCAACTCCACGTGACAGCCCCACGATTTTCAAAAATAAATAAACAGGCATCAATTTGTACTAATGAACCTTTAATGGTGTGCTGATCCTAAACAAGAAAAAGAGATTTCTCGCGGATAGAAAATTATTAGCCCTTACAATTTGTAATCTACTTCAAAATTATGTCTTTCAAATGGTCTCCATTATGCTTCACACAATACTGAAGTCGATTTTGAAAGCTAAACATTTACCCGCCGTAGTTTACCGTGTACAATGTTTTTAAGCAATGCATTGTTTGAGATCATTCAGTGTGACCGGTTTTGTAATGTATACAAAACTCTTAAGTATGCAACTTCACAGAAGAAAAAGAAGTCTGGAAGGTAAATGTTCAGAGAACAGTCTGGTCATTTCATATCTCCAAATTGTGAAATGACGTGCCCTTCAAACACGCTAATCCCCTCAGCCGTGATCACAAGAGTAGTGTATACAGCAGCCGTGATCACAGGAGTAGTGTATACAACAGCCGTGATCACAAGAGTAGTGTATACAACAGCCGTGATCACAGGAGTAGTGTATACAACAGCCGTGATCACAAGAATAGTGTATACAACAGCCGTGATCACAAGAGTAGTGTATACAACAGCCGTGATCACAGGAGTAGTGTATACAACAGCCGTGATCACAGGAGTAGTGTATACAACAGCCGTGATCACAAGAGTAGTGTATACAACAGCCGTGATCACAAGAGTAGTGTATACAACAGCCGTGATCACAAGAGTAGTGTATACAACAGCCGTGATCACAAGAGTAGTGTATACAACAGCCGTGATCACAAGAGTAGTGTATACAACAGCCGTGATCACAAGAGTAGTGTATACAGCAGCCATGATCACAGGAGTAGTGTATACAACAGCCGTGATCACAGGAGTAGTGTATACAACAGCCGTGATCACAGGAGTATTGTATACAGCAGCCGTGACCACAGGGATAGTGTATACAGCAGCTGTGATCACAGGAGTATTGTATACAGCAGCCGTGACCACAGGGGTAGTGTATACGGCAGCCCGTCTTGCTGAGACCATAAGTTCTCTTGATTAGGGCCAGCAGTGATCTTTGGGGGAAAGGTGTTTTTCATATCTGCGAAGCATTCGACTTTCACTGTCTCTGTACTGCCCTCGTGATATTCCCAGAATTATAGCCCTTTTATGAAGGATGACAAAACAGCAAAGAGTCACATTGGATTATACAAAGCCACTGATGAAGTTCACTTGGATTATCAAGTAGCGACAGTTCTGCTTGTTAACTCACATTCAAGATAAAAATGTTCTTCTTTAGAACAAAACAAAGTGCCTGATATTTCACTGTCCGTCTGCAGCAGATAAGCACAGCTGTACAGCTTTGAACTCTTTGTCGTTTTACCTTTATTTTGTTAGTGACTATACTACCTGAATTTTGTAAGACTGGAAATATAGACACATTAAGTACTTAGGGAACACTTCGTCTCGCCAGGTTCTGAGCCACAGCTTGCTTCGTACTGGATCTTTTTTTTTGGGGTTTTGGGTGACTTAATTTAACACTCGACTGGTATTCTCCTATGTACCAACAGATCGAGTTCGACTTGGTGGTCTTGTGTCAACAACAAAGCATTGTTCTCGAAACTTCCATACCTACACAAGAACAGTGTTCCTTGATGGTGTATGGCATGGACTGAACTTCCCACGAAATTCTCGCTGAGTAATCGTTACAGACTTTGGTGGAATACCGCCAGCAATACGGTCACCCAGAGACCAACAATCGTTAGCAAACTAAACTTCAAGATGTTAGCTATCACGTGGTACCATGAGAGACAGTGATGCCAATTTTCGTGGTACCATGAGAGGCAGTGATATCAATTTTCGTGGTACCATGAGAGGCAGTGATGCCAATTTTCGTGGTACCATGAGAGGCAGTGAAGCCAGGGTAAACCGTCAATAGTTCCCATTTCAAAACGGTCGCGTGATTCTATTCTGCCTTGTACACACAAAAAATAGCTTTTAATGTCACACGAGGCACCGATTTTAAAGTTAAATGCATTATTAAATGACTTATAATCGCGTGGAATTTATTTTCTTTCACTGGTGGAATCTTCTAGAAGTACTACATATAATAACTAAATTTAGAGCCCATTGTCATTAAAAACCATTGGCTGAGAATTAATTCTGCATAACTGGGCCAATCAAGGGAAATACGAGTAACTATTACATTCATACTTAACTTCTCTGCCTGTTGGATGTATGACAGCACTCACATAAACATATGTACTTTGCAAAGTTTACAGGAATATTAATTAATATTACATGACTCTTTTAAGTAGTAAGTATGAAATACAATGGTGAGTCAAAGAATAACCTCAGTTTTGGTTTTGTTAAATTTGAATAAAATGTACAAAATGATTGAAAACTCCTTATCAGCAAAGATGCCTCCAAGAAATCATGTATTTTCCAGTCAGAGGTCAATCTGTCAGTGAAAAGTGTCAGTTTTACAGAAGCAAATCACTGAGTTCAAGAAGAAAAACAAAGACAAGTTAACGCCATCAGCTCTCGCTATATTCTAAAATTGGTCACAAAAAACGTTTAGCCTCCTGGTTTGAACCGAGAGACAAGACTATTTCTCATGGAGCAACAATTGTAGCTCTCAGTTTTTCTGGTAAAATTATCATATTTATCAGGTATCTTCACTAAAGAAATATACTCAGCTTCAACCTTCAGGGAGACAAGTTTATCCTTTCTGTCTGAAGATAATATCAAAGAGAAAGGATGATTTGTAGCGTAATCGCTTGTCAAACTAAAACTATGAGAACATTTCCAAATATCCTTCTCTCCACTGAGAAAGTTGCCTGAGGAAAACAGAGGCCCCCCAAGCGTTCCTTATATCACTGCTAGTATCTATCTATCTATCTATCTATCTATCTATCTATCTATCTATCTATCTATCTATCTATCTATCTATCTATCTATCTATCTATCTATCTATCTATCTATCTATCTATCCGTTCGTCCTTCCGTCTGTCTGTTTGTCTATCTGTCTGCCTGTCTGTCTGTCTGAATGAATGAACCTTAAGTGCCCAGAGAACGTGAGGCTTCCGCAAAGTCTTTCCACAAATGCCTGTCCTTTGCCTTTTTTTCCGTTCTTTCCCAAGTCAGCCAACTATTGCTCAACATCCTCTGTTGTTCTCCATGTCTCTTGTGGTCTACCTTTACTTCTGTTCCCCTATGGTGTCCATTTTAGTGCTATTTTTAATAGTGAGTCGCCATTCATCCAGAGCACATGTCCCAACCATCGCCAGCGTCTTTCTGATAAGCATTTCTCCTTCCACCTGCGTTTGTTATTTCCCTTGCTTCTGTTTCTGTAGCAGTCTGATGGATTTTTTACCAGATAGGGTTGCTGGACTTATGCCGAACCCTTCTTAGTCGCCTTTTACGATCATGCGTGGTAGGGTACAGTGGTCCTATTCTTTGCTTCCCAGGCATGTGCCCAGGTCTCGGGTGCCACACATGAGCATACTTACTCTATCAGAGATTAGTCTATGGTGACCTGTCATATCATCACAGAGGGTCCGCATCTTATATCTTATATCCTTCCCGTGCCGTTAAACGTCACATAGGGCTCGCAAAGTAGTTCGCCAATTTTTCCTGTCTTCGGCGAGTCTTTCAACCTCATCAAAGGATTTTATGCCTGTTAATTTGGCCTCTCTTAATAATGTCCTCTTCAGAGTTTCCCGCGGTCTGCATAGGATTCAGTAAATCTTAACTTCCACAGTTAAACTTATCATCAGTCCCAGAGAGCGCCAGATAGAGAAGTTCATTACTTCATTGTTCTCTCGTGGCTAGGCGACTGCTCGTCCTACTGGAGTCCTTGGTTCAACTCCCAGCTTATTCTGTTGTCATTTTCCTTTCTCTCAAGCCTCAAAGTGCTTTGTCTATGATGTACTTCGAGGTCTAATCACACAACACTGCTCTGTTACTCATCAGTTACAACACCACACTTGAAAGATGTGGGTCATGGTTGCCTTGACTATTTATATTGTTCCTGATTCAATCTAAAACTGATTTAGAGATTCATTTTCAGTTAGTGTAAATGAACTAGAATGGCTGGCAGTAGCAGTGGAAAACAAGCTTATAGAAGTATTCAGAGATGTTGCTCTGAAATTGTAATTTCAAGAGCAATCCCTTGCAAATGTCTTGTAATAATATTTTGCCCTCATTTTTTGGCAAGCAGATCTTCTAGAACTATTTTTTTCTCTTTTCTTGGCAAGTAGATCTTCTAGAACTAATGTGCGCTCTTTTAGTGGCAAGTGGATTTTCTAGAACTATTTTGTGCTCTTTTCTTGGCAAGTAGATCTCCTAGAACTATTTTGTGCTCATTTCTTGACAAGTAGATCTTCTAGAACTAGTGTGCGCTCATTTCTTGGCAAGCAGATCCTTTAGAATTATTTTGTGGTCATTTCTTAGCAAGTAAATCTAGAATTATTTTGTGCTATTTCTTGGCATGCAGATCCTTTAGAACTATTCTGTCGTCATTTCTTAGCAAGTAGATCTAGAATTATTTTATGCTATTTCTTGGCAAGCAGATCCTTTAGAACTATTTTGTGGTCATTTCTTAGCAAGTAGATCTAAAACTATTTTGTGCTCTTTCTTGGCAAGTTGATCTCCTAGAACTATTATGTGCTCTTTTCTTGGCGAGTAGATCTTCTGGAATTACCAAAGTGGATTATAAAGTATTAATCCCTTTCTGAGGGCTATCTTGATAAACATGCTCTGCGTTCGTTTATCTTAAAAATAAATTCAGAGACCTTTTGAAACACTAGTCAGAGCTGATAACACAAATGTCAGTTATTAAGCCGGATATAGCATGGCTTGTTATAACATTGTCTGGGTTCCCGAGGTGGAAAGGGCAAGGCGGGAATGAGTTTAGAATGAGGAATGAGTCTGGGAGTCAGAAGCTTTTGACCTCTGATAAAGCCTTAACATTTGGAACCTGGGAAGATTGCAGCTTCTTAGAAATAAATGGTGAGGTTAGCCAGTCTCTGACCAGACGCGCTAGAAGTCCAGTTAGGAGGCGTAAGTGTCAAACTACTGGAGGTCATTTTTATACCGGGATTGAAAAAGAAACATGGTACTCTCTCTGTCTCTGTCTCTTTCTCTGTGTCTATATCTTTCTGTCTGTCTTTCTCTGTCTCTGTCTGTCTGTTTGTCTTTCTGTCTGTCTCTGTCTTTGTCTGTCTTCTCTCTCTCTCTCTCTCTCTCCCCCTCACTCACTCTCTCGTCCATGTCAATTAGGCGTTGGTCGTCATTGATTTCCACAATTATTTATCCTTTGCTCTTTCTATAAGACGTTTGTTTGGTCGCATTCTATGCCACCCTTTTAGTCCATCAAATATCTTGATTTCGATCAAACATGCTACACCAAACTTGATCATTTCAGCAGAAGGACGAAAGCACCAGATCGTTAAGTTCATTTGTGTGTGTGTGTACATGTGTATGACTGCTTTGTTTTGCGGTCAATCTAATGCTAAGTAACGGAACAACTCACTGTTTGCCTTTCCTGTGTATAATTTACCCGGGCGCTTGTCAAGCCGAGTGTCAATAAACTTGATGAATTATATGCCGATCTTGGTGTCTCATAAATCCCTGTTGCTACCTGTCACTGAGTTAAAATATGAATGATGGATACACATATAACAGCGTCAGTGTTGAAATAAGAACAATAAAGTAAATTATATTCAAATAAGAAATAATATATATGCATATAGATTTAAATATATAAATCTCAACTTCGGATAGTTTCACATTATAAACGAAATAACCAACTCTCTCATTAATGTAATATTAGACCAGGATTGGGTGTTCAGTAATATTATTTTTAAGATTTGAATGTTCAAATCTAAGCATTATGTGCATTTATTTATCCCTTCTCTTCAAATCTGAGAACCCTTGATCATCATCTTTAAATGTATAATTTGGTTTCCTTTAGGGTTTTGAATCAATCTTAAGTTTACTGTTGAGGGTCCGAGAAAACATACATTTTAGGGTTTTAAATCTTAAGTTTACTCTTGAGGGTCCGAGAAAACATACACTTTAGGTTTTTAAATATTAAGTTTACTTTTTAGGGCCAGAGGAAACACACGCTTTAGGGTTTTAAATGTCTTAAGTTTACTCTTTAATCCCTAAAAAACATACACTTTAGGGTTTTAAATCTTAAGCTTACTCTTTAGGACTTGAGAAAGCATACATTAAGGTTTTAAATCTTAAGTTTACTCTTGAGGGCCTGAGACAACATACACTTTAGGGTTTTAAATCTTAATTTTACTCTTGAGGGCTGGAGAAAACATACACTTTATGGTTTTAAATAGCTTAAGTTTACTGTTAAGGGGCCGAGAAAACAATTTAGGGTTTTAAATCTTACGTTTACTCACCGAGGGTGTAAGACAACCAAAAGAAAAAAAAAAAACTTAAAATAACAGTTAAGAACCGTTGTTTTAAATCATTACCACTGTATAGAGTTGTGGATGAGTCAGTTGGCTACCACAACTAAGAGGATTACAAATTTCCAGAACCCCTTTAAATCCCACATAGGAAAATAGTCTGATCAGACTTCTTTCTAACATTAGCAGGAATCTGCCAGCACATCCCAAACCTGGACAGAAACTATCAATGGTGTCTTTAACATGGGCGGAAACGATGACGAAACTTAACAGTACACTTTATCTAGTGGCCGAAAGTAAAACTTAATCGGATTTGTTTTTTATAGTAAGAAGATTTTATGGCACGCAGGTATCTGTTGGGGTTTTCTTCGTATTTGCCATTCTTGTCAGGAACCTTTCTGAAGTTTAAAGTGCAGATGTCTTTTGTAAAGAAAAAGAAGAAGTCTTCAGAGAGGCTCCAGAACAGTGAAAACCAGTTGTGTCACTGTGTACTTTCTGGGACAAGTTTTATGTGTACCACCCTGTACTTCCTGAGACAAGTTTTATGTGTGCCATCCTGTACTTGCTGGGACATATTTATGTGTGTCACCGTGTACTTGCTGCGACAGGTTTTATGTGTGTCACTATGTACTTGCTCAGACAAGTTTTATGTGTATAACCCTGTACTTGCTGGGACAAGTTTTATGTGCACCATCCTGTACTTGCTGGGACAAGTTTTATGTGTGCTACACTGCACTTGCTGGGACAAGTTTTATGTGTGCCACATTGTACTTGCTGTGACAAGTTTTATGTGTGCTACACTGTACCTGCTGGGACAAGTTTTATGTGTGCCACACTGTACTTGCTAGGATATGTTCTGGAGTCTGGACTCCACCTCCACATGGACACTCGTCTGTGTGAGAGATTTTGAGTCGATGTAGGTGGCTCAGTAGTCTGCAGTGGCCTGTCCTTAGACGAAAGAGGATGGTTTGCTGATGTCTTTGTAGTTGGTGTGTTGGATCTGGTCCATTGTTGCATTTCAGCTTCTTTTTCCATTCAGATCTGCACTGGTTACAGATTATAGTTTTAGCTTCTTGGTAGTTTACTGGATGATTTGTTTGATATTGATTGCTGCCAGCTTTGGATAGGCTGTCAGCTATTTCATTGCCAGCTATTCCACAGTGGGATGGTACCCATTGTAGGGCCACGGTTGTTGACAGTGTAAGGTGCTTCAGTTCTGTTGTGATTTCCTGTATGTTTGCCTGTGGGTTGTTTGTTGTTTTTAGAGATTCCAGAAGCGCCCTGCAGTCTGTGAAGGAGGCTGTTGTGTGTGGTGGATGCTGGTTTTCTGTTTTAAGTGTTTTGAGGGCTTCAAGGAGGGCTGTTGTTTCTGCCCTGTAGTTGGAGGAAATCTTTCCCGCCGCGAAAGCCTTTTTGGTTTGTCTCTCATCTGTGTATCTTATGTAAACGCCCCCACCTCCATTTTTTAACTGTTTTTTTTTAATGCAGACCCATCTGTGTACACATGTGTCCATTCAGCTGGGTTGTATTTGCTGTCAGTGAGCTCCTGGATCAGTGTCTTGGAAACCACTGACCTAGATCAATTAATGCGTACTGAAGATATAAGTAAAAATTTAACTACCAGAAAAAGTAACCGATTCTGTTCACTCATCAAGAGCAAGAGACGTAATGTTACAGTCGTACCTTACCTAGTGCAACAACTGGGAGGAACAAAATGAAACAAAGGTCACTGATAGAGGTGGATGGTTAGATTCAAATGACAGGGCAAGGATAACCTAGACTGGCCGTACCTGTAGGAGGTAGAGACGAGGCATGCAAGAAGATTTCTGTTAGGTTGTACAAAACTATTTTAGAACCATCCCCCCCCCCACCACCACCACCACCCTCTTAAACCTATATATTAGCTATTTTGATTTCATCCAGTACATACAACCACCACCACCACCACCACCCCCCCAACTTTACCTACGTATTAGCTATTTTTACTTTCACCAAGAACATACGCCCTCTCCCCGCTTCAACCTATATATTAGCTTTTTGTCTTCATACAGTACATATACCCCCTCTCTTCCCCCCCACCCCAATTTCAACCTACGTATTTGCTATTTTGGTTTCATCCAGTACATAGAACCCCCTTTCTTTACTTCAGTCTGTCTATTAGCTATTTTGCCTTTATACAATACATAGACCACCCCCTTCACTTCAAGCTATGTATTAGTTATCTTGCCTTCATGCATTACGTACACCCTCCCCCCCCCCCCGAACTTCAAACGACGTGTTAGCCATTTTTCTTTCATTCAGTGTATACATACTCATCCATCAAGTCCAAACTATGTATTAGCCATTTTTCTTTCATTCAGTGTATACATACCCATCCATCAAGTCCAAACTATGTATTAGCTATTTTGCTTTCATACAGTACATACACCCCACCCCAACATCAACCTACGTATTAGTTATTTTTATTTTCATCCAGTACATACATCCCCTTTCACTTCAACCTACGTATTAGCTATTTTTACTTTCGCCAATTCATACAAACCCTCCCACTTCAACCTATGTATAAGCTATTTTTACTTTTTTCCAGTACATATACCCCCTCCCACTTCAACGTACGTATTAGCTATTTTTACTTTCATCCAGTACATAGACCCCACCCCCCCCCCCCCCCACTTCAACCTACGTATTAGCTTTTTGGTTTCATCCAATACAAACCCATCCCCTTCCCCTTAAAGCGGAATATATCTTCCAGGCCCTTGGCTGCCTCCATTTCTCACTGGACAGAAGAAGCTGGCGACCCATTGCAGACAGTTTTGATCTTTGCTTAAGACACAAGATGGATATAGTGGAGCCGTTTATATCGCTTGGTCTCCTTGGGAACAACTGTGTTAAGAAGACACTTATCTTACCAGAGTCTTCGTGAGACAGGGAACATAGATCTGTTTGCTTAACAACTCTGACCTTGCTTCTGTAGCCCAGAAACTTGTAGCAATCAACACTGATTGCAAGTGTTATTTTTGTAAAATGTAATGTCAGGTTGGTGGATGGATGGGAACAATGGAGATCATTGGCAGGGATGAGGAAAATCTGGTGTGAAACCAATGAATCCAGGACGTGACAAGTCTATGGGTCTTTACAACAGTGGCTAAGAGAATGAGATAAACAAGACAGAGCCAGCAGACTATAGGTGGCTTGGAATGGATACCTTTGAGGCACTCATCGGATTCCTCATCCCAAAGTCGGAGTGTCTCCTTGGAACTGTCTTTAAAACCGTCTGAGCAGCCAGCTTTGACCTCTGGATATGACGTGGAGAAGGGGCTTAAGTACAGCCACCAGAGGCTGGAAAACAAAGTTTTGGCCAGTCCAGCCTACACCGCTGTCTTCATGGCAGTCCGAGCAAGACCACAGTCTGCCCTAGCAAGGATAGGTGCTGAAGTCGGAGGTACCCAGCCAAAAGGCGCATCTCAATCAGGTTACCAAGCGTTATCGCCAGTGTGCGCACGAAGAAGAAGAAAAAGAGGAAATCGCTTGATGTCAAGTTATACTTTCGAATTTTCTTTTCTTTTCCCTACAGTTTTTCTCGCCCCTTCTTGGAATTTCCCCTGTTGTATACTTTAGGCATGGCAGTGTCATTGTATTACATATCACCAGGGTGTTTCTCTACAAACTTTTCACGTGACTCTCCTTTTGATGAGGTCAAGACTAGCCTCTCGGTTTTATCTCTTGATGATACATACACGGAAAACAACAGACCGAGCTGGCTCGGACATTTAGGGAGAATGATGGAACATAGGAACAAAGATGGGCTGTACAGAAGTGACGAAAAGGAGTAGACCAAGAGGCAGACCCAGACAACGAAGGCAAAGCAACCTAGAAGACGATATACGCTCCCCTGGAATTGATGATTGGCAGGAAAAGATCCAGGACAGGAATGGAAACGTGTCTTGTCTTCAGTAATGAGTTTCGATGGCTTGATAAGCTGGTGAATTCAGCAAGATGTTCAAAGAAGATGGCAGCAAATACATGGATTAGCTTTACACTTTCTTCATGTCTTGCTGTCAAAGCGAGGATTAGCTTTACACTTTCTTCATATCTTGTTGTCAAAGCGAGGTTTAGTTTTACACTTTCCTTATGTCTTGCTTTCAAAGCGAGGATTAGCATTACACTTTCTTCATATCTTGTTGTCAAAGCGAGGTTTAGTTTTACACTTTCCTTATGTCTTATTTCAAAGCATGGATTAGCTTTACACTTTCTTCATATCTTGTTTTCAAAGCGAGGTTTAGTTTTACACTTTCTTTATGTCTTGCTTTCAAAGCGAGGATTAGCTTTACACTTTCTTCATATCTTGTTGTCAAAGCGAGGTTTAGTTTTACACTTTCCTTATGTCTTGCTTTCAAAGCGAGGATTAGCATTACACTTTCTTCATATCTTGTTGTCAAAGCGAGGTTTAGTTTTACACTTTCCTTATGTCTTATTTCAAAGCATGGATTAGCTTTACACTTTCTTCATATCTTGTTTTCAAAGCCAGGTTTAGTTTTACACTTTCCTTATGTCTTGCTTTCAAAGCGAGGATTAGCTTTACACTTTCTTCATATCTTGCTTTCAAAGCGAGGATTAGCTTTACACTTTCTTTATGTCTTGCTGTCAAAGCGAGCTAAACATGGTAGTTCTTTAGTTTTTAGTCGTTTTTTCGACTGAAATTATTCTTTGATGTCATTAGATTTATTTTATTCGTGAAGGAAATGAAAACAGCGCGGACTTACTGCTCATTTAATGTAAACAGCAAAGTCTCCAGTCATCAAGTCAAGGCAGTCATGTATGAGTTACTGCCTGCCCTCACGACGTGGCATAAAGATGAACTTCCCATATTTTGTTGCAGAAAGAGCGAGCGCCCGAGAACGCTGGAATGGAAAAAGAAGATATACGTGCGCTTACCTCAAACCTGGGTACCAAAGCTTGTCAAGAACTACCTCACCTTTGAACTTGTTGGTTTAAATCCTCACACAAAGGTCTTGGCGGATGAGACATGGATCGATGTATTTCAATCGCACTGGGAGCTTATATAAAAGCCCGGCACAGTAGATTACCCGGAAGGTATATTCTGAGGCGCACATAGCTCCATGAAGGCAGTAACGGCACTCAAAAATGATATTCTCCTTACTGTCACCGTCATTTATTGTGTGTAAAACCCGTAGAACTCCAGTGATACCTTCTTTTTAACATGAAGAAAGCAAGACAACCGCCATCAATCAAACCAGTGGTTAATTTTGATTGTAGAAATGTGCCATTATTTCTGTCGTTTTTTTCCCCCCATAATTCCTTCAGCCGCTGGGGCATACTAATTCAAAGTAAAGGGCATTTCAGACGTGAAATAATCCTAGTTATAAATGCCAACAAGGCTGTAGACTGAACCATGCTGTGTTGAAAGCTGTTCTGGTGCTGTGAGCTGGAACAAATGTAATCCCTCTGTTATTGATTCTTTTAGGAGAATCCGTGAACAGACCACCAGAATGTCGCTTTATACTCTCTGAACTTGGTGTTTCTCTGTTCTGTTTAAGTGTCAGGGGCTGCAAAAACGAAGCATTTTTTCCTCCTCCTCTCCTCCTCCTCCTCCTAATGCTCGCTTCTTCTTCTTTTTCTTCTTCTTCTTCTTCTTCTTCTTCTTCTTCTTCTTCTTCCTCTTCTTCTTCTTCTTCTTCTTCTTCAGGCAGGTTCCTTAAGTTTTTCTTTCTTTTAACTATAGGGTAACTTTGAAATAATTGTCAGGTCTTTGGGAACCTTTGAATACAAATTATTATATCAATGGCGCATTGTATGTTAGTGGTATCAGTAAGATATAGATATGTTAGTGCGATCAAGTAAGTTATACATCTTGAACTGTATGTTAGTGCGATCAGTAAGTTATCCTAGATCTCATATTGTACATTAGTGAGATCAGAAAGTTATAGATCTCATACTGTATGTTAGTGCCATCAGTGAGTTATAGATCTTATACTATATGTTAGTGCTATCACTAAAATATGGCTTAGTGCGATCAGTAAGTCATTCTAGATCACACACTGTAAAATACTGAGATCAGTAAGTTATAGATCTAATATTGTATGTTAGTGCTGTCAGTAAGTTATAGATCTAAAACTGTATGTTAGTGCCATCAGTAAGTTATAGATCTCATACTGTATGTTAGTGCCATCAGTGAGTTTTTCTAGATCGCGTATATCTACAATAATTCCTGGCGTTTTTTTTAGTAGAAAGGCACACATATTTCTCCGTAAATTATTTGGTGCATTTTTTTCAGATTGCAATCTTTCTTTCAACCTCCAACTATAACCAGAGGAAGATCTGTATAACAATTTGTTGAACTTTCAAACTAGGGGAGGATCTGTATAATCTTTCTTTGAACCTCCAGCTATAACTAAGGGAAGATCTGTATTACCCTTCATTGAACCTCCAGTAATAACTAGGGGAGGATCTGCACAATCTTTAGTAGAACCTACAGCTATGACTAGGGGAAGATCTGTATAATCTTTCGTTGAAATTCCAGCTATACTAGGGGAAGATCTGTATAATCTTTCGTTGAAATTCCAGCTATACTAGGGGAAGATCTGTATAATCTTTCGTTGAACCTCCAGCTATACTAGGGGAAGATCTGTATAATCTTTCGTTGAACCTCCAGCTATACTAGGGGAAGATCTGTATAATCTTTCGTTGAAATTCCAGCTATACTAGGGGAAGATCTGTATAATCTTTCGTTGAACCTACAGCTATACTAGGGGAAGATCTGTATAATCTTTCGTTGAACCTCCAGCTATACTAGGGGAAGATCTGTATAATCTTTCGTTGAACCTCCAGCTATACTAGGGGAAGATCTAGCAACACCTACATGAACCATTAGCGGTAATTCCCTGATCTCCCCTAATGGTATCTTTCTGAATCTATGGAGAAAAAAACATGGAGAAAAATATGGGAGGAAACGCGGAGGAAGATATGAGAGTAAACATGGAGGGAAAATATAGGAGGAAACGTGGGGAAAGATATGGGAGGAAACGTGTGGGAAGATATGGGATGAAACGTGGGAGAAAATATGGGAGAAAACATGGAGAAAGATATGGGAATAAACGTGGGGAAGATATTCTAGGAATCAGTGGGGAAGATATAGGAGGAAACATGGGGAAAGATATTCTAGGAAACATGGGGGGGGGGAAGATATGGGAGGAAACGTGGGGAAGATATTCTAGGAAACATGGGGGAAGATATGGGAGGAAACGTGGGGGAAGATATGGGACTAAACGTGCGGGAAGATATTCTAGGCAACATGGGGGAAGATATGGGATGAAAAGTGGGGGAAGATATTCTAGGCAACATGGGAGAAGATACGGAAGGAAACGTGGGGGAAGATGTGGTAGGAAACTTGGGAGAAAATTTGGGAGGAAACGAGGAGGAAGATATGGGAGAAAACTTGGGGGAATATATGGGAAGAAACATGGGGGAAGATATGGGAATAAACGTGGGGGAACATATTCTAGGAAACATGGGGGAAGACATGGGAGGAAATGTGGGGGAAAATATGGAGGAAACATAGAGGGAAGATATAGGAGGAAACGTGGGGAAAGATATGGGAGAAACGTGGGGGAAGACATGGGATGAAACGTGGGAGAAAATATGGGAGGAAACATGGGGGGGGGAGAGATAGGAGGAAACGTGGGGAAAGACATGGGAAGAAACGCGGGGAAGATATTTTATTAAACATTGAGGAAGATATTTGAGGAAACATGGGGGAAGATATGGGACGAAGCGGGGGGGGGGAGATATAGGAGGAAACGTGGGGAAAGATATGGGGGGAACGTGGGGAAAGATATGGGGGCAAACGTGGGGAAAGATATGGGGGCAAACGTGGGGGAAGATATGGGGGAAAACGTGGGGGAAGATATGGGGGGAAACGTGGGGAAAGATATGGGGGCAAACGTGGGGGAAGATATGGGGGCAAACGTGGGGGAAGATATGGGGGCAAACGTGGGGGAAGATATGGGGGGAAACGTGGGGAAAGATATGGGGGCAAACGTGGGGGAAGATATGGGGGGAAACGTGGGGAAAGATATGGGGGGAAACGTGGGGGAAGATATGGGGGGAAACGTGGGGAAAGATATGGCGGGAAACGTAGGGAAAGATATGGTGGGAAACGTGGGGAAAGATATGGATGAAACGTGGGAGAAAATATGGGAGGAAACATGGAGAAAGATATGGGAAAAAACGTGGGGAAGATATTTTAGGAAACATGGGGGAAGATATGGGAAGAAACGTGGGGAGATATTTTAGGAAACATTGGGGAGGATATGGGAGGAAACATGGGGGAAGATATGGGAGGAAACGTGGGGGGAGATATGGGACGAAACGTGGGAGAAAATATGGGAGGAAACATGGAGAAAAATATGGGAAGAAACGTGGGGAAGATATTTTAGGAAACATGGGGGAAGATATGGGAGGAAACGTGGGGGAAGATATGGGACGAAACGTGCGGAAAGATATTCTAGGAAATATGGGAGAAGATACGTGAGGGAAGATATGGGAGGAAACTTGGGGGAAAATATTGGAGGAAACATTGGGGAAGATATGAGAAGAAACGTGGGAGAACATATTCTAGGACACATGGGGGAAGATATGTGAGGAAACGTGGGGGAAGATATGGAAAGAAACATGGGGAAAAATATGGGAGGAAACATGAGGGAAGATATTTGAGGAAACGTGAGGGAAGATATGGGAGGAAACATGGGGAAAGATAAGGGAGGAAACGTGGAGGAAGATATGGGAAGAAACATGAGGGAAAATATGAGAGGAAACATGAAAAAATATAGTAAATACATTAGAGCAGATACGGGGAAAAAATTAGAGAAGACTTGGGGAAAAACATGAGAGAAGACATCAGAGAAAGAAAACATGCAGGAAACATGTGAAAATATAGAAGAAAGCATGAGAGAAGACGTCATAGAGACTATGAAAGAAAACATGCAGGAAACATGTGAAAATATAGAAGAAAGCATGAGAGAAGACGTCATGGAGACTATGAAAGAAGACATGCAGGAAACATGTGAAAATATAGAAGAAAGCATGAGAGAAGACTTCATAGAGACTATGAAAGAAAACATGCAGGAAACATGTGAAAATACAGAAGAAAGCATGAGAGAAGACATCAGAGAGACTATGAAAGAAGACATGCAGGAAACATGTGAAAATATAGAAGAAAGCACGAGAGAAGACATCAGAGAGACAATGAAAGAAAACAAGTTAAAATATGGAAGAAATCATAGGAGAAAAGTACACAATGAATCTACGCAAAGCAGAATCAGGGCTTTCCAAAATAAAATTCCTACAACTTCCATTATCACTCAAAGCCCTATAATTCTCACGTTGAAGCCATAAACAGCAGCAAAAGATCTCTTCTAACACTGGATAAGAAGTCATGAGAGGATTAACTCCCCGGATCTGAAAGACAGCGACGTTCTTAGAACATTACACTCTTCAGTTCTTCGTTAAGTACATCTGCACAAAAATGACGTAGAAGAGAGAAAAGGAGATACAACGGATAGAACTTAATCAGATATTTTTTTTTTTCAGGTAAAAAAATGTTAAAAACGACGATAAAACTTTTAAAATTTTTAGCATTAACTGTACACTGAGTGGGATATTTCGTGCAGGCACGGCAAACTTGATGATAAAAATGCAGATGTTAATAGAGATGTGCCTGTGTAGAAAGGAAAGGCAAGCAAAGAGGAATGTTCTATGAGAAAATAACAATCAAAATTCCTCTCATGTGTCATACGGCGACAGAAGTTTTAGAATCTAGGTGCGACCGGGAAAATCACAGGAAAAAGAAAGTAACGGAGTACAAGAGGGGGGAACATGTCTAAATGATGTAAGCAAGTAAATCAGATTTATTAACAATCTGTTCAGTTTGAGGTACGAAGTGTGGCACACAAACGAAGAAGCATGACCCCCAAACGACCACCTGACGAAATAAATTATGAACACATCACACAAATGGGCCTCCATTGTCCGTGAAACTAATGTAAAAATAAGAGAAAAAAAAACTGTTTATCATATAAGACAACTCAAACTGTGTTGATCGTTTATCTTTATCTTATAAGACATCTCAACTTGTGTTGACCGTTTATCTTATAAGACATCTCAATCTGTGTTGACTGTTTATCATATGAGACATTTCAACCTGTGTTGACCGTTTATCTTATAAGACATCTCAACCTGTGTAGACTGTTTATCATATGAGGCATCTCAAACTATGTTGACCGTTTATCTTATAAGACATCTCAATCTGTGTTGACTGTTTATCATATAAGACATCTCAACCTGTGTTGACTGTTTATCATATAAAACATCTCAAAATCTCTTGACTGATTATCATATAAGACAACTGAAACTGTGTTGACCGTTTATCACATAAGACAACTAGAACTGAAGTGACCGTTTATCATATAAGAAAACTCAAACTACGCTGACTGTTTATCATGCAAGACAACTCAAACTACGTTGACTGTTTAAAATGCAAGACAACTAAAACTGTGCTGACTGTTTATCATGCAAGAGAACTAAAACTGTGTTGACTGTTTATCATGAAAGACAACTCAAACTGTGCTGACTGTTTATCATGCAAGATAACTCAGACTGTAACTATAGCATCTGTTCCTAAAGCACATAAACTTGAAAGTCCTGGAGATAATGAAAAACAAACAGTAACAGAGCAAACCCTCGATTAAACGCCCTCCAAAGTTAATGAATTTCAGATTTAACGCCCTCCAAAGTTAATGAATTTCAGATTTAACGCCCTCCAAAGTTAATGAATTTCAGATTTAACAACCCCAAAAGCTAATAGATTTCAGATTTATCGGCCATCAAAGTTAATGGATTTCAGATTATCGGCCCTCAAAATTAATGGATTTCAGATTTAACGGACCTCAAAGTTAATGGATTTCAGATATAACGGCCCTCAAAGTTAATGGATTTCAGATTTAACGGCCCAAAAAGTTAATAGATTTCAGATTTATAGGCCCTCAAAGTTAATGGATTTCAGATTTATCGGCCCTCAAAGTTAATGGATTTCAGATTTAACGGCCCTCAAAGTTAATATATTTAAGATTTAAGGGCCCCCAAAGTTAATGAATTTAAGATTTAACGGCCCTCAAAGTTAATGGATTTCAGATTATCGGCCCTCAAAATTAATGGATTTCAGATTTAACGGACCTCAAAGTTAATGGATTTCAGATATAACGGCCTCCAAAGTTAATGGATTTCAGATTTAACAGCCCCAAAAGTTAATAGATTTCAGATTTATAGGCCCTCAAAGTTAATGGATTTCAGATTTATCGGCCCTCAAAGTTAATGGATTTCAGATTTAACGGCCCTCAAAGTTAATATATTTAAGATTTAAGGGCCCCCAAAGTTAATGAATTTAAGATTTAACGGCCCTCAAAGTTAATGGATTTCAGATTTAACGGCCCTCAAAGTTAACGGATTTCAGATTTAATGGCCCCAAACGTTAATAGATTTCAGATTTATCGGCCCCCAAAGTTAATGAATTTCAGATTTAACGGCCCTCAAAGTTAATGGATTTCAGATTTGACGGCCCCAAAAGTTAATAGATTTCACATTTATCGGCCATCAATGTTAATAGATTTCGGATTTAACGGCCCTCAAAGTTAATGGATTTCAAATTTAACGGCCCTCAAAGTTAATGGATTTCAGATTATCGGCCCTCAAAGTTAATGGATTTCAGATTATCAGCCCTCAAAATAAATGGATTTCAGATTATCGGCCCTCAAAGTTAATGGATTTCAGATTATCGGCCCTCAAAATTAATGGATTTCAGATTTAACGGCCCTCGAAGTTAATGGATTTCAGATTTAACGGCCCTCAAAGTTAATGGATTTCAGATTTATCGGCCCTCAAAGTTAATGGATTTCAGATTTATCGGCCCTCAAAATTAATGGATTTCAGATTTAACGGCCCTCAAAATTAATGGATTTCAGATTTAACGGACCCTACTAGAACCTGACTCTTCCTGAAGATCTCAAGTTGTCGTGTGGTCTTGTTGTACACAGAGCGTGTCTGTCTCTGTCTGTCTCGAGCTGTCGAGCTGTCATGTTTTACACAGAATGTGTCTGTTTCTGTCTGTCTCAAGCTGTCGAGCTGTTATGTTGTACACAGAATGTTTCTGTCTCTATCTGTCTCAAGCTGTCGAGTTGTCATGTTCTATACAGAATGTTTGTGTCTCTGTCTGTCTCAATGTGTCATGCTGTCGTGTTGTACAAAGAGTGTTTGTGTCTCTGTCTGAAGCTGTCATCCGGTCATGTTGTATATAGAACGTTTCTGTCTCTGTCTCAAGCTGTCGTGCTGTCATGTTGTATACAGAGTGTTTGTGTCTCTGTCTCATGCTGTCGTGGTGTATACAAAGTGTTTCTCTCTCTCTCTCTCATGCTGTCGTGGTGTATATAGATTGTTTCTCTCTCTCTCTCTCTCTCTCTCATGCTGTCGTGGTGTATACAGAGTGTTTCTCTCTCTCTCTCATGCTGTCGTGGTGTATATAGATTGTTTCTCTCTCTCTCTCTCTCTCTCTCATGCTGTCGTGGTGTATACAGAGTGTTTCTCTCTCTCTCTCATGCTGTCGTGGTGTATACAGAGTGTCTCTCTCTCTCACGCTGTCGTGGTGTATACAGAGTGTTTCTCTCTCTCTCTCTCTGCTGTCGTGGTGTATACAGAGTGTTTCTCTCTCTCATGCTGTCGTGGTGTATACAGAGTGTTTCTCTCTCTCATGCTGTCGTGGTGTATACAGAGTGTTTCTCTCTCTCTCTCTCTCATGCTGTCGTGGTGTATACAGAGTGTTTCTCTCTCTCATGCTGTCGTGGTGTATACAGAGTGTTTCTCTCTCTCTCTCTCATGCTGTCGTGGTGTATACAGAGTGTTTCTCTCTCTCATGCTGTCGTGGTGTATACAGAGTGTTCTCTCTCTCTCTCATGCTGTCGTGGTGTATACAGAGTGTTTCTCTCTCTCATGCTGTCGTGGTGTATACAGAGTGTTTCTCTCTCTCATGCTGTCGTGGTGTATACAGAGTGTTTCTCTGTCTCTCTCTCATGCTGTCGTGGTGTATACAGAGTGTTTCTCTCTCTCATGCTGTCGTGGTGTATACAGAGTGTTTCTCTCTCTCTCTCGCATGCTGTCGTGGTGTATACAGAGTGTTTCTTTCTCTCATGCTGTCGTGGTGTATACAGAGTGTTTCTTTCTCTCATGCTGTCGTGGTGTATACAGAGTGTTTCTCTCTCCCATGCTGTCGTGGTGTATAAAGAGTGTTTCTTTCTCTCATGCTGTCGTGGTGTATAAAGAGTGTTTCTCTCTCTCATGCGGTCGTGGTGTATAAAGAGTGTTTCTCTCTCTCTCATGCTGTCGTGGTGTATACAGAGTGTTTCTCTCTCTCATGCTGTCGTGGTGTATACAGAGTGTTTCTCTCTCTCATGCGGTCGTGGTGTATAAAGAGTGTTTCTCTCTCTCTCATGCTGTCGTGGTGTATACAGAGTGTTTCTCTCTCTCATGCTGTCGTGGTGTATACAGAGTGTTTCTCTCTCTCTCATGCTGTCGTGGTGTATACAGAGTGTTTCTCTCTCTCATGCTGTCGTGGTGTATACAGAGTGTTTCTCTCTCTCATGCGGTCGTGGTGTATAAAGAGTGTTTCTCTCTCTCTCATGCTGTCGTGGTGTATACAGAGTGTTTCTCTCTCTCATGCTGTCGTGGTGTATAAGAGTGTTTCTCTCTCTCATGCTGTCGTGGTGTATACAGAGTGTTTCTCTCTCTCATGCGGTCGTGGTGTATAAAGAGTGTTTCTCTCTCTCTCATGCTGTCGTGGTGTATACAGAGTGTTTCTCTCTCTCATGCGGTCGTGGTGTATAAAGAGTGTTTCTCTCTCTCTCATGCTGTCGTGGTGTATACAGAGTGTTTCTCTCTCTCATGCGGTCGTGGTGTATAAAGAGTGTTTCTCTCTCTCTCTCTCTCATGCTGTCGTGGTGTATACAGAGTGTTTCTCTCTCTCATGCGGTCGTGGTGTATAAAGTGTGTTTCTCTCTCTCTCTCTCTCATGCTGTCGTGGTGTATACAGAGTGTTTCTCTCTCTCTCTCTCTCATGCTGTCGTGGTGTATAAAGTGTGTTTCTCTCTCTCTCTCTCTCATACTGTCGTGGTGTATAAAGTGTGTTTCTCTCTCTCTCTCTCTCATGCCGTCGTGGTGTATACAGAGTGTTTCTCTCTCTCTCTCTCTCTCTCATGCTGTCGTGGTGTATACAAAGTGTTTCTTTCTCTCATGCTGTCGTGGTGTATACAAAGTGTTTCTTTCTCTCATGCTGTCGTGGTGTATACAGAGTGTTTCTTTCTCTCATGCTGTCGTGGTGTATACAAAGTGTTTCTTTCTCTCATGCTGTCGTGGTGTATACAAAGTGTTTCTTTCTCTCATGCTGTCGTGGTGTACACAGAGTGTTTCTCTTTCTCTCTCTCTCTCTCTCACTCTCTCGTGCTGTCGTGATGTATACAGAGTGTTTTTGTAATTTCTGAATTGCGACTTAATTCGTGAAATAACTTTGCAACCTTGACAATTCAAGTGACATTAAGTGATAGAGGAGTGAAAATAAACCCCACGGACTTAAATGTGACGCAGAAATTAGAACTTTCAGTTAACTGAGAAATTTAATCATCTCGGCATCATGTGTTTGTGAATTTTTGGGCGCGTAGAATCAGTTTCTGATATACATAGATCAAGCACCAAACTACGACATTTTTGTTTCAAATACTTTTGTTTTTAGTTCTAAATGTGATTCTGCAGTACACAACATAATAATAGTTGTCAGTTCTTATTTACACTCGATTTACCGGACTGTCAGCAGTTACGGACACTCATTCCTCTTATTACATGGTTAGATCGAGGGTTTACTGTACTGTTGTTTTTCTTTGTGCAGTTATAGCAAACAAGTGCATTATAACAGCACCTTATAGTGGCCCTTATGACGGCACTGAATCATATATATATACATATATATAAACTGTCATCATCATCATCATCATTATTATCTTCTTCTTCTTCAGCTTTTCGAGCCTTTAAGACTCGTTGATGCAGATAAAATTTGCCTCCAGTCCTCTCTATTCCTAATCTTCCCTCTCCACTTTGTGACACCAGTTTCTTTTATATCCTCTTCTATGTTGTCTTTCCATCTCTGTCTTGGGTCTATCCCTCGGTCTTGTTTCTCTCATCTCTTGTACATCCATAATTTTATTAGCTGTATTCTCTTCCATTCTTTCTACGTGGCCCAATCAGTGTAATCTATCTATCTATCTATCTATCTATCTATCTATCTATCTATCTATCTATCTATCTATCTATCTATCTATCTATCTATCTATCTATCTATCTATCTATCTATCTATCTATCTATCTGTCTGTCTGTCTGTCTGTCTGTCTGTCTATCTATCTGTCTGTCTTTTTGTCTGTCTGTCTTTACGAGTATATATATATATACATTCTTACATATGTATGTATGTATGTATGTATGTATGTATATATATATATATGCAATGAAAGCAGGGTTGTATATTTTGCCGGTCTATTCAATCTTGGCATTGTTTAATCCACATAAAGAATAGTTACACTGACAATATTTGAATCGTGCCCCGCCCCCTTCCTTTAGGCCATAGCTCAGTGTGCCCATGGCTGAAGACAATACTGACAGCAGAAAGCTGTAATTGCGAGAAATCCAATGAGAGGAGTTTAGTATTTATTTTTTAAATGTATAATGACGTTGTTTTTCAAATGATATTTCTTGTCTGTTCCACGTTTCTGTTTAATATGTCAGTGCAGGATGATAAATGATGTTCAGTTGTATTTCATGATATTCTTTACCTGTAATGTTTAATGTTTGCTGTCCTCAGTGACAATGATATTCAGTCAATCCTCTCTCCTCTCTGGCGACTACAGTTGTTTTCCCGTAGGCGATTCATAAAGCAACTCTTGAGTGGACTTGGCACGGCCATGAATTTGTGTGGATGCTGTTTCCAAGTATTTTACTTCTATAAATCTGTCTGTAATGTATTTTACGTGTCTGTATTCCATTTATTTTACTTGTCTTGTTTCAGGGTATTTTATCTGTTGTGTTTGATGCATTTTATGTGTCTGTCTGTGTATATATATATATATATATATATATATATATATATATATATATATCATATATATATATTACTTGTCTGTATTATATATATTTTATATATTGTCCGTATTATATATATATATATCTCACACAATCTCCGAGAAAAACTATAAGCTGTTGCGCACTCCCACACTCGCCTCCTCCTCCGTTTGGTCTGTCTTCTAATTTTATCTGTTCCAAACCCTCCGAAACCTTCTTGGCAGCCCCCCCCTCCCAAAATAAGGAAAATCCATGGGCGCCAAAGAAATGCATCGCCTAGTCAGCCTTTTCATATGACGTGCTTGTCTGCAGTATTTTGTAGGACCTGCTTGTCTGTAGTGTTATTTTACTTTTACTGTCTTTTCGTGTATCTGACTTGATTATATATGCGTGCAGGAAACTCTACTGTAGAGAGCGGAACAACAACACAACTCCTTCAGATCATCAGAGGAAGTATTTCGGCCCTGACATTCTAAGGGAGGTGTGCCCCTTTGGGTCATGACTCCCAGAGGTCTTGTGAATTGTTTCTTTTTTTTTTTTTTCGTCCCGGGATTGAACCCATGATCTTCCAGTTGGCTCTTTGAAGTGCATCTTTAGCGATTTAGCTACGGAGGACTGGTACTGGTTGTGACAAACGAAATTATTTATGTCCTCAATGCTTGTTTCGCATACTCCACGGCCAGCATGAGGCCTTTTCTGCTACTCTGAAAGGCTTTTCAGTGCCCTTGCTCTTGCGTGTCCCTTTATGCCCAGCTACTTACATAGGTCATATGCTGATGTTGCTACGAATCCTCTCGCTCCCACTTCTACAGCTATCACTTTTGCCCTGACTCCTGCCTCCTGCCTCAGTTGCTTGGTCAGATCATTGTGCTTCTCACATTTGAATAGACGTTTTTGTTTCGTACGGAACCGTAAGCTATTATTAGTTGCTGTTTTTCCATATATATATATCTTATCTTATATCTTATATCTTATATCCTTCCCGTGCCGTTAGACGTCACATAGGGCTCGCAAAGTAGTTCGCCAATTTTTCCTGTCTTCGGCGAGTCTTTCAACCTCAACAAAGGATTTTATGCCTGTTAACTTGGCCTCTTTTAATAATGTCCTCTTCAGAGTTTCACGCGGTCTGCCCCTTTTTCTTCGGCCTGTTGTGTTCTACTTGATAGCTTGTTTTGGGATTCTCTGCTCATTTCTTCTCATCAAGTGACCAACATATGTCAATCTCCTTTTCCTGATCACCCGTGAGACTGGTTGTTGTTCAGTCATCTGTCTTATCTCTGCATTGTTCTTGAATTCATTCCACTTGATGCCGAGTATTTTCCTTAGGCATTTGTTTTCAAAAGAGTCTAATTTCTTTTCTATTTCTTTAGTTGTTTTCCAGCTTTCGCATGCATAAATGAGGGTGGATATTACATTTGAATTGAATAGTCTTAACTTGGTTTTTGTGCTTATAACTTTTGAATTCCATATGTTCTCAAGATTCTTGAAGATTGATGCTGCTTTTGCAATTCTGATCCTAACTTCCTTTCTAGTGTCACCATCCTGGTCTATGTAGCTGCCAAGGTATGCAAATTGATTGACTTCTTCAATATCTGTCCCTTCTATGTGTATTTTTCCATTTTGATTGATAGGAATTTTCATTATTTTTGTTTTGTCCTTGTTAATTTCAAGTTCTATTTTGCTAGCCAGTGAAGATAGGCTATCTGTTTTTTCTTGCATGGAATTCACATTATTACTGATAAGAGTTATGTCATCATCAAAATCAAGATCTTCTAGTTGGGTCCCATGTACCCAGTCAATACCTGTATTACCTGTGCAGCATTTTGTCATTATGAAGTCTATTGTAATCCCAAAAAGTAAAGGAGACAGTATACATCCTTGTTTCACGCCTGTTTCAATCTGTATTCACTCATCCCTTCTTCTGTCTTGACTGCACAACCATATCCATTGTATAAGTCCTTAATGATGTTGACAATTTTAGATGGTATTCCATATAGACATAAAATTCTCCATAATGAATCTCTGTGTATGCTATCAAATGCCTTCTTAAAATCTATGAAATTCAGTATTAATGGTTTCTGCTTTTAAATATGTTCTTCATGTATTATTCTGAGAGTAAAGATCTGGTCGAGACAGCCTCTCCCTTTTCGAAATCCTGCTTGTTCTTCTCCCATTGCAGTATCCACTATATCTTTGAGTCTATTCAAAATGACCTTGCAAAATACTTTTGACACAAATGATATTAAGGTTACTCCTCTCCAGTTGTTACAGTCACTAAGGTTGTCCTTTTTTGGCATTTTAACAATGATTCCCTTTTTCCAATTAGAAGGACCTTTTCTTCTTTCCAAATCTTGTTAAACATTCTCTGTAGTTGTCTCATGTTGTCACTATTGATATCTTTTAGCATCTCGGCTGTTATTTCATCTTCACCTGCAGCTTTGTTGTTAGCCATTAAATTCACTGCTGTTTCAATTTCATGCAATTTAATTTCATCTAGATTGACATTTAGTTGTGGGGCTGGTAAGTCAGTTTCAAGGTTTAACAATTCTTTTGGGTGTGGTCGATTGAGTATTTCTTGGAAGTGTTCAGCCCATCTTTGCTTTTGATCTTTATTTGATGTTAATAGTGTTCCAGTTTTGCTAAGGATTGGTCTTTCTTTAGATGTAATAGTACCTGTTAGCCTTTTTTGTATGTTATATAAAGTTTTGCTGTCTCCTGTTTTTGCTGCTTTTTCTACCTCTTTCGCCATATTGTCTATGTATTCTCTTTTATCCCTTCTAGCTGAACTTTTTACTTTCTTGTCTATGTCTTTGTATTTTGCTTTTGCCGAATCTCTTTCATGATCTGCTTTTGCATTCAACATGTTTAATTTGACTGCTCGTCTTTCATGTATATACTTCCATGTTTTATCTGATATCCATGCTTTTCTATTTGTTTTTTCCAATCCAGCGCTTACTTTTGCTGCTGTGATTATGGCTGTGCTGTAAGAATTCCATAACTCATCTATACCTATATATATACCTATATATATATATAACTCATCTATACCTATATATATATATATATATATATATATATATATATCAGTCAATTAGTCTAAAGAAAACAAAACAGTGTGGTCATTCAAAAAGACAATAACATACTGAAGACCATACTAGAAGGAAAGGTGAAAGAAAGAAGAGCAACAGATAGGCAGATTTTAGATGGGAATGATTGACAGTATGCAGCCTTGTTGAGTACACCATCAATGCGAGGGAGTGAGGGAAGTGGAGATCTATATACCGGCAAGCTTCTTGCTGTAGAAGGCGCATGATGATGATGAATCTTCTCCGCTGTCACTTGCTTGTTACACTTCGCAATGTAGTTTTGGAAAGTAAATCAGAGTTCTTGATTCATGGATTGCTAGCACCAACAGGGTAGCTACCCCAGCTACACTGCCCTTTCCTACAACCCACTTGGTCAGTCTCCTTGTAGTTCAGCATGTAACCTGATGATTTCAGAAAATGTGAAGAAAGAAAGTTAATGCTTTCAGGTCTTGTAGATTTTTCTCGGGTCATAAATTTATCTCCCCTTGCATTAGAAATAACCCAGTTTCGTAACCATATATTTAAGGTAATGAGGTAAAAGCTAAAATTACCGTTTCCATGCCATTAAGGCATATTGGGGATACGGTGTTAGGCCCGTATTTCCCGTGACCTTCGGCGCATGAAAGTGTCGGTACAACGCCTGACCGCATTTACCTTTCCAGATTTCTCTGGTGCCAAGTGTCAGAAAATGGGTGGACCCCAGGGTCGTTTATAGTGTGCGCCAGAAAACAAAATCCCACTGCTGGGATTTGAACTCGGTATCACTGGATTAGTGAACCGAGCGCCTGACCACTCAGCTAACCAGGCGGTCAGCAGAAAGATTTATGGCTCAGAGCTAGAAATAACTTGACGTATTTATGAAAGATCCAAAAAGCTTTACTCATTTCTGTAAGTGGAGAACACGTCTGAAAGTTTTCTGCTTTCGCTAGTTAGAATACATGTAAACAGGCGACGAATTGTTCATCAAATAAAATGTTTTTATTTGATCTTTAAAAGTCTGATTCAGTGAGTTATTCTTTTTATCTGTTTTCGGCATTGGGCCTCCTTTCAAGTCAGATAACAGATGTGGACTCTCATTCCAGCCAGACAATAGCTGTGGACCTCCTTTCCAGCCAGATAGCAGCTGTGGACCTCCTTTCCAGCCAGATAGCAGCTGTGGACCTCCTTTCCGGCATGAGAGCTACTATGGTACATCATTTCTAGCCAGAGAGCAGGTATGGAATCTCTTTCTAACCAGATAAGAGGAGTGAACTCCCTTTCCAGCCAGAGAAAAGCTGTGGACCCCTTCTCCGGCCTGAGAGCTACTGCATACCTCCTTTCTAACCAGAGAGCAGCTGTGGAATATCTTTCTAGCCAGAGAACAGCTGTGAATTTCATTTCTAGCCAAAGAACAGCTTTGAACCCGTTTTCCGGGTTGAGAGCTTCTGTGTACATCCTTTCTAGCCAGAGAACAGCTGTGAACTCCCTTTCCAGCCAGAGAACAGCTGTGGACCAATTTTCAAGCCAGAGAACAGATGTGGACCCCCTTTCCAGCCAGAGAACAGATGTGGACCCTTTCCAGCCAGTGAACAGATGTGGACCCCCTTTCCAGCCAGAGAACAGATGTGGACCCCCTTTCCAGCCAGAGAACAGCTGTGGACCCCCTTTCCAGCCAGAGAACAGCTGTGGACCCCGTTTCTAGCCAGAGAACAGATGTGGACCCCCTTTCCAGCCAGAGAACAGATGTGGACCCCCTTTCCAGCCAGAGAACAGATGTGGACCCCCTTTCCAGCCAGAGAACAGATGTGGACCCACTTTCCAGTCAGAGAACAGCTGTGGAATCTCTTTACAGCCAGAGAACTGCTATGGAATCTCTTTCTAGCCAGAGAACAGCTGTGGACTCCATTTCTAGCCAGAGAACAGATGCTGACCTCCTTTCCAGCCATAGAACAGCTGTGGACCTCCTTTCCAGCCAGATAGCAGCTGTGGACCACCTTTCCGGCCTGAGAACTACTGTGTACCTCCTTTCTAGCCAGAGGACAGCTGTGGAATCTCTTTTTAGCCAGAGAGCAGATGCTGACCTCCTTTCCAGCCAGAGAACAGCTGTGGAATCTCTTTACAGCCAGAGAACAGCTGTGGAATCTCTTTCTAGCCAGAAAACAGCTGTGGACCCACTTTCTAGCCAAAGAACAGCTGTGGACCCTCTTTCTAGCCATAGAAAACCTGTGGACCCCCTTTCTAGCCAGAGAACAGATGTGGACTCCTTTTCTAGCCAGAAAACAGATGTGGACTCCTTTTCTAGCGACAGAACAGCTATGGACCTCCTTTCTAGCCAGAGAACAGTTGTCGACTCCTCATTATAAAATCAAGCACTAAAGAGAGCCAAGATCACGATTAGAATTTCTATGTAGAGCCCATCCGTTTGTGAATCCATGGATCATAAAAATCCTTTTGGTTGACGCAATGAAGGTCTATGGACCCCACGTTAAGAACCACTGGTTCTTATTATTTGCTATAAAAGATTTATTGCAGTAGCTTTGAATGAATTTATGATTTAGTTTTGGTACTCGTATAAACAAAAACCGGTGTTGTAAAGCAAACTTCAGGTCCAGGTACGTACAGTAAAGTCCAGGCCCCATTCTCCACTGGGGGAGGCGGCATCCAGACTTGAGGACATATTCTACAGATCCGTACTCTTTACAGAGACATGCGAGCTCAAACGTTACCAGAGCGAAAGATCATTGATAGAAACTAGACTGCAGGTGAAAGACTCCTGCTAACAATGGGATTCATGGAGGCCAGCCGTTTCCTTGTCTAGATCGAAACAGGAGTTCTGGCCCAGGGATACTGCTGTGGGGGTTCCTGATGTCAGGATGTTCTGTCATTGGAATATTGTGACACCGGCGTCTAAAGGCCATGTACAGGTTTAATTGACTGGGCGTATGAAAATGAAATACTACTACTACTACTACTACTACTATTAC
The DNA here is from genome assembly GCA_009760885.1 of Achatina immaculata. Taxonomy (NCBI): domain Eukaryota; kingdom Metazoa; phylum Mollusca; class Gastropoda; order Stylommatophora; family Achatinidae; genus Lissachatina; species Lissachatina immaculata. The sequence goes on from CM019696.1 coordinate 32,122,998, forward strand.
TACTACTACTACTACTAGTACTACTACTACTACTACTACTAATACTTCTACTACTACTACTACATCCATTGCTACTACTACTACTACTACTACTACTACTACTAAATTAAGTGCTACTACTACTACTAGTATTACTACTACTAGTGCTACCACTACTACTAAATCCACTGTTGCTACTACTACTACTAGTATTTCTACTACTAATATTACTACTACTCCTACTAAATCCACTGCTGATACTGCTGCTACTACTACTACTACTACTACTACTACTACTACTACTAATACTGCTACTAAATTTACTGCTACTACTGCTACTACTACTACTACTATAACTAATACTACTACAAGCACTACTACTACTAATAATAATAATAATAATAATAAATAATAGCATGAAAAAGGAGTGGAAACAGAGTATAGAAGGGGCAGATTCTTCAGTTAGAAGTGGAAAGCACTTTACAAGCTCAGAACTTTTATCTTCTAACTTCTAGACGTCTCTCTCTCTCTCTCTCTCTCTCTCTCTCTCTCTCTCTCTCTCTCGTCCTTGAATCATTAACTTAAATTCTGATTTCCACGTTTGTTTACCTGTATCTTGGTTTCGCCTTGTTGGTTCCTGCGCACATACGGGCTTTTATCTTCTTGAGACAGTCAGTGAAACAAATTGACAATTACCACAGCCAAACAGTCTAAGGGAAGCAATCCAATCGCGAAAGCTGCTTAAAAGGGGGATAAATCAACAGAGGTAGCTAAATCTCGGAATAGAGAGGTCTTCGTGTGTCCACTCAAAGAGACTTCTGTTTGGGAGTTGACAAATGTGGGTCGCTGGTGAGAGTTGGTTTGTCAAATTGTTTACAGCTTATCGTTCGTTCATAATGGGGAAGGGGTTCAAATAAATGACATACAGAAAGACTGAAATAGAGTGCCATATAAAAGGATTGAAATGAAGAAGGCGTGATATATATAGAAAGTGTGGAATGTGACTTATGGAAGGGCTGAGGTCAAAGTGTCATCTTGGCAGGTGCCCTGATCAACATGCCCTTTGGTTAAACAAAAGCGTCGTTATTTTTTAACTAAACGAGATGCCCGAGGCCTGCCCTGCACATTGAATGCCCGGGGGCATGGTCCACGTCTCATTACGGGTGGACCCGGTTTGCAGTACCACCGGGTCACGGCCTGTTGTTTTCGTCATCTTAAAAAAAATAAAAATGAGTCACAGACAGATATGAGTGACATATGGGACTAGAATATAGAGGTGACATGTAGAATGACTGAAACATATGAGCAGTGGCACATAGAATGATTGAAATATTGAAGGAGTGACAAGTAGGACTAAAGTATAGTAGTAACTTATAGAAGAATTGAAATATTGAAGGAGTGACAAGTAGGACTAAAGTATAGTAGTAACTTATAGAAGAATTGAAATATTGAAGGAATAACGTATAGAAGGAATAACGTATAGAAGGACTGAAATGTAGAATAAGTCACATATAGAACGAGTGTCATTTAGAAGTACTAAAATATAGAAGTGACATATATAAGGACTAAAATATAGAAGTGACATATAGAAGGACTAAAATATAGAAGTGACATATAGAAGGACTAAAATATAAAAGTGACATATAGAAGTACTAAAATATAGAAGTGACATATAGAAGGATTGAAATATTGAAGAAGTGACATATAGAAGGACTAAAATATAAAGGTGACTTATAGAAGGAGAGAAATATTGAAGAATTGACATATAGAAGGACTAACATATGGAAATAACACATAGAAGGATTGAAATATTGAAGAAGTGATATATATATAAAGACTGAAATATAGACTGTCACACATGGAAGGAGTGACATAACGAGAGAGTAAAAAAATCGGAGTCGAAATGCAACGGAGTGATATGAATACTGCTACAACGAGGTAGTTGCACATCCTAGTTTAATGTATAGATCAGATGATTATGAACATAATCATCAGATTTATGTATTAGAGAAATTTTTTAATGTGATAAGAACAAGCGCGAAAACTACAGAGGAATATCATAACTACAAAATATTATCTATTATACTTTTAAAAATATAGATTGAACAAGAACATACTGGTATACTGTCAAGCAGGTTTTAGGATCAATCACAGGCCAAATATTTTATCTACATCAAAGAGCAGAACTGGGAATATGAAAAAAGAAGGACATTTTCATTGACTTCAAAAAAAGCTAATGACAGCATAGCTAGAGGGACAGCTCATGGAAAATTGTGCAAGAATCTGAGATACCTAATAAATTAATCCATTTGACCAGAATATGTATAGAGGACGCACAGAATATAGTAATATATAAAGGAAGAAAGTCAGAACCCTTCTATATAAGGACTGGTTTAAAGAAGGTGATGCATTATCTCCATTACTATTCAACCTAGTACTAGAAAAGGTAATAAAAAAAGCGAAAGAAGAAAGCAATACAGAAAAACAACTAAAATACTAGGACACGCTGATGACATCGACCTAGTGGGGGAAATTATGCCATAACTCATCAATACCTGCATACAAATGAGATATGTTGCACTAAAAGTGGGCTTGACCATTAACCAAGACGAGACAGAGTATATGAAGATATCAAGAGACTAGAGGCAGAATGATCCAGATTATATAAATGTTGGAGATATGATTATTAGTACAGCAGAAACATACACATATCTAAGCACAACCTCCAACAGAAGCACCATAATAGGCGAGGAAAGTAACATCAGAGTACAGATAGGGAATAAAATATACCTCGCCTTGCAACATCTGTTAAAGTCCAAAATCCTGTCCCAAAGGACCAAAATAACAATCTACAAAACTATAATAAAATCAGCTGTCATGTATGGATCAACAACGAAAAATGAACAATTGCAGATATTTGAGAATCAAGATCATAAGACGAATCTTTGGGCCCATAAAGGATGCCAAGAGTGAAGAATTCAGAGCTAGAAAGAACACTGAACTGAACAGCTTATTTAAATCACAACACATTATAAATGTCTTGAAACTGAACAGACTGCTCTGGTTGGGGCATGTAGAAAGAATGGAAGAGAACAGACAAACGAAAATGATGTATGATGAGGGAAACAAGACCAAGGGGTAGACCAAGACAGAGATGGAAAGACAACATAGAAGAAGATAAAAAGTAAATTTGTGTCACCAACTGGAGAGAGAAGATTAGGAATAGAAAAGAATGGAGGCGAACTTTATCTGCAGCAGCGAGACTTAATGGCTCGGAAAACTAAACTGAAAATAGAAGAAGATCAGATGATTATGGACGTGGTTTATTTGATCTGCTTGATCATATCAGAGCTTTAGAAGTACAGAAAGATCTCTACTTACACCAAGGCAATCAACAAGGTGAAACATAATGGAATTATTAAAATTCTTAAATACATCAATATAGGCGGCAAACATCTGAGGATTGTAAAACATCTATATTGGGAGCAAGAAGCAGCATTTCGAGTTGAAAATAGAACTGGAAAATATCAACCGATAAAACAAAGGGTGCGACAAGGATGTGTAGTATCTCCAGACCTTTATTCTCTGTACAGCGAGAATATTCTAAGAACGATCATCACAGAACCAGGCATAAAAATTGGAGGATACAATATTAACAACCTTCGGTATGCTGACGACACAGTACTGATAGCTGAGAACCATCAAGACCTAAAAAATCTCTTGGATAAAGTCGCCAAAGAAAATGAACAGAAGGGCCTTACTTTGAACATCAAAAAGACAGAGACTATGGTTATATCTAAGAAACAGAATCCACCAGCATGCAGTATAAAATTAAACGGAACTATTCTAAAGCAGGTGCAGAAATTCAAATACCTTGGATCAGTAATAACTTCAGATGGGAAATGCAGAACAGAAATTAGGAAAAGAATAGGCCAAGCAAAGACTGTATTTCAGAGAATGAGAAATATAGCCAATACATCCTTTTCAATGAATGTTAGAAAACATTCATTGAAAAGGATGTATTGGCTGTATTTCTCATTCTCTGAAATGCAGTCTTTGCTAAATGCTATATTGAAACCATCTTGTTATATGGAAGTGAATCATGGACAATAGGCAAGTCTGCACAAAAATCATTGGAAGCAACAGAAATGTGGTTTATTAGAAGAATGTTGCGAATACCCTGGACTGCAAAAATAACTAATGAAGAATGTATGAGAAGAGCTGGAGAGACAAAAAACCTTGTCAAAAAGATAAGAGAGAGACAATGTACTTTCATAGGACATGCAATGAGAAGAGGGGGCATTGAAAATATTATAACAACAGGAAAAATAGAAGGAAGAAGATCAAGAGGAAGACCAAAAGAAATGATACTGGACAGGCTGATGGGATGGTGTGAGAGGAGATCACAACTGAACTGATGGCCTGCATGAAGGTTCGTGTACTCTGGACAAGCATAATAGCCACCGCCAGTCGGTAAAATACTACATGTCGTTAATAGGTTAGGGTTAGAGTTTAGGGTTAGTATTAGGTATTCGATGATAAATAACTTCATAGAAGAAGAAGTGAAAGAAGCCAGGGCTGAATTTGCTGCAGCTGAAGTAGTACTCCTTTTGTTGAATGCGACTCTGTGCTATTTTAAGCATTTACTGTCTTTACTGCAACACTAAGACTCAGAAACGTTACATAGATATACACCGTGCTCCTGTATACTAACATAGATATACACCGTGTAACTGTATACTAACATAGATATACACCGTGTAACTGTATGCTAACATAGATATACACCGTGCTCCTGTATACTAACATAGATATACATCGTGTAACTGTATACTAACATAGATATACAGCGTGTAACTGTATACTAACATAGATATACAGCGTGTAACTGTATACTAACATAGATATACACCGTGTAACTGTATACTAACATAGATATACACCGTGTAACTGTATACTAACATAGATATACACCGTGTAACTGTATACTAATATACACCGTGTAACTGTATACTAACATAAATATACATCGTGTAACTGTATGCTAACATAGATATACACCGTGTAACTGTATACTAACATAGATATACATCGTGTAACTGTATGCTAACATAGATATACACCGTGTAACTGTATACTAACATAGATATACATCGTGTAACTGTATACTAACATAGATATACACCGTGTAACTGTATACTAACATAGATATACACCGTGTAACTGTATACTAACATAGATATACAGCGTGTAACTGTATACTAACATAGATATACAGCGTGTAACTGTATACTAACATAGATATACACCGTGCTCCTGTATACTAACATAGATATACATCGTGTAACTGTATACTAACATAGATATACACCGTGCTCCTGTATACTAACATAGATATACACCGTGCTCCTGTATACTAACATAGATATACACCGTGCTCCTGTATACTAACATAGATATACATCGTGTAACTGTATACTAACATAGATATACACCGTGCTCCTGTATACTAACATAGATATACATCGTGTAACTGTATACTAACATAGATATACAGCGTGTAACTGTATACTAACATAGATATACAGCGTGTAACTGTATACTAACATAGATATACACCGTGCTCCTGTATACTAACATAGATATACACCGTGTAACTGTATACTAACATAGATATACACCGTGTAACTGTATACTAACATAGATATACACCGTGTAACTGTATACTAACATAGATATACACCGTGTAACTGTATACTAACATAGATATACACCGTGTAACTGTATACTAACATAGATATACACCGTGTAACTGTATACTAACATAGATATACACCGTGTAACTGTATACTAACATAGATATACACCGTGTAACTGTATACTAACATAGATATACACCGTGTAACTGTATACTAACATAGATATACACCGTGTAACTGTATACTAACATAGATATACACCGTGTAACTGTATACTAACATAGATATACACCGTGTAACTGTATACTAACATAGATATACACCGTGTAACTGTATACTAACATAGATATACACCGTGTACCTGTATACTAACATAGATATACACCGTGTACCTGTATACTAACATAGATATACACCGTGTAACTGTATACTAACATAGATATACACCGTGTAACTGTATACTAACATAGATATACACCGTGTAACTGTATACTAACATAGATATACACCGTGTAACTGAATACTAACAACAGCCTAGGCGAACATTAACAAGACCACTACATTGTTACGATGCTGTACCTCAACACCTTCACAGCATCGGCTGCAAAAACAAACAAAGAAACAAATAAAAAAAACACCAGTTCGCAGTTACAGAGATGTAGCAGAAGGCAGCACAAGACAAGACAAAACAAGTTATCAGTTTATAAATACATAATTTATCTTCATGTATTATGGGGGTTTTTTGTTATTGTTGGTGGGAGGGAGGTTAGGAGAAAGAGGAAGGAGAGGTAGAAAAGTTGGAACACGGGGGACACGTTGATGGCTTGCCCTGTGGAAATGGGTACCTGACTTCTTCTGGAGTTGGGGAAGGAAAGGCGGCCAGGCATGATACTGACCATATCACCCTCTAGTGTGCTGACAGGTCAAGGAAAATATGGGCACTAATACCACACCCCTATGTGCCTTTAAGGCATGACAAGATTACCGTTACCTTTTACCTGATCGCAGACAATACTCAGTACACATAATTATATTTCTTTCCATCTATCTATATATCTCTGTTAACTTCACACAGCTCACAAGCAGATAGTCAGTACTTCTTTCCATCCATCTATAGATCTCTGTTAACTTCACACAGCTCACAAGCAGATAGTCAGTACTTCTTTCCATCTATCTATAGATCTCTGTTAACTTCACACAGCTCACAAGCAGATAGTCAGTACTTCTTTCCATCCATCTATAGATCTCTGTTAACTTCACACAGCTCACAAGCAGATAGTCAGTACTTCTTTCCATCTATCTATAGATCTCTGTTAACTTCACACAGCTCACAAGCAGATAGTCAGTACTTCTTTCCATCCATCTATAGATCTCTGTTAACTTCACACAGCTCACAAGCAGATAGTCAGTACTTCTTTCCATCTATCTATATATCACTGTTAACTTCACACAGGCTTACAAGCAGATAGCCAATACTTCTTTCCATCTATCTATAGATCTCTGTTAACTTCACACAGCTCACAAGCAGATAGTCAGTACTTCTTTCCATCCATCTATATATCTCTGTTAACTTCACACAAGCTTACAAGCGGATAGCCAATACTTCTTTCCATCTATCTATAGATCTCTGTTAACTTCACACAAGCTTACAAGCAGATAGCCAATACTTCTTTCCATCTATCTATATATCACTGTTAACTTCACACAGCTCACAAGCAGATAGCCAATACTTCTTTCCATCTATCTATATATCTCTGTTAACTTCACACAGGCTTACAGGCAGATAGCCAATCTTTTTTTTTTTTGCAAGTTTTGCAGAATTGAGAAAATATGTCAGAATTATTTTGTTGTTGTTGCAAATCTACGTTAGGCAACAGCTGAATAATTTATAAGGTTGTGTTTCTTCTGTTGAAAAGTTGCTGAATTTTTAAATCAGTTTTTAGCCGTAGACAAGGTTGTCAGACCTTGGGAGAATTTCCGACGCTTTATTAAGCTGAGGTGCTAATCCGCAGTTTCTGTGCCAGAAGTATTTATGATGAAGTAGGATGATGATAAATCTTGGCAGAATGAAAACTTATCTCTCCCTGCTAGCGAGTGAACAAAGTTTAGTGATCAGAACTGTTGAATAGTAAAGTATTGTCTCAGTGTAATATGGTTCAAGTACTTAATGTACTTCGGTGTATGGGTGTGTGGAATTACCCATTTGATTACAGAGTCATTAACTTAGGTCAGTTGCTTAATTTAATTTGGTCTATAAATGCATAGAGGTGCGCATGCAGATATATATACAATCATTATTGTGGATCAAATAATTAATGTATTGTGATCTATTGCGGATTAAACAGAGAAAAATTAAATATTTTGGATACATTAAACCTCATGAGAATTTATAGAAGACCGTCTTAGAAGGGTACAAGATAGGAAAAAGAAAGAGAGGAAGATCAAGGCGAAGACGGCTGCAAGACATCGTTTATAATCTGCAAATGGATGCATCAGCAGCAGGGCATCTTGCTTACAACCGAAAGGCCTACAGTATATACACTTTGTATATATATTCTATATACATACAAATATTATACAGGTCAAATAATACAGGCTAATTATATTATTATTATTATTATTATATATTATCAAATTATACAATATTATACAGACTAAATATTTTATCTACATCAAAGAGCAGAAAACTACTTGGAATATGGAATAGAAGTACATTATATCTTCATTGACGTCAAGAAAGTCTACAACTGCATAGATAGGAGCAGCTTATGGAACATTATGAAAGAATTTGAAATATCTAATAAATGAATAAATCTGACCAGAATATGTATGGAAGATGAACAACATATAGTAATATATAAGTATAAAGGAAGAAAGTCAGAACCCTTCTCTATAAGAACTGGTTCAAAACAAGGTGATACATTATCTCCATTACTATGCAATCTAGTACTAGAAAAAGTAATCAGAAAAGTGAAAGAAGAAAGCAATGCAGAAGAACAAGCTAAAATACTAGGATACACTGATGACATCGACCTGGTGGGGGAAACTATGCAAGAAGTCATCAATACCTGCATACACCTGAGAGATGTAGCGCTAAAAGTAGGCTTGACCATTAATCAAGATAAGACAGAGTATATGAAGATATTAAGGGACCAGAGCCAGAATATTCCAGATGATATAAATGTTGGAGATATGATTATTAGGAAAGCAGAAACATACAAATATCTAGGCACAACCTTCAACAGACGCAACATAGTAATGGAGGAAATTAAAATCAGAGTACAGACAGATAATAAAATATACTTTGCCTTGCAACACCCCGTAACCAAAACACCAAATTAACAATCTACAAAACTATAATAAGACCAGCCTTCATGTACGGATCATAAACGTGGAGTACGATAAAGAATGATGAATAAAACAATTGCAGATCTTTCAGAACAAGATCCTAAGAAGAATCTTTGGGCAGATAAAGCATACCACCAGTGGAAAAGTGAGAGCTAGAAAGAACACTGATCTGTCTAACCAACAGTCATACAGTTTCAGTGCTGACCATGCTCATGAATTCAAGATTACACGTGGACATTGAAGGTCAGCGTGTGCTACCAACAGATGACCAGAGGTCAGCCAAAGGTCAGCTTTGTACCATTGTACGTAGGAAATTCCATCAACGTAACATCACGTACGCCAAAGCTCGGCCAACCAGCATTTGTAGAGCATCGCATTAACGTCGTGGACGTAAATAGTTAAATCATGGACAGTGGGTCGAGAAATGGACACGTAAAGTTACGTCGAGGATATGGAGGGAGAAGAGGTATGAAAGAAGCTCATGGTGGAGGTGAAAGAATAATTTTCCGCCATACAGCCGATGCCATGTAAGCTCTGACAAGTTTTTTTTTATTCTTTGTGAGAAAAATCCTATTAAGAGTTTCACAATTATTTATAGTGGTGTCCACGAACTTGTGCTATGGTAGAAAAACTTGTGCTCAAACTGAATGAATCACCTGATCTGACGGTCAGACATTTAAAGGTCAAGGTATAACAGGATTTTAGTGGTCTTGTTCCTTCTGTCTGTACTGTTTGTGTGTACAGTGTATTAATGGGGCTTTACTTAGGCCGTATCGTATCGTAGTGATCATGTACGCACGTGAATAACAGGGTAGACTTTCATCTTGATCTTCGTGAGCTGAGGTTACTGGACTAGTTATACACAGAATCCCAGCTCTCACTCTCACTTGTTGGATTAGTTAAACACTGGTCCAGACATACTTCTCATCCAGGCTCTTCAAAACCTCACGTTGACGACAACTGGTACAGATAGTCAAGTAAATCCTGGGTAACGGTGACTTGGAACATTTGTTGATGGAAGGATGATAATGCTGATGAAGATAACATTAAATCTGACTGCCAGCTGGTTATACCTGCCATGTGACCAGTCCATTCATACGTACAACTGCAGTACAACTATAACGTTCATATGTTTCACGAAGACATCACACCGCACAAAAAACGTCCACAAAGTTCCACATTCAAACCACAACTGACCCCACGCTTTGTCCCCACAATTTCCTGTCACGGAAGATCTCAACAGGAGAAAATTCAAAAAGAAAAACCCATAATAATGCCCTTACTAACAAGCCAACAGTTTTTACATGAATACTGCTACAGAGGATGTATTCAGTACAAAGCACCCGGAGTAACTAGTACAATCACAGGCAACGCTGAGTCGAACCAAGCATGTCCAGCAAACAGCAGACATTTACCAACACCAGTAAACAGCAACACCGTGTCCTTGCAAGACATAACTAGCCCGATTCGGCGGGCAGTCATTACAGGTCAGGATCTAGTGTCAGAAAGAGAGAACTTCAGCAAAATTTGCGCTGGTCGCACAACGAGATAAACACCTATGGATATATTTTAGGATCTCTAATATTAATATAATGTCTACTTAAAAAGTTTTTTTTGTATTCCGTACACAACTGGGAAGGGGGGGGGGTGTAGGGAATAGATAAGCAAATAGTTACCTGGGTTGGTTGGCAACCCTAAGAGTAGGAATAATAGTTCATTTACCAGTCAATTTTCAGAGGTGCGCAACTCTGAGACAAAATCGTCTTACTGGTCCAGTATATAAAGAATACATGATAGAATTTTGATCGGTCGGGATCTGTACACTGAGCGGATCGGGGGAGGTCATGTTATCGTTCGAGCGCGTATGAGAGTGTATTTTGTCTATGGATAAAGATGCAAGTGTTAGATTAATATTTGGACTTATATTTCTGTCATGTGGACGCGTGCAAGGCTATGATGTCGGCTCCTCCGATCCATCCCGACCCACTTAGCTATGATTAGGATAACTGAAGGGTACATGAACGATTAGAATAACTGAATGGTACATGAACAATTACAATTCTAGTGTAATATAGTTGTCAATGTAAGATTTAGAGGTTTTTGGTATTGTACAATGATAGCTCATGTGTGCACGTATTGCTGAAATTCATGAATATGTATGTTGCAACAATTATTGCCAGTTAGTTCCTCATTATCATTTGTGTAATACATCAGATGTTCAATCATTTAATGATTGAAGATTAGAGTTTTTGCACTATTATGTACAAGGGGTTAAAACTGATTCTTTATAACTTCCACCGTCGATCAAGATAATCTAGGAATCTGAATATTTAAGGAAATCATTTTATTGGTTATGTTGTTAACTCTTAGCTGATGAATAGCATAATAATTGATGATTCATTTGTTTATTTTCTAACTTTTTAAACTGATATTTTACAGCAATATAAGTTCCAGTATTATTTTCCAGAAGAGTTGTTTTGTTGTGTTTCTTATCATTTGTGTAATATGTCAATGTGTAGTCACATAATCACCTTCCAAACACGCCATAAAAATACAGTATTACAAACCCCAGAAAATTATTACTCCTGTCAAAAAATATATTTTCCAATAATGAGATACAAACATGAAATGTGTAATTTTAAAAATGTATTGCCCATAACATAACTTTAATCTTAATCTTCTTATCTGTCTGCTTTTGCCATTATTGTAGACAGGCGTCTCAGATATCGGTCCAGAGCAAGGTGAGAGGCCGGGGTAGCTGTCATGTTATGTTTCCTCAGTGTGTCTTTCACCCCATCTACCCACCTTTACTCTGCCCGTCCTCTCGTTCTATATCCAGATGTTTTCGAGTTGGATGTTCTGGGTTCATGCGCATCAGAGTGCCCGAACCACTTAACTTTCTGGTTTTCGATGTAATCCTTGACAGATGTTGTTTCCAACATGTGCCGGATTATTTCACTTCGCACTTGACCCCTTCTTGTCTTCTTTACCACTTTTCTTAAGCTTTTCATATCGCATGCTATTATCTTTCCGTTATCGTATTTGGTGAGGTCTATATTTGTAGTTGGGACATGTGCTCCGAATGACTGATAACTCACTACCAAAAATAGCACTAAGATGGACACCACAGGGGAACAAAAGTAAGGGTAGACCAAAAGAGACAAGGAGAAGAACAACAGAGAGGATGTTGAGCAATAGAGGGCTCAGCTGGGCAAGAGCAGAAAAAAAGGCGAAGGACAGGCATTTGTGGAAAACCCTTGCGGAAGCCCCATGTGCCCTGGGCACTTAAGGTTCAGAGAGAGAGAGAGAGAGAGATATTTGTCGCTGACAGCACAGAATCGGGGTTAATATTGTTTGAAGGAGTTGTTTGTTGTTGTTGTTGTTGTGTATGTGTGTCCATTTAGATATTTGGATTGTTTAGCATTGGTGCAAGTTGACGGGTAACATTGTTTGCTTTATGAATTCTGCATTCGATTTCTGTCTGTTTCTAGATTCTGTGTAAATGTGCTTCCTTGATATTAGAATTCACTGACCTGCTTGAGTTTGGTGTTATTTATATAAATGTTACATTCTCTGCTTGAGTTTGGTGTTATTTATATAAATGTTACATTCTCTTGGGATTCTTCTTATTACCATTACTTCTGTTTTCTCTATTTTCATATTGTATTCTCTGCAGCTGCTGTCAAGGCTGCTGATGTGATTTTGTAGTCCTTTGGTCGCCTGCGAACTCAAGTTCATTTACTTTCTCCGATTGTGCGTTTGGTCTTCTTTTTTTTTTTTTTTTTTTGGTGATATGGTCATCATCATCATGTGCCGTGCCGACTGGCGTTGGCTATTATGCTTCTCCAGAATACACGATCCTTCATGCAGGCCATCAGTTCAGTTGGTGATCTCCTCTCACACCATCCCGTCAGACTGTCCAGTATCATTTCTCTTGGTCTTCCTCTTGATCTTCTTCCTTCTATTTTTCCTGTTGTTATAATATTTTCAATGCCCCCTCTTCTCATTGCATGTCCTATGAAAGTACATTGTCTCTCTCTCTTATCTTTTTCACAAGGTTTTTTTGTCTCTCCAGTTCTTCTCCTACATTCTTCATTAATTATTTTTGCTGTCCAGGGGATTCGCAACATTCTTCTAATAAACCACATTTCTGCTGCTTCCAATGATTTTTGTGCAGGCTTGCCTATTGTCCAAAATCCACTTCCATATAACAAGATAGGTTCAATATAGCATTTTAGGACTCGTTTTCTAACATTCATTGATAAAGATGTGTTAGCTAATATGTTTCTCATTCTCTGAAATACAGTCTTTGCTTGGTGATATGGTCCACAGCAAAATTGCACGTGGACGTTGAAGGTCAGCGTGTGCTACCAACAGAACTGACCAGAGGTCAGCCAAAGTTCAGCTTTGAACCATCGTGCGAGGGAAGTTCCATCCATGTAACATCACATACGCCAAAGCTCAGCTTTGAACCAGCATTTGTAGCGTATCACATTAACGTCGTGGAGGTAAACAATGAAATCATGGACAGCGGCTAGCGAAGTAGAGCTTTTACTTACAGTTTTCCGCATATTCATTCATTCATTCATTTGCATGTCCCTTGCGGAACTTTGCCTCCCAAACAGCACTCCTGTAGGCCTCTCGGTTGTGAGCCTGCTGCTGTTGCATCCATTTCCAGATCGTCAACGATGTCTTGCAGCCATCTTCGTCTTGGTCTTCCTCTTTTTCATTTTCCCATATTAAAGACCACATTTATAACACAGACGCTTTAAACAGAAGTTTTTGGCTAAAATGACAACTAGGACAAAAATAGTATGTTTTTGTTTTCCCGTAAGTTCCCGAATACAATTTTTTCTTAAAGTGTGGAAAACAGCTAAAAATTAAGAAATAAACAGAAAACAGATCAAATGTAAGACAAAAATAGGGCAGTCTTTTGAATAATTCTCTCTTCTAACGATGGTCCGTGATTGATCTTGTTTGATCTATACAGAGATGTGAATGGCTTACGTAAATGCGATTCAAGCCACAAAGACACAGGGACACAACCTGGTCAAATCAAAAGTAAAAGCTTCGACGATAATCACAGCTGAGCCAGTCGTATTTTAGTTTGACTGTCGCCTCCTTTCACAGTAAATGAGAAAAAACATTCCTCTTTGGCGGAATTTGATTAAATTTGTCGATTTATCGCTTAACAGCAACATCTAGTAGCTGCAGTCTGTTCTCTTTCATTTAAAATGGATGTCCCATAGGAGATGGTGCTTTATAGAATTAAGGAAACATCTATTCTTCTTCTTCTTTTTCTTTTTCCTTCTTCTTTTTCTTCTTTTTCTTCTTCTTCTTCTTTTTCTTCTTCTTCTCCCTCTTTCTCATCCTCTCCCCCTACTCCCTCCTTCCTTCCTTCTTTCCTTCCTTCTTTCCTTCCTTCCTTCCTTCCTTCTGTCTGCCAGTATAATATTATTTGCAGTCGACGCAGTGAAGCTACTGACACATATCATCATTTCAGATTAGGAATGAGTTATGGCCCCTTCATTTTTCATTTTCTTATTATAGCTAAAAGCAATACTTGTACTTCTATAGCAGACTTTACCGCCTTAGGGGTTATGGCGATCCCTTGCCTCGTAAGTCAGGCCAGATCTGTTAATTGGGTTACCAACGGAGAGGTGGGACAGGGTGTATGTCGGCTTGTGTCCGTCAGCCCTAACGCTAGGATGTCGGCTATGGGTCGCTTACTAGCAAATATGACAGCGTCTTTGTCCCTAGTCTCTTTAGTAAATCATTTTTCTTGTTATGTGGCAACTATTTTATATTAAAAAACAAACGACAAACAAAATTTTCTTGGACATTTATAAGAAGACAAATGTTATATAATTTAATAATAGCCGAAATATTTTTAAAAATGTAAAAAGAACAATATTTTGTGGTGTTTTCCCTTGTTTTCCAGATTTCATTTACAGAGCTGATATTCTCTGTCACAGGAAGCCGGTAGAGGTTTCCAGTTATGAAATTCTTGCGTGTGAACTCAGGCTGAAGGGAAATTGGAAGAGAAAGTTTTTGGGGGTGTTTTTTTTTTGCATGAGTGAGTCTAAAGTTAGTTCTGGTTTGGCTCTCCAAGTTAGCTGTAATGTTTGGATAGCCATAATTTAACCCAGAGCCAAAGAGAAACAAGACAATGTCTCCTGTTTTTGTCTGTGTTTGAAGAATTAACTTAAGTTGTCTGTTCCCAGTGTATTCTTCAGTAATTTGATATACTGGATGCTATCATCATCAACCGCATTCCCTCAAATCTATCATCATCGTCATCTATAGCAGTATTCTTGTAAAAACTGCTGGCTTCATAGTAAGGGCATTATTATTGGGTTTTTCTTTTTGAATTTTCTCCTATTGAGATCCTTCGAGAAGGTCACGTGGGCTGCAAAACCCGTGACAGGAAATTGTGGGGGCAAGGCTGATGCGTGGGGTCAGTTTTAGTTTGAACGTGTAACTGTGTGGACGTTTTTTTGAGCTGTGTGATGTCTTCGTGGAACATATGAACGTTATAGTTATACTGCAGTTGTACGTATGAATGGACAGGCCACATGGCAGGGATAACCAGCCGGCAGTCAGATTTAATATTATTTTCATCAACATTATCATCCTTCCATCAATAAAATTTCCAAGTCACCGTTACCCAGCGTTTACTTGACTATCTGTACCAGTTGTCGTCAACGTGAGGTTTTGAAGAGCCTGGATGAGAAGTATGTCTGGAACAGTGTGTAACTAATCTACCAAGTGAGAGTGAGAGCTGGAATTCTGTGTATAACTAGTCCAGTAACTCAACTCTCGAAGATCAAGATGAAAGTCCACCCTGTTATTCACATGCGTAACGTGATCAATTCGATGCAATACGGCCTAAGTAAAGCCCCATTAACACACTGTACACATCAGCAGTACGGAAAGAGAGACCAAGACCAAACCAAAATCCTATTATACACGTTTCACCATTTAACATTGTATGAATCCTCCAAGGACTGTGGAGACTCCCGCGTGCAGCATCACCGTGGGTTTGATGAGCCTGGTTTTCTTCTTGTTACAGCCGTTGTTGTGTGTGCAAGCCGTGACACGTTCATGTGTGAACCCAGTCAGCAGTGCCACATCTGCTGCCGTCCTCTGTCTCATCTTGGCCGCCTCACCACAAACTACAAAGGACTAATCTCTTGAAAAGTAGTAAACGGAAGCCGAGAGGAAAAATGTCTCAGCGGACTGACCAAGTGGCACAGAAAAGAGAAAAGCATTTGAACTGCCCAGAGAAACCAAGGATATCACACATGATCGTCAACGCTGCTATCACGCGGGAGTTAATAAATGACTTTTATATAATTATCATCCTTACCGAATATGATGTAGAACGCTTTATATGTCACACATCAAGTACTGCGGATAGGTGTATGTGTCAGACATCAAGTACTGTATAGCTCTACTTGTGAGGCATCAGGTACTGTAGATAGATCTGTTTGTCAGACATCAAATGTTCTAGATAGCTCTACTTGTCAGGCATCAGGTAATGTAGATAGATCTATTTGTAAGACATCAGGTACTGTACATAGCTTTATTTGTCACACATCAAATACTGTAGATAGCTGCATGTGTCAGAGATCAAGTACTATAGATAGCTCTATCTGTCATATATCAGATACTGTAGATAGCTGCATGTGTCAGAGATCAAGTACTATAGATAGCTCTATCTGTCATATATCAGGTACTGTACATAGCTTTATTTGTCACACATCAAATACTGTAGATAGCTGCATGTGTCAGACATCAAGTACTATAGATAGCTCTACTTGTCATATATCAGGTACTGTAGATAACTTTATTTATCAGACATTAAGTACTGTAGATAGTTGTATTTGTCAGACATCAAGTGGTATCCCAATGATTTATCCAAGCATTGAGTAGTCACTACCTACAGAAGAAGTAGTCTGCTTGTAAATGTTTCATCTGGTCAACATAATACGCCATCGATACCAGGGCTGTCATGTACTTGCTAAATAGTTCCACATTCTACCTGTTTTTTTTTTTTTTACTAATTTCTTCTACTTTCGTGTACTACTTGAATGTTTCGATTGATTGTTCTACTTGTTTGTTATACTTGTTCTTTCTGTTTGTTTGTTCTGGTTGCTTGTTATAATTTTTTATTTTGGTTGCTTTTCTTTCTAACTCCTATTCCTGGTTCGCTTTGTATGAGGAATGCTTGGTACTTTACTTTCAGGGAGACGGCTGAAAGTAAAGTACCAAGCATTCCTCTGCCTTGTATAAAGGCATTTTTTTCATCTTCAAAACTGATACACACAAGAAACGAAATAAATGCGAGCTGTTCTTCTCCCATGCATGATTCAGACTGAGCGGCCATCTTTGATCTCATCTTTTAAAAATGGAGGACATGCCTTCGCACACGCATAAGTCTAGGGAGGGATGGCACAACATAGCTCTTCTATAATGGTTTTCTACTAGATTTAGAATTTTGAAGAGCAAAATATAAAGTTAATTTTTGACTCGCCTTAGTATTAAGGTAAAATAGTCACTTCAATGTCGACTTTTCATACAAACAAGTTTTTCTTCCGTTTCGGTTCACTGTTATTAGGCTGGAAGGATATATAATGGGAAAAGGAAAGAGAGGAAGACCAAGGCGAAGATGGCTGCAAGACATCGTTGATGATCTGCTAATGGACGCATCAGCAGCAGGGCATCTTGCTTATAAGCGAGAGGCCTACAGGAGAGCTGTTAGGGAGGCAAAGTTCCGCAAGGGACATAACTGACTGTCTGGTTAAAAACCCATTCATGGATCATGCTTCACATCCGTAAAACAAAATTGGCTCGATGTAACATTTAAGTACTCGGAATCTCGTTTCCATTGATATGGATCTGTTGCACAAGATGTGTCTCATTTTGTGGAATGCTGACTTGGCCTGATCACGCCTGCTTTTTATTTCGTTGTGACATATCCCATCAGGTGTTATAATTGTTCCTAAGTACTTGAATCTATCAACTTGTTTCAGATTTGTGCCATCGATGGTAGTGCTACATTTTGGTAGTATTCTTTTCTTTGAGATGACCATCACTTCAGTCTTCTTTTTATTCAGGCCGAGACATTTACTTTTACTTTCATCAACCACAACATCCAAAAGAGCCTGTAGTTCCCCTTCACTTTTTCCAGTCAGAACTGTGTCGTCTGCGTATCTTAAGTTGTTAAGGTTGTACCCGCCATGTGATACTCCTGGCATGGTCTATATATTTCTCATTATGTTTTCGCTGTACAAGGCGAAGAGGTGAGGAGATGGAACACATCCTTTTCACCTCCAATTTTATTTCTTGGGATGCTCCTATTTGGTTCTCAAACTTCATTGCTGCTGATTGCTGCCAGTATATGTTTTTGATAAGTTTCAGATCTTTCCCATCTATGTTGATGTCTTCCGGCATTCTTATAATTTCTGTGTGTCTCACTTTGTCGAATGCTTTACAGTAGTCTATGAAGCGTAAGTATAGGTCCGTCTTTACTTCTATTGATCTTTCCATCAATGTTCTCAATATATATATATATATATATATATATATATATATATATATATATATATATATATATATATATATATATGGCATTACTTGTGCCTTTTCCTTTGACAAAGCAACACTGTTCTTCAGCGATTTCTGGTTTTATTTTGACCCTGATTCTTCTCATTACAATACGAAGCAGGATTTTGGTAACATGGCTCTTAAGACTTTAATGATTCAATGAACTTCACATTCAACTGCACCTTGTTTCTGTGGTAGGGCAAAGAAAATTGATTGCAAAAGGTCTTACATAAAGCCCTGCACCGCCTTACATAAAGCCCTGCACCGCCTTACATAAAGTCCTGCACCGCCTTACATAAAGTCCTGTACCGCCTTACATAAAGTCCTGCACCGCCTTACATAAAGTCCTGTACCGCCTTACATAAAGTCCTGCACCGCCTTACATAAAGTCCTGCATCGCCTTACATAAATTTCTCTTCGATGCCCCGCCTTTTCCTATCTGTATACTAGATAAGGACACAACCACCTCCATGTATGACCTTTCATTCTTCCTCAAGGCCTGAATGAGTATGTCCTTGTATTTAGACCTGGGTTGACCCTGGCGCCTCCAACAGAGGGCCGACCACTCCCATGAGAATTTTTTTTTTTTAAATTGAGCTTTACCTTGTAATGAATACCTGGCATATAGAGTCTGAAAAGAGATCCTTTGCCAGATTGGAATCTGCTCCAGGGGAGATAAATATCACATAAATCATTTCTTCTGTTCTACTTCCTGTTGTACTGTGTACAAAAGGGCATGACCTCACAGTACAGTTTCAACATATACATCAGTAGCAATGGACGTCAATGAAACAAAGGCCCACAGAT
Source organism: Achatina immaculata (assembly GCA_009760885.1). Lineage (NCBI taxonomy): Eukaryota > Metazoa > Mollusca > Gastropoda > Stylommatophora > Achatinidae > Lissachatina > Lissachatina immaculata. Next base: position 32,142,440 of record CM019696.1, read on the forward strand.
AAAAGGCATATAAATGTGGCTGTGAGGCATTTCGTGAGATAGATTTACAGTAAAATAAATGTCGATTATTTTGGTTTTATGTACGGTCTTGTTAGACTGACTGGATTTCGCTGGGGCTTGTATGAGTGTGTGCTTGTGATTGTGTGCGTGGTTTGTGTTTGTGTGCGTCTGTGTTTATATGCGTGTATGTTTGTTTTCTGTTTGTGCCTGTGTCTGTGTTTATTTTAAGTGTGTGTGGCTGTTTATGTTTGTATGTGTGTGAGTGGATGTGTTTATTTTATGTATGTGTGGCTGTGTTTATTTGTGTGTGTTGCTGTGTTTATATTTGTGTGTATGGCTGTTCATATATTTTTATGTCTGTGTTTATGTTTCTGTGTGTGTGGCTGTGTTTATGTTTGGGTGTTGCTGTGCTTATGTTTGTTTGTGTCTATGTTTGCGTGTGGCGGTGTTTATGTTTGTGTGTCTGTGTTTATATTTGTGTGTGCCTATGTTTATGTTTGGTGCGTGTGTGGCTGTGTTTAAGTTTGTGTGTGTGTGGGGCTGAGTTAGCGTCTGTGTTTGTGTGCTTATGTTCGCGTGTATCTGAGTTTATGTTTATGTCTGTGTTTGTATGTTGTATTTTGTGTGTGTGTCTGTGTTTATGTTTGTGTGTGTTTGTGTTTATGTTTGTGTGTGGCTGTGCTTATGATTGTGTGTGTCTGTGTTCATATTTGTGTGCGACCGTGTTTATGTTTGTGTGTCCCCGGATTTATGTTTGTGTGTGGCTGTATTTGTTTTTGGTATGTGTGTCTGTGTTTATGTTTGTGACTGTGGCTGTGTTTATGTTTGGTTCGTGTCGGCATTTATGTCTGTGTGTGGCTGTGTTCATATTCCTGTATGTGTCACTGTTTATGTTTGTGTGTGTGTGTCTGTGTTTACGTCTGTGTGTGGCAGTGTTTATGTTTGTGTGCGGCTGTTTTTATGTTTGTGTGTATGTGTTCATGTTTGTGTGTGGCTGTGTTTATCTGTGTGGCTGTTCTATTTTTGTGTGTGGATGTTTTATTTATTTGTCTATATGTGTTTATGTGTGTCTGTATTTATGTGTTTGTGTAATTGTGGCTGTGTTTACGTATGTGTGTGTCTGTGTTTAGATGTTTCTATGTTTACGTGTGTGTGGCTGCGTTTATATTTGTATGTGCCTGTGTTTACGTGTGTATGTGTTTATGTGTGTGTGTGGATGTGTGGCTGTGTTTATGTTTGTTTTTTCCCTGTGTTTAAGTGCTTATGTTTCTGTGTATTTGCTTTTATATATGTATGTGTTTATGTGTGTGTGCTTATATGTGTGCGTGTTTATATGTGAGTATGGTTGTTAGAGGAAAGAAGGAAGGAGCCGAGTGACTGCGAGCGACTACGGGAAGTATGACGTCATAGACTGGGGGCAGGGAGAGAAAGAAAAGTCGAAACGGTCAGTGGGTACTTTGTGTAGGTTGCTCAAGCTGCCGCGAGACCTGTGATATAAGGTATTTATCAGTTAATTCTCGACAAAATTAGTGATAACAAGTGAGAGAAGGTTAGTGATAACAAGTGAGAGAAGGTTAGTGATAACAAATGAGAGAAGGTTAGTGATAAGAAATGAGAGAAGGATAGTGATAACAAATGAGAGAAGATTAGTGATAACAAATGAGAGAAGGTTAGTGATAACAAGTGAGAGAAGGTTAGTGATAACAAATGAGAGAAGGTTAGTGATAACAAATGAGAGAAGGTTAGTGATAACAAATGAGAGAAGGTTAGTGATAACAAATGAGGGAAGGTTAGTGATAACAAGTGAAAGAAGGTTAGTGATAACAAATGAGAGAAGGTTAGTGATAACAAGTGAGAGAAGGTTAGTGATAACAAGTGAGAGAAGGTTAGTAATAACAAATGAGAGAAGGTTAGTGATAACAAATGAGAGAAGGTTAGTGATAACAAGTGAGAGAAGGTTAGTGATAACAAGTGCTGAAGATTGTTTAGCAAAATATGACTGACCAACTAGAGACTCAGGTCTGCGGGAAGACGGCTGCACGAAGTTATAGCTGGAACAAAGATGGCGGCAGGCAGTTCGAGATTGGAAGAGTGGCAGTGAACACCGGGCTTGTAACATGTCTGTTCTGGAGGCCATGAGTAATGACGCAGTCTTGCAGGATGACAGTGGTTGGCCTCATCCAGCTCGTATCGTGTAATGACTTTACTCAACGCCAGCTTCTTCTTCTTCTTCTTCTTCTTCTTCTTCGGCTTCTTCTTCTTCTTCTGCGTTCGAGGTTGTTAGTCACATCAGATCCTGATCCCTGTCGACATGGCAAAGCCCACAGTCCTCTTCGGATCCTAATAGGACCCCCCAAAGCTTGTGTCCTCTGGCCATGTCTCTCGTCTCAGGTCCGCATTCTTTGGGCACTGTTCATTCACCTGATCTTGCTCCTACTGAACATCCTCTGGGACGTCCTTGGGCAGAGAGTGTCAACTATTTACCCTTCACCTGCTGATGTTGCTGAGCTGTTTCTTCACCCAGAGTGGCAAGCTGTTCCGCAGAATGTTCTTAGAACCCTTATGGACGTCATACGTCGAAGATTTATCGAATGCCCAGCCACAAATGGTGGTTATACCAGATTCTGACAGATCTAATTTAACAATATTTATCTTGTAACTTTCACGGTTACGGGTGGGTGACTCCTTGGGCTTATAACTTTTATAAGGATTATCACATTTTCATACGTTGTTTGAATTTGTTGCATTTTAAATACAATTAAATCTGATATTAAGTTTTATATATTGACTGCATATTATTTTTTAAGCAAGTGTTTTACCATGTGGGCCTTAACCTTCGGGCAGTAGTATACATCAACAGTAGACTTACTAGAGCAAACCAGGCTTTTGCAATGCAGCAGACTATATGGAAATCTAAAAAAACTAAGCATGAAGAAAAAATCAGGATATTTAAGAGAAATGATCTATATCTACTACTCTATGGAAGTGAATGCTGGAAAATCACCAAAACCATAGAAAACAAGTTGAATTCTTCCCAGCCTAAATGTTTATGAAGAATTAGAAAAATAGTTTGGCCAAACACCATAAGAAATATCATCTTGTTGGCAGAAATGCAGTTGAAGCCACTGACAGCAATTATTGAGTAAAGACGTTGGCGATGGTTGGGACATGTGCTCCGAATGTCTGTCAATACACTACTAAAAAAAAACCCCGCTGCCTACAGACAAAAGATTCCCGATAAAGCCATTCTGTAACAGAATTTACTATTTCTCTGTTCAAAGGGGACCACTGAAATGGTATGACTACTGGTTTGATTAAATCTTCTTGTGGAGTACAGTTTCAACTTATACATTTCTTCTTGTTTTTGATGTTCTAAAACCACCTAATTTTCTATGTTACTCACTGAGAAAATACAACAAGATACCCAGGCTTCCAACTCCACAGAATAATACAGTTACAACAACTTAACATAACTTGGCAGTCTTCCAACCAAAACAAACTGGTCAACAGTGAGAATTCCAACAAAGCTAATTGGTGTAGTTATATCTTCAGACAACACACATTTATTAATGGACAAAATGAAGGGTGAAATCATGATGATGGGAATGTAGCCATCAGGCTGAACAAAATTCACAATAACAAATGCCTGGCGTGAGAGAACTCTACGCCATATGGGCGAAAACCTTACAATGTCATAAAATCATACACAAAATCATACTTACAACGTTCCACCCAAAAAACCTCAGCCATCACAAGAAAAACTAAATCCTCCAACTAACTACCAATCAATTGCCACTGCTAGAAACTCTTCCTAAACGATATTCCATCTACATCAAAACTACTAAGGTTCTTCCTACAACACAAACAAGTAAGGCTTCTGCTACAACAAACAAGTAAGGCTCTCCCGTTTACTAAATCGTGAGTGGTTTTTATACTATCCCTATCCACTCAGTTTTCTCCATGCTGCACGCTTTTCCCAAGACCCCCGCTCAATGGTCTCAACCAACCTACCTCTCAAACAAGGGTACTCACTCTATTAATTATTTCCTAAATACCAATTCTGGTTATAACCCCTAGCCAAGAGCATACTACTATAATACATACTATTATAATATTCCCCCCTCCCAAAAAGTAGAGTTTTGCCTGTCAAAACTCTCAAAAAAACCAATCTACTTATCTAAATTATAACTCCAGGCTACTTCAAAGATAATAATTAACTCTCAACACAGAGCTTCATACTCTGACTATACCCATAAACTGTTCCTGTGATATTCGGCTATACTCAGCCCATGTCCACTTCATATACAATCATCTATTTCTATTATGTGTGACTCCTCAATACACATACATAGAATAGGTAAACTCTGGTACCATATATAATCTGCTATTACTGACAAATGCAGCTATATGCTGTACATACGCAGAATAGGTTCATCTGGGTTACACATATTAATCATCCATTCTTAAACATATGTAAATATCCATTAAACATATGCAGAATAGGCAAAACTTTAGGTATCATATATAATCATCCATTCTAAATCATATGTAATTATCCATTAACATATGCAGAACAGGCAAAACTTTGGTATTAGGTTAATCCGCCTTTTATTTATCCCCCAAGGGACTGTGCCACGTACCACATGTACGCGCAACAAAACAATGTAATATCTAGGTCCTTAAAAAAAAGACCCCCTCTGGTAATTTGTACCCTGAGCTCGGTCACATGGAATCTCCATGTTCCGGGCTAGGTACCCAATCAGAGAACTACACCTTTTTGTGTAATCTCCTCATAACATCACATCCGTGGTAATAATGTCACATCCGAGCAATGCTGTCACATCACAGATAATAACCAATTTGAACATGGTATATGCCAGAACAATTGGCTATCTATAAGTCATCATCAGTATTGTCACCTTATTCAAGGCTACATGATTTATCATCCATCATAACTAATAAGTCCATTATACAAAAAAATAAACTTAAAGAAAAAAACATTCACTAATTGCTGAACAAGAGCTACACAATCTAAACAAACATATGCTTAAGAGAATCTCCAACTGCAGCCTTAATCTCCCAGGGACTTCCCAGATGTAGTAATAGTACTTCAGGGCTTCTGGTACATTTCCAATGCACTGCATGACAAAGCCTAACCTCTTCCATAGTGCAAAGACTGTTTCTGGAAAAACTCAGACATGTAACCAATATCTATAACAAAACCAAAAAAAAACATTATTAGAATTATACAATCTACTCAAAATAATCCAACCATATTTTCATGTAATATTAACCAGAATGATTGCTGTATTTTTCAATTAAATAAGTAAGAACAGCAAATGGCAATCTTCCAGAAAAATTTTAACTAAGAATCCTCAGTTTTCTAGCACCTATCAGAGTAAAGAAACTCAAATTAATGACACATACACTAATGTCAAATATCAATATCATCCTTGCTAATGCAAAATCACAAACAAAATGTTAAACTAAATACTAATTAATCCCAATCTAGAAAATTTGCACAGCAGTACAAAATAATTGTCCATAATGTATAAAACACAATAATGTTCCTGAAATGTATAGATAATCTTTGCAGAAGAGACAAATCTAGCAACTTCAAATCAATAGAATGTTCATTTCCAAAAAACAAATTGTTTCACAGTTGAAAATAGTCCAAAAAGTTACTATATCCCTCCATATGAATGTCTGGTGACTGGATGAATCAGAACTACTCAATTGTCCAACAAACTTCCAAAGAGAATGACAGTAAATAAATCCAACATTCACTATTTGAGCTATAATTAATAATGTTCAGTCTGCACGATCTGGCTTGACTTCTTGCTGAAATCTCAGAGGTCACAGTTAGGTTACAAATTGTTACCTGTCCCTTCCTACGTAGTACCAGAGAAATGTACCGTACAAGCTGCACTGGTTTCTGGCAGGATACTGGTTCAGGATCAGCTTCACTGGACTGGATACAAGCTACTGGTATGGCTTCATCCACTATGCTGCCTAGGGCCCAGGAGCTAGAGGTGCCCCCCCCCCCCAAGATTCTGAGCAAGCTGGACATCGTCGCCGCCTTGAGTAGACGCCTCAAAGACTCGTCAACACACCCCTGACGCCAATTCGAAGGAAGAAAAGGACGCCAATGTAACTCAACTCTTTTCCTAATCTAGACTCCTTTTCTTCTCCGGCAGAAGATGTCGGGAAGCCAATGCTGACAGAACTACCAACCGACATTCGAACGCTAGCTAGCTAACCAAACTCCAATCTTGACTCCCTAACTAACTACAAACCTATCAACTTCTAATCTATCTGCAGGCAACTTCCAAAACTTAAGCTAGCTATCCTTACTCTACAACAAATTCCCTAATAACCAAAACGCTAGTCTGCGCATGTCACGAGAGACAAAAACGAGGCTAAGTAAACAGGTCATCGATCGATAATCGTAATCTAGGGCATGGTAACAATAAACAAAACTTTGTGTATACTACACCACTGGAGAATTGCCAAGACTTCACAATTAAAAGTATAAACCGTGCATGAAACCAGCGGCCCACGAGCAAAAGCTGAAACAAATTGTTGCCGACCGTGAAAGAAAGGGCTGGTCACGGCATCGCTGTAACAGAATTTACTATAACAGAGTGACTCTATCTGGCGCCAACTAAAATAGTGTTGCGCCGTACTAAAACAATTTCTTCTTATAAATTTCTTCTTGTTGCTGGTGTTCTAAACCACCTAATTTTCTATGTTACTCACTGAGAAAATACAACAAGATACACAGGCGTCCAACTCCACAGAATAATACAGTTACAACAACTTAACATAACTTGGCAGTCTTCCAACCAAAACAAACTGGTCAACAATGAGAATTCCAACAAAGCCAATTGGTGTAGTTATATCTTCAGACAACACACATTTATTAATGGACAAAATGAAGGGTGAAATCATGATGATGGGAATGTAGCCATCAGGCTGAACAAAATTCACAATAACAAATGCCCGGCGTGAGATAACTCTACGCCATATGGGCGAAAACCTTACAATGTCATAAAATCATACACAAAATCATACTTACAACGTTCCACCCAAAAAAAAAAACCTCAGCCATCACAAGAAAAACTAAATCCTCCAACTAACTACCAATCAATTGCCACTGCTAGAAACTCTTCCTAAACGAGATTCCATCTACATCAAAACTACTAAGGTTCTTCCTACAACACAAACAAGTAAGGCTTCTGCTACAGCAAACAAGTAAGGCTCTCCCTTTTACTAAATCGTGAGTGGTTTTTATACTATCCCTATCCACTCAGTTTTCTCCATGCTGCACGCTTTTCCCAAGACCCCCGCTCAATGGTCTCAACCAACCTTTCTCTCAAACAAGGGTACTCACTCTATTAATTATTTCCTAAATACCAATCCTGGTTATAACCCCTAGCCAAGAGCATACTACTATAATACATACTATTATAAATCATAACGAAGAAGCGGAGAGAGAAGAGGAGAACAAGTTTTTTTCCTCCTTTTTCCACACACATTTCTGCTTCACTGGGAGCAAGACACTTCAGATAAATTATATATGTTTGTATTTCATTGTGTATGTATCCTCGAATAAGGCTCACGCCGAAATATCGGATGTTGTATGTTTTTCATTTATACGTTCTCATACTTTATATTCGTTTTTTTCTCACCTTGCTCACTTCCTCCCTCACTTTGTAAAACTGCACCATACACCTCTATTTACCTTATTTATTTAAACCAGTTTTACTGCAGTCGCCATCCCTTTTATCTATCATCATCATCATCATCATCATCATCATCATCATCATCATCAGGTGCCGTGCCGACTGGCGTTGGCTATTATGCTTCTCCAGAGTACCCGATCCTTCATGCAGGCCATCAGTTCAGTTGGTGATCTCCTCTCACACTATCCCGTCAGACTGTCCAGTATCATTTCTCTTGGTCTTCCTCTTGATCTTCTTCCTTTTAATTTTCCTGTTGTTATAATATTTTCAATGCCCTCTCTTCTCATTGCATGTCCTATGAAAGTACATTGTCTCTCTCTTATCTTTTTGACAAGGTTTTTTTGTCTCTCCAGCTCTTCTCATACATTCTTCATTAGTTATTTTTGAGTTCCAGGGGATTCGCAACATTCTTCTAATAAACCACATTTCTGCTGCTTCCAATGATTTTTGTGCAGACTTGCCTATTATCCATGATTCACTTCCATATAACAAGATAGGTTCAATATAGCATTTTAGGACTCGTTTTCTAACATTCATTGATGAGGATGTGGTGGTTAATATGTTTCTCATTCTCTGAAATGCAGTCTTTGCTTGGCCTATTCTGTTCCTAATTTCTGTTCTGCATTTCCCATCTGAAGTTATTACTGCTCCAAGGTATTTGAATTTCTGCACCTGCTTTAGAATAGTTTGTTAAAACAAACAAGGTAAAAATAAAAGGAGATAAGGAAATAGAAAATGAAGAAAGAACGAACGAACGAACGAACACACTTTATTTTCTAAGGGTTAAGAAATGGGCACGCAGGCCCGTCTAACATTCTGCCTTCATCATACAGCTTTCACTCAGTCACAGTCATTCAGCATTTGTTAATGAGCATAATAATCATGAAGACACGATTAAATGATTACATAAATAAATAATAAACGTATCTCTTGTTCATACATTCCACACTCTGATTTACGGAACAGCGTGAAATAAACTGGCGTTCTTACATTCATGCAAAACTAAAATGTATAGAAAAGCTGTTTAAAAATAAAACAATCAAGCCATACTTTAAACTACTTTAGACTATGCTTAGGAAGGCATATAGTCCATTCAAAACGTTAAGGCAACAACTGCTGACGATGATCAGGATAATGATGATCATAACAGTTATGATGAATGCAAAGCTTATTGCGTTCCCTTTTTGTTCTAGTTTCAGTGAAAGACCAGCTTCTAGAACAAAGGAACTGTTTTTCTCTAACGAGCGTACAGAACCGAATACTTGAACAGAAGAATCTGCCGAAGCTTATGATGTGTTTACTGATGGATTTAAACTCCATCACTGGTTTTAGATAAAGATTCTGCATGCCCACTGTTTTGAGTTCTATGTTTGATTAGGTTTCTTTTAAATCTGTTTCATTTTTTCAGCTTATTCCTAAACATGTTGTTTGACAAGACAAGACGGAAGATCGAGATCATTTGTTTCAATTTTTCCAGTTGGTAAAAAGGCCGCATGGCACGTTTTGTTTATGTAGTTTAGCTTATTGTTGAATGTGTTGATAAGAGATTATACTCCTTTCTTGTCTTGTCTTGCCTAGTTTTATCTTGCCATGTCCCGTCTTGTCTTGTCTCTTGTCCTGTCTTGTTTCTTGTCTTGCCTTGTCCTGTCCTATCATGTCATGTCCCGTCCTGTCCTTTCCTGTTTATCTTGTCTTGTATTGTCCTGTCCTGTCCTGTCCTGCCTTATCTTGCCTTGTCTTGTCTGATCTTGTCTTGCTTTGTCTTGTCTTGCTTGTCTTGTCTTGTCCTGACTTGTCTTGTCTTGTCTTGTCCTGTCTTGCCTTGTCTTGCCTTGTCTTGTCTGGTCCCGTCTTATCTTGTCTTGCCTTGCCTTGTCTGGTCTTGTCTTGTCTTGCCTTGTCCTGTCCTATCATGTCATGTCCCGTCCTGTCCTTTCCTGTTTATCTTGTCTTGTATTGTCCTGTCCTGTCCTGTCCTGCCTTATCTTGCCTTGTCTTGTCTGATCTTGTCTTGCTTTGTCTTGTCTTGCTTGTCTTGTCTTGTCATGTCTTGTCTTGTCTTGTCTTGTCCTGTCCTGTCCTGTCTTGCCTTGTCTTGCCTGGTCCCGTCTTATCTTGTCTTGCCTTGCCTTGTCTGGTCTTGTCTTGTCTTGCCGTGTCTTGTCTTGTCTTGTCCTGTCCGGTCTTGTTGTGTCTTGTCTTGGCTTCATCCTCATGCATCTCTGGGTGTTGAGGGGACAAATAAACGTTTGATATGGCTCTGAGGACTTTCTACTTCACTCTCTCTTGAACCGCGAGCTTGATGCAGTTGATGCAGTGAAGATGTTGAAGCACAACATAGTGTCGGATTGGGAGCGGGTTATGGCAGTTATTTTTTTTTTCAGCCCTAGAGTGGAGCTACAAATCAGAGGGCGTACAGTACTTCTTTAGCAGAGTCCACCGCCCTGGGGACTACTGACTGTTACCTAGGCTGGTTCATTACTGGGGGGTACAAGTGGAAAGGCGAGACAGGGTCTTGGCCAGTTATGGATGCTAGCATGACAGCTTTGGGTTTGCTGACTGCAGAATCTGGAATCGTCTTGACTTCTTCCCCTTCATCTTCTTCTTCTTCTTCTTCGTTCACTTCTACAACCAAAAACCGCACTGTGAACCTACTGAATTCACGCATGTGGTCCTCGTTAGGTCCCGTGGTCCCCTGTGTGGTCCAAAATAGACCACACGAGTTCCACGAAAGGACCACAAGGGGTTCAGAGTATCACGGTGCTTTAGCCTGTATTCTTGGTGGGTCTCAGAAGCGGGATTGCGTGACACCGTGGTTTTCATTGCACCAGTTTGGTCTAGGGTTGGACTTTCTCACCGGAAGACCTCGACGTGTTTGAAATATCAGAGCATCCCCGCTGGGTGAGAGGCGTTAGCCCACCCAGGTCAGAGTTGGACTTTCTCACCGGAAAACCTCGACGTGTTTTGAGATACCCGTGTATCACCGCCGGGTGAGAGGTGGTCGCCCATCCAGTCCAGGGTTGGACTTTCTCACCGGAAAACCTCAGCGTGATTAGGATACGCAGACATCCCCGCCGGGTGAGAGGTGGTTGCCTATCTAGATTTTCCCTGGTCCAGTGTCTCCGACTTCAGCATTTTGCAGTTGTGGCCGCTACCCTTCCTAGTTGTGCCCAGGATGGAGCTTTTGTCCAGGAGGATGAATCCTCGCCACTAGTGACTTCTACCCCTGGGTTGAGCCGGTTTAGGCATTATCCCAGTATGGGCGTGTTTGGGACGGGACGGACCTCTAGGGCAGAGGTACTGTGACATTCATAGCCTTCAAGATTCACCCCTGGTATGAGCCGGTTTAGGCAAAATTCACCAGTATGGGTGTTTATCAGGCGTTACCGACCTCTAGAGCGGAGGTGGCATGACATGTCTAGCCATCGAGTTCGACCCCTGGTGTGTGCCGGTTTAGGCATATTTCACCAGTGTAGGTGTATTTCGGACGTAGGCGGCCTCTAGAGCAGAGGTGCCGTGGTATAGCTCTCGTAGCGATACTACTGGACATACCAGGTTAAACTTCACTTTCCACCACCTTTTCCCATCGGCGCCGCACAGCAACCTTTATTTCCGCATTTACTTCCTTAACCGGGAGGAGCTTCACTCCACGCGCGGCATTTGAAAAGTTAAGCCAGCAGTGACTTAACCTCTGGGACAAGCTGGTTCATGCATTTCACCCGATATGACTGCACTCAGGACGTGGCTGACCTCTAGACCAGAGGTGCCGTGATTTGACTGTTTGCTTCGCTTTATTCTTTCAACCACCTTTTCCGCAGTGATGCTGCGCGGCAACCTCATCTGCAAATTTCTTCATTGGCCGGGAAGAGCACCGCTCCACGCACGGCAGCTGAAGATCTCGCCAACAGCGGCAGATGAGCTACCAAACGTGACACTCATCTACCCTAAGTAACTGGTTTTCAGACGCCAGATATTCGCCCTCGCCCCTTCTCCTGTCAGTTTAAACAGTTCTGCCACGGGAAGGCCAGGAGCTGGACTTGACTGCCAGAGGCTGTTTGTGGCGCGTTTGCAGTCCTTAGAACCTTCCCCTTCATAAATGAGGATGTTTAAGGAATAGATCATTTCCTCCATCCAACTCCTGCATGGCCGGTCTCTCCCACTGTTTCCTGCCATTCTTAGCATGGATGTTTCCTATATCATGCTGTCTTGCTTTATACTAGGCTGAGTCAAAAGTTCTTTAGTTCTTGCAGTGTTTCACTGCGCGCATAACCAAACAACTCAGTAATAACCAAGCAACTGTCTAATTCTTCGTCCTGTTTGCTTTTGTTTGATAAAGGCTCGCGCCGAAACGTTACAAGTATGTTATCGTAAAATAATAAAGCTGTTCCTACTTTCTTCCTAGTTTAAACATTTTGTTATCACAGCTTTACTGCAGTGCTTCGTGTTTAGTTTGTTGACTATATACTAATTATTTGTATATCACTCTTCAAAATAACTTTCAACAGTCTTCTGCCATCTCTCAACCAACGCGATGAGTCCTTTGTAGTACCATTCGGATGGCATAGAGGACAAGAAATCTCTCACACCAGCAGCAACTTATTCCGGTGAGCTGAATTCCCGCCATTGAAGGAAGTGTGCCATCGCGCGGAATAGATGGTAGTCAGACGGTAGAAGGTCTGGACTGTACGGTGGATGGGGCAGGACCTTGATTTCCTCCAATTCCGTGAGTTGTCCACAAACCACGTTGGTTGTCATGCTGGAATGATGGGCGTCGGGTACGCAGAACATCGTGCAGCGGCTTCAGCTGCTCGGCATACAGATTCCCGTCCACGAAGCCACTAAATAGAACTAGTTCCCAGTGCAGCTTTCCCTCGAAGTTCCACCAAATACAAAGCGGAGCTTTCTTTTCGGATAGGCCTCGTCGGACAACAGCCTCTGATAGTAGCCGTGACTGGAACCATTAGTTACCCGTGTTGGTGCGCTACAGGAAAAAACAATGTTCACCCTCAGTGAGGATATGGCGCAGAAATCTTTTGTTATGTGATTTTGTCAACATTTGGTGAGAGACGTCAACACGTCTTTGCGTTTGATGGGGCTGGAGATCCTGGGGGACACGTTAAGGCTGCATGCTGCTGAAGCAGAGCCCGTGCAAATATCGAACTACGGTGCTCTGATAATGACCCTGCTTCGCTGACAAGCGCCGAGTTCTGTTACTAGGATTGTCTTCAACAGTTCCTCCCTGAGCTTCAAGATCGGCGATTGAGGGGCGTCCCGACCTGGGCTTCAAGATCGGCGATTGAGGGGCGTCCCGACCTGGGCTTCAAGATCGGCGATTGAGGGGCGTCCCGACCTGGGCTTCAAGATCGGCGATTGAGGGGCGTCCCGACCTGGGCTTCAAGATCGGCGATTGAGGGGCGTCCCGACCTGGTTTTGTCTTTGATGTCGGTGTCCCCAGACCTGAAAGTTTGGAACCACATCCTGGCAGTGCTGTCATCAACTGTTCCTCCCCCTCCACGTTGCAAACTTTCACGGGCAGCTGCTGAAGAATTCAACCCTTTCTTCCACTAATGCCTCAGGAGGACGCGAACTACAACCTTGCTGTCGGCCATATTTCCTTCTGCTGATCACTGATCTCCAGACTCATTGCCTCAAATTCGATATGCACATTTTCAGAATTACGCAACACATGACGTCAGCATGGCATTACAAATGTCAGTACAGCGTATAAAACGGGAAAGATACTCATGGTAATATATGTACTACTTAAAGTAAAGTAAGTAAAGATAGTCCCATAGCATTTCAAATGCCGTAGGGGGTGAAGCGTTAGAGACCTCATTATGCTGGGTCATCAGCGTGTGAGGTAGGGTGACCAGTTCCTTTCCTCGCTGCCTTTACTTCCCAGATTTTCTCTGGTACCCATTTTACGAGGCTGGGTCGACCTCGGGGCCGTATTGGTCGGAAAAAAAATCCCGCTCAGCTGGGGATTCGAACCCTCGACCATTTGGTTGCTAGACGAGTGCTCTAACCACTACGCTAGCCGGCCCACATGTACTACTTGGTAGCACAGTATTAGTTATTGTTCTTTCATACCTATACATACTAGTAATAAAATAATATTGTCAAAAAAATGTGTCGAGTGGTGAAGGACGAAAAAGGTAGACAGGTACATCCCCCATTATTCAATCCCTAAAAAGAGAGTCCAAGTTTGTTCGTTCGTTCTAACAAGGAAAACTCATCATTTATTCATCTAAGAATCAATCTGTAATCATCCATTTTTTTCATTACAGCGGAATGCTTGTCCGTCATTTCAAACAAATACAGTTTACTCAAGATGTACAGTCATTTAAGAATAATCGATTCCTACTTTCAAATCTGGACCGTGTACGTCACGAGGTTACATCGGGTGGAGAGCCTCTGATTGACAGACAAATTTAAGATAAATTATTTGTACTGTGTTCTCTCTATTACAGAAACGAGGTAACAGAAATAGACCATTTCTGGACCTGGTAGATTCGTCTGGCCTCAAGACATTTCAAAAACTAGTTAGATCTGGCGTCAGCAACGACTAATTAAGTGTGCCCGGGGTATACCAGATCTGGACTTGAATTGTCACTTTGCCACTACAGAATTTTGTAAAGTGCGGATTAAATTGTTGATTACAGTGCATATTACAACTTCATTAATCTCTTTGCACACGTTTGCTCCTCATATGTGTATGGCGTGATCTAGAGATGGATGAGTGTATGTGTGATGACTCATGTTGTAGTGAAGCTCACATACAACAACATACAAACAAACGAACACTTCACGCTGACACTGACCGCGGATTAGCAACGACTTCTACATAAAGAACATGTCCAAGCATAAGTCCAGCCACTAAAGCAGAATCTTTCTCTGCCTTATACCGCACCAAATAAAACAGTGTGAACTTTGGCCTTGTACAGTGAAGTCACAAACTAGCTTACTGTAGGGTGAGACAGCGACACGAGTAAGATATGCTTGACAGCAAAACGTTACTGTGTTAAGCACTTAGTAATAAAACTTAATCCAGGTAAGGAAAACTTCATAGTTCACACAACAACAAAAGGAAGGTAACACGAATGACTGACAGTTACAGGGATTCAGAAGTTCCAGCAATCAATCAACGTTGCTACACAAAAACCATAGACATCAGGCTAAGTCAGCATGTACCAAAATCCGTCAATAAATTTAATATGAGAAACAATGAGAATGGGATCCTGATGAATGAGAGAAGATGAACAATCAGTATAAGACATTTTAAAAAATCAACAGTACAACAATACACAAAAACATTCCGGCGAATGTGACGTCGCCAAAGAAATGTACATGTATCCATACTAACCTCACATATAGAATTCATCCAGTCAGAAAAATATCTACACAACAACATGTCTAACAAGCTCTCATCCGTGTCATAAAAGGACATGCATCTATTCCTACATTCTAACAACGCTACAATTCCAAACGCCATAAGCTGACACGACAGACAACACGTCTGCTCTCTCGCACGGCTCTTTGACTTCTATTTTTTAAAATCCAAAAATTATAGTGAAGCACACATGAATAACCAATCATCACGCAGCTTAATTTAACAGACAAGAGCATTCTCTGTCCTGAAGAGTGACAACGTTCAATACCTTTTTACATCCCATATATTGGAACACGTCCAAGATCTCACCTTCTGGGCACTCTCGTGGACAGATAGGTACCAAATATAATTCTATATGCCCGTCCTTTAGCTTCCACACAGCTGTTCTCCATCCATAGGTCCCTCCCAACCCATCTCCCCCTCTCGTGACCATATTCAATAACAACTCACTCACATAACCAGATAACCCGTGTTCACATCGTCACTTGCTTACATGTGTGTTGTAGCAAGGACACACCCGGTAAACCACATACTGTCACTTACTTTTATCAAGGAAGTTGAAGAAAGGAATCACCTGGCATTTTTGTTTAGGGTATACAAGACATTTATTGGCAAATCAAAACGTTTGAAATCAGTCGTGTTTCATAGAAGCATGAACTGAACTGTCGCTATGTGATACAAGAAAGAAAGAAAGAAAGACAGAGAGAGAAAGAGTGAAATGAAGAAAGAAAAATTGAAAGGAAGAAAGTGAGAAGGAAAGATATTATGAAAGAAAAAAGAAAGAAAAAAGACAGAGAAAAGAAAGAGATGTGGAAATAAAGGAAGAAAATAAGAAAGAAGAAAGTAAAAGAAAGAGAGTGGAAGACAGAAATGCAGAAAGAAAGATGGAGAGATAAAGATAGAAAGAAAAGAAGAATAAGAAAATAAAAAGGAAGAGAGAGAGAGAAGAGAGTGAAAGAGAGAGAGAGAGAAAGAGAGAGGGAAAGGCAATGAAAAAGAAATAAAAAAGAAATAAAAGAAAAGTAAAGGGAAAGAAAGAGAAAAGGAAGTAAGATTGCAGAAAGAGGATGGGAAAGAGAAATTGAGAGAGATGAAAAGAAGGAAAGGGAAAAATATAAAGAGAGTGAGAGAAAGAGGGGGAAAAAGGAAATTAAAGAAGAAAGAAAAGAAAAGAATAAACAGAAAGAGGTAGGTTAAAAGAATGAAAAGGAAAATAAAGATAGAAAGAAAGAAAGAAAGAAAGAAAGAAGAGGAAAAGGAAGACACAGAGATGGAACAAAAGAAAGAAAGTAGTAACAATAAAACACACTTTGGAAAGGTAAAGAACTGGACATAGAACTACACGTAATACGTTATTTTACATTTATCTTCGTTCAACTTTCTCTCTCAATAATAATTATCAGTGAACAACAGCGGCAGTGTGAGAGAGAGAGAGAGAGAGAGAGAGAAACAGAGAGAGAGAGAAATAGAAAGAGAAACTGAGAGAAACCGAGAGAGAAACAGAGAAAAACCGAGAGAGAGAAACAGAGAGAGGGAAAAACAGAGAGAAACTGTTAAAGGGAAACAGAGAGAGAGAAAAGCAGAGAAAGAAACCGAGAGAGAGAAGCAAAGAGAGAAATATAAAGAGAAAAAGAGAGGAAGAAACAGAAGAGGAAACGGAGAGGAAGAAACCGAGACAGAAACCGAGAGAGAAACATAGAGAGATAAACAGAGAAAGAAAAACAGAGAGAGAGAGAGAAACAGAGAAGGAAACCGAGAGAGAGAGAAACAAAGAGATAAACACAGAGAGAAACACAGGAACCGAGAGAGCGAAACCGAGAGAGAGAGAGAGAGAGAAGCATAGAGAGAGAAACCGAGAGAGAGAAATTGAGAGAAAAATAGAGAGAGAGAGAAACAGAGAGAGAGAGTAACAGAGAAGGAGAAACAGAGAGAGCAACTGAGAGAAGAGAGAGGGAAACTATGAAAGATAAACAAAGAGAGAAACAGAGAAGGAAACCGAGAGAGAGAAACAGAGAGAGAGAAACCGAGAGAGAGAGAGAGAGAAGCAGAGAGAGAAACCGAGAGAGAGAAACTGAGAGAAAAACCGAAAGAGAGAGTAACAGAGAGAAAGAAACAGAGAGAGAGCAACGGAGAGAGCAGAGAGGGAAACTATAAAAGAGAAACAGAGAGAGAGAGAGAGAGAAACAGAGAAAGAAACCGAGAGAGAGAAACAGAGAGAGAAACACAGAGAGAGAAAGAAACAGAGAGAGAAACACAGAGAGAAACACAGAGAGGAACCGAGAGAGAGAAGCAGAGAGAGAAACCGAGATAGAGAAACTGAGAGAAAACCCGAGAGAGAGAAACAGAGAGAGAAACAGAGTGAGCAACTGAGTGAACAGAGAGGGAAACCGAGAGAGGATGGATGAATGAATGAATGAATGAATGAATAATCTTTATTTTTAAAGGGTAAAGAATTGGGCACGCATGCCCGTCTTACATTCTGATAGATAGATAGATAGATAGATAGATAGATAGATAGATAGATAGATAGATAGATAGATAGATAGATAGATAGATAGATAGATAGATAGATAGATAGATAGATAGATAGAGGGAACATAAAAGAAAGAAACAAGAAAGTGAGGAAAAAGGAAGAAAGAAGAAAGGCAGAAAAAAATGCACAAATAACTTCAATGTACCCCAGTCACCCAGCTGTAGATATGGGTACCCAACTTCTTCTGGAGTTGGGGAAGGAAAGGCAGCCAGGCGTGATACTGACCATATCACCCACTAGTGTGCTGACAGGTCAAGGAAAATATGGGCACTAACAACATATTCATATGTACCTCTAAGGCATGAGAGGATTACCTTTACCTTTAACTTTTTTTACTCTTAAGAAAAATTTACCATCTCTATATATGTTCGTTACTCAGCAAATTGTTCATATTTACTCTTTCCGAAATTCTGAGCACAGTTTTTGATGTAATCTAATGTTTTGTCTTTCTTCTGCTACAAAAATATTCAAGAAAAAAATTTCGAGAAATATGCAAAACCGAAAACCTTGTTCACAATTGTCCGGGAAGCAACGACATAGTTTCATTAGGGCGTTAACTCATTACTAGAATCGTATATCATTCATTCATTCATTCATTCATTCATTCATTCATTCATTCATTTGCGTGTCCCTTGCGGAACTTTGCCTCCCTAAAAGCACTCCTGTAGGCCTCTCGGTTGTGAGCAAGATGGTCGTCAACGATGTCTTACAGCCATCTTCGCCTTGGTCTTCCTCTCTTTCTTGTCCCCATTGTGTACCCTTCCAAGACTGTCTTCTCTAAATTACATATCGTGTCATGACGATGTATCTACCTTACTTATTAATGTCATGATAGCGAAAAAAAAAAACAGCTACATTGAAATGGTACGGTCAGTAGCTGTGAAGAACCACAAGCCACATCTCTAAAACAGCCACGCGATGGACACTCCAGGGAAAAAGAAAGAGAGGCTGGCCATAACCCACCTGGCAGAGAACTTTAGACAGAACGAACGAACGAATAAATGGACGAACGAACAAACTTTATTTTCAAAAGGTTAAAAACTGGGCACGCAGGCCCGTCTACTATTTTGCCCTTTATCATAAAGCTTCACTCACCCACAGTCATTCAGCATTTGTTAATGAGCATAATAATCATGAAGACACATTAAATGATTACATAAATAAATAATAAACTTATCTCTTGTCCATACACTCCACACTCTGATTTATACAACAGCATGACATAAACTTACATTCTTACATTCTTTCAATCAAGCCATACTTTAAATTACCTTAGACTTTGACAGTACACACACACACACATATATATATATATATATATGTGTATAATTGTCATATACGCAAGTATATGCATATACATATATTTACACACAGATACAAGTACATATCATAAATATACAAATATACAAACACATTATATGTATGTATGTGTACACATAGACATACAATGTATATGTACAATTATATGTATATACACACATATACATCCATTACATATATATTTATATATACACATATATAAGCATAAGTGAGTAGCATACAGCATAGCTGGGGCATAATACGAACGCCGGTGGCAGACCGTAAGAAGTGGAGAGAATGTGTTGCTGGCCTGCAAGACACCGCAGGGCGAACTGGACGGCGATTGCTTAGCCGATTTCCGACCAAAGATATGGATGGACAAATGGGTCTACTTCAGTCCTAAAGCAGGTTGTATAAACTAATTTACTTCCTTCCATACATCCCTTTCATGCATACTTACTCTCTAACATCCCCCGGCCCTTTTCACATGCAGTCTCTATCATGCCTGCCCCATCCATTTTAGCCATAATGTCTGGTGTGTTAACGTTTAGTATCTTAAAATATCGATTTGTCTTGTAACTATGCCCTTTTACAATATCATTCTCTGTTATGTTCTTTAAACCACCATCCATATTGGTTTTCTTCTTCTTCTTCTTCTTCTTCTTCTCGCTTTCATTTGTATTTTTTATGGTTTATTTGTCGCGAGTAACCTGCCCCTTATCGTGATGTCATTTCTATTCTTGTCCTCAAGTGTCTCCAGGTTGCTTCTCTAAGAAACGCAGTTTCACTAAGATGCGCACTGTTTCACGAAGATGCGCACTGTTTCACTAAGATGCGCACCGTTTCACGAAGATGCGCACTGTTTCACTAAGATGCGCACTGTTTCATGAAGATGCGCATTATTTCACTAAGATGTGCACTGTTTCGCGAAGATGCGCACTGTTTCACTAAGATGAGCACTGTTTCACGAAGATGCGCACTATTTTACTAAGATGCGCACTGTGTCACTAAGATGCGCATTATTTCACTAAGATGTACACTATTTCACTAAGATGTACACTGTTTCACGAAGATGCGCGCTGTTTCACTAAGATGTACATTATTTTACTAAGTTGCGCATTGTGTCACTAAGATGTACATTATTTTACTAAGATGCGCACTGTTTCACTAAGACGTACATTATTTTACTAAGATGCGCACTGTTTAACTAAGATGTACATTATTTTACTAAGATGCGCATTGTTTCACTAAGATTTACATTATTTTACTTAGATGTGCATTGTTTCACTAAGATGTACATTATTTTACTAAGATGCGCATTGTTTAACTAAGATTTACATTATTTTACTTAGATGTGCATTGTTTAACTAAGATTTACATTATTTTACTTAGATGCGCATTGTTTCACTAAGATTTACATTATTTTACTTAGATGCGCACTGTTTCACTAAGATGCGCATTATGTTACTAAGATGCACATTATTTTACTAAGATGCGCACTGTTTCACTAAGATGCGCATTATGTCACTAAGATTTACACTATTTCACTAAGGTGCGCATTGTTTCACTGAGATGTACACTATTTCACTAAGATGCGGATTGTTTCACTAAGATGTACACTATTTTACTAAGATACGCACTGTTTCACTAAGATGCGCATTTTTTCACTAAGGTGCACGAACAAAGAAATAAAGGACTTTATTTTATAAAGAACGAAGAATTTGACAGTCTTACTCGTCTTATGTTTTTGTATTTGATCTCTCTACCTCTGTTTACACACTCACCCACGTTACTGTGAGCGTTTTGTGAGGTAAAGATAGATGACTCACGGTTCCATATAATCCAAGTCAAGTAGGTACTGAAGAAATTTAAAGTTATAGAAAGGCTGTGTCTGCTACTAGTTTTAAGGAGTCTGGAAGATTATTCCAAAGGTGAGCAGAAGAGTAATCAATGTTTTCCTGTACACGTCGAATTTAGGTTTAGAGAGAATACAAAAGTTTAGATGTTGGCTGCGTTTAGGGTTAGGAAGATTACAGAAGTTTAGATCTTGGCTGCGTTTAGGATTGTGGAGAATACTGCAGTTTAGTTGTTGATTGTGTTTTGCGTTATGGAGATTACCGAAGTTTAGATGTTGGCTGCGTTTAGGGTTATGGAGATTACAGAAGTTTAGATGTTGTTTACGTTTAGAGTTAGGGAGATTGCAGAAGTTTGGATGTTGGCTGCGTTTAGGGTTAGAGAGATTACAGAAGTTTGAATATTGGCTACGTTTAGGGTTAGGGAGATTACAGAAGTTTAGATATTGGCTGCGTTTAGGGTTAGAGAGATTACAGAAGGTTAGATGTTGGCTGTGTTTAGGGTAAGGAGATTATAGAAGTTTAGATATTGGCTGCGTATAGGTTTAGGTAGATTACAGAACTTTAGATGTTTGCTGCGTTTTGGATTAGGGAGATTACAGAAGTTTAGATCTTAGCTGCGTTTAGGATTAGGGAGATTACAGAAGTTTAGGTCTTATCTGCGTTTAGGACTAGGGAGATTACAGAAGTGTAGATGCTAGCTACGTTTAGGGTTAGGGAGATTAGAGTTTCAGAGAAGTTACAGAGATTACACAAGCCTCGTTGAAGAAAAATCACAAGAGAATTACATGGGATTCAAACCACGGACTCAGGTAGGACGAGCAACCGTCTAGCCACGAGAGAACATCGTACTAACGAACTACGCTATCTGGTACCTCCATCGACTAACACGTACTAATGGCTTAGCATTCAAACACCTTTTTCTTAGGAGGTGCGAGATAGCGCAGTTCGTTAGTACGCTGTTCTCTCGTGGCTAGACGGCCGCTCGTCTTACCAGAGTCTGTGGTTCGAATCCCAGGTAATTCTCGTGTGATTTTTCTTCCTCTCATGTCACACTAAAGTTCTCTGTCTACGATTTTTTTTCCAGGTCTAATCCTACAAAGCTTTGTTCTCTTATTTTACCGTAGGAAAACCTCGTTGTTTCCTATTTATATAAAACAGATTGTTCTTTAATCGCTAGGCTAATGAGGGGTGGACACTAATACATAAGTTTGTCATGATCAATAATGCAAAAGAAAGGGAGAGGCGATACTGTGTTCCTTGAAGCCCCTGGCTGTTGAGAGATCCTAACGGCTGCGAGTTTGTCTTTTTTGAAAGAGACTATTTCTCCTTCCTCCATCGGTTTCAGACGTGGACTTTCAGGCAGCTGATGGTAAGCTGGAAGGCTTGGACAACCCCATACAGTTTGTCTTGGACTTGGTGTGGTAGCTGGCCATACGTGGCTCCTCTGCTGCTCATGTAATGGCCACTCCTGAAAAATGCAGTCTTATTTGCCTTAACGTACACATTCGTCAGTTTTTCTTAGAAGCAAAATTCAAGAACACTCTGTAATGTTCCGATCAGTTTGATGGGACAGGGGGGCGACCTGGCTGCCTACGGCCCTGACGTGTTGAGTTTTTTTTTTCCTTGAAGGAATTTGCTGACCTAACACCATCATACTTTTTTTTCTTATTTATAGCCTGATGAGTGACAGCAGATATTTTGTCTGTTTGTCTGAATAATTGTCTCTGCTGTCTGCTACTCGAATCATCTATTGTCTGCTCAATATAGCGACAGAGATTTTGTGTACATAATCTTCTCTGTGATCTGTATTCATATAATCTTTTGTCTTCGCCTTTGTTTGTGATTGTTGTCTGAAAAAGACAGAAGCCGAAATAGTATATAGATTTTCTCGAAACTATAGCGACCCTTGTCTGTATCATTTTATACAGCTGCTTTATTAAGAAAACTGAAAGAAAGTATGGGGGAATAATGACTGCTTCCCATTAGTTTCCCATTCAAGTCTGTGGTGGACAAAATATGTTTAACAAAGACTAAGACCGAATGGGAATGTTCTTTTGTGGCATGACGTTCAAAACATATTTTAATCTCAGAGATGAGCAGTTGCTCCAAATCTTGGTTCATTGTTAAGTTTTCTTCGTTCCCTGAATAAATATGGAATGTTCTTTTTAAAGTGATATTCCTGCAACCGCTTTTCTTGACATAGCCTACTTCTCTAGAATTTTCTAGAACAATTCAAAACCAAATTAACTTTGAAATGACATTTTAAAACAGAAACAGTGGAGAGTAAATAAGGAGGAAAACAGAAGTAATAAAAGTAAGAAATAACATTCTTTGGAAAGAAATGGATGGACAGGAATTATGCTTAAGCAAAAGAAAGGAGGGAATAGTTTGTGAGCTTATGAATCAAAATCTCTTAAAAGAAATTTAAAATACATTTATTCTTTAGGGAATCAGCTGTCATTGTTTTCGTGGAGTGATTGACTATTTCTAAAATCCGGTGATATACAGAAATGTGGTTCATTATTAAGACAAAAAAATTACAATTTTTAGAAACGAAATCAACCTTTTTTGTAGATTAATGCTTCTATCTCTGGTCCCGACCCAAGTTAGGTCACAAAAAACCTATGGCAATAGCCTGGAGAAGATATAACCTGGGAGAAACAATTTAAAAAATTAAAACGGAAATAACAGATTTGAGAACAGTTCCATTACTGTTTGTTTAAAAATATAATTATTTAAATAACAGCAACTACACTCATTGTGATGTAGTTTTTTTTTCGACTAATGTTTCAAACATTACATGATATCGTGAAAAATAATGAAATATTTTCGAAACGATGTACAAGGTATGGGTGTCTGAGTGACGAAGTAGTTAGTGCACTCGTCTCTCCTGGAGAAGGTCGGGGGTTGAATCCATCCCGGCGGCACCCAAGTCACTCAGCTGTAGAAATGGGTACCCGACGTCTTCTGGAGTTGGAGAAGGAAAAGGCAGCCAGGCGTGATACTGACCATATCACCCTCTAGTGTGCTGACAGGTCAAGGAAAATATAGGCACTAAGGAAAATATGGGCACTAAGGAAAATATGGGCACTAAGGAAAATATGGGCACTAAGGAAAATATGGGCACTAACACCATATCCCTATGTGCCTCTAGGGCATGACAGGATTATCTTTACTTTACTTACTTATACAAGTAATCATATATATTTTTTAAAAAATGTATCCTGGTGGACATGTATTTTGTTACAGGTCATGAATTCCTTATCCAAAGTTCTAATACACATTTATTATATATCTTGGTGCTTTATATATCATATTGTATTATATATCATTTTCCATTATATATCTCGGTGCTTTATATATCATATTGTATTATATATCATTTTCCTTTATATATCATGTGACTTTATACGCCATTTTGCTTTTTATATTATTTTGCTTTAAATATTACTTTGATTTATGTATGATGTTGCTTTAAATATAATTTTGCTTTATATATTATTTTGCTTATATATCATGCTTATTTCTATACCATCCTGCTTTCTTTATTATGTTGCTTTATATATTATTTGGCTTCATGTATCATGTTACTTTGTATACAACGTTGCTTTAAATACCATGTTGCTTTATACATTATTTTGTTTTATATATCATTTTGCTTTATATAGCATGTCGTTTATATATCATGTGCTTTATATTATTTTGCTTTATATATATGCAGGAAACTCTCTACCGTAGAGAGCGAAACAACAACACAACTCCTTCAGATCATCAGAGGAAGTACCCCCCCTCAGACAAGTGCCTCGGCCCTTTAAACTCCTGACACTCCAAGGGGGGTGGGCCCCTCTGGGTCATGACTCCCAGAGGTCCTGTGAGTTGTTGCTTTTTTAAATCATGTTATATCATGTTGGTTTATATCATTGTTGCTTTATATACTATTTTGCATTATATACCATGTTGCGTTATAAATTATTTTGCTTTATGTAGCACGTTGATTTATATGCAATGTTTTTCTATAAATCATTTTGCTTTATATAGCATGTTTATTTATATGTCGTGTTGCTTTATATATTATTTTGCGTTGTATAGCATGTTTATTTATATACCGTGTTGCTTTATATATTATTTTGCTTCATATAGCATGCTAAGCTATATATCATGTTGCTTTATACATTATTGTGCTTTATATAGTATGTTCATGTATACATCATTTTGTTTTATATACTATTTTACTTTATATACCATGTTGCTTTGTACATTATTTTGCCTTATATAACATGTTGATTTATATATCATGTTGCTTTATACATTACTGTGGTTTATATACCAGGCTGCTTTATATAATATTCTCCTTCATATAGCATGTTGATTTATGTATCATGTTCCTTTATATATTATTTTGCTTTATATACACTGTTGATTAATATATTTATGTTGGTTTATATATTATTTTGCTTTATATACCATGTTATTTTATATATTATTTTGATTGATATAGCATGGTGATATGTATATCATATTGTTTTGTCTATTATTTTGTTTATATACAATGTTGCTCTATATATATTTTGTTCTTTATATAGCATGATATAATTGCTTTATACAGGGCCCGGCATAAAGCATATCTGGATTTTAAAAATGGAAAATAAATAAGCCCTAGACATATTTTGGTAAAAAAAACTGAAATAAAACTCAGAAAAGTGGGTATTTTTATTATTACTGACAGTCACATTTAGGTTTTGAAAATTACGCCGGTTAGATGACGCCATTACATTTGATACATTCAGCCCAGCGTCCGGAAAATTCCTGCATAAGACCATTTAACATGTTCAAAGATATATTTTGAGTTCAGTGTCGGATTCGATCTTTTAGGTCTGCAACTGACTGTGGTCGACTAGCACACACCGTGTTCTTGAGATACCCCCACAAAAAGAAGTCTGCGGCCGATAAATCCAGTGACCTTGCCGGCAAATGAATATCCCCAAATCTGGAAATAAAACCACTGGGAAATGCTTGTCGTAGCATAGCCATGGACTGACGGGCTATGTGGGCAGTTGCTCCGTCTTGTTGAAACCATATTAGTCTCTTATTTCTTTTGGCCAAGTCTGGAATAGAGTATTCAGTTAGCATCTGCGCATAAAGGTCACTATTAATTGTAAGAGAATGCCAGGTGCCAAAGCGTTCCTAAGAGTTGATCGCCGAGGGCTACTCACCAATGCGTTGCGGACTTCTTGAATTCGTTCAGGTGTCTGTTGAATTCTTGACCAGTAGACTTGTTATTAAGGCAATTAGCGGTTTCCTTAAATTATAGAATTGTTTTGCCTCCGATCGGGAACATTATCATGGGGATGCAACTCAAAGCTGCGACGAAACTTTCATTGTACGGTAATAGATGATTCACCACTTTTAAAATAAGTTTCAACGATGAATACGCGATATTGTGTTTGCTAAGAAGCCATTTTTAAAAATGACTGTTTATCTGCTTCATCTCTGACGTCGTGTTTTTCTTCACACGTATTCAGTTTCTGCGCACTACATCAGTGAAATCCAGCCATGCTTTATGCCGGACCCTGTATATTTTTGTGCTTTATATAGCATGTTGATTTATATATCATGTTGCTTTATATATTATTGTGCATTATATACCAGTTGTTGTTGTATAGATGATTTTGCTTCATATAGCATGTTGATTTATATATCATGTTGCTTTTTATATTATTTTGCTTTATATACCATTTTTTTTTATATATTATCTTTCTTTATATATCATGCTGCTTTTTATATGATTTTGCTTGGAACTGTAAAGTTTTATATTCTAAAGATAAAAATCATACATTATTTTTACCTATGAGAGTTAAAGCTTTTGAAATGTGGATAAAGCACACAATAAAATTTAGACAAAAATGTTAAAAGCACATTCTGACATACAAGGAAATATAATATTGGATTATACGATAAATTTTATTTTTTTGTTTTTCTTCTTCTTCTTCTTCTTCTTCTTCTTCGTTCGCTTCTACCACCAAGATCGCCCAATGATCCCACTGAATTTACGTCTGTAGTCCTCGTTAAGTCCCGTGGTCCCCCGTGTGGTTCATGAAAGGCCAGACGAGATCCCCGAGAGGACCACAAGAGGTTCAGAGTATCACATGGGTTGAGCCTGTATTCTTGGTGGGTCTCAGAAGCGGGATTGCATGACACCGTGGTTTTCGTTGCACCAGTTTAATCTAGAGTTGGACTTTCTCACCAGAAAACTTCGACGTACTTTGGATATCAATATATTCCGGCTGGGAGAGAGGTGGTAGCCCATCCAGGCTAGAGTTGGCCTTTCTCACCGGAAAACCTCGACGTGTTTTGAGATACCCGTGTATCACAGCCGGGTGAGAGGTTGTTGCCCATCCAGTCTGGTGTTGGCTTTCTCACGGGAAAAACTCAGCGTGATTAGGATACGCATATATACTCGTCGAGTGAGAAGTGGTTGCCTATCTTGACTGCCCTGGTCCAGTGTCTCCGACTTCAGCATTTTGTGGTCGTGGCCGCTACCCTTCCTAGTTGTGACCAGGATGGAGCTTTTGTGCAGGAGGACGAATCCTCGCCACTAGTGACTTCCACCGCTGGATTGAGCCAGTTTAGGCATATTATCCGAGTATGGACGTGATTAGGACGTGACCCACCTCTTGAGCAGACGTATATTGACATGCGTAGCCATCATGTTTCATCCCTGGTGTAAGCCGGTTTAGGCATATTTCACCAATATGGGTGTATTTCGGTCGTGGCCGGCCTCTAGAGCAGAGGCGCCGTGGTATGAGTAGCTCTCGCAGCGATACTACTGGACATACCGATTAAGCTTCACTTTATCCTTTCCATCACCTTTTCACATCGGCGCCACACAGCAGCCCTTATTGCTTTTCCGAATTTTCTTCCTTGGCCGGGAGGAACTTCACTCCACGCGCGGCATTCGAAGAATCTCGCCAGCAGTGTCTTAACCTCTGGGTTAAGCCACTTCAGGCGTTTCGCCCGATATGAGTGCACTTAACGTGGCCGACCTCCAGACCAGAGGAGTCAATATTTGACTACTGTTTGCTTCACTTTATCCTTTCTACCACCTTTTCCGCAGTGGTGCCGCGCGACAACCCCATTTGCACCTTTCTTCACTGGCCGGGAGGAGCCCCGCTCCACGCATGGCAGCTGAAGAATCTCGCCAGCAGCGTTTTTGTTCTTAAATAGAACTATTTCTGCTTTATATTCTCACATATGAAGTCTGTCGGAGCAATAACACTGAAATGACAAGATTTTTAAATCGACAACACTCTTAGTAAAATCGTAAGTTTAAAAAAAACGGACAAAACTATCCAGTTCACAAAATTGACATCAAAACACGAAAACATTCCAATTTGACATAAATGACATTATGCGAATGAATAAAACAAAGTAAATCACTTATGTACTGAGTTCTACACTAAAAATTCGGAGAAATTATTTAAATCTTTCACATTTGCATCAGGTGACATACTATCAAGTGACACTTCACAATGTGGGATGATGTTTTATAATAAAGAGTTAAACAATTTATCCATTTATGAAAGCACAAGTAAATGTCAGTTTTTACGCCTATTTCTTTTTAGCTTCCCATGAATCAAAATGGAAAAATACACGTAGAAGGAACAGATGTTGAAGAAGTCAATCAATTTGCATACCTTGGCAGCTACATGGACACCAGAAAGAAAGTTAGAATTAGAATTGCTAAAGCAGAATCAATCTTCAAGAATCTTGAGAACATATGGCATTCAAAAGTTATAAATACAAAAACCAAGTTAAGTCTATTCAAGTGAAATGTAATATCCACCTTCACGTATGCATGCGAAAGCTGGAAAACAACTAAAGAAATAGACAAGAAATTAGACTTTTGAAAACAAATGCCTAAGGAAAATACGCGGCATAAAGTGGAACGAATTCAAGAACAATGCAGAGATAAGACAGATGACTGAACAACAACCAGTCTCATGGGTGATCAGGAAAAGAAGATGGACATATGCTGGTCACTTGATGAGAAGAAATGATCAGAGAATCCCAAAAGCAAGCTATCAAGTGGTACACAACAGGCCAAAGAGGACATTGTTAAGAGAGGCCAAATTAATAGGCATAAAATCCCTTGATGAGGTTGAATAGTTCGCCGAAGACAGGAAAAATTGGCGAACTACCAATGTGAGCCATATGTGACGTTTAACGGCACGGGAAGGATATAAGATATAAGATTTGTTTTCACTTTTATTTTACAAATCTGACAACATAGTTTGCAGTTTTACTGATTATCTGTAATTTCAGGATCTATAGGCAGAAGTGAGGAAAAAAAACATCGACTTTATATCATCATCATCATCATCATCATCATCATCATCGCCTTTCACTCCCCAGAGAGCATAGGCCACAAAGACATCCTTGTTCTTGGAATTATTCTCTGGTTCCTTAAATGTGTATCCCTTGTCTCTGAGCACTGTCCTCGTTTCTCGTCTCCAGGTATGTCTAGGTCTTCCTCGTTTTCTATCATATAAACTTTATAATTCCTAACCCCTCCATCAAGTTCTTCAGTAATGGTCTTTGCAACTTTATTACATCTGGTTTCTTCTTCCTCCTTTCCTAAAATAAGATACAGAATATGCATTTCCTAAAGCTGTTTCCTAAAAATATTTATTTTTAATTACATTTATTTGTCATTCTAAAATAGTATACCAACTGATCACTTTTGTCTGCCACACTACATATATATATATATGTGTATATATATATATATATATATATATATATATATATATATATATATCGCTCTTCAGAAAGTAAAACAACTAAAAAAGCTGTGAAGAAGAACAGACAGAACTACAAAAATAAGGTTTTTAAGGACATGCATCTTTCCCATGGCAACATATACCTGTGAGACCTGCCACGTAACAAAACAGCTGAGAAACACATAAATCCCTTTGAATGTAAAGGCCACAGAATAATTCTTCAAATATCATGGACACAAAAATAACAACAACAAATATATGCATACTTCAAGAACTTGGTATTGAAGAAGGTTGGCTATTAAAGAGGATTAAACAGAGAACGCTTAAATAATTTGGACACATTAAACGTCATGGTAATCTAGAGAAGACCGTCTAGGAAGGATACATAGCGGGAAAAAGAAAGAGAGGAAGACCAAGATGAAGATGGCTGTAAGACATCGTTGATAATCTGCAAATGGACGCATCAGCGGCAGGGCATCTTGCTTAAAACCGGGAGGCCTACAGGAGAGCTGTTAGGTAGACAAAGTTCCGCAAGGGACATGCAAATGACCGGCTGACTGACTGATTGACTGACTGAAATATATATATATATATATGGATGGGTTTTAATCCCGGACAAGATTTGTTTGTCTACCAAATAGCCCACCAAAGTTCTCACATTTACTTTTGTTCTTCTCCTAAATAAACACTGTCCATTAGTTTTGTGAACTCCAGACATTCTTCTAAGAAGCTAAATTTACTTCGCCTGTAGTATTCCTTGTTTTGATCTGTTCATTATTCATGACTCATTTCCTTAGGATAGGCTCATTGTAGCATTTTAGAATTTTTTTCTGTGTTCTACGGTGAATGAGACACAGTATAGAAGATATTCTGGCGTTGTATATTATCTTCTTATTTCAGAGGCGCTATAATATCCAAGGGGTATAACCCATGAAAAAACTGACGCTCTAATTAGCAAATGTTATCTCCCATAATACCCGTACTCCAACCCCACCCCAAGTTCACTTTTGGTAAGAATCACAGCAACGGAAGACAGAGAGAGCATACGGCAAAACTAAGAAGAGAGAGAGAGAGAGAGAGAGAGAGAGAGAGAGAGAGAGAGATCAGTCAGTTATTTGCATGTCCCTTGAGGAAATTTGTATCCCAAACAGCTCTCCTGTAGGCCTCTCAGAGTAAGTAAGATGTTGGAGACATCTTCGCCTTGGCTTTCCTCTCATTCTTTTTCCCATTATGTACTCTTCCAAGACGGTCTTCTCTAAATTCTCATGACGTTTGATATGTACAAAATATTTAAGATTTCTCTGTTTAACCTTCCTTACTAGTCGAGCGTCTTTCAAAATTAAGTTCTTGTAGTTTGATAACTCTGAAGAGGACATTATTAAGAGAGGCCAAATTACCAGGCATAAAATCCTTTGATGAGGTTGAAAGACTCGCCGAAGACAGGAAAAATTGGCGAACTACTTTGCGAGCCCTATGTAACGTTTAAAGGCACGGGAAGGATATCAGATATATATAAGAAGTTTGACATATTTGTTCTTTTTTTGTGTCCATGATATTTGAAGAACTCTTCTATATCATTTACATTCAAGGGCATTTATGTGTTTCTCAGCTGCTTTGTTAAGTGTCCAGGTCTCACCGGAATGTGTTGCTGTAGGGAAGATGCATGCTATTAACAATAGCATTTCTGTAGTTCTTTTTGTTCCTTTCCACAGATTCTTTAGTTCTTTTACCGTTTGAAGAGCGATAGATGTCCTCCTTTTAATTTCCCTCATTGTATCTCCATTATTGGTTAGTAGTGATTCAAGATATTCAAAACTTTCCACCTCTCTTCCAATTTTTCCTCTTTTGATATGCATTTCTGTTGCCTTGTTTGTTTTGTCAGTTGTCATCAATTTATTTTTCTTCGCATTAAGATAGAGGTTTTGTTCTTCACTATTCTCACGGACTGACATAATTAGCTGTTCCATTCCGTTTTGTGTTGTGGTCAGTAATACTGTGTCATCAGCATATCTAATTTCTTGTATTTCATAACCTCCAATTGTTATGGCCTTGTAACATTCTTTTTCTACATCTTCTCTAACATTCCTCATTATACAGGGTGTTTTTAAAGTCTCTCTACGCTTTCTACGTAAAAATGTGTAAAATGACGTCATAAAAACATGTGCTGCACAGTCAATCATGAAGAAAAATGCAGTGAATGGTTGCCATCTGCTGGAGTAATTTTTTGCACTCAAAACAGAATGGTGTTATCAACGGAAGAAATAATTTTTTTTGGTTGAACAAGTGTTTCGAAATGGCGGTCGATACACACGGATGGGTGTTCAAAGATTTATAGCAAAATTTCCTGATAAACAACCTCCTCATCGCACTACGGTTAGAAATTTGTTGAATAAGTTTCGTGATACGGGAACTGTGGAAGATGCTCCGCGATCTGGTAGGCCTGCTGTGTCTGAAGAAAAATGTCTAGATATCCAAGACAGAATCCTGAAATGTCCAGTGCACACAATTCTTAAACATCTGGTAAATTTTCATCCATAGAAGATTTCTGTTATGTCTGAATCGAAAGAGTGAACAAACAATCCAGAGTCGTCTACTCCACGTTGTTTCAATCATTCTTAGCTGAAGAAGACGAGTCAGTTCTCGATTTAACATTCTTCTCTGATGAGGCATGGTTTCATCTATCTGGATACGTTAATAGCCAAAATAATCGTATTTGGAGCAGGGTTAATCCCAATGCATTTCATGAAACGTTGCTACACGATGTGAAAATTGGGATATGGTGTGCCGTCAGTAGAAAACGTTTAATTGGACCAATTTTCTTCAACAACATTATAAATGTCGATCGGTACCGTACTGACATTCTGGAACTTTTTTTAGAACAGCTGAATGAACGTGAAATTGAAGAAGCGTGGTTCTAGCAAGATGGTGCAACTGCACACACAACTAGAGCAACACACGTTTTTTTTGAAGAAATTTTCGCAAATCGCGTAATATCTCGTGGAATTTGGCCGGATCGTTATCCAAATATAACTCCATTAGATTATTATCTATGAGGTTTCTTGAAAGGAAATGTTTACAAAAAGAATGTACAAACACTTGAGGACTTGAAAGAAGAAGGCAGAATTAACATTCAAGAAATAACAACAGACACGTTGCACAAGATATTTGACAATATGAAGAGACGTGTACAGTCATGTCTTGAAGCCCGAGGTGGACATTTCCCACACCTGTTATAGTGAATATTTAAGTGGTACATTCCAGGTAACCCAAAACAGCGTTGTATCATCGCAGTAACTATGGTAACTAATTAAATGACTTTTTAGCACTTTTGTGATGACGTCATTTACTTCATTTTTCAAACACCCTATATTTGCAGTATACAAGTTAAATAAGTAAGGCAACAGTATGTACCCACGTCGGGCTCATTGCTTTATGTCAAACCAAATTGTTGTTTCACCATTTATTCTTACTGCTGCTTGTTGGTCTAGATACAGCAGTGATGTTAATTGTATCAAATGTGTTGGTAATGAAATTTTCTCCGCTATTTCCCACATTTTCTGATGTAGTTCATTCATTCATTTGCATGTCCCTTGCGGAACTTTGCCTCCCAAACCACACTCCTGTAGGCCCCTCGGTTGTGAGCAAGATGGATTGCCGCTGATGCATCTATTTGTAGATCTTAAAAGATGTTTTGCAGCCATCTTCGCCTTGGTCTTCCTCTCTTTCTTTTTCCCATTATGTACCATTCAAAGACGGGGTTCTCTAGATTATCATGACATTTAATGTTTCCAAAATATTTAAGTTTTCTCTCTTTAATCCTCTTTACTAGCCAGCCTTCTTCACTATTAAGCTCCTGTAGTAAGGATATATTTCTGATGTAGTACACAATCAAATGCACTTGAATAATCTTTAAAAGATAACTATAACCTTGTGTAACATTTACTATACGTTCTTCTTTGCTTTCTGGAGGGGACTAACTGCCTTCTGCTTGGGAGGAATAAGCACTAAGTGAGACTAAGACAGAGAGTGAGAAAGAAAGAGAGAAGGAATAAAGTGCTATATATATATATATATATATTAGATTTGATGATTGTGAATTATGATGATGTGATGATTGAGAGTTATGATGATGCGATATTGTGAGTTATGATGATGTGATGGTTGTTAGTTATGATGATGTGATATTGTGAGTTATCATAATGTGATGATTATTAGGTATGCTGATGTGATGATTCTGAGGTACGATGAAGTGATGATTGTGAGGTACGATGATGTGATGGTTGTAAGATATGATGATATGATGACTGTGAGGTGTGAGATGTGAACATTCACAACATGACCTTATTTGTGTGGTTTGTTGTAAGTTCCTAATGTAACTGTATAGGGGTTGCACTTGTAAGGGGACGATGTGAAGTTATATATATATATATGTATATGTACATGTATGAAATCTTCATTGTTACTTCCAATAACAAGCCTAATCTAACTATAGGGAAATGATGGCCAAAATCCCAGGGTGGTGGAGTCTGCTTAAGAAGAATTACACTCTCCTATGAAGCTATTTTTTTTACCGAAAGAAATAGCCATCGTAACCCGGTCAAAGCAAACACGAACATCTTCATAGCATCGTCTGCAAAGTAAATCAGCAGGTAATTTCAGTGTGTTAAAAGAAGAAGAAGAAGACGACAAAGAATCGAGGGTAAGGAAGATACAAATACTGATACAGAAAAGTTGGAGTAAAAGTCAAGAGAGAGATTAGTTGTGTTTGAAAACAATGTAACGTATGGAAGGTATTAGATACATAATACACAGTCTGTTAAGCAGAACATCTGCCATACACATACTATTTTTGTGTTTGTCTATGTAAACAAGGAAAATATTATAGCACAATGCATGGTGACATTATCAAGCTGTAGCAATCTCTGCGTTAGTATAGTATGGCCAAGACAATATCGAATATCTACTGCAGCGATCTAAAACCATGCGGAATAGTTATGCGATAGCTCGTTCCTGGTGTTGTTCATTTGACAAAATACATATTTCACTATGTCAGATGTCTGCTGTTTGTTTCGTTGTAATCTAATCTCTATGCAACATCAGCTAAAACAAATCACTACCAGTGCGAGCAGGTGACTTGGGCAGTTTCAGAGAGAGAGAGAGAGAGAGAGAGAGAGATAGAGAAAGAGAGACAGAGAAAGAGAGAGAGATAGAGAAAGAGAGAGAGAAAGAGAGAGAGAAAAAGAGAGAGAGAAAGAGAGAGACAGAGAAAGAGAGAGAGAAAGAGAGAAAAAGAGAGAAAGAGAAAAGAGAGAGAGAAAAAAAGAGAAAGAGAAAAGAGAGAGAGAAAAAGAGAGAGAGAAAGAGAGAGAGAAAGAGAAAGAGAGAAAGAGAGAGAAGAGAAAGAGAAAGAGAGAGAGAGAAAGAGAGAGAGAGAGAGAAAGAGAGAGAAAGAGAGAGAGAGGTTAGAAAGAGAGAGAGAAAGAGAGAGAAAGGTTAGAAAGAGAGAGAGAGAGAGAAAATCGTGATTTGGAGAAATGAATGCATTATTGCTCAAGATATCTCCAGTTTGAAAGTTTTACATACGGTAATGACTTTTCCTGGACCATCCAAAGAAGAATTCCCCTGTGGGCTTACCGAATCTTCCAAGAGAGGGACTTCGTGTTAAATGCAAATCTTTCTTAGATAAGGACCGACGTGCCAGCAAGGCACCATTAAATCTATATTACTGTAAATCTGTGAAGTGTCCAAAGCATCAAGAGATAGAACTTTGTGTACTTTTTCTGTACCTTGATAGACTTACATGTCGTTGTTGTCTGTGAGAGTTGGCAGCACTACTCTACCAAAAAGGCAATCTTGTCACTATGGTACATCTTGAGTGACACAACAACAATGCCAGGTTCGCAACTGTTATAACGAAAACGACAGTGTCACGTATGAAAACTTTGACAGGACTTCCCACTCACTGGACAGGACTAACAGCTAGAAAACTCCATGAAGATATTAATAGTCCAGCTACAAGGATACACATCAAAACATTTAATGAATGAAGGAATGAAAGATGAAAAATGGAGATGAGAAAAGAGAACGGGCTGCCAACATGGCAAGTTGAATTAACAAATATTACAAGAACTTTCTGGGCGCGTAGCCAGCGCCACGGTGAAGAAGTTTCTGACAACTAGTAGCTACTATTAGCAACCACTTACAAATTAGTGAATTTCCCATAAATATCCAGAACACACATATCTTCCAAAAGTTGAAAACCAGTACAACACAGTTCTGTCCTGACAAAGGACAATATGCTGGAACTAAGACTACTACTGAACTGAAACTGACTAATTCCAAACTTCTCTCTCTCTCTGAACCTTAAGTGCCCAGGGCACATGGGGCTTCTGCAAGGGTTTTCCACAAATGCCTGTCCTTCGCCTTCTTTTCTGCTCTTGCCCAGGTGAGCCCTCTATTGCTCAACATCCTTTCTGTTGTTCTTCTCCATGTCTCTTTTGGTCTACCCTTACTTCTGCTCCCCTGTGGTGTCCATCTTAGTGATATTTTTGGTAGTGAGTTGTCAGTCATTCGGAGCACATGTCCCAACCATCGCCAGCGTCTTTCTTCAATAATTGTTGTCAGTGTTTTCATCTGCATTTCTACTAATAAAATGTTATTTCTTATGGTGTTTGGCCAAAATATTTTTCTAATTCTTCTTAAACATTTAGTCTGGAAAGAATTCAACTTGTTTTCTCTACTGAAAAAAAATTCTTACTATGCAAAATTACTCAGAAATCCTCCCTTCAAAAACTTACTCAAGCTTAAATATCGCTTACTAATTCTTCCCGTCATTCCCGAATCTTCTGTAATAAACAAAAGCTCCTTTTGGACCTTATCCCAGTCATCTAATATGCAGGGCAGGCACCGGGTATCTCGTAGTTAGCAAAACTACGCTTTTGTCTTAACCAAAGGGCATGTTGATCAGGCTACCTGCCAAGAGGACACTTTGATATCATCCACTTTGATCTTAGCCAAAAGGCCGAGATGTATTGAGAAAAGCTCACTCCACGTGAATAATCCTGTTTTTACTACCTTTAGTTTCTTAAACAATTTCCTAAAAACTAAAATCTCTAATACTAAATTTAGTCTGTTGTGTCAACAACAGGCAATTCTAAATTCACATTTTAACTTTTCCCTAACCTAAACTAAGACATCCCGTGCATATTTACAGTACCAGTCAAGGTTACCTGAGCTGACTAACTTTCTCCCGAGGACAAAACAAAAATCAGTATTACAAGTGACTGAACCAAGTACTCTTACTTTTAAAGATTATTACTTTCCTTTGACTGATCTTAACAATATACTAATAACAGTGTTTGGGTGAGAAACACATAAATGCCTTTGAATCTGAATGCTACAGAAGAGTTCTTCAAATATCATGGATACAAAAAAGAACAAATATATCCATACTGCAAGAACGTAATATTGAAGAAGTCTGGCTAGTAAAGAGGATTAAAGAGAGAAAACTTAAATATTTTGGATACATTAAACGTCATGATAATCTAGAGAAAACCGTCTTGGAAGGGTACATAATGGGAAAAAGAAAGAGAGGAAGACCAAGGCGAAGATGGCTGCAAGACATCGTTGACGATCTACAAATGGATGCATCAGCAGCAGGCCATCTTGCTCACAACCGAGAGGCCTACAGGAGTGCTGTTAGGGAGGCAAAGTTCCACATGGGACATGCGAATGAACGAATGAATGAATGTATGAATGAATGAATGAATAACAGTGTTGCATCGAAATAACCTTAAAGTAGTCTCCCTGTATATGTGGCTTCATCCAGCACTTGTTTCAGTGAACTCCTGTTTGAAAATATCAAATTAAAATGAATAAATACATAAATAAGCACATATAGAAATACATAAATCTCCGGCTTTCTTACCTTCCCAGTCTGACCAGGTCATGTGTGGATACATGTAAATGAAATAGCGAATAGATTTGCTGGGCAGGCTAAAACAAATGCGAGGCTGAGAATGGAGAAAGGTGAAGCTGTATTGGAAAGACTGCGAAAAAAATGAAGTGTCGGAATGTAATGTGAAGAGATTGTTATATAATAATGTAAAGATTCTAATTTATATATTGTCTTAAGTCCTCTGATGATATTGCTGTGATTTATATATCATATTCTTAATGATATGACTATATTGTTGTGATTTATATCATTAATTTGCATGTCCTTTGCCTCCCTAATAGCACTCCTGCAGGCATCTCGGTTGTAAGCAAGATGGCCTGTTGCTGATGCATCCATTTGCAGATCATCAACGAAGTCTTGCAGCCATCTTTGCCTTGGTCTTCCTCTCTTTCTTTTTCCCATTATGTACCATTCCAAGACGCTCTTCTCTAGATTATCATGACATTTAATGTTTCCAAAATATTTAAGTTTTCTCTCTTTAATCCTCTTTACTAGCCAGCCTTCTTCAATATTAAGCTCTTGTAGTAAGGATGTATTTCTGATGTAGTACACAATCAAATGCACTTGAATAGTCTATAAAAGATAAATATAACCTTGTGTAACATTTACTATACGTTCTTCTTTGCTTTCTGGTGGGGACTAACTGCCTTCTGCTTGAGAGGAATAAGCACTAAGTGAGACTAAGACAGAGAGTGAGAAAGAAAGAGAGAAGGAAAAAAGTGATATATATATATATATAAGATTTGATGATTGTGAATTATGATGATGTGATGATTGTTAGTTATGATGATGTGATATTGCGAGTTATGATGATGTGATGATTGTTAGTTATGATGATGTGATATTGTGAGTTATCATGATGTGATGAATCTTAGGTATGCTGATGTGATGATCGTGAGGTACGATGATGTGATTATTCTTAGGTGATAATTGTGAGGTACGATGAAGTGATTATTCTTAGGTGATAATTGTGAGGTACGATGAAGTGATTATTCTTAGGTGATAATTGTGAGGTACGATGAAGTGATTATTCTTAGGTGATAATTGTGAGGTACGATGAAGTGATTATTCTTAGGTGATAATTGTGAGGTACGATGAAGTGATTATTCTTAGGTGATAATTGTGAGGTACGATGATGTGATTATTCTTAGGTGATAATTGTGAGGTACGATGAAGTGATTATTCTTAGGTGATAATTGTGAGGTACGATGATGTGATTATTCTTAGGTGATAATTGTGAGGTACGATGAAGTGATTATTCTTAGGTGATAATTGTGAGGTACGATGAAGTGATTATTCTTAGGTGATAATTGTGAGGTACGATGAAGTGATTATTCTTAGGTGATAATTGTGAGGTACGATGAAGTGATTATTCTTAGGTGATAATTGTGAGGTACGATGAAGTGATTATTCTTAGGTGATAATTGTGAGGTACGATGATGTGATTATTCTTAGGTGATAATTGTGAGGTACGATGATGTGATTATTCTTAGGTGATAATTGTGAGGTACGATGAAGTGATTATTCTTAGGTGATAATTGTGAGGTACGATGAAGCGATGATCGTGAGGTACAATGATGTGATTATTCTTAGGTGATAATTGTGAGGTACGATGAAGTGATAATTGTGAGGTACGATGATGTGATGGTTGTAAGATATGATGATATGATGACTGTGAGGTGTGAGATGTGAACATTCACAACATGACCTTATTTGTGTGGTTTGTTGTAAGTTCCTAATGTAACTGTATAGGGGTTGCACTTGTAAGGGGACGATGTGAAGTTCTATACTATGTGAGTATATATATATATACATGTATAAATTCTTTATTGTTACATCCAATAACAAGCCTAATCTAACTATAGGGAAATGATGGCCAAAGCCCCCAGGGTGGTGGAGTCTGCTTAAGAAGAATTGCACTCTCCTATGAAGCTATTATTTTTACTGAAAGAAATAGCCACCGTAACCCGGTCAAAGCAAACACGAACATCTTCATAGCATCGTCTGCAAAGTAAATCAGCAGGTAATTTCAGTGTGTTAAAAGAAGAAGAAGAAGAAGAAGAAGAAAAAGAAGAAGAATAAGAAGAATCGGGAGTAAGGAAGATACAAATACTGATACAGAAAAGTTGGAGTAAAGGTCAAGAGAGAGATTAATTGTTTTTGAAAACAATGTAACGTATGGAAGGTATTAGATACATAATACACAGTTTGTTAAGCAGAACATCTGCCATACACATACTATTTTTGTGTTTGTCTATGTAAACAAGGAAAATATTATAGCACAATGCATAGTGACATTATCAAGCTGTAGCAATCTCTGCGTTAGTATCGTATGGCCAAGACAATATCGAATATCTACTGCAGCGATCTAAAACCATGCGGAATAGTTATGCGATAGCTCGTTCCTGGTGTTGTTCATTTGACAAAATACATATTTCACTATGTCAGATGTCTGCTGTTTGTTTCGTTGTAATCTAATTTTTATGTAACATCAGCTAAAACAAATCACTACCAGTGCGAGCAGGTGACTTGGGCAGTTTCAGAGAGAGAGAGAGAGAGATAGAGAAAGAGAGACAGAGAAAGAGAGAGAGAGAGAGAAAGAGAGAGAGAAAGAGAGAGAGAAAGAGAGAGAGAAAGAGAGAGAGAGAAAAAGAGAGAAAGAGAAAAGAGAGAGAAAAAGAGAGAGAGAAAGAGAGAGAGAGAAAGAGAGAGAGAAAGAGAGATAGAAGAGAGAGAGAGAGAAAGAGAGAGAGAGAAAGAGATAGAAAGAGAGAGAGAAAGAGAGAGAGAGAGGTTAGAAAGAGAGAGAGAAAGAGAGAGAGAGGTTAGAAAGAGAGAGAGAGAAAGAAAGAGAGAAAGAGAGAGAAAGAGAGAGAGAGAGAAAATCGTGATTTGGAGAAATGAATGCATTATTGCTCAAGATATCTCCAGTTTGAAAGTTTTACATACAGAAATGACTTTTCCTGGACCATCCAAAGAAGAATTTCCCTGTGGTCTTACCGAATCTTACCGAATCTTACCGAATCTTCCAAGAAAGGAACTTCGTGTTAAATGCAAATCTTTCTTAGATAAGGACCGACGTGCCAGCAAGGCACCATTAAATCAATATTACTGTAAATCTGTGACATATCCAAAGTATCAAGAGATAGAACTTTGTGGACTTTTTCTGTACCTTGATAGACTTACATGTCGTTGTTGCCTGTGAGAATTGGCAGCACTACTCTACCAAAAAGTCAATCTTGTCACTATGGTACACCCTGAGTGACACAACAACAATGCCAGGTTCGCAACTGCTACAACGAAAACGACAGTGTCACGAATGAAAACTTTGACAGGACTTCCCACTCACTGGACAGGACTAACAGCTAGAAAACTCCATGAAGATATTAATAGTCCAGCTACAAGGATACACATCAAAACATTTATTGAATGAAGAAATTAACGATGAAAAATGGAGATGAGAAAAGAGAACGGGCTGCCAACATGGCAGGTTGAATTAACAAATATTACAAGAACTTTCAGGGCGCGTAGCCAGCGCCATGGGGAAGCAATTTCTGACAACTAGTAGCTACTATAAGCAACTACTTACAAATTAGTGAACTTCCAATAAATATCCAGAACACACATATCTTTTAAAAGTTGGAAACCAGTACAACACAGTTCTGTCCTGATAATGACAACACTGCTAAACATCTTACATTTCTCTGACCAAGTAAATGTGTTCTAAAGGACAATATGCTGGAACTAAGACTACTACTGAACTGAAACTGACTACTTCCAAACGTCTCTACTGAAAAAATTCTTACTATGCAAAATTACTCAGAAATCCTCCCTTCAAAAACTTACTCAAGCTTAAATATCCCTTACTAATTCTTCCCATC
This sequence comes from Achatina immaculata, assembly GCA_009760885.1. NCBI lineage: Eukaryota > Metazoa > Mollusca > Gastropoda > Stylommatophora > Achatinidae > Lissachatina > Lissachatina immaculata. Next base: position 32,183,881 of record CM019696.1, read on the forward strand.
ATTCCCGAATCTTCTATAATGAAGTAATGTTTCTGTTGGACCTTAAACCAGACATCTAATGTGCAGGGCTGGCACCGGGCACCTCGTAGTTAAAAAAAACTACGCTTTTGTCTTAACCAAAGGGCATGTTGATCAGGCTACCTGCCAAGAGGACACTTTGATCTCAGCCAAAATACCGAGATGTATGAAGAAAAGCTCACTTCAAGTGAATAATCCTGTTTTTACGACTTTTAGTTTCGTAAACAAACAATTTCCTAAAAGCTAAAATCTCTAATACTTAAGTTAGTCTGTTGTGTCCACAACAGACAATTCTAAGTTCACATTTTAACTTTTCCCTAACCTAAACTAAGACATCCCGTGCATATTTACAGTACCAGTCAAGGTTACCTGAGCTGACTAGTAATGAATCATTTTTTCTGCTGCAGCGACACGGCTGACGGAGAGGAGTTTATTGCAGAGTCCATGAGCGCTACGCCCAGAAATGAGTGGATAAGTCTCCTCCACATGGTGGTGGAGGTGTACTGGTGTGAGGGACGATCAACTTTATTGGAAGAAGTGACCTGGTGGAAATTGAAGGACGCCTGAATGCACAACGATACGTAGCTGAAATTCTTCGTCCTCGCCTCCTTCCACTTCTGGCTGTACCATGGTCGAATTTTCAGCAGGATAGCGCTCGACCTCATGTGGCACAACTCATTAGCCAGTTCCTCACTGACAGCAACGTCCAGACCATTCCGGGGCCATTCATGTCATGAGACATGAACCCAAAAAGGAACACTTATGGGATGAACTCAACAGACAAGTCCGCCACCGAGACATGGCGCCAATCAAGCTCCGAAAGTTGTCTCTTGCACTGCAAAAGGAGTGGGCAGCCATCCCACAACAACAGATCCAACGGCCAATCGGATACATAACAAGGAGATGTCGTTCACTGATACAGGCCAGAAGAGGCCATACACCTTACTGAAACGGAGGCCTCAGTCGCAAAGAATAAAATCCAAACCAAATTTAATGAAATAATTTCATTTCTAAAGACTTAACGTTTCTTCCTGCCAAGATTGAAATATTAATTCCCTAAAATAAAATGTTGATACGAGTTTGAAATTTGGTGTCCATTACGACTACAATAATGTTGCGTTTCTTTTGTTGAAATGTATCTATAGCTGTGATTTATATATTATCTCTAGTGTTCTGGTTATATTTCTGTGATTTATATATTATCTCTAGTGTTCTGGTTATATTTCTGTGATTTATATATTATCTTTAGTGTTCTGGTTATATTTCTGTGATTTATATATTATCTCTAGTGTTCTGGTTATATTTCTGTGATTTATATATTATCTTTAGTGTTCTGGTTATATTGGTCTGATATATATATATATATATATATATATATATATATATGTATATATATGTACACATATATATTTATCATATATATATATTGTCTTTAGTGTTCTGATTATACTCCTGTGATTTATATATTGTCTTTTGTGGTCTGATTATATTGCTGTGAATTATATATTAATTTTAGTGTTCTGGTTATATTGCTGTGATTTATATATTGTCTTTTGTGGTCTGATTATATTGCTGTGAATTATATATTAGTTTTAGTGTTCTGGTTATATTGCTGTGATTTATATTGTCTTTAGTGTTCTGATTATGCTGCTGTGATTTACATATTGTCTTTTGTGGTCTGATTATAGTTCTGCGATGTATAAATTAATGAATGAAGAAGTTGGAATTGATACTCTCTTCTAGATCTTGAATGATGTGATACTTGCGCGAATCACTGGTCTCTGTATATTTTATATGACGAATAGTCGTTGTGGCCTCGACAACTAAGACACTTTCATTCAGCATTGGTAACACATTGTGATCTTGACAACTAAGACACTTTCATTCAGCATTGGTAACACATTGTGATCTTGACAACTAAGACACTTTCATTCAGCATTGGTAACACATTGTGATCTTGACAAATAAGACACTTTCATTCAGCATTGTTAACACGTTGTGGTCGTGATAACTAAGACACTTTCATACACCAACGTTAACACGTTGTGGTTGTGATAACTAAGACACTTTCATACATCATTGGTAACACATTGTGATCTTGACAAATAAGACACTTTCATACATCATTGTTAACACATTGTGATCTTGACAACTAAGACACTGTCATTCAGCATTGTTAACACCTTGTGAAAGAGACAGTTGTTTTTTCTCTATTGTTACTTTATTATTTATAATACACGTTGTTACTTCTTTTTCTTCACTTCACCAGTTCAGAATGTCACTCCACGTGTTACTGTATGATTCACCACAAGACGGAAATCTTAACACAAGCAATCACTATAAAATTCAGATGGTTCGTTCCAGAATCAAATTACAGTTTACCTTCAGTGTCCACCAAACGAAACTTACAAGTATCAGATTGAGACATCTCCGAAAGCAATTTACACAAAGTTCCAAAAATAGCAAATCTTCTGCGTTTCTCACGCAGTACCAATAATCACTTTCTAACTTGAAACTCATCTTCTGTCTGTCCTAGACTACGTCTGGTTCTAAACTACGTCTAGTTATAAATTACTTATGGTTCTAAACTACTTCTGGTTCTAAACTACGTCTAGTTCTAAATTACTTATGGTTCTAAACTACTTCTGGTTCTAAATTACTTCTCTAATTTCTTGAATATCTATTTGCTCTGCTTGTTCATCTGTACTATCTGTCGCAGCTATCAAAACTATCCTTCTATTCTTCTTTTTCTCTTCTCTTCTTCCTTTTAAAATTGCACGGCTGGCTTATATATCGTAAGCCAGTTGTCCAATAGGACACAGCATTAGATATTTATAGTGGTTGGCTACATGCTGACTAGAATTCGGGTTGAGTAGGTCCACTTCTTTTGGTCATCTTACTGGTCCGCTGAACTATTCATGTGTACAAATTGCGTCTAAAGATTAACAAATATGCCTCACCTGTCAATAAGTATGTTACGTCAATACCGTCTATTCAGTTTTCTTGCGAGAGTTTATCCTTCTTATCCAGTATTAGCCGATTGCGATACTTGTAGGGGACATCAGTTTACACAGTGTCCGCCTGTCTGCATCCATATTGTTGATTTAACCATTCAGTTTAGTCGTGCCAGGATTATTATAATCTGGGTGTATCTCTTTTACCTGCCTTTCTCTCGGCTTCATTATTTGTAGATATCTACTTAATTCTGTCATAATAATGGAAAAACCGTGAAAGTGTTCCTCTGCGACCAGTTCTTGAAACTTCCATCGCTTCCTTCTACTTTATACCTATCAGTAATAATCATAACTATAATAAAATGTTAATAGTAATAAAAGTAATAATAACATTATTTTTATTAATAAGAAGTATAGTACAATCATAATATACGGGTTCACACCGATAGTCGGGAGCAAATATTTTTTTAAAAATCAAAATTTATAGACAGTGAAAATATAAGTGTATAACCTTTATCTGCGTCCTTTGCACTTCATGTAGAGGTCAAATGACGTCATCATCATGTGCCACGTGACCACGCGGAGCATAAACAAAATAGCAGGTGCTGAGTTGAGTTTTGCCAACGTGCTGTTATTGAGTTCCTCGTTAAATAGAATATCTCCGCTGTTGAAATTCACCAAAGACTTCAACTTGCTTATGGAGATGTGTGTATGGGTGCTAGCAGTGTTAGGAGGTGGGTGAAACATTTCAAAGACGGAAACACGCGTGGCCTCTGGCCTCTAACTCAAGAATAATCCAAAATCTACTTCAAAATTAGTGAGCAAGTTTCGTGAACTTCGCCCACGAGACAGCCAGGTCTCGTGCAAATCCATGTTTTGCAACTTTCTGGTGTCTTAAACAAACATGTCACCCAAAATTTTGCCCAAACCTGATTTTGATTACTCTGTCGCGTCACTTACAGACGGGCCATCTACACATTTCACAAGCCTACTGACCAAAAGTTCCATGTGGGCTTTTTATTTTTAGAAACTTACGTAGACAGGTAACAATAAACGAGGGCCTAATTCTATCTTTGCTATAATATCGATTATATCCCATTAACTACAATAAGATAACTAACAGGAAACTCTATACTATTACAATTTTTTATTTGTATGATTTTACGAGGAAAGAACAGCAGTAGTGTCCCTTCCTTTCCTACCTTGTTGTGTGCGGTTTGCTGTGATTGCCCTTAATTCAAAAACCTTTCTCGCAAGGCAGATTTAGGGGAGGTGGTGGAGGTGGGGGATGGCTTAATGTGCCCCTTAATAGCAGATGACCCTGTCAGAGAGTTCCTGACACATTTTATACAGTTATCTCCCCCACCCAAATAATCTGTCTCACCCATAAGGTCACCACATGTTTTGGTGAACAACTGCTTATTCTACACATTTGCAGATAACCTCTACGTCTAAAGGTCGTCCTACCATTCGCCACCTGCTGGACGCGTTTAGTAGTAGAACAGGCCCCTATCCTAGAAGTAAGAGGGGCGGGAGAGACGAGATAAACAATAACAAAAGTCAGAAAAAGACAACCCACATTCTTAGGACACGTTCTACGGCGAGACAGGCTAGAACACATCGTGACAACAGGAAAGATAGAAGGCAAAAGAGACCGAGATAGACAGGGAGAGAAAGAAAATGATGGATGGACTAACTAGACGGCACAGACAAAGAACATCCGCACAGAACTCGGAGAAGGTAATTGTGTAAAACATGACAGCCAACGCCAGCCGGCAGGGTAACATATAGATAGAGATTGTTCATGTTGACTAATGTTGTTAAAATAAAATAAATTCTAATTTATAATGAACTTTGTTCTTTTTAGTGTGTTAGGGGCTTTAGTGGCTAGTTCGTGGAAACCTGAGAGTATTTGGGTAACCTACATTCTGAGTGTATCAGAACTGGTAGATGCATGTCCAGTCTGAACTGGTTTTTGTTGGAAAAGTCCGACCAGAAGTAGACAGGGAACATGTAAATTCAATATCCACTAGAGAAGATTAAAACACAGATTCCAGAATTATAGGATATGATGAGTAAGTGATTTATGTTATAATTGTTTGACTTTGGAAGTCACCCAAACTGAATATTTTCTGATACCTTGCAGTAAAACGATTTTCCATATGAAACTTTGAAGGATGGGATCAACGGTAATCAGATTACTGCAAAAATCTGCAAGAATGAAGATAAGAAAAGATGAGATTATTAGGCCATTATCAGGTGTATTTATTTGTTATCTCTTAGTTTCTCTGGTGTTAACTGTTCAGCTGTCAGCTGTTACCTGCTAGTCATTCTAGTACTAACTGTTCAGATATCATTTGTTAGCAGCTAGTCATTCCAGTGTTAACTGTTCATCTAACAATGTTCTCTGCAAGAATTTCCAGTGTTAACTGTTCAGCCATTTTGTTTCAGATGTTAAATTACATTTTGACATTATCTTGACTTTTTATGCAAGGAAATTATTGGTAATCTGAGCCACTAGAAAACAGTGATATTTTATTTGTGCTTTGCTGCAACAAGTAAAGGCTAAAATCCCAACACATACATTTTCTTGCACATATGTTTCTTTCAGCATGAGGGATACAATCTTAGATATGAGCCATTCAGACTGCGTGTACACTCTTAGTATAAGGAGATATGAGCCGTTGAACCTTAGAATCTAACAGCGTTACGTAGTTAGTACACATATGATCAAGTTAGTACAGACTTATATGACAATATACGACAACATGACAATCCGAGGTGTGTAGGACCCAAGAAATTGATGAGGAAGAGTATGTGAGAGTGGAAGAAAGAACGAACGAACGAACGAACAGACTTTATTTTCAAAGGGTTAAGAACTGGCCACGCAGGCCCGTCTAACATTCTGCCCTTCATCATACATCTTTCACTCAGTCACACTCATTCAGCATTTGTTAATGAGCATAATAATCACGAAGACACAATTAAATGATTACATAAACAAATAATAAACTATCCCTTGTCCTTACACACCACACGCTTATTTATGGAACTATATTAGCTGATTACCCGCCGTTTCTCACGAATTTATTAATTATTAATATGGCGGAGTTGATTAGAGATCGCCATGTTTCTCCCACGGACAACATTATGTTGCTTGCTCAAAGTGGGGGAAGGGGGGTTCACCCAAGAAATTATTTATTCTTGCTCCTGGAGCTGAAACTAAAAATGTTGTATATAATCATATTTTGAGTTAAATTAATTTTTAGTGAATTTGTAAAAGATTTAACTCTATAACGTGTAGACTGCCCATGTGAATTACTGATCGTGATCGAGAACGCAAGTCTTACTGCAAATTGCAATATCTTAAACTTGAAAGGGAGATCCATCGGAATGAGTGGTATCCGTGCAATAAAACTGCCTTACGCTCTCCCTGTACTATGAAGATAATTGCTTCAACTACATTGCCCAACATCGTCTTTACGCACAGCCTTGTGTCGTTGCAAAGTCGAGGTTCCGTAGTAAAATAATTGGAGATCTAACCCTAATGTTCACCCCCTCTCACCCCCTCATGCCTATTGGAACTGAACTTGGATGTAAAAGGCATCGAGAGTATCACTACGAAAACTACGGAATCGACACTAATATCGGTCGCCTTCGATTACTTTTACATGTCACCCCCATCCCAACCCCACCCCTCTCTCACCTTCATTCCGATTGGGGCTGAATTTGGACTTCAACACATTGGGAGTGTCACTATTCATCTCATGGACCATGAAAACTACGGAATCGACACTAATATCAATCGTTTCGATTATTTTTACATGTAACCACATCCAGCGCCCACCTCCAGGCCCATTAAGGGTGCTAGGGGTATCTTACCCCGCAGTACTTTTTCCAGATTGCAAGGCATATGTGTACCAAGTTTGGTTAAAATTGCTAAAGGCGTTCCAGAATTATGCCAGAACATACATACACACACACCCACATACATTGTTATGTATATATATATATAATAAACTTGCATTCTTACATTCATATAAAACTAAGAGATTTATAGAAAAGCAGCATATAAAAAAATACAACGATCAAGCCGGACTTTACACTAATTTGGATATATATAAAGATATATATATATATATATATATATATATATATATATATATATATACATACATATATATATATATATATACTTTTCATATATATGGAATTACACGCACATACATAAATTCACACACAAATGCAAGTACATACCACATTTACAATCACATACATACATATATCAATACACATACATGTGCATGACACATACGTACATATACACAAATATGTATATATACAGTTTTAAAAAAAACAGAAACGCAACACATACGATGTTGCGATTTAAACTGAAGTTTGCTGACCAGACAAGGGAAAATTGCCTGTAACGTTCATTTGGACATCAACTTCACGTGCTGACCTGAATTGTACTCAGCAGATGATTCATGAGCATAGAAAAGCGACACTAGTCAAAACAGAACTTTTGAGAATAACTCATGACAGGTTCAAGAAAATCCCGTGAAACTTAATGAACACAAAACTCACTGACCATTTTACTCAATGCCTATAAAAGATTGAACTTTCTCGAATCAATTCATTTGAAAATTCAGTGCATTGTATGGTTCGTCTCATTACAGAACAACGACTCGCCATCATTAGACGTTTACAGACTGGACAGTCACAAAGTGTAGTGACCAGACAATTTAATGTGGTTAGATGCACGATTAGTCGACTTTGGAGACGATTTCAAGAAACTGGCTCAGATGGAGACCGAGCCCCACAGTGGATGACCCATAGACACAACTCCTGCCGAAGACCACTTCATATCGCTCCATCACCTCAGGAATCGATTTGCATCTGCATCCTCAACAGTCCAGTCAATGACAGCAGCTCGTCGAATTTCAGATCAAACGGTCAGGAATCGTCTGCACGGTGCTGGTCTTTGGGTTAGAAGACCCTACAGAGGTCCTGCTCTTACGGACCGGCATCGCCAGAACCGACTGCAGTGGGCGAACCAGCATCGTCAATGGACCGTTGGAAATGATTGGAGGATGGTTTGGTTTAGTGATGAATCATTCTTTCTGCTCCAGCGACACGATAGATGGAGGAGATTTTATTGCAGAATCCATGAGCGCTACTCTCAGAACTGCCTGATGAGGCTCATCCACATGGTGGTGGAGGTGTACTAGTGTGTGGGTCGATGACCTTTATGGAAAGATGTGACCTGGTGCAAAATGAAGGACGCCTGAATGTCCATCGACACGTCACTGAAATTCTTCGTCCTCACGTCCTTCCACTTCTGGCTGTACCAGGGTCGATTCTTCAGCAGGATAGCTCTCGACCTCATGTGGCACAACTCACCATCCAGTTCATAGCTAATAACGTCCAGACCATTCCGTGGCCATCCATCGCATCAGACATGAACCCATTAGAACACTTATGGGATGAACTCAACAGACAAGTCTGCCAGCGAGACATGGCGCCAGCCAATCTCCAACAGTTGTCTCTTGCATTGGGGGAAGCTGGGCAGCCATCCCACAACAACAAATCCGACGGTTAATCGGATCCATGTCAAGGAGATGTCGTTCTCTGATACAGGCCAGAGGAGGCCATACACCTTACTGAAACGGAAGCCTCAGTCTGAAATAATAAAAGTCCAAACCATATTTAATGAATATCATTTCATTGTTAAAGTCTTAGTTTCTTCATGCCAGGATTGAAACATTAATTCCGTAAAATAAAATGTTGATTCAAGTTTGAAGTTTGGTGTCCATTACGACTACAGTAGCGTTGCATTTCTTTTTTTTTACAGTATATATGTAATACACATACGTATAAAATACACATATATACATACACACATACACATGCAATCGCATTCATACATACACATATATAGACATTCACACATATACAAATACTTATTTACTGAAAATAATACTTGTATACAAATACACAGAAACACAAATACACCTTAGGGACGCATATAGTCCATATCCAACAGATTTCGGAACAGTTTGAAGTTATAAGAAAGAATATTACTTATAAGTTTCACACGAGTTGGTAGGGCATTCCAAAGGTGAGCAGCTGAGTAAGAAAAACGTGTTTTTAAAATGTCAAGCCTTCATTTTGAGAGAATGCAAGTGATTAAGCTTTGAATGTGTTTTGGGGTAGATTTGAACACCGATCACAGATAGGGTGGAACACTGTGCGATAGAATTTTATGAATTAATTTGTCTTTGTTGAAAAGAAATCTCTTCTTGAGGGGTAGAGTATTAAGATGTATGTCCTTATTTATATTTATTTTGATTGTTGAGTTATATTCTGCCCGTGCCCACCTCATGTAGTGTAGATTGTGTAGTGTGAATCACGTTGTAATATAGGGTTCGTGTCATTACGTGTAGAGATGAAAATTATGTGTATGATTTCATTGTGATTATTCTGCACATTGGATTTTAAATATGCTTTTCATGTAGACTGACCGTACGTTGCATCAATACAGATTATTTTGGTGTATATCAAAGAGAGATAAGCTAAGAAATAAGAACATAAGACAACCCCCACAAAGAATTAAGTTGTCGGACCTTAAAGAGAATGATGCACTTACAGCTAGCCGCGGGAGTCTTCAAAGAACTACAGGAGACAGACCAAGAAATGGATATCACTGAGGCCGCTCTTATGACCCAAAAGCCCCAACTCCACCTCCCCTCAACGATACAAGAGGATGGCTAAAGTAAAGTAAAATATTTTCAGAGCAACGTGATTTCTAATATAATTTGTGAATTTGTGTTGATGTGAATTCCAGTGTTTACACAATACAGACAAAAGCTATATTTGTAGATTGTTATCAGATTTGCTTTACTTATTTCCACACGTCTTGTGTGTGTGTGTGTGTGTGTGTGTGTGTGTCTCGATGTAGAATTCAAGATTTGTAATTATTCTCGAGCGTGCTGGAAAAGATTCTATCCGGGCAACATTGCTGCTGAAACATTCTGAATTAATTTTAGCTAAAAGATAATTTCTTGCGGGCAACGTCTTATATTTGAAACTAATTAAACTGATCAGTCGCTTTGGTCAGAAAACAAATGTCTTGAATTTAAAACAAAAACAAAAACAAAAATAAAAAAACAATACAAGTAGCAGATGAAAATGTGTAATAATGCAAACTAAGGTTTGCAATACAGTTGTTGTTGTTAGTTGTTGCTGTTATTTTGGTTATTGTTGTTACTGTAGTTATTATTGTTCTTTTTATTATTATGGTTGATGGTTTTACTGTTGTTATTGTTTTTGTTACTGATTGTTTCTTTGTTTATATTGGTGTTCATGGAGTTGTTACTGTTACTATTGGCATTGTTCTTATTGTTGTTGTTATTGTTATTTTTAGTGTTTTTATTCTTATTGTTGTTGTTATTGTTTTTGTTATTGCTGTTACTCTTATTGTTGTTATTGTTTTTGTTATTGGTGTTACTCTTATTGTTGTTGTTATTGTTTTTCCTTTTGTTGTTCTTCTTATTGTTGTTCTTATTGTTTTTTGTTATTGCTGCTACTCTTATTGTTGTTGTTATTGTTCTGGGCGAGGACGCCTGGCTCACAGTAGAGCGAGCGAATGGTGTGACGTCATCGCCCAAGCATAATGTGAATGGTATATAGCGGGAAGGTTGCTGACACGTGATACAGACAGAGTTAGAATCAGTGGCGGCTGAGTCGGGTCGTCTGCCTTGTGTCGTGATATAATCAGTCGAGCCGATTCACACTGTTGATTAATATTGTGTCATGGAAATCATTGTTATATGATTTTATGGAAATCGAATCTGTGCTGTGGAATATCGTGTGTGTCATCGTCCGCGGAGATTGTGGAAAATTCTGTCTAGTCTTGTCGTACTGATGAGCACAACAAGGTCCATCTTGTGCATTCCTGTCATTGTGATTATTATTGGAGTGGGATCTGGAGATCCTCAAAGCCCGGAAGCATCTGCTGCATGATCAATGAGGTGCATGGCACCGGTTATTCGATAACTGAAGGAGGCAAGGAGGGCAGCTATTCGATATTTCAGTGCTCGGGCACCTATGAGGATATATATATATATATATATATATATATATATATATATACATTATTCTGTGCAGTTGGCACAAATTAGTTTTAAGTGTGATGGGGGAACGGGGAATTCGGGTCAGCAGTGGCTGAATGTGTTTTCCAGTGCAGTGGCACATAATAATAGTTGAGATGGAGATATACTTACCCAGGACGGCCAGAGGAGCCCGGACCAATGTGGTCCACTGTTTTGTGCTATTTAGTTAATGGAGATGCATTATAATTGTGTCATGCTTTGTTGTTATCACGATGACATTTGTTGTCGTTCTATGCATGTAAGTCTGTGTGGCATTTAACATGGTGTATCTGTTGTGTTTGTTTCTTTGCGAGTTTCCATAACGATATCTTTTTTTCCCATCTGCAGTCGCTTCTAGATAGGTTCCAGGATAAGGTTTTTAGCCTTATGCCCAACTACCGGTACATGATGTGTAACAGATCAAGCGGAATTCCGCTGATTTAGTTATAAGCACAAAAACCAAGTTAGGACTATGCAATGCAAATGTAATATCCACCATCATTTATGCATGCGAAAGCTGGAAAACAACTAAAGAAATAGAAAAGAAATTAGACTCTTTTGAAAACAAATGCCTAAGGAAAATACTCGGCATCAAGTGGAACGAATTCAAGAACAATGCAGAGATAAGACAGATGACTGAACAACAACCAGTCTCATGGGTGATCAGGAAAAGGAGATGGACATATGTTGGTCACTTGATGAGAAGAAATGATCAGACAATCCCAAAACAAGCTATCAAGTGGAACACAACAGGCCGAAGAAAAAGGGGCAGACCGCGTGAAACTCTGAAGATGACATTGTTAAGAGAGGCCAAATTAACAGGCATAAAATCCTTTGATGAGGTTGAAAGACTCGCCGAAGACAGGAAAAATTGGCGAACTACTTTACGAGCCCTATGTGACGTCTAACGGCACGGGAAGGATATAAGATATAAGATATAAGATACGATCTGTTGTGAATAATAAAATATTGGTTGATTAAATGCCTGACTTTGTATTGTGTAATGCATGTCATGTAGTTTGTATGAATGTGTGTGATTTACTGCACGACTGGCATACAGTATCCTTTGGAGGGAAAATCCTGGGTTGTAGGTTAGTTTTAGGAATAGCCACCCAGTACGCTAGTACATAGGCCATGGGTTTTAGGGTTGCACTTGGGGTTTTGGTCCTGTCCCACCCTTTATTGCCCCCAGTATGTGGACTTCGCAACCAGCGGAGTTCTACATTGTTATTGTGTTTGTTTTTATTGTTGTTGTTGGTGTTATATCTCCCCCTCCCCCCCCTCCCCGAGCTAGGCTCGTCGGGATGGTGGATGGATGGGGACACCTGCGGGGGTGGGGAAAGTCTGATGGAAACTGATGAGTCCAGGACGTGACAAGCCTATGGGTCTCTACAACAATGGCTATCACAATGAGGCAAACAAAGCAGCCAGTAGACTACAGGTAGCGAGGAATGGGCATCGTTGAAGCACCATCAGATCCCTCATCCCGAAGTGTCTCTGTGAAACTGTCTCAAAGCCGTCGGGCGGGCCGGTGTTGCACTTTGAGCCTGATCTCAGCTTCTCACTGGAAAGGCCTTCTGGGTATGAAAGAAAGACTTAAGACAAAAGCCCTAATATGAAAATGTCAGAAACAAAAGAAAACCATTCGAACCCGGACGTCGCTCGTAAAAGGTCTACGCCAGGTGGTTCGACCCCCCCCCCCCTCCCCATTCTGAGCGGGGGGGGGGAGGGCACACTAAACATTCTTCAGATCAACATTCCTGGACTTAGGCCAAATGTCTAAGAATTAATCAAACAGCTGAAAAAAAGTCAACATCCAAATTGTTATAAAACAAAAAACCCTTCTTTATGGAAAAGATCACTTAGTGCCTGGATACACCAGGTACAAATGTGAATGTGGTAAATTCAGGGGTACTGCTACACTCTTGAGAAATGACATACAATGAGAAGTTAAAAACAAAAAAATGCAATGAGAATGATATCCAAGAGATAACAGTATGGCATGATGGACTGCAGTACACTCTGTATAATGTTTATTGTCTCCCAAATTCTAAAAGTCAAATCAACATACACAGCACAGACATACAGAAGACTATCATTGCAGGAGATTTTAATGCACATCTACCATCACAAGGATACAAATACCGAACCCCTATGGGAAACAACATTGAAGAGCTATGCAACACCAGCAACATGATAATATTACAAGACTCTTCCTCCCCACCAACACTCCTCCACGGAGCCACTGGATGCACATACAGACTTAACTTCACCATTGTCTCGGCAGACATCCACAATGATTGTACTCTGAGAGTGCCTGATGACATGGGAAGCGACCATCACGAAATCCTACTACAAATCTCACACACGCGAAACCAAAGACCACTCTCCCCCCCCCCCCCCCCCGGAATTATAGAAAAGCAGATTGAGAAAAATTCAGAACACAAACAGATGAAAACCTATCAAAATGAAATGACAACACAAACACTGGATTACATACACTCTACACCAACATAATCCAAGCCATACTTGGAGTAGTCTACAAAACAATCCCCCGAGGATGTAGAAAGAAATATAGCCCCTTCTTTGTTAGATCTATAATAGTTTACAACCTCCCCCTACAGGTTACAGCACCAAAGAGCTCTCGTACACAAGTATACAGAACCTAGGAGCAAGCCGTTCATTTCATATGTGGGGCAGTGAGATCAACACCCACAGCTGCATAGATATAAGACTCGAAAAATCAACCATTGAGGCAGTAGAAACACATAAACACATTCCCGCAAACCATCCTAACAGAATAGTGGTTGATAAATGGAAGCAAAGCTGTGATAACAAAATAAATGTGAGATTATTTAAAACAAAAGTGAGAAGAGCTTTATTAGTTAACGAGCCCACATGTGTGCCCATTAATAAGTACAGCTGTTCCTTCTTTAATGTAAATACTCCATGTTGAAGAAATCCTATTTGTCCACCAATAATGCTGGCCTGTGTGAGTTTCGCCATAGCTACATTGTCCTGCATACAGGCCCAGCATTTTGAAAGTAGAAATGAATACCAAACTCTCGGAGAGCGATCAATGGGGTTGGCTTACTCACATAACTTTGGCACCTGCAGGCCAGTATATGTCTATAACAGCCCTACAAATCAGTTCAATAATGAAGTGCTAAGAATTAAAGCAGGTTATTTATGAAGTCAGGCTTGTGATTAGCGCGGCGTTGTGTGTACTCATATCTTATGAGCAGGGTGTGGTTCTGTTTTAGTCAGGGGTGTGTTAGTCACCAAACTGTAGATATGGCTACCTGGTTACTTCTGCAGACAGGGGCAAGGAATGGCAGCTAGTGTGGTGCTAACCACATCACTCTTTACTATGCCAACAAATCAAGGGGAATATGTTCACTAAACCATAAGACGTAATGCCTAAAGTTAAGTATACTTACACTCTACCCTTTGTTGATTACTCCAGCATATTTTGGGTACAAACCTCCAAAGATTAACTTATTTAGTGCTGTGTATAGTGTTCTTGGCGCCATTGTAAAATTATGGACGTTCGTGAAAAATGTCAAGGATAATAAAAAGTTTTAATTTGTCTTCAGAATATGAAAAAAAAGCAAAACTGGCTTAATAATCCCACAGTAGACTGTCACCAAGTCACAGACTGAATGAACGAACCTTATTTTAAAAGGATTAAGAACTGGGCACCCAGGCCCTTCATCATACAGCTTTCACTCAGTCACCATTTATTAATGAGCATTAATAATCATGAAGACACAATTAAGTGATTACATAAATAAATAATAAACATATCTTCTGTCCATACACTCCACTCTGATTTATGCAACAGCATGAAATTTACTTGCATTCTTATTATTCTTTCAAACTAAAATTAATGTTAAAAAGCTGTTAAAAAATAGAACAATCAAGTCATACTTTAAACTGCTTTAGACTATGCTTAAGGAGGCACATAGTCCATATCAAACATGTTGACAAAGTTTAAAGTTATAAGAACGAATATTACTTGTAAGTTTTACATAAGTTGGTAGGGCATTCCAAAGATGGGCAGCTGAGTAATATAAGCTTTTTTTAAACATGTCAAGCCTTGGTTTTGGGAGAATACATTTGCTTAAGCGTTGACTGTGTTTTGGGTTGGATTTGAACAATGACCACAATTAGGGTTGTGCATTGCGCAATAGAATTTTATGAATTAACTTGGTCTTATTGAAAATAAATCTCTTCTAGAGGGGTAGATTATCAAGATGTTTGTCCTTATTTGTAATATTTGCTGCATGTTGATCATTTATAAGACTTATTGCTCGTTCTTGAAGTTAGTAAAGTCTTTTCATGTTTGACATGGAACAACCATCCCAGACTGTGGAGCAGTAGTCCAAGTGTGTTTGTATCTGTGATATGTAGTATATTTTTCTGGTGTCTATGTCAAGAAAATGTTTAATTTTAATAAATTGGTAAACTTTTTGTGCAATGAGTTTGGTTAGATTGTCTACATGATGATTCCAGCTGAAGTGGTGGTCAGTCATGAGACCTAGAGTTTTATGTTCATTAACATTCTCTATCTGTGACGTTCCGGCATGGAGCTTTAGTGTTGTTGTTGATGAATTTGTTAATTTTTGTTTTGTTGTAATGAGCATGGATTTTGTTTTGCTGGTGTTTATGAGCATTCTGTTATTGTTGCTCCAGTTAATTAGACTGTTTTTTTCAGTTTCAAGAGCTGACTCAAAGTTAATACAGCCATTGTCACTAGTGTAAACTGTGCAGTCATCAACAAAAAGATCACAAGATGATTTTTTGAGATAAAGTGGAAGATCATTGATGTAGATAATTAAAAAGAGAGGACCAGAAATAGACCCTTGTGGAACGCCATTATCAACCACAGATGAACTTGACTTAGGTTTTTGAGGCAAACTACCTGCTGTCTGTTGGAAAGAAAAGATGTAATAAATTTTGTCAAACCAGTGTGTAATCTATAAGTCTCAATGTTTCTATCTAGGATTTCATGATCAATCATGTCAAATGCTTTTTTAAAGTCAACAAAGACAGCACCACATAATTTTCATCGTTTATATTAGATAATCAATATTCTGTTATTTTTGTGAGAGCTGTGCGGCAGGAATGTTTTGGCCTAAAACCTGACTGACAGTCAACAATCAAATCATTTTCTTGCATGTGATGTAAGATTGTTTCTTTGTATGTGTTTTTCTAGTGGTTTTGACAAAGTCGATAGAATGGAAATTGGTCTATAGCTTGAGGGAAATTTCTCTGAACCAGATTTAAAAAGGGGATATATTTTTGTAATTTTAAAATCCTGAGGAAAATGACAATTTGCAATGCACTGAACGTAAATGTACGTTAGTGTATCTGTAATTACTGGGGCTGAGTAGCGTAATATCTTGTTGCTGATTTCATCAAGTCCTGCTGTGTTGTTGTTCTTTAAAGATGAGAGATAATTGTAAACTTCACTAACTGACATGAAAGGAATACTGGGTTGCTTTAGATGTGCACATTTGCTACTATAAACTTATTTAATTCGCTAAAGTCACAAGTAGGGATTGGTAGTTAATATTTTAAGATATTTATTTCTTCTCTGAAGTGATTGCTGAACTCTTTACAAGCGGGCACATGATTATAACTCTGCAAGTCAGACTGTTTTCTCTTCTTTGCTAGAATGTGAATTGCTTTCCAGACAGACATACTGTCTGATTTATTCTGAACTAGGTTCTTAAAGTAATTTCTCTTTTCTTGCCTAATTAAGTACTGAACTCTATTTTAAATAATTGTTAGCTAGTGAATTCCCTATTTTTGTGGGCCTGGTCTCTTTCTTTCATGACTTGCAATATCTTAGGTGTTATCCATAAGGACTTCACTTGATGTTTAACTCTCACCTCTTTAATAGGAACATAACTGTCAAATATATCCCTGAAGGTTTATATCCAGTATTCCAGGGCTTTATAAGGGTCTGTTAGTTGGTACACATGATCTAGAGGTGCCAAACGTAACTCTTTCAGAAATGATTCTAAGCTGAATTTGCTAGTATTTCTAAATTTAATACTGTATGTTTATTTCTGGGAATTTTCAAGCCATGTTGTGACCATGTGCAACAGACCGGATAGTGATCACTCAGTGATGTGTGAGAGACGTTATATTCTATAATGTTTTCTGGATGAGCTACATATATGTGATCTATTAGTGTGGATGATGTTTCAGTTACTCTGGTAGGTTTAGTGATAATTAGGGATAAGTTGAGAGCAGGTCATATAAGTGAGCGTCGATTGTTCCGTTTCAGAGTATTTGAAGACGTTGTAAATTCTAACATGGTTGTCATGTTTCATGTTTGGGTATTTGATCTTCTGCTAACCTCACATGAAGGCGAAAGTTATGGGAAAACAACTCTACAAAATACAAGCTTTAGAGTTTTTCGCAGTTGTGTCCCTTGATACGGAAATCTAGACGGATTACACTAGAAGATAAATTATTATTACATTACTTTTTCCGATACAAATTTCTCACATGAGAATCAGCCAAGTTTTCCCGCAGTAAAGTGATTTAGCGCAACGTTGTATGTTCAGCATTTGAAAATAGAAGTATATAAAGTAGTTTAGAAGTGAGAGAAAGAAATGACAAGACAAATAATTATAATAGATTAAAAATTAGAGAACAGTTTAAGATGTTGAGGAAAAAAAGAGCGTGAGAGAAATAGTCTCATTTAGAGATGATGATTGTACATTTTCCTTTAGTTGTGGATTCAGAATAAAAGACAATTCTTTAAAGTAACTTCCACTTTTTTCTTTATTTATTTTTTAAAATTTTCTTCATTTAAAGCCATCTGATGTACTAGGTCTTGTTTACATCGTCATCATCGTCATCATCGTTCAACATCACCACCACCACCACTACCACCACCACCACCACAACCATCATCATCATCATCATCATCGTCGTCGTCGTCTTAAGAATGAAATTGCGCACAACTGTTTCTGTTTTTGAATTTTCAGTTCCCACGTTCCCTTGCTCTGATGGTGCCACTCAGCCAGGCTGTGCCCAGTCCACTCTTATCTTCCCATCTACATATCTGTCTACTTATCTTCCCATCTACATATCTGTCTACTTATCTTCCCATCTACATCTCTATCTACTTATCTTCCCATCTACATATCTGTCTACTTATCTTCCCATCTACATATCTGTCTACTTATCTTCCCATCTACATCTCTATCTACTTATCTTCCCATCTACATCTCTGTCTACTTATCTTCCCATCTACATCTCTATCTACTTATCTTCCCATCTACATCTCTATCTACTTATCTTCCCATCTACATCTCTATCTACTTATCTTCCCATCTACATCTCTATCTACTTATCTTCCCATCTACATCTCTATCTACTTATCTTCCCATCTACATCTCTATCTACTTATCTTCCTATCTACATCTCTGTCTACTTATCTTCCCATCTACATCTCTATCTACTTATCTTCCCATCTACATCTCTGTCTAATTATCTTCCCATCTACATCTCTATCTACGTATCTTCGCATCTACATCTCTATCTACTTATCTACAATGATATACGAATAGATGGTTTTAATTTGATCAGGCGCGACCCAACTAGGACGCTAGAGACAGGTTTAGTCGTTTACATTTCTAACACAATTAAATTTTGTAGAAGAGAAAACATGGAAACATCAGAGGTTGAATGTATTATGCTAGAAATCAAAATATCAAATCTTAGTCCAATTCTAACTAGTTTTCATCATCATCATCATGTGCCGTGCCGACTGGCGTTGGCTATTATGCTTCTCCAGAGTACACGATCCTTCATGCAGGCCATCAGCTCAGTTGGTGATCTCCTCTCACACCATCCCGTCAGACTGTCCAGTATCATTTCTCTTGGTCTTCCTCTTGCTCTTCTTCCTTCTATTTTTCCTGTTGTTGTAATATTTTCAATGCCCCCTCTTCTCATTGCATGTCCTATGAAAGTACATTGTCTCTCTCTTATCTTTTTGACAAGGTTTTTTGTCTCTCCAGCTCTTCTCCTACATTCTTCATTAGTTATTTTTGCTGTCCAGGGGATTTAATTAGTTTTATATACCGAAATCCAAATGCTTCAGCCGAGTGGTATGATCACTTTGCGACCATGATGGATGATGCTGTAACTCATAAATTCAAGGACATAATCATTCTAGGCGTTTTAAGTATAGATCTTAATCAGCCAAATCCTACATGGAAGAACATTTTAACATCTTACAACTTCTCCCAAATTGTTAACAGACCTACTAGAGTAACTGAATCATCATCAACACTAACAGATCATATTTATGTAGCTGATCCAGGAAACATTACTGAATGTACTGTCCCTCATGTGTCGCTGAGTGATCACTACCCGGTCTGCTGTACGTGGTCACATACCAGCATCAAATATAGAAACTTTAAAAACTTTAGCTTGGAATTATTTTTAATTGATCTAAAAGCTTCGCCTCTTACGTACGTTTTCCAGTTAACAAATCCAGATGAGGCTATCGAATACTAGATCAAGATATTTCGAGATAATTTTGACAAGCATGTCCCCATCAAAGAAATGAGAGTAAAACACGTAACAAAATCCCCGTGGATAACTCCCGATATATTGCAACTGATGAAGAAACGGGATGAAGCTCATAAAAGCAGAAATTTCAGTAGCTATCGTTCACTTAGGAATAAGGTGCAGTATTTAATTAGGCAGGAAAAGAAAATTTACTTCACAAATTTAATGAAAGACAAAACTGATAGTAAATCAATCTGGAAAGCGATTAATACTCTTGTGAATAAAAGGAAGCAAACTGACCTACAAACACTTAATGGTGAACATACTTGCACTAACTTCAGTGAACATTTTAGGGAAGAAATTAGTATTCTAAAATCTTCATTACCGACCCCTAATTGCGACCTGAGCGTGTTGAAAACTTTCAGCGACAGTTAATGTGTAAAGCTAAAACAAATTCTACACATAGAAGGGACAGATATTGAAGAAGTCAATCAATTTGCATACCTTGGCAGCTACATAGACCAGGATGGTGACACTAGAAAGGAAGTTAGGATCAGAATTGCAAAAGCAGCATCAATCTTCAAGAATCTTGAGAACATATGGCATTCAAAAGTTATAAGCACAAAAACCAAGTTAAGACTATTCAATTCAAATGTAATATCCACCCTCATTTATGCATGCGAAAGCTGGAAAACAACTAAAGAAATAGAAAAGAAATTAGACTCTTTTGAAAACAAATGCCTAAGGAAAATACTCGGCATCAAGTGGAATGAATTCAAGAACAATGCAGAGATAAGACAGATGACTGAACAACAACCAGTCTCACGGGTGATCAGGAAAAGGAGATGGACATATGTTGGCCACTTGATGAGAAGAAATGAGCAGAGAATCCCAAAACAAGCTATCAAGTGGAACACAACAGGCCGAAGAAAAAGAGGCAGACCGCGTGAAACTCTGAAGAGAACATTATTAAGAGAGGCCAAGTTAACAGGCATAAAATCCTTTGATGAGGTTGAAAGACTCGCCGAAGACAGGAAAAATTGGCGAACTACTTTGCGAGCCCTATGTGACTTCTAACGGCACGGGAAGGATATAAGATATAAGATAAGAAGAAAACAAATTAATATTCCTTTCCTCACAGTCGGTGAGGTTTATAACTACATCCGGTCTTAAAGAACACTAACTCAGCAGGATGTGATGATATTAGTAACAAGATACTACGCTACGCTGCACCAGTTATCATAGACACACTAACATACTTATACAACTTGTGTATTGACAAAAAATATTTCCCTGACGCTTTTAAACTCATCAAAGTTTTTCCTCTTTTTAAAACTGGACAATTAGTGACCTCTCAAACTATAGACCCATATCCACTCTGTCACCACTATCAAAACCTCTTGAAAAACATATACAAAAGTTAACTCTGCTCCACATACAAGAAAACAATATACTAATAGACAGTCAGTCAGGTTTTAGACCAAATTACTCCTGCCACACAGCATTAACTAAAATGACAGAAAGCTGGCTGTCTAATATAAATGATGACAAATTGTGTGGTGCTGTCTTTGTTGATTTCAAGAAAGCCTTCGATATGATTGATCATGAAATTCTTGCAAAAAAGCTGGAAGGCTATAGATTGCACCCTGACCTAATAAAATTTATTACATCTTTTCTCTCAGGTAGAAAACAAGTAGTTTGCTTTAGAAACAAAATATCTGGCTCGTCTGTGGTTGATACCGGTATTCCCCAAGGCTCCATTCTTGATCCTCTTCTCTTTGAATCTATATTAACGACCTACCACTACATTTAAAGCACTTTTCATGTGATCTTTTCGCTGACGACTGTACTGTTTACAATAGTGACTATGACACCAGTAAACTACAGACAACGCTCCAAAATGATATAAACAGTTTGATTAAATGGAGTAATAAAAATGGTATGTTGATAAACACCAACAAAACAAAATCCATGCTCATCACTACAAGACAGAAACTGCAAAATGCAACAAAAACTTCCCTACAGCTTTGTGCTGGGACTAAGGCAATAGAAAATGTTCATGAACATAAAACCCTAGGACTCATCATTGATCAGCATTTAACTTGGAATTCTCACCTACATAACCTAACAAATTTGATTGCACAGAAAGTTTACCAATTAGCCAAAATTAAACACTTTATCGACAAAGACACAAGTAAAATATACTACATATCACACATACAAACACACTTAGATTACTGTTCCACAATCTGGGATGGATGCTCAGTCTCAAACACAAAAAGGCTCCACTCACTTCACAAGCGAGCATTAAATCTTATTTGTGACAGACACCCAGTACAGACTGTAGATCAACACAAACAACTCAAAATTCTACCCCTCAAAAAATAGAATCATTTTTAACAAAGTTAAGTTTGTTCACAGAATTCTGTCGCACAATGCTCCGCCTTACTTGTGGTCACTGTTTACGTATAACACTAAACATAGCCAGCGTTTAAAAACTGTCTTCTTCCTAAACCCAGGATTGATCTGTACAAGAAAAGCCTTGCATACTCTGCAGTACAGCTCTGGAACACCCTCTCCTACAATTTAAAATCCATTGGTAATACTTCATCCTTTAACTCAAACCTGTTTCATTATTTACTTGCTTGTAATTATATACCTCCATAAAATAACCAGCACTATCTCAACACATGGCTCGTAAACCATCAAGTACTTCAATGACATAGTTAGAAAAGCAACTTGTTAGATATTGTTAGAAATTATGTTAATATTTGTTTAAAAAAACATATGTTAGAAGAAGATCTGTATTTACAATGTATTTATGTATATGTCTGCGTGTGTACGTGTGCATGAGTGCTATTTTATTAGGTTAATTACTTCTTCTCTTTTACTTTGAATGTAGTAGTTAAATCTTACACTCTTTTGATATGTTTTTCCTAATTTAATTTGTATATGTGTACTAAATGAAGTGTGTGGGAAGAATGAAAGATGGAGTGATGAAGGGCAAAATGTAAGACGGGCCTGCGATCCCAATTCTTTACCCTTTAAAAATAAAGATTATTCATTCATTCATTCATTCTTCCATCTACATCTCTATCTACTTCTTTCTCTATTTTCTTCCACCTTTCTCTCCATTATAGCCTTTGATAACTTGTTATGTCTTTTGATATAGCCAGAGTATTGTATTTTCTTAATCATTATTGTTTTCAAAAGTTCACATTGCACCTGGAGATGTTTTAAAACTTGTGCATGTGTGCTTTTCATTCTCCATGATATGCCCTTATTGTGCAGTGGAACTACATTTCTGATCTCTAATTACTGTCTTCGAGTTTTTGCTTCGTACAGAAAAGATATAGCATCTGACAAAGCTGCTATATATAGCACACTAAAACTGTATGGCATCCAGGATACAAATATGCTTGTGGAAAAATTGAGTTTAGAAAAACAGTTCTTATCATTCTTTTTTAGATTTTAAATGAAGTTTCAAATGTATTTCAGGGAGATACTGTTTGTGTATGTTAAAAAATCAAAGTTTGTATTTTACCAAATTTTAATATGTGGTTCTTTTGACAAATAAGTAGACAGTTTTAGAAATGAGGGACAGGGTCTTGGTTATTAAAGGAGAATAGAGATGTAATTTTCAGTTTTGTGTGTGTCTATAATTAGCTTTATGTAGGTAATGTTATGTGATGTAATCTTTCCCGAAGTTTGACCCTCTGACTACCTATCTCTGAATACAATTTAGTCTTAAGCAAGTTCACCAACATCTCATAATGATAAATTCAGACTTTCTCCTTTCTTTAGATTGGCCATGTTAAGTTTCTGTGCAATATGAGAAATATATACATAGTATATATGCAAATATACACCAAACAACACTATTTGTATTTCTCCTCCTCTATCATATGCCTCTCTCTTACTCTGACATCTCTCTCTCTCTCTTATGTGTAAGTGTTCCTGTAGGCACTCTAGACAAGCCATACGCTGAAGACGAGGAGAATCTGTACAGATAAAATATCTGTCACAAGCAGGAGAATCTTTACAGATAAAATATCTGTCACAAGCAGGAGAATCTTTACAGATAAAATATCTGTCACAAGCAGGAGAATCTTTACAGTTAAAATATCTGTCACAAGCAGGAGAATCTTTATAGACAAAATATCTGCCACAAGCAGGAGAATCTTTATAGATAAAATATCTGCCACAAGCAGGAGAATCTTTATAGACAAAATATCTGCCACAAGCAGGAGAATCTTTATAGACAAAATATCTGCCACAAGCAGGAGAATCTTTATAGACAAAATATCTGCCACAAGCAGGAGAATCTTTATAGATAAAATATCTGCCACAAACAGGAGAATCTTTATAGATAAAATATCTGCCACAAGCAGGAGAACCTCACGAAATAAATCGGGCTATGTCAAGATTGAAATAAATTGAGATTTGTGTCATTCTTAACACGTTCACTGTGGATGATGAGAATTGTTACACTTGTGATGAGATAATCATCATCAGTCCTCTGTGCTCCAGAAGGGAGCATAAGACATCAACAAATGTTCTCCAGCCCATCCTGTCTTGAGCAAGCTGGGATACCTCAAACCACGTCTTTATTGCTTCTTTTTTTTTTTTGTTTCTCCTGTATAGCGCATCTCCATGTTCCTAATGTTCTGAGTCACTTTCATTTTTTCCTTGAGGTGTCCAAGTCAAAGACCCTGGAGATACTTCTTATTATACACATAAGTAGTATTAAGGGCAGTTTTGGCTGAGTTGTGTAAAGAAGTCATATATGCTCATACGCCCGCATTCACCTAACACGCTGGACGAACTAATCCTGAACTGTAAACTCTTCTCCATGCAAGTACACACTAAATCATCGCTTCCTCTTACATCTAGAAAGTCTAAACTGCTCAATGCAGCAATAGCTACAGGCAGACGGGTTAAATTTGTATACTGTAAATGGAGCTTGGATAATTTAGCAAGGTTCTGGAACGCGTTAGGGGATATCATAGACAAAGGATTGTTGTTTAAGTTTAGATCTTGTATACTGGAGTTCTGAGGGAAACTAGTGTCTGTTAACTCTGTTATAAGGTTTTGATTTAGATAAATTCCTTTTGCCGACACAGGAATGTCAGCTCCGAAGATAGCAGTTATACGGTTTGAATTCATGTCCAGATTGAAAAGAAAGTTTAAATTATTTATAATACGAGGTATAAAAGGGAGGTAATTATTACTTAATATTAGATCATTAAGACCAGGTTGCAAGGAACCTGAGTTTGTATCAAAAATGTGGTTGTTACTGAAATCTAGAATGGATATTTGAGTAATGAAAGACATGTTTGGTATGGCCGTCAACTGGTTACTGTAAATATCAAAACTTTGTAAAACATCTCCGTGGACTTGCAGTAAGCGGCTGAGCTGATCAGCATCTGATATTTTGTTGTCGTGCAAAGACAAAGAAGATAACTTGCTTGTCTGTGGGAGCCATGTTATGTCTGTGATCTTATTTTGTACTAATGATAACGTTAACAGGGCTGAGAGCTTTGAAAGCATTTTAGGGATTGCTGTTAAGTTGTTGTTGTTAAGTTCTAAATCCGTTAACGTTTCAGCAGCCAGGTCCAAAGCATCGTCAGGAACTGAAGCGAAGGAATTATCTGATATGCTTAACTCCTTCAGGCGTGAGTACGACTGGGTCCAGGTAGGCCAGACTGTTAAACCAAGTGCATTTAAATTAAGTGTTTCTATAGTAGAACCTAACCGCCTCATGCCTGTATCGTTCCAGGTGCGAATATCTGTGTCAGAAATGTCTAACCTTTTCAGAGCATTCAAACGTAGGACGGCTTGTGGTATCTCAGTGAACCTAGCATTGGAGAACATGAGTGTGTTCAACGTGTCTAGTGACTCATCGAAAGCTGTGTCGTCTATGGTCTCAATAGGATTGCCCTGTAACGAAATCTGCGTGAGATTTGATGGCAAAGGTCCTGCAGGTATCCTTGTGATTTCGTTCTCCTGCATGTGATTAAAAAAAAGCTCATAATATGATCAGTTATTGGCTGCTGTTTCATGCATGAACTACATATGCTGTTCCAAGTTAATGTTCTGCCCATAAACTGTATGTACTTATTTATCAGTTAATATTGTACCCATAAACTGTCTTGACTCGTTTATTAGTTAATATTCTAAACATAAAATAAAGATAAATGTATGGATTTTGAACCAGACATATTGTACACTGTCAAACCGAACTTTCTCTGCTGTCTAGCCATCAGTTGACCAGAAACTTCCGACTAGCGTTGCCATCAGCACAACCTTCTTAGGTAGCGGCGTGATTCCTCTTCCTTTCCTACTTTACTGTCAATTTTTCTTCACGATTGGTGAGCTCTGTATTTTCCGAGTCACGGTTTGAAATCTAAACCGGATCGCCTGGTCGGAGAGCTAAAAATAATCCACTGCGCAAATATAGGCTCCCTATATACTGTATGTGAAAAATTGGCGAACTACTTTGCGAGCCCTATGTGACGTTTAACGGCACGGGAAGGATATAAGATATATATAAGATATACTGTATGTACTCGTTAGTTACTGATCTGTCACTAAAACTGCAGGAAATGACCAGTAACAAAATACACTTTATGCAAAAGGCAGCTTTATACTCTGAGTTGTGTATTTCTCTGAAGTATTTCAGCACAGAACATGGTTGCACGCGGATGTGCACATTGTCTCGGTTTTGCGAAATATCTGCGAACAAGTTCAGCAAAAGTTGCTGAGTTAGCTCAAAGAAATTCATCAGATCTTTATCATGGAGTCACCAGAGTCACGGAAAAATGTGAAGTGTTTGTTTTGTTTATACACATTTTATTTATTAAACCGTTTACAACTAGGACACACGTAGAACTAGGACACATGAAGAACTAGGACACATGTAGAACTAGGACACGTGTAGAGCTAGGACACATGTAGAGCTAGGACACATGGAGAACTAGGACACATGTAGAGCTAGGACACATGGAGAACTAGGACACATGTAGAACTAGGACACGTGTAGAACTAAGACACATGGAGATCTAAGACACATGGAGAACTAGGACACATGTAGAACTAAGACACATGGAGAACTAGGACACATGTAGAACTAGGACACATATAGAACTAGGACACATGTAGAACTAGGACACGTGTAGAACTAGGACACATGTAGAACTAGGACACGTGTAGAGCTAGGACACATGTAGAGCTAGGACACATGGAGAACTAGGACACATGTAGAGCTAGGACACATGGAGAACTAGGACACATGTAGAACTAGGACACGTGTAGAACTAAGACACATGGAGAACTAAGACACATGGAGAACTAGGACACATGTAGAACTAAGACACATGGAGAACTAGGGCACATGTAGAACTAAGACACATGGAGAACTAGGACACATGTAGAACTAAGACACATGGAGAACTAGGGCACATGTAGAACTAAGACACATGGAGAACTAGGACACATGTAGAACTAAGACACATGGAGAACTAGGGCACATGTAGAGATATGACACATGTAGAACTACAACACATGCAGAACTGAAACATATTTAGAAATAGGGCACATGCAGAGCTAGGACACCCGTAGACCTAGGACAAATGTAGAACTAGGACACATGTAGAAGTAGGACACATGTAGAACTAGACCGCGTGCAGGTATGTTATGTCTTAGAGACACCTGAGGGATACGATTTTGGTGTGCATATTTTCCATCCAGATAACCATCTGAGTTATATGAACGTCTACGACCAGTTTTAAACTGTCGATCTTGCTATATGCACTAACAACTCCACCACTCAGACGACAACAAACGTCAAACCACGATTAGAAAAGAAAGATCACAGTGACAGTTGTACACACAAACAGCGAGTAAGAAAGGAAGATCTAGTGATATGTGTACATACAAACAACGAGTATGAAAAGAAAGGTGTATTAATAAATGTACATGCAAACAAAAAGTAAGAAAGGATGATCTAGTGATAGTTGCATATACAATCAACGAGTAAGAAAGGATGATCTAGTGATAGTTGCATATACAATCAACGAGTAAGAAAGGATGATCTAGTGATAGTTGCATATACAATCAACGAGTAAGAAAGGATGATCTAGTGATAGTTGCATATACAATCAACGAGTAAGAAAGGATGATCTAGTGATAGGTGTACATACAAACAAAAAGTAAGAAAGTAAGATCTAGTGATAGGTGTATACACAAACAACGGGTATGAAAGAAAGTTCGAGTGATAGGTGTACATACAAACAGCACCAACAGTTCCTACAAACAGGTTGTTTATATAGTCTTCTTCTTCTTCTTCGTTCGCTTCTACCATCAAGACCGCCCTGTGATCCTACTGAATTTACGCCTGTGGTCCTCGTTAAGTCCTGTGGACTCTAAAGAGAGGCGCCGTGGTATGTGTAGCTCTCGCAGCGATACTACTGGACATACCGATTAAATTTCACATTATCTTTTCCACCACCTTTTCACATCGGCGCCGCACAGCAACCTTTATTTCTTTT
The DNA here is from genome assembly GCA_009760885.1 of Achatina immaculata. Classification (NCBI taxonomy): domain Eukaryota; kingdom Metazoa; phylum Mollusca; class Gastropoda; order Stylommatophora; family Achatinidae; genus Lissachatina; species Lissachatina immaculata. Next base: position 32,212,093 of record CM019696.1, read on the forward strand.
CCGCATTTTCTTCCTTGACCGGGAGGAGCTTCACTCCACGCGCGGCATTCGAAGAGTCTCGCCAGCAGTGTCTTAACTTCTGGGTTAAGCTGGTTCATGCATTTCACCTGATATGACTGCACTCAGGACGTGGCAGACCTCCAGACCAGAGGTACAGTGATTTGACTGTTTGCTTCGCCTTATCCTTTCTACCACTTTTTTCCGCAGTGGTGCCGCGCGGCAACCCCTTTTGCACCTTTCTTCATTTGCCGGAGGAGCACCGCCCCACGCACGGCAGCTGAAGAACCTCGCCAGCAGCGGTAGATGAGCTACCAAAAGTGCCACTCATCTACCCTAAGAATCCGGTTTTCAAGCGCCAGATATTCGCCTTCGCCCCTTCTCCTGTCAGTTTAAACAGTTCTGCCACGGGAAGGCCAGGAGCTGGACTTAACTGCAATGGCTGTTTGAGACGCACGCCATTTGAGTGGAGATCAAAATTCTCCAGCCCACCTCCGGCAATAGCAGTCCTTAGAACCGTTTATATAGTAAACCTGATCAACATACACAGAACGTAAGAGAATGTTAATTGAAATACACTGTATGTTTAAGTAAAAAATATATAATTATTTCTTACATATATAATTTGTTATTATGTTACATAATGATAATCATTTTAATCACTATCTGTGTTATATGGAGAATGAGATATTACATAATTTAACAATATAGTCCGTCAGTTTCGCTCCAGGGAAGTTTTAGCTCGTTGGTACGCTGTTCTCTCACGGCTAGAATGTATAAAATCGAGAACAAAAAGTAGGAGCAGCTTTATTACTTAACGATTACAAAGTTGTGACTTTTCGGCGTGAGCCTTAATCATACAAAAACATACAGGACGAATAAACAGAGAGAGGAGATAAAGTATAGATTCACATGAATACAGTTTTTTAAAAAAAATTAATTTTTTTTAAAGGAGTACTTAGCTGTAAATTGCAAGGTGTGGCTTGTCCGGCGGTGTGTGTCAGGAATGGATCTAGTGGGACGTGGAAATTGTTTAAATAGAGACCTGTGACATGTGGTCGGTGGGTTGTAACTGGGGGTGGTGGATGGGGAACCGGGGAGGGGAGAGAGAGTGACGCACTACTGGCCTAGCTAGGAGAAATTAAAACAGGTGATTGGGGAAGAGGGGTTGCAGAGAAGAAGGGTTGCAGAGAAAATAGCGGGGTTGCAGAGTGATGCTGTGAGGAAGTTTGAAAAGTAAGAAGGGGTGGATTTAGTGGAGAGGTACTATAATGATTGAAGAAGATGATGTTACGTGTAACTAAACAGCGAGTTTAACCCATGTGGTTCCAGCGTCCCATAATTTTGAATGCAGCGGTTCTCAAGTGCCAGGCGGCTTGTGCCATCTGCGTGACATTGTTTAATGGCTGTTACCAGAAAATCAGATTTGGTTGGGGCCATTGAAATGATTTGGGACTGGTTTCGAAGCATGCTGGGCGATGTCGTACAGATGTTTCTGCATGCGGTCCCCTAATCTGAGGCCAGTCTCACCGATATATGTTATCCTGCATCTTTTGCAAACGATGACATATACCACATTTCGGGACTCGCATGTGAATCCCTCATGAAGAGTGAGGATAGTTTTGGGAAAGGTGATTGATTTAGTTTCCAAACTACAGGGCAGGTAACGCAACGGGGGCAGTTACATTTTCTGGTGCCAACATATGTAAGGCTCTGCTTCAAGTGACTGTGGACGAGGATGTCCTTAAGGTTTGGCTCACGTTTGTATGCTAATAGGGGTGGATCAGAGAAAATGTCACGAGTGTCGGAGTCCAGTTGGATTATCGGCAGATGACGATAAAGAATTTTCTTAACCATCTGACCGTGCGGGTGGAAAGGCAGTACTAACTGAACTCTGTCAGATGGAGTAACAGGCTTTTTCCTGAATACTTCTTTGCGGCTCACTAGTTGGATACGGTTGAAGGCTTTACGAAGGACCTTTTCTGGGTAGTGGCGATGACGGAAAAATTCTAATAATTTGTTGGACTGATCTATAAAGTCCAAATTATCCTGACATATGCGGCGAAGACGGATGAGTTGGGAATATGGGATGGAGTTCTTACAGGCCTCAGGATGGGAAGAGGTGTAAAGCAAATAGGTGTGGCTATCGGTGGGCTTGTAAAATAGCCTCTAATGTAGTTTGTATTCCCCCCGACTTGCCCCTTTCTGATGAGATGAAAAACTAGTTCTCGCCAAAGGTCTTAAATTTATTCCTATCCGCCCTCGATGTGATCCCTATTTTTTCTCTGCGATGTTAAACAGTTCCACCGCCGACTGCGGCTTAAATATCACTTTGCCAATAAAGAGTCCAACCAACCCACATAAGACCCCGATAACCCATTTGCACGTTACGACCACCATAAATATAGCTGGACACCTTCCCCCGGGGCTTCCCAAGCTTTAGATCTTTATATTGATACGACGTGGCGTGAGATTCTTAACCTCAAACCACCAAAAATTCGACATTTTAACCTAAATAAGGGAGAGTCCAAGACATTGTCCAGCCTGAGGGGTCGAAGCGATATCGTGATCAAACCAGCAGATAAGACGAGCAATCTCGTAGTTTGGAAAAAAGATTTATATACGCGGAAGGAATGTCCCAACTTAGCAATACAAAAGTCTATGCCCCAGCGAAAAACGATGCTACCCGTTCTAATAATGACATAGTGGAAGCAACCATTAAAGACCTAATCACAGAAGGTGGCCTCCCACCCCAAGCTATTTCTCTTCACATTAAAGACAGCTGTTTAGGCACACCCACTTTCTATCTTCTTCCTAAAATCCACAAACCAGGTAACCCTGGACGCCCCATTGTATCAGCGTGTTCATGCCCCACTGAGCACATTTCTGATTTTTTAGATAGCATTTTCCAGCCTCTTGTACACAAACTACCCTCCTTTTTGAAAGACACCAACCACGCATTAACAACTTTTGATACGATCACACTCTCTCAACACCACACCTATCACATCTTTCTCCATGATGTCTGCTCCCTCTACACTTCTATCCCCCATGAGGATGGACTCTTAGCACTCCGCCATTTTCTCGACAAAGACCCTCACCCCACAACTAACACTGACACCATAATTAGACTTACAGAGCTAGTACTAAACCAAAATTCTTTCGAATTCAACGGCGAATACTTCGAGCAAATCAATGGTGTTGCTATGGGAACGAAAATGGGTCCCAGTTATGCATGTCTATTTATGGGCTTTCTGGAAGTCAAATTATGGGAAACCTACACTGGCAGATTTAAAGAATTCTATAAAAGGTACATCGATGATGGCATTGGAATTACAAGTATGCCACATGAAGACCTTAAAAAATTTATTGAATTCGCCAATACACTCAATAACAACATAAAATTCACTTATGAAATCTCTGACAAGTCTGTTAATTTTTTAGACATTAAAATTTCTATTGGCACAAACAGGCTTGTCACTTCTGTATTTTACAAGACCACCGATAACCACACCTTTATCTCTTCTCTCTATTTATTCGTCCTGTATGTTTTTGTATAATTAAGGCTCACGCCGAAACGTCAGAACTTTGTAATCGTTAAGTAATAAAGCTGCTCCTACTTTTTTACGATTTTATACATTCTGGTATCACAGCTTTACTGCAGTGTTTAGTGTATAGTTGTAGACTTATACACCAATTATTGTCTCACGGCTAGAGTGCTGCTCGTCCTACCGGAGTCCGTGGTTTGAATCCCAGGTAAATTTCTTGTGATTTTTATTTCACTCACGCCTGACTAAAATGCTTTACAAATTTTTTTTTCTCTAGGTCTAATCCTATAAAAGTTCTCTTACTTCGCAGTACGAAATCCTCGTTTTCTATTTATAAAAAAGTGTTCCTGAAACTAACTTCATGTAATAAGTGTTCGTTCGGTTTTGTTGTTGTTGTTGTTGTTCAAGTGTGCATTATACATGGCAGGAGATCATGTGTATGTTTGTCTAAAGTTGGTACCTGCTAGAGAGAATGAATCTAAGCTACGAATTTCTGTTTCATGACCTCGTTTCTTTCCGGGTGTAACGATCCCTCGTGTTGACTGAACAGTTACTAATGATTTCGCTTTCAAACTCCTTTTTTGGAGGTCCGAGATGGCGAAGCTAGTTAGAACTCTGTTCTCTTGTGGCTAGACGGGTGCTCGTCCTACCTAAGTCTGTGGTTCAAAGTCCAAGTAATTCTCCTGTGATTTTCCTTTCTCTCATGTCTCATTTAGTGAGACATGATTGCTTTGTCTGCTCTGCGATTTTTTTCGAGATCTAATAATACAAAACTGTGTTCTCTTACTTAACTGGGATATGCTTATATTCTCTTTTTTTTTCTTCCAATCTTTCACCCAAGATTCTCGTTCTTGCCTGATTTTATCTACTCGATTTGCTTGCTTGGCGTCTGAACAAAGACTATCTCTGCTAAGTAAGGGCTAGTTTGTTCTTTTTTTTAACTTGTTGTTTTGCTGTTTGATATAGTCATCTCATTAAATTACCTTTTACTGTTTGCTATATATTTGCTCATATCATTACCCCTTCGGTCTTTCTTTTTCACTTTCTGTCTTTTTTCTTAATGCGCCGGGACATATCCGTCTATCTCTGCTCTGATAGAAACAATTTTAACGTGATGAATTAGGAATAATAATAGTAACAACATTTTGTCTGTTGTTGAAAACAGTGCAGTAGTTATAATTGTTTACAGTAACTACCACGCAACAGTCCAGTTAACTAACGTTGTTTATCGTAGATTACCAACAACAAAAAAACAGCACTTTTTGACTATTAATATTTACTTTAACATACAGCAAAATAAAACCATTCGCAGTCATTTTAAAGGTAACTTACCGCAATATCCAGTATCCCGGTAAACAAATGCTTTGTATCAAGATTTTGTGGGATTTCTTTTAAATGTATATTATTACAGAAGATTATTTGTCCTCCGCAGGTGCATTCCTGGAGAAAGAGAAAAAGAGCCATAAAACTGATAATTTATTCTAAAGATTTGAGATTAAATGATTTACAGCTATGTTGTAATCACTTCCAGTGGGTAAGTTCTAAGCACTGCAGCCTATTTAAAGCTTCATGTAAGGCTTGAAGGTGAGATAAATAAATCTTTGTGCATTTTTTATTATATTACTTATATAGAGGAACAGCATTTATTCGAATTGGAGAAGTACAATGATCTGACCAAGCAACTGAGGCAGGGGGCAGGAATCAGGGCAAAGGTGATAGCTGTAGAAGTGGGAGCAAGAGGATTCGTAGCAACATCAGCATACGACCTATGTAAGCAACTGGGCATAAAGGGACAAGCAAGAGCAAGGGCATTGAGAAGCCTTTCAGAAACAGCAGAAAAGGCCTCATGCTGGCTGTGGAGTATGCGAAACAAGCATTGGGAAAATAAGTAATTTCATTTGCCACAACCAATACCAGTCCTCCGTAGCTAAATCGCTAAAGATGCATTAAAAAAAAGGTGCAGTGGCAACTGGAAGGTCATGGGTACTTCCTCTGATGATCTGAAGGAATTGCTGTTCCGCTCTCTACGGTAGAGAGTTTCCTGCATATATTTCAAAACCTATTAATGCTTAAATTAATGCTTTAAATTACTGATTCTCTAATTTGTCATTAAAATGTTATACGCATCACTTGCAGTCAGAACCTTGTATGGACATATCTGTCCATGGACTAAAGTCCACAGAAACCCAGAGATGAGGAAATGCAAGCCGCCAATCATCTTCGAGTCTTACATACACTGGAGAGACCTGTGTACAATAAAAATACAGCCATTACTTTGTTTCTAGGCTTCAATCTTCTTCGTTAATCCATCATCATCTGACAGTCTGCAAACACAATCAAGACGTGTTAAGTACCTGTGTATCCGTAGTAAGCATTTTAATTTCTTTGTACAATATATACAGTGTATTTTAGAATAATTCTTATTTCACGTATTATTTATGCTATATAGAAATATTTACGTTTTTTCTCTATGTCTATGTGTACTATGTATGAGCACCCAGTCATCGCTACTCCATGGTACTTCAGACATGTGCTCCGTTCGTACACAACTCTTCCTCTGATTCTCAGTTTGAAAACCCAAGATTCTTCCAACCATAACGCTAATTCAGTCGACCCAAAGTGTCATTTGCAAATCACACAAATACATTTATTTAACGCCACATGATGATGTTGTTGGCTGATTGATTCATGTTTGTGAACTTATGCTATGTTATAACTCAAACCTATTAGCTTACAATAACTAGAAAATCCAGATGGCTTACATCTTCCAAAAAGATGGCCGCCACAGGATGCCAAATGAATTAACGCACTATTTCTAACAAAACTACTTTAAGCACAAACATTCTAACAGACGCTGACAATCACTAGTTCTACAGTTACATTAGTAACTACGCTGACAATCACTAGTTCTACAGTTACATTAGTAACTACGCTGACAATCACTAGTTCTACAGTTACATTAGTAACTACGCTGACAATCACTAGTTCTACAGTTACATTACTAACTACGCTGACAATCACTAGTTCTACAGTTACATTAGTAACTACGCTGACAATCACTAGTTCTACAGTTACATTACTAACTACGCTGACAATCACTAGTTCTACAGTTACATTACTAACTACGCTGACAATCACTAGTTCTACAGTTACATTACTAACTACGCTGACAATCACTAGTTCTACAGTTACATTACTAACTAAAACAAAATGTCCTAACCCAAGGAAACCTGACTCTCCACTCCACAAAAATTTGAGTCACCTGTCTCACATTTCCACAAACTGGACCAGCCTCACGCCTGCTACGTACAGAACGTTCTCCACTGTCGAGCCAGTACGAGGCATAAAAATTGGAGGATACAATATTAACAACCTTCGGTATGCTGACAACACAGTACTGATAGCTGAGAACCAACAAGACCTGTAAAATCTCTTGGATAAAGTTTCCAATGAAAGGCTTTACTTTGAACATCAAAAAGACAGAGACTATGGTTATATCTAAGAATCAGAATCTACCAACACGCAGTATAAAATTAAATGGAACTATTCTAAAGCAGGTGCAGAAATCCAAATACCTTGGAGTAGGAATAACTTCAAATTGGAAATGTAGAACAGAAATTAGGAACAGAATAGGCTAAGCAAAGACTGCATTTCAAAGAATGAGAAACATATTAGCCAACACATCCTTATCGAGTCCTAAAATGCTATATTGAACCTATCTTGTTATATGGAAGTGAATCATGGACAGTAGGCAGGTCTGCTAAAACAGGATTCTTTCTTCCTGTACTGTGTACTGTACTTGCTTGTATAACTGAACACTTAACTCGTGTTTGCACATATTCTGTTCTGTACTGTGCCTATTAGATAACTCAGATAACAAGAAACTCAACTACACATTAATACACGACATGACTAGTTACATGTAATCTACTAACTCAACACCACAGCTGACACTTAACATGAATCCAATAACCACAGGATTCAGCAGAAACAAATCCGAAAATGTTTAATGATGAAATCCCATTTGTTAGATATGTGTTGCAATGATGTGGAGTGTAAACTTGATGAGAATAATAACAAATGATCATAAGAAAAATATGACCGGGCGACTAACATCGCCATGGGACCAAGTCAGACATTCAACCTTGAAAAAAAATGCCAACTTCAAAAATTACACATGACCTTCAATCTGACATTACTGCCTTGTCCAAAAATGGAACAAATCCAACACACAAATCTACATGACTACTACAACATTTGTCCTAAAAAGAACAATCCATCAACTACAACAATTTTGTCCTAAAAACGACAGTCAATCTAACTTACATACTGAACTAAAGAATCTCTACATCTCTTACTAGAATTAAAACATCACAACCTGTCATTACAACATTCTGACCCAAAACTGTCCCCTCAAACTCGATCATACAGCCCGCCTAACAGAATCCACGTGACTCAGTTCTCTCTAGGAACACGAGATACTTTCTCCGTGCTTAGCGTGAACAGATGAGTTGTGCTCTATTAGACCACGACAACAGGGTTTCTCACAAAACAATCTGTACAATCTGGAAGCAGCAGAAATGTGGTTTATCAGAAGAATGTTGCGAATTCCCTGGACAGCAAAAATAACTAATGAAGAATGTATGAGAAGAGCTGGAGAGACAAAAAAAAACCTTGTCAAAAAGATAAGGGAAAGACAATGTACTTTCATAGGACATGCAATGAGAAGAGGGGGCATTGAAAATATTATAACAACAGGAAAAATAGAAGGAAGAAGATCAAGAGGAAGACCAAGAGAAATGATACTGGACAGTCTGACGGGATGGTGTGAGAGGAGAACACCAAATGAGCTGATGGCCTGCATGAAGGATCGTGTATTCTGGAGAAGCATAATAGCCAGCGCCAGTCGACACGGCACCTGATGATGATGATGATGACGATGGTAGTACAGTCAATAATATATTCAAGGGAATTAATTAACAGGAATAATTTTACTTCATTTAAAATATTTACATGAGTTACCTTTCTTTGACCATACTCCTGTAAAAACCCACAAGCGAATCATTATTTCACATACGTGGTGTAATTTCATATACCAAAGACAACATTTGAATATGCGTCCCAAAATATTGTCAGAACAGTCTCTTCGACTTATGTCTCATATATTTGAACATATTCTGCTAAAGCTAATATGCTATATTATTCATTACTTTTCATTTTTGCTTTACTTAAAGTGGCAATAAATTATGATTTTCGCTGTGTAAAGGCTAATTTTCGGTTAACAGTAAAGACCAAGATAGCAAGGTTAGGTATAGTTTTATATACATTTTTTCAGCTCTAATACTGTCGGTTAAAAATATATCAAAGTAAAATAACCAATACTGAAATAAGATGTGGAGGGAGGGTGAGACGGTGAAAGAGGGAGAAGGAGAGAGAAAGACAGAGAGAAAGAGACAGAGACAGGAGATAGAGAGAGATAAACAGAGAGAAAGAGACAGAGAGACACAGAGAGAGAAAGAGACAGAGAGAAGGAGACAGAGAGAGAAAGTGACAGAGAGACACAGAGAGGGAAAAAGACAGAGAGAGAGGGAGAAGGAGACACAGAGAGATACAGAAAGACAGAAAGGGAGACAGGAAGAAACAGACAGAGACAGAAACAGACAGAGACAAAGCCATATAGGCGGATAGAAAAAGATAGAGAGAGAGACACATGGGAAAAGACGAAGAGAAAGAGAAAGAAAGACAGACAGTGATAGACAGAGAGAGCGACAGAGACAGAGAGAAAGACCGAGAGAAAAACAGAGAAAAAGAAACAAGGAAAGAGGGAGACGCAGAGAAAGGTAGAAAGTGGCAGAGACAAAGACAGAAAGACAGAGAGAAAGAGAGAGAGTGATAGACAGACGCAGAGAAAGAGAGAGACATAGATACATTGGGACAGAGAGAAAGACAGAAAGAGAAATAGAGAGGGAGGAAGAAAAAAAAAAGAAAACTTGAAAAAACTTAAATAAAAATCTGGTATCATATTTACTCAGTTTTACCTTTCAGTGGACACAAACTTTATACCAACCTCAGACTTTGCTTCTTCCTGTAACGTCCATTCTTTCCAAGCACATTATATTATTTTCTGCTCTAGCTGTCTTGAGTAACCTGCTTATCGCTGTCTGAATTATAACTTCCAAAAATAAGCTGAGTTAATGGAAGATTCCATTTCATTTTATAGGGGTTTTCAGTAATGTATTGTACATTATAACTAACAGATATTTCAGAAAAATAAATGTAATGATTTTACTTTGCTTGTCTGTGTGTTTGTCTGTATGTTTGTCTGTGTGTTTGACATACAAGATAAGATCTATTCTATGTAAAAATGTCTAAGATTTTTTTTCGTTATTTAAAGATTTGCCTTCCCTTTTTTTAATAGGACTTATGGCCAAGCAAACAGATAAGAGAGATTAGTGTAATTTCTTTGTTTTTTTGTATGTATGGCATACCATCATTCTTTCTTTCTTTCTTTCTTACTTTCTTTCTTTCTTTCTTTCTTTATATAGTCTTACGTGGTCGTTAAAGGTCTACTGTTTGTATGCACACCAACCTAGAAGCGAGATGTATATCTGTGCACGCCATTTAAATGGCATATATCCGCCATATTACACCTCTATAAAATAGTTTGGGGTATCAAAATCATATATAATCAGATAATCATATCAAAATTGCTCCTTTAACACTTTTTAACAGTCAACTGTTGCAGTATTGCTAACCTGTCTGGTTATTCATGTTTGTTTGTTTTCTAATTAAGACTCTCTCATATTTCGGTAACCTCCTCTGTTTCAGCCCCTCCTATATTATAGTGACCTATACTGTCTAAGCCCCTCCCATATGTTGGTATAATCATCTGTTTCAGCCTCTCCTATATTATAGTGATCTATATTATCTAAGCCCCTCCCATATGTTGGTATAATCCTCTGTTTCAGCCTCTCCTATATTATAGTGACCTATATTATCTAAGCCCCTCCCATATTTTGATAATCTCCTCTGTTTCAGCCTCTCCTATATTTTGGCAACCTTTGTTTCAACCTCTCCTATATTTTAGTAACCTCTCCTGCCCCTCTCCTCCCGTCTCTATTGTCTTAACAAGTTGTACTCTCTACTCTTTCTTGATTTGAAACCAGTAACTATGTAAAAACGTCTAAGATTTCTTTATCTGTTTAAAGATTTGCCTCGCTTTTTTTTTATAGGACACATGGCCAAGCAAATAGATAAGAGCGAATAATTATTTCTCTATATGCTATGTATGGCATACCTTCTTTCTTTCTTTCTTTCTTTAACAAGTGAATTATCTGAGCAACATACTGGAATCCATAAAACTTACAACATTCAGAAGATATACACGAATATTGAAGACATCGTAACCATGATAATATGATAAGACAGGAGGTAGGCTGTGCTTATCTATGTCATGTCTGTGAGAAAGCACAGCCTGTAGACCTGATCTTGTTATGTTTTTTAAAGAAGCAGTCAGTCTTTCAGCGTCTTCCATTTAGAGCTGGTATATGAACTGTGCCGTTGCTATGGTGTGCAGGTTCCTGCTCTTGTATGCCAGTCAGAATGTCCCTGTCTTGAAAGTCTGATCAAATTTCTTCGGACTGACCTGCAACAGGGTCAACCCAACCTCGAAAAAAACGAGATTACCTGGGGTTTCTATAGGAAAACAAAGACCGCAAGGAGAGGTTCTGGCATCTCTACCTCAAAAGCTGTAGTGGATTAGGATTGTCAAGCTACTAACAATTCACACTCCTTCGACATGTAAATGCTACGGGACGTAGATGCTGTAACAGTTTTTGGGCAAATTTAGATACTTCATCTGAGAATTGTGAAAGCTTAGGTTAAAAGGCGTATGACCCAAAGTGACCAGTAAGTTTATTGTCAGATCATCTACCGTTTGTCCCACCTTGCACGAATTTTACACGAATCATGCGGAGTGGGCTAGAGGAAGAGCAAGAGATTCTTTCTAAACTACATATGTTACTTAAGGTTACAGAGTACAGTACTGAAGTTCTGAATAACCCAAGGATAGTATTAAGAACATTCGAGAAACTTTGGAAAGGGAGATCATCGAATAAAGTCACGAGGATGTAAATCAGGAGGAAAATCTCGTAAATTTGTAGCCAAGGTTTGAAATGTAAAACTTGAACGGATTAGGAGGGGAGAGACAGAAAGAGAGAGGCCTCACATTAGTTTTTTAGATAGCTGTAAGGTCGTGAGAGAAATTACGGTAGCTTTGTGTTATGTCAAGGTGTAGTGTAGTTTACTCATAGTTAGAATGTAGTTGTAATTTATATGGCGGTGAAGTCTTCTGACGAAGTGTAGCCGTCGGGAATTATTCTTCATATAATGGGATATGTAAGGTTTCTGTAATTTTCTCCATCAATCTCTTGTGTGGTCGGTCTCTTCCTCTGTTATGTACAGATCTTATTGTGAATGTTTTTTTTTAGTATACTGTCTGGTGACAGTCGTGTAATGTGGCCATATCGTTTGACTTGTTGTTTCTGGGTGTAGTGTAATACTAGTGTTACACTAACCTTTCTGATTTGGTCTTTTCTTGTCACATTTTCTAATCTCATTAAACATCTAATTCCTATTTTGATAATGTTCCTTTTATGTTTGGCTGTTATTGTTCATGCTTAACATTGATAGCGTAGAGTTGAAAGGAAAATTGCTTTTGTAAAGTGCTCTTATTGTTTCAGTTGTTCTTCAATAAAAGTGTTATTTGTCCACGGACCTGATTCGCTTTACCGCATGTGTTCCCAATTTCAACATCCATTTCAATTGAGAATGATACTGTGTTACTTGTGTATATGAAATATTTCACTTGTTTCAAGGGCTAGTTATGCAGAAAGATCTGTGCTTGGATTTCTTCTCTTATTTGGTTGATCGTCATGTTGTGGCTTTTACATGTCCTTAGTAAGTTACCATGTTCTGCTGTAGTTCTTACTCTGATATGGCTATAAGAGCTTTGTTATCAGAAAAGAAAAAAAAATCTGTTTATGGTCCACATATTCTGTATAATAATAAGATTTTTAAGGGCATGCATCTTTCCCATCGCAAAACATGCCTGTGAGACCTGGATACTTAACAATATAGCTGAGAAACACATAAATACCTTTGAAAGTACATGCTACAGAAGAGTTTTTCAAATATCATGGACACAAAAAAGAACAAATATATCTATACTACAAGAACTTAATATTGAAGAAGGCTGGCTAGTAAAGAGGATTAAACAAAGAAAACTTAAATATTTTGAACACATTAAACGTCATGATAATCTAGAGAAGACCGTCTTGGAAGGGTACATAATTGGAAAAATAAAGAGAGGAAGACCAAGGCGAAGATGGCTGAAGACATCGTTGATGATCTACAAATGGATCCATCAGCAGCAGACCATCTTGCTCACAACCGAAAGGCCTACAAGGGTGCTGTTAGGGAGGCAAATTTCGGCAATGGACATGCAAATGAATGAATGAAAATTGTGGTATAACCGAAAACCGTAGAGCAGCAGAGCTGTTAGGGAGGCAAAGTTCCGCAAGGGACATGGAAGTGACTGATATTGGATACATTTACTCATTTGCCATTAAATCCATTTGTTTAAAAACAGCATCGAAATTTGTGTCAGCAAAATTTATTCAGTTTTGTTTCAGTTATATTTGAATAAGAAACTTGTTGAATAAACTTTATCACTATCATTAATATATATACTTGTATACAACTGTTCATAATAATATTCCAGGAAAAGTATTAAGTGCTCCATGATTTCATATGTTCGTTGGCAATTAGTTATTTTGACTAGTTTAATGTGATGTAGTTTTCAAGTGCTTGCTTGTATGGGTTAAATATTCAGGAATCTGAAGACAGCGGCTGGTAACATCCAGTAAACGGCATCGTAACATACCGTCATTACTTTTGTTACATGTCCTGCTAGATGACGTCGACGTTCATGCTTCCACATCTTGTGCCCTGCTCGAATTTCCCATCAGTTCAAATTCAAAAGCTCTTCCTTCTCTCGCCACTTTGTCAACACACTGAGATATTTGTTGTTCTCCTCAACTTTCTCTCCTCCCTTTCCCCTTAAATTATCTACCCAACTTATCTATTCCTAGTCTTTCCTAAGTTCTCTGACCTCTCCTCTTCTCACAACATGTCCAAGACGAAGTCAGTAATACTGACAACAACAACAAAATGACAATCATATCACAGACATGATAAAATATATGTAGTTTTTTTATTTATTAACAAGTCTGATAACAGAAAATATAGAACTAGATAAACTAAACATACATGTATTTACTTTAGAATAAACCACAAGGAAGCATTTAGGAAAAAAAACTGTTATCTGACAGAGTTAAATTAGTACTGCTTTTCCACCTGAAAGGTCAGATGGTTACGAAAATTCTTTATCGTCATCTACCACTAATCCAACTCGACCCTGACACCCGTGACATCTTCTCTGATCCACCCTTATTAGCAAACAAGCGTGAGCCAAATCTCCTTTCCTATGTAATATATGTCATCTTACGCAGCAGATGCAGGGTAACTTATATTGGTGAAAATGGCCTCTTACTATCGGACCGCATTCAGAAACATCTGTACGATATCACCCAGCATGCTTCGAAACCCGTCCCTAATCATTTCAATAGCCCCAACCATAGAGGCAAGTGTGATTTTATAGTACCCGCCGTCAAACAGTGTCACATTGATGGCACAAGCCGCTTAGCACTTGAGAACCGCTACATTCAAGATTATGGAAAGGTGGAACCACATGGTTTGATTTCGTTATTTAGCTACACATAATCTTACGCAATCATATTCATTCTCATTTGTTGCATATAGTTTAGTACCCTCACACATCATCACACTGCTACTCTTCTACCACAACCATAATCACTCGTTTCACCTTCTCCTAAATAGACTACCATCCCTTCCGTACCATCGTTTACTATCAAACATCACAATTCTCTATCTATTCCCTACCATCATCTACTATGAAACATTACTTTCTACTCCCTTAAGAGCATCGTCCACGGATATTGACTCTCCAGTCATCCTTGCTCTTTGTATAATTCTCTGCTCCTTCTATGCGCATCCCTTGTCTCTTAACATTTTCTACACTCAACCATGCACTATTTTGCACCTTTCAGCACGAACGCTTTATAACCATGGTAACGGACACATATTGTTTATGTTCCTGAATACACACAAGCGATAATTTTATGCCTTTACAAGGACTGAGATAAGTTTTCATTCAGTTGCAATTTTTCATTATTTTTTCATTATTTTTGTCATTATTTTTGTCATTTTTGTGTTATTTCGTTTACATAAGCTTAATGTGAATCTATACTTTGTCTCCTCTCTCTGATTCTTCTTCGTCCTGTTTGTTTTTGTTTGAAGAAGGCTAGCGCCGACACGTTACAATTGAGTTATCGTTAAATAATAAAGCTGTTCCTAATATTTTCCTAGTTTATACATTTTACTTTAGAACTGTGTGGTTGTCTCTTCTATGTGTAACAAAACCAGCTGGAAGTAATAATAAGAGACCCTGCTGTACGTGATCTATTTGTATATGCTCATTATGATAATGAACACACAGAAGAAAACAGAAAGGAAAGTTTACTATACAAGCAGACAACGTATAATTGTAAAGTAAGAGAATACAGTTTTGTAAGATTAGACCTCGAAAAAAATCGAGGGCAAAGCACTTTAGTGAGACGTTTTTCTTGGCTGGTACCTGCTAGAGAGACTGAATCTAAGCTACGGAATTTCTGTGTTATGACCTCGTTTCTTTCCGGGTGTCTCGGCCCTCTTGTCGACTGAACAGTTACTATTGACTTCGCTTTCAAACACCTTTTTTTGGAGGTGCGAGATAGCGCAGTTAATTAGTACGCTATTCTCTCATGGCTGCTCGTCATACTGGAGTCCGTATTTCGAATTTCAGGTAATTCTCTTGTGATTTTTCTGTCTCTCACGCCTCACAAAAGTGCTTTGTCTACGATTTTTTAGATCTAATCCTACATAACTGTGTTCTCTTAATTTATCGTACGAAAGACTCATTGTGTGCTATTTATAAAAAAAATGTATAAATGTGAGTAATATAGTTAAAAACTGCAGATCGTTACATTATGTGATGAAAAACAGGAATTAATAATGATCGAGCTTACGGTCCCATACGAAACTAGAATAGAGGAACAGCATTTATTCAAATTGGAGAAGTACAATGATCTGGCCAAGCAACTGAGGCAGGGGGCAGGAATCAGGGCAAAAGTGATAGCTATAGAAGTGGGAGCGAGAGGATTCGTAGCAACATCAGCATATGACCTATGTAAGCAACTGAGCATAAAGGGACAAGCAAGAGCAAAGGCACTGAGAAGCCTTTCAGAAATAGCAGAAAAGGCCTCATGCTGGCTGTGGAGTATGCGAAACAAGCATTGGGAACATAAGTAATTTCATTTGCCACAACCAATACCAGTCCTCCGTAGCTAAATCGCTAAAGACGCACTTAAAAAAAAGTGCAGTGGCAACTGGAAGATCATGGGTTCAATCCCTGGACCGGAAAAAAGCAACAACTCACAAGACCTCTGGGAGTCATGACCCAGAGGGGCCCACCCCCCTTAGAGTGTCAGGAGTTTAAAGGGCCGAAACACTTGTCTGGGGGGGGTACTTCCTCTGATGATCTGAAGGAGCTGTGCTGTTGTTCCGCTCTCTACGGTAGAGAGTTTCCTGCATATGTGATCATAGTTTAAAACTGCAGCTCATTACATTATGAGAGCATAGTTAAAAACTGGAGATCATTACATTATGAGATAAAGTTTTCTTGTTAAACTCATGTGAGCGTCCATTAAGCTTTTGTATTGAGAGTAAATAAGGTGCGAAGACAATGTCCGCTTTGGCAATCAGCGACCCATGGCTAACATGCTGCCGTCATGGTTGGCTAAGCAAGACCATGCTCCACCTCCCCATTGCTGCACCCAGTAACAGGCCTAGCCTGGCTAACGGGACGGGGATCGCCATAGTCCCCGGGGTGGTGGAGTCTGCTAAAGAAGTACTGCACGCCCCTTGTTTTTTAACTCCACTCCGGGACTGAAAAAATGGCGGCCACAACGGGCTCCCAATCCAACACGTTGCTGCACCTCAACATCTTCACAGCATCGGCTGCAAACAACTGTAGCATTTCGTTCCAGGGAGATAGAAGACAAGACAAGATAAGATAAGAAATATAACATAAGACAATATAAGATAAGATTAGACAAGATAAGATAAAATAAGACAAGACAAGATAAGACAAAATTAGATAAGATCGTAAAAGATAAGACAAGACAAGATAAGATAAGACAAGAAAGGACAAGATAAGATAATATAAGACCAGATATGATAAGATAAAACAAACCAAGAGAAGATAAAGAAAACATTGGCAGTGAATGCATCAGTTTGTCCATGGTTTGTCAAATGTTTTCTTACTTATTCCGTATTTATTCCCTTATTCCATGTTTGTGACATTTATACGTATAACTTTTATGTTATATCAAGTCACACTTGCCGTGGTTTTCACGATAATCAATACGTTCGCAGAGGTTTTCATCCTTCCCCAAGCCACACTCCAGCGCTTCCCAAGCTGCTTCTTCGGAACCCCAGGGTTTATGAACAAGTTTCATAGATCTTGATCTAATTCTCAAAGAAAGTTCATTGAATTTTGGTAGAACGACTTGAGCGATGGCCAAAAGTAATGCTTTTCACGTCTTTTAGAAATCACTGGCTGGTTAACATTCTGGACTTAACTGTGTGAAAAATTCGTAAACACTCACTTCTCCACAATAACCTTGAACGTCCCCTTGACTGAGGGAACTAATCCTAGATTGTAAACTGCTTTCCAGGCATGTACAGACTAGGCTATCACTGCCACTGAAGTCTAAAGTAATTAAGCTCTTCAGAGAAGATATAGCGAGGGGAAGTCGAGTGAGTTTTGTATACTGTAGGCTTAGCTCTAACAAATTAGGAAGAGTTTCAAACGCTAGAAGGGAGATCTTAACAATGGGGTTATAGCTTAAAGATAACGAACCAATAATAGATTTAGGAGGGAAACTTGTGTCTGTTAACTCTGTTATAAGGTTGTGCTCCAGAATGACACTTGAAGTAGAGTTTGGAAAGTCGAATCCTTGAAGAGTGGCGATATGATTAAAGCTGAGAAACAGTGTTGGTACAAAGTTTAATTTTTTCACAATTCGAGGAATTAAAGGAAGGAAATTATTTTGCAAGTTTATGTTTGAAAGAGAATTTTGCACTGAGCCAGATATCGGGTCTGAAATGCGGTTATTTGAGAAATCCAAATACGAGGAGGAAGCGAGAAACGGCAAATCTGGTATAGATGTCAGTTCATTGTTGTTTATATTAAGAGTAAACATGGAGGTCGTGTTGATGCGCACTGCCATGCTTAGTTGACTGGAATTTGATATTCTGTTGTTGTTTAACGACATTACAGTCATCACGTCTGACTGTGGCAGGAAGGTTACATCTGAAATTTTGTTGTGTTGTAAAGATAAAGTCCTTAAAGCTGTCAGTTTTGAAACTGCTTTTGGTACCGTGGTAAGGCTGTTGTTGTTCAACTGTAGAACACTCAAAGTGTTGGCTGCCTGGGATAAAGCGTTGTCTGGGAGGGAAGAAACCATGTTATCTGATATACTCAGTTCTGTCAGATTGGAAAACGTTTGAATCCAGTTTGGCCAAGCAGTTAAACCAACATTATTGAGATGGAGTGTGTGTAATGCAGTACCTAAACGTTCCATGGCTTCTTGGTTCCAGTCAAGAATACTGGAATCTGAGATGCTTAAGCTTTTCAGGACAGGCAGCTGTAGAACTGGATCTGGAATTGCTGTAAACCGAGCCCCGGAGAATGTCAGGGTCTCCAAAGTGCTGAGTGACTCCTCGAAGGCTGCATCGTCTATACTTTCTATAGGATTGCCCTCAAATGATATCTCCGTCATGTTTGCTGGCAGTCTGTCTGCGGACACTTTAGTAATCTGATTTCTCTGTTAGTAATAAATACATATAACATTTAATACTTTAAAGCCGAGATCATACATAAAAATAAGGTCACATAGTTCATGCCGAAGAGATTGAGAATCATAATCGAAAAATGGGAAGATAATTTTTAAAAAAAGATAATTTTATTTTATTTGCTAGTAACAAATTAAAGTTAAGTAAAAACAAGAGAGTTAAAAACAAATTGCGTAGAAATAAAAATTTGCAAAGAATAATACTCTAACAAGTCCATGTGAGGACACGTGAGGACAGATGTGAGGACATGTTAGGATATGTGAGGACAAATGTTACGACATGTGATGCCATGTGAGGACAAATGTGACGACATGTGATGCCATGTGAGGACATGTGAGGAAATGTGATGACATGTTAGGACATGTGAGCACATGTTAAGACATGCTAGGATATGTGAGGACCTGTGAGGACAAATGTGAGGACATGTTAGTAAATATGAGGGCAGATGTGAGGACACGTGAGGACAGATGTGAGGACAAATGTGTGGCCTCAGATTAGGGAACGCATGAATAAACATCTGTATGATAACATCCAGCATGCTTCGAAACCAGTCTCAAATCATTTCAATGGTCCCAACAACAGAGGCAAATCTGATTTTCTGGTAACAGCCATCAAACAATGTCATGCAAATATGTGGTTCTTAGAGAACTATGTGGTTCATAGAGAACGATGTGGTTCATAGAGAACTATGTGTTTGTTAGAGAATTATGTGGTCTATAGAGAACTATATGGTTCTTAGAGAACTGTGTGGTTCATAGATAACTGTGTGTTTCATAGATATCTATGTGGTTTAAAGAGAACTACGTAAGTGGTTCTTAGAGGACTATGTGGCTCTTAGAGAACTATGTGATTCAAATAGAACTATGTGTTTCTTAGAGAACTATGTGGTTCTTAGAGAATTATGTGATTCATAGAGAACTATGTGGTTCTTAGAGGACTATGTGATTTATAGAGAACTATGTGGTTCTTAGAGGACTGTGTGACTCATAGAGAAAGAAAACCTTCGCGTAATTCATTCATTTATTTGCATATCCCTTGCAGAACTTTGCCTCCCTAACAACTCTCCTCTAGCCCTCTCGGTTGTAAGCAAGTTATCTGCTGCTGATGCATCCATTTGAGATCATCAACGATGTCTTGCAGCCATCTTCGCCTTGGTCTTCCTCTCCTTCTCTTTTCCCATTATGTCCCTTTCAAGACGGTCTTCTCTAAATTCTCATGGCGTTTTATGTGTCCAATATATTTAAGTTTTTTTTCTGTTTAATCCTCTTTACTAGCCAGCCTTCTTCAATATTAAGTTTTTGTAGTACTGATATATTTCTTATTTTTTGTGTCCATGATATTTGAAGAAGTCTTCTGTAGTATTTACATTCAAAAGCATTTATGTGTTTCTCAGCTGTTTTGTTAAGTGCCCAGGTCTCACAGGCATATGTTGCGATGGGAAAGATGCATGCCCTTAAAAATCTTATTTTTGTGCTTCTGTCTGTTCCTCTTAACAGATTCTTTAGTTGTTTTACTTTCTGAAGAGCGACAGATGTTCTCCTTTTAATTTCCCTCATTGTATCTCCATTATTAGTTAACAGTGATCCAATATATTTTAAACTCTCCACTTCTTCCAGTTTTTCCTCTTGATACATATATCAGTTGCCTTGTTTGTTTTGTCAGTTGTCATCAGTTTAGTTTTCTTCGCATTAAGATAGAGGTTTTGTTCTTCACTGTTCTTATGGACTGATATAATTAGTTTTTCCATTCCTTTTTGTGTTGTGGACAGTGAAGAACAAAACTCTTCATCAGCATATATAATCTCTGATATTTCATAACCACCATATGTTATGGCATCGTAATATTCTTTGTCTACATCTTCTCTAACATTCCTCATATTTTCAGTATACAAGTTAAATAAGTAAGGTGACAATATGCACCCCCTGACGGACCCCTTGTTTTATGTCAAACCAACTTGTTGTTTCACCATTTATTCTTACTGCTGATTGTTGGTCTAGATACATCCGTGATGTTAATTGTATCAAATGTGTTTTAATTCTCTTTTTTTTCCATTATTTCCCAAAGTTTCTGGTGTTCTACACAATCAAATGCCTTTGAGTAGTCTATAAAGGCTAAATATAGATTCACATTAAACTCTCTGCATGTCTCTATTAATACTCTTATATTGAATATATGTTCTCTTGATCCTCTTCATTGTCTGAAACCAGCTTGGACCATATTGA
The DNA here is from genome assembly GCA_009760885.1 of Achatina immaculata. Lineage (NCBI taxonomy): Eukaryota > Metazoa > Mollusca > Gastropoda > Stylommatophora > Achatinidae > Lissachatina > Lissachatina immaculata. Next base: position 32,232,956 of record CM019696.1, read on the forward strand.
CTTCTTCTATTTTCTTACGAAGTCTACCCATTATGATTTTTAACAGAATTTTACTGTCGTGACTAATCTGGGCAACAGTTCTGTAGTTTGTGTATAATTTCAGGTTACTCTTTTTTTGCAGTGGTATGAATACAGTTCTTTTCCGTTCTTTTGGTCAGATACCTGAATGCCATATCTTTTTACATAGTGCATGATAGATTGTTGCACATTCCTTTCCTCCTGCTTTAATAAGTTCAGCTGTTATCTTATCACATCCATTGATTTACTATTTTTCAGATCCTTTATTGCTCATAAAACTTCTTCTATTGTCGGTTCAGGTTCTTTCTCCTCCAATAATAATTTACACTGTTGATTTCTGCGTTCACAGTCAGTTGTTTCATCCATTCCTCTGCAATATTCCTTCCATCTTTCTAGAATTTCCTCTGTCTCTGTCAAGGTATTCCCCATCTCGTCATAAATTACATTTAGCTTAGGTGTGACATTTCTCGTCAATATCTTAATTTCTTTAAACATTTCACTATCTCTTCCACACTTCTGATGTCCTTCTATTCTTTCACAGCAATCTTGTATGTATTTTTTATGTCTTTTCTTATGTTTCTTCGTACTTCTTTTGTTGAAGATTTATATTCCTCTTTGTTGTTTTTATCACTTTCCATTGCCCCTTCATTTCTCTGTATTGTTTTATCAGTTCTATTGTGCCTGCTGTAATCCATCCATTCTTTTGTGTTTTCTTTACTGGAGCCTCGTCTTTAGCTGTTGTTATTTAGATATCACCGGCCTGTGTAGCCAAATCATCTGGTGTTATCTCCTCCTGTATGGCCATCAGGATTTCGAAACGATTCTTCACTTCTATACCGTATTTTTCTGGTATTTTTATAAGATCAAAGTGGAGTGGTCTTGATCCCGGAACTGTCTTTTTTATCTGTATCTTCATCTCTCTATTAATAGCTCATGGCCCGTGTCACAATGAGCACCTGGTAAAATTTTTTCTGATGTTATACTTGACCTCCACCTTCTTTGCACTAAAATGTAATCTATTTGATTCTTGGTTTTCCCATCAGGTGGTGTCCACGTGTAAAGTCTTCTTGAATGTTGGTTAAAAAATTTGTTAGCAATCATTAGCTCATTTTCCACGCAAAAAAGCCATTAGATTGTCACCTGGCTCATTTCTATGTCCTATGCTAAACTTCCCTACAACATGTCCCTCGTCTTCTTTTGGTGAACGTTTCTATAATCTCTCAGACTCAGAATTATATTCCATGATGGAATCAAACAATCTGCTGAAAAATCCGTTTCCACCATATTGTAGATAATTTCCATCTTATCGTACTTCATGATTGTCTGCAGGCAATGAGATTCTATCAGATTCTTAATTAGCTTAAGAATATCTAAGAGAACAATGCTTGAATAAATTCACATTTCTTGTAGTATTCATGTACACGAAATCAGATTTAAGTGTGAATTGTTGAAATGTTAATAAAATTTAGAAATAAGAAAACTGTTACTCTAAAATCAAGACTACTTCTATCTTGACATTACTCATTTAGAAACTGGCCAAAACCACATACAGAAAATCTAAAGAGGACATAATGTAACAGTAATCGTCTATTACAAACTATCATAAAAAGTATTGTTTACTACAGGCTTTATCCATGAAACAAGTATCACATACTACAGGTTTAGCTATATAACAAGTATCATATATCACAAGCTTTAATTATATAACAAGTACCGTTATAACAGACTATTACCACATAATCCGTTTCGTCTATTATATGTTATCATCACATAACAAGTATTCTCTGTTAAAGACTATCGCCACATAACAGTATCCTCTATTACAGACTACCAACATATAAGAAGTATCATCTATTGCAGACTGTTGCCTCATAACAGGTATCATCTATTGCAGGATGTCACCGCATAAGATCTGTTATCTTAAAATAGCTGAGTATCTATGACATAAGAGAATGCTGTCAGATTTTAGGAAACTCTAACGAAGCACAAAATAAACGACTTCTTGTATTACTGACCATACTGACGTATCAAGGTGGCAGGGTTCTCACAGGGAGATCGTGGGTTTAATTTAGACAGTGGACACATAGTCACCCAGGCACTCAGTCATCCAAGCATCATCCAGTCACCCAATCATCCAAGCATCACCCATTCACCCAGGCACCCAATCATCCAAGCACCATCCAGGCACCCAGTCATCCAAGCATCACCCAGTCACCCAGGCACCCAATCATCCAAGCATCACCCAGTCACCCAGGCACCCAATCATCCAAGCATCACCCAGTAACCCAACTGTGGAAAAGGGCGCTAGTCTCCTGTTGGAACTGGAAAGTAAAGGCTGTCAGATCATCGACTGTGGACATTGTGTGCACGTTTGGATAGCGTTGACGATCCTGCTCCTCCATCTTGCTCGGTCCTTGGTGTTTTCCATCAGCTCAAATGCTTTTCTTTTTTCATGCCACTTGGTCCGCTGAGACAGTTTTTTTTCCTACAATATTCCAGTCATCATTAGTTTGTTTAACTTCTGTTTTCTATAACAAAGATCTCTCTATCTCTCTCTCTACCTCTCTCTGTCTCTTTCTTTTTCTCTCTCCCTATCTCTCTCTACCTCTCTCTCTCTCTTTCTTTTTCTCTCTCCATATCTCTCTCTGTTTTTGTCTCTGTCTCTCTCTCTCTGTCAAGATCCTTGCCGACAGGAGTAGGAAATCATGTCCTTCTATAACCCTCGATCGCTTGTGAATCTTAATAGGCTTGTCACTGAGTATTTCCCGTGCCAGGATGACAAACAATCAAACATTTGTCCTCTCTGTCTACTTCTCTCTCTATAACCTTCGGTCTTCCTTGTAACTATTAGCTAATCTAGCCCACCTCTCTCTCTATAACCTTCGGTCTTCCTTGTAGCTATTAGCTAATCTAGCCCACCTCTCTCTCTATAACCTTCGGTCTTCCTTGTAGCTATTAGCTAATCTAGCCCACCTCTCTCTCTATAACCTTCGGTCTTCCTTGTAGCTATTAGCTAATCTAGTCCATCTCTCTCTCTTGTACCTTCTGTCTTCCTTGTAGCTATTAGCTAATCTAGCCCACCTCTCTCTGTGTAATTTTCGGTCTTCCTTGTAGCTATTAGCTAATCTAGCCCACCTCTCTCTCTATAACCTTCTGTCTTCCTTGTAGCTATTCGCTAATCTAGCCCACCTCTCTCTGTCTTCTACCTTCGGTCTTCCTTGTAGCTATTAGCTAGTCTAGCTCACCTCTCTCTGTCTTCTACCTTCGGTCTTCCTTGTAGCTATTAGCTAATCTAGCCCACCTCTCTCCCTCTCTGTCTTCTACCTTCGGTCTTCCTTGTAGCTATAGCTAGTCTAGCCTACCTCTCTCTGTCTTCTACCTTTGGTCTTCCTTGTAGCTATAGCTAGTCTAGCCCACCTCTCTCTGTCTTCTACCTTCGGTCTTCCTTGTAGCTATAGCTAGTCTAGCCCACCTCTCTCTGTCTTCTACCTTCGGTCTTCCTTGTAGCTATTAGCTAGTCTAGCCCACCTCTCTCCCTCTCTGTCTTCTACCTTCGGTCTTCCTTGTAGCTATAGCTAGTCTAGCCCACCTCTCTCTGTCTTCTACCTTCGGTCTTCCTTGTAGCTATTAGCTAGTCTAGCTCACCTCTCTCTCTCTCTCTACCTCTCTCTGTCTTCTACCTTCGGTCTTCCTTGTAGCTCTTTTTCTGATCTTCGTTATAATTTTTCCTTATTTCCTATGTCTCCTTCAGAACTTCCTTGTTTTATTTCCCGCTGACCATGGTACCTTAAGCATTCTTCTTAAGAAACACACTTCAACTGATTCCAGGCTTTTTGCTATCTCTTGTATCAAAGAACTGGTCAAGGAAATATGTGGGCTAAAACTATATGACAATTTGTCCATGTTATCAGAGACTTATCTGAGTATATCAGATATCATTTAGTATCAACACTTACCGCTATGTTAAGACTTTTCATATTTGGGTTATCTGATGTATCTTTCTCAGGTAGTTCTTTCAAGTTCAGATCATTACAGTAGATTATTGTTCCTGCACAGTAGCACGTCTGTAGAGACAGCTAAAACATTTATATTATTTATCTATCTATCTATCTATCTATCTATCTATCTATCTATCTATCTATCTATCTATCTATCTATATCTATCTATCTATCTATCTATCTATCTATCTATCTATCTATCTATCTATCTATCTGTCTGTCTGTCTGTCTGTCTGTCTATCTATCTATCTATCTATCTATCTATCTATCTATCTATCTATCTATCTATCTATCTATCTATCTATCTATCTATCTATCTATCTATCTATCTATCTATCTATCTATCTATCTATCTGTCTGTCTGTCTGTCTGTCTGTCTGTCTGTCTGTCTGTCTGTCTGTCTGTCTGTCTGTCTATCTATCTATCTATCTATCTGTCTGTCTGTCTGTCTGTCTGTCTGTCTGTCTGTCTGTCTGTCTGTCTGTCTGTCTATATTTGTCTATTTATCTATCTGTTTGTCTATTGTCTGTCTGTCAGCCTTTTTACGAGGGTCATACCGAAAGATGTGAGAAAAATGTTTTAAAAATCACATTTTATAGATAGAGAAAAGATAAATGTATCACCTTAACCTGCATCATTTTCTTCAGTCTTGAACATAATCTCAATTTATCTGCACACATATTTCCCATCGATCTGACCGAAGGCACAGACGCACTGCTTTCTGACCTTTCTCTCCTGTGGGACCAGCGGGCACGACTGTTCTATAGCCTAGGGTTTCAATTATTCCCTGTACTCCGTTGTGTCATATTCCAAGTTTTACAGCGATTTCACAAACTGTGACACGTCTGTCTTCTTTAATGATGTCGTCAACCCTTTCCACGGCGTGTTCAGTAGAAGCAGTTCGAGGGCGACCGCTGCGAGGCATATCTTTGATGCTCGAGTTTCCATCTTTGAAATGTTTCACCCACCTCCTAACACTGCTAGCACCCATACACACATCTCCATAAGCAAGCTGAAGTCTTTGGTGAATTTCAGCAGCGGGGATTTCCACTTTAACAAAGAACTCAATAACAAGACGTTGACGAAACGAAAATTCGCCACTCACCATGTTGTTTATGCTCCGCGTGGTCACATGGCACACGGTGGTGACGTCATGTGACCTCTGAAATGAAGTGGAAAAGATGCGGTTAAGGTGACACATTTATATTTTCTCTATTTTAAATTCTGATTTTTAAAAAAAACTTTTTTTTCACGACTTTCGGTATAACCCTCGTATATATTTATGTCCAAAAATAATAGTCATTTTTCGGATATCTTTGTAATTGTATATGTTTCCATAGGCTGTACTCTTGTCTTGTCTTGAATCTTATATGGACACCTAATTGTCTACGTATATATCGTATATAAAAGGTAAGAGATCCTTATACTGACACCTAAATATCTACGTATATATCGTATATAAAAGGTAAGAGAACCACCTCTCTCTGTGTAATTTTCGGTCTTCCTTGTAGCTGTTAGCTAATCTAGCCCACCTCTCTCTCTATAACCTTCTGTCTTCCTTGTAGCTATTCGCTAATCTAGCCCACCTCTCTCTGTCTTCTACCTTCGGTCTTCCTTGTAGCTATTAGCTAATCTAGCTCACCTCTCTCATCTTGTACCTTCGGTCTTCCTTGTAGCTATTAGCTAATCTAGTCCACCTCTGTCATTTTGTACCTTCGGTCTTCCTTGTAGCTAATAGCTAATCTAGCTCACCTCTCTCATCTTGTTCCTTCGGTCTTCCTTGTAGCTATTAGCTAATCTAGCCCACCTCTCTCTCTATAACCTTCGGTCTTCCTTGTAGCTATTAGCTAATCTAGCCCACCTCTCTCTCTATAACCTTCGGTCTTCCTTGTAGCTATTAGCTAATCTAGCCCACCTCTCTCTCTCTATAACTTTCGGTCTTCCTTGTAGCTATTAGCTAATCTAGCCCACCTCTCTCTCTATAACCTTCGGTCTTCCTTGTAGCTATTAGCTAATCTAGTCCATCTCTCTCTCTTGTACCTTCTGTCTTCCTTGTAGCTATTAGCTAATCTAGCCCACCTCTCTCTGTGTAATTTTCGGTCTTCCTTGTAGCTATTAGCTAATCTAGCCCACCTCTCTCTCTATAACCTTCTGTCTTCCTTGTAGCTATTCGCTAATCTAGCCCACCTCTCTCTGTCTTCTACCTTCGGTCTTCCTTGTAGCTATTAGCTAGTCTAGCTCACCTCTCTCTGTCTTCTACCTTCGGTCTTCCTTGTAGCTATTAGCTAATCTAGCCCACCTCTCTCCCTCTCTGTCTTCTACCTTCGGTCTTCCTTGTAGCTATAGCTAGTCTAGCCTACCTCTCTCTGTCTTCTACCTTTGGTCTTCCTTGTAGCTATAGCTAGTCTAGCCCACCTCTCTCTGTCTTCTACCTTCGGTCTTCCTGTAGCTATAGCTAGTCTAGCCCACCTCTCTCTGTCTTCTACCTTCGGTCTTCCTTGTAGCTATTAGCTAGTCTAGCCCACCTCTCTCCCTCTCTGTCTTCTACCTTCGGTCTTCCTTGTAGCTATAGCTAGTCTAGCCCACCTCTCTCTGTCTTCTACCTTCGGTCTTCCTTGTAGCTATTAGCTAGTCTAGCTCACCTCTCTCTCTCTCTCTATTTCTCTCTCTCTTCTACCTTCGGACTTCCTTGTAGCTCTTTTTCTGATCTTCGTTATAATTTTTCCTTATTTCCTATGTCTCCTTCAGAACTTCCTTGTTTTATTTCCCGCTGACCATGGTACCTTAAGCATTCTTCTTAAGAAACACACTTCAACTGATTCCAGGCTTTTTGCTATCTCTTTGTATCAAAGAACTGGTCAAGGAAAATATGTGGGCTAAAACTATATGACAATTTGTCCATGTTATCAGAGACTTATCTGAGTATATCAGATATCATTTAGTATCAACACTTACCGCTATGTTAAGACTTTTCATATTTGGGTTATCTGATGTATCTTTCTCAGGTAGTTCTTTCAAGTTCAGATCATTACAGTAGATTATTGTTCCTGCACAGTAGCACGTCTGTAGAGACAGCTAAAACATTTATATTATTTATCTATCTATCTATCTATCTATCTATCTATCTATCTATCTATCTATCTATCTATCTATCTATCTATCTATCTATCTATCTATCTATCTATCTATCTATCTATCTATCTATCTGTCTGTCTGTCTGTCTGTCTATCTATCTATCTATCTATCTATCTATCTATCTATATCTATCTATCTATCTATCTATCTATCTATCTATCTATCTATCTATCTATCTATCAATCTATCTGTCTGTCTATACATTTATCTGTCTTTCTGTCTGTCTGTCCGTCTGTCTGTTTTTCTGTCTATTTCTGTCTGTCTGTCTATCTATCTATCTATCAATCTGTATACATGTTTATTTGTATTTCTTTTCTCTCTGTCTATCTATCTTTCTGTCTGTCTATATTTGTCTATTTATCTATCTGTTTGTCTATTGTCTGTCTGTCAGCCTTTTTACGAGGGTCATACCGAAAGATGTGAGAAAAATGTTTTAAAAATCACATTTTATAGATAGAGAAAAGATAAATGTATCACCTTAACCTGCATCATTTTCTTCAGTCTTGAACATAATCTCAATTTATCTGCACACATATTTCCCATCGATCTGACCGAAGGCACAGACGCACTGCTTTCTGACCTTTCTCTCCTGTGGGACCAGCGGGCACGACTGTTCTATAGCCTAGGGTTTCAATTATTCCCTGTACTCCGTTGTGTCATATTCCAAGTTTTACAGCGATTTCACAAACTGTGACACGTCTGTCTTCTTTAATGATGTCGTCAACCCTTTCCACGGCGTGTTCAGTAGAAGCAGTTCGAGGGCGACCGCTGCGAGGCATATCTTTGATGCTCGAGTTTCCATCTTTGAAATGTTTCACCCACCTCCTAACACTGCTAGCACCCATACACACATCTCCATAAGCAAGCTGAAGTCTTTGGTGAATTTCAGCAGCGGGGATTTCCACTTTAACAAAGAACTCAATAACAAGACGTTGACGAAACGAAAATTCGCCACTCACCATGTTGTTTATGCTCCGCGTGGTCACATGGCACACGGTGGTGACGTCATGTGACCTCTGAAATGAAGTGGAAAAGATGCGGTTAAGGTGACACATTTATATTTTCTCTATTTTAAATTCTGATTTTTAAAAAAAACTTTTTTTTCACGACTTTCGGTATAACCCTCGTATATATTTATGTCCAAAAATAATAGTCATTTTTCGGATATCTTTGTAATTGTATATGTTTCCATAGGCTGTACTCTTGTCTTGTCTTGAATCTTATATGGACACCTAATTGTCTACGTATATATCGTATATAAAAGGTAAGAGAACTTTATATGAACACCTAAATGTCTACGTATATATCGTATATAAAAAGTAAGAGAACCTTATACTAACACCTTAATGTCTACTTATATATCGTATATAAAAGGTAAGAGATCTTTATACTGACACCTAAATATCTACGTATATATCGTATATAAAAGGTAAGAGATCCTTATACTGACACCTAAATATCTACGTATATAATTTATATAAAAGGTAAGAGATCCTTATACTGACACCTAAATATCTACGTATATATCGTATATAAAAGGTACGAGATCCTTATACTGACACCTAAATATCTACGGATATATCGCATATAAAAGGTAAGAGAACCTTATATGGACAGCCTTGTCCGGGAACCAACAGCCAATGAAGTGTCAACAAGAAAAAGTATAAACACTTCCTCATTGTCTTTTAACTTGTTCATCCAACCTTCTGAAAAAGTGTTATATATCAGTTACTTGTGTCATATATCAGTTACTTCCCTGTTATCTATCTATCTATCTATCTATCTATCTATATCTATCTATCTATCTATCTATCTATCTATCTATATCTATCTATCTATCTATCTATCTATCTGTCTGTCTGTCTGTCTGTCTGTCTATCTATCTATCTATCTATCTATCTATCTATCTATCTATCTATCTATCTATCTATCTATCTATCTATCTATCTATCTATCTATCTATCAATCTATCTGTCTGTCTATACATTTATCTGTCTTTCTGTCTGTCTGTCCGTCTGTCTGTTTTTCTGTCTATTTCTGTCTGTCTGTCTATCTATCTATCTATCAATCTGTATACATGTTTATTTGTATTTCTTTTCTCTCTGTCTATCTATCTTTCTGTCTGTCTATATTTGTCTATTTATCTATCTGTTTGTCTATTGTCTGTCTGTCAGCCTTTTTACGAGGGTCATACCGAAAGATGTGAGAAAAATGTTTTAAAAATCACATTTTATAGATAGAGAAAAGATAAATGTATCACCTTAACCTGCATCATTTTCTTCAGTCTTGAACATAATCTCAATTTATCTGCACACATATTTCCCATCGATCTGACCGAAGGCACAGACGCACTGCTTTCTGACCTTTCTCTCCTGTGGGACCAGCGGGCACGACTGTTCTATAGCCTAGGGTTTCAATTATTCCCTGTACTCCGTTGTGTCATATTCCAAGTTTTACAGCGATTTCACAAACTGTGACACGTCTGTCTTCTTTAATGATGTCGTCAACCCTTTCCACGGCGTGTTCAGTAGAAGCAGTTCGAGGGCGACCGCTGCGAGGCATATCTTTGATGCTCGAGTTTCCATCTTTGAAATGTTTCACCCACCTCCTAACACTGCTAGCACCCATACACACATCTCCATAAGCAAGCTGAAGTCTTTGGTGAATTTCAGCAGCGGGGATTTCCACTTTAACAAAGAACTCAATAACAAGACGTTGACGAAACGAAAATTCGCCACTCACCATGTTGTTTATGCTCCGCGTGGTCACATGGCACACGGTGGTGACGTCATGTGACCTCTGAAATGAAGTGGAAAAGATGCGGTTAAGGTGACACATTTATATTTTCTCTATTTTAAATTCTGATTTTTAAAAAAAACTTTTTTTTCACGACTTTCGGTATAACCCTCGTATATATTTATGTCCAAAAATAATAGTCATTTTTCGGATATCTTTGTAATTGTATATGTTTCCATAGGCTGTACTCTTGTCTTGTCTTGAATCTTATATGGACACCTAATTGTCTACGTATATATCGTATATAAAAGGTAAGAGAACTTTATATGAACACCTAAATGTCTACGTATATATCGTATATAAAAAGTAAGAGAACCTTATACTAACACCTTAATGTCTACTTATATATCGTATATAAAAGGTAAGAGATCTTTATACTGACACCTAAATATCTACGTATATATCGTATATAAAAGGTAAGAGATCCTTATACTGACACCTAAATATCTACGTATATAATTTATATAAAAGGTAAGAGATCCTTATACTGACACCTAAATATCTACGTATATATCGTATATAAAAGGTACGAGATCCTTATACTGACACCTAAATATCTACGGATATATCGCATATAAAAGGTAAGAGAACCTTATATGGACAGCCTTGTCCGGGAACCAACAGCCAATGAAGTGTCAACAAGAAAAAGTATAAACACTTCCTCATTGTCTTTTAACTTGTTCATCCAACCTTCTGAAAAAGTGTTATATATCAGTTACTTGTGTCATATATCAGTTACTTCCCTGTTATCTATGTTTATCTTTTCGCTTGCATAAATGTGATACTTCTTTATGACCTAGGTTTACACGTATTGTTTGTGAAATTAAAAAGTAAAAGTAAAATTAATATCATAAATTATCCGTGATAACTATTTTAAAAAGATGTAACCCTCAAAAAAAGAGATGAGAGAGGAAAGAAAAACTACCATTGCTCTAAAAATTGCGACCCTTTACAGCCACTAAAGTGAATTACCTGTTTAGGTAAATCTTAATATAGCAGTTTTGATTCTTTTCGGAAATATGTTGTCAGTCTGGCACAAATCTACTTAAAAATGATACGTTTATCAGACAGTGGAAGGGATGGATTTTAAAAATGGCCAGTAAGTGAAATAGAAAAGCGGTGCAAAGAGAAATGTGAGTAAAGAGAATTATAAAACATACATCTACAACGACTGGAAAGGGAAATGAAGAAATTGTTTCAGAATTAAGAAAATGGCGAACCACGATCGTAGATTGACACGATTATGACTTCACGTTACAAAGTACAGTGATGTTTTTAGAAGATCTTTCTAGAAGATATTTTAGAATATATTTAGAAGATATTTAATCACAAGTATTTTGGTGATAGAAAAATCTACAAACATTGATTTTTTTCTTTCAATGTCAAGAAGAGGAAATTCAAAAAGTCCAACTCGGTGACTAACACAGAAACAGATAAAATTACTGCACTTTTAAGAAAGGACATCTGAAAGAAAGTGAAAAAAAAACAATCTATTAGTGTTTGTTCTTACGTTAATATTAAATCAAAATCATCATCATCATCACAATCATCATCATCATCATCATCATCATCATCATCATCATCGCTGTTGTCTAGTAATCTCTTCCCAGAGAAGTTTGGCTTTATGCTCTTCTAACTTACTCTGTAGCATGTTGTCTTCAGTGTAGGCAAGCATGCTGAATGTAGTTAACGTTTATGTTGTCTACCAGACTATAAAAGACTATAAAAAGAACAAATATCATACTACAACAGGTTAATATTGAAGAATGTTAACTAGTCAGTCAGTCATTTTCATGCCCTCTGTGGAACTTTGCCTCCCTAACAGCTCTCCCGTAGGCCTCTCGGTTGTAAGCATTTGTGTTATTATGCAACCTTCCAAGACTGTCTTCTCTAAATTCTCATGACGTTTAATGTGTCTAAGTAATTATGTTTTCTCTGTTTAATCCTCTTTACTAGCCAACCTTCTTCAAAATTAAGTTCATGTATTATGGATATATTTGTTCCTTTTTGTGCCCATGATATTTGAAGAACTCTTCGGAAGCATTTATATTCAAAGGCATTTATGTGTTTCTCGGATGTTTTGTTAAGTGTCCAGGTCTCATAGGCATATATTGCAATGGGAAAGATGTATGCCCTTAAAAATCTTATTTTTGTAGTTCTGTCTGTTTCTCTCCTCAACTTCATTAGTAGTTTTACTTTCTCCTTTCTGAAGAAAGATAGATGTCCTCTAATTCCCCTCTTTGTATCTCAATTATTAGATAGTAATGATCCAAGACATTCAAAACCCTCCACCTCTTCCAATTTTTCCTCATTGATACATATTTCAGCTGCCTTATTTTCTTTGTCAGGTGTGATCAATTTAGTTTTCTTCGATTTAATATAGATGTTTTAATTCTCATTGTTCTTACAGTCTGACATAATCAGTTTTTCCATTCCTATTTGTGTTGTGGACAGTAATACACTATGCACCCCTGACGGACCCCTTGTTTTATGTCAAACCAAGTTGTTGTTTCACCATTTATTCTCACTGCTGCATGTTGGTCTAAATACAGCAGTGATGTTAATTGTATCAAATGTGTTGGAAATCCCAATTTTTCATTTATTTTCCAAAGTTTCTGGTGTTGTACACAATCAGATGCCTTTGAGAAGTGTTATCTTGTATCTTATATCCTTCCTGTGCCGTTAAACGTCACATAGGGCTCGCAAGGTAAATGGCCAATTTTACTGTCTTTGACGAGTCTTTCAATCTCATCAAGGGATTTTATGCCGGTTAATTTGGCCTCTCTTAACAATGTCCCCTTCAGTGTTTCACGTGGTCTGCTTCTTTTTCTATGGCCTGATATACTCCACTTGATAGCTTGTTCTGGGATTTTCTGATTGTTTTTTTCTCATCACGTGACCAACATATGTCCATCCATCTACTTTTCCTGATCACCTATGAGGCTGGTTGTTGTTCAGTCATCTGTCTTATCTCTGCATTGTTCTTGAATTCGTTCCACTTGATGCTGAGTATTTTCCTTATGCATCTGTTTTCACAAGAGTCTAATTTCTTGTCTATTTCTTTAGTTGTTTTCCAGTTTTCGCATGCATAAATGAAGGTGGATATTACATTTGAATTGAATAGTATATTCAATACTTGGTTTTTATGCTTATAGCTTTTTAATGCCATATTTTCTCATGATTCTTGAAGATCGATACTGCTTTTGCAATTCTAATGCTAACTTCCTTTCTAGTGTCACCATCCTGGTCTATGTAGCTGCCAAGGTGTGCAAATTTATTGACTTCTTCAATATCTGTCCTTTCTGAAGTGTATTTTTCCATTTTGATTAATGGGAATTTTCAATATTTTTGTTTTGTCCTTGTTAATTCCAAGTTCTATTTTGCTAGCCAGTGAAGACAAGCTATATGTTTTTTCTTGCACAGAATTCACATTGTTACTGATAAGAGTTATGCCATCAGCAAAATCAAGATCTTCTAGTGGTGTCCCATGTACCCATTCAATACCTGTGTTACCTGTGCAACATTTTTTCATTATGAAGTCTATTATAATTCCAAAAAAAAACCAAAGGAGACAGTATACATCCTTGTTTCACACCTGTTTCAATCTGGAACCATTCACTCATCCCTTCTTCTGTTTTGACTGCACAAACATATCCATTGTAGAAGTCTTTAATGATGTTGACAATTTTAGATGGTATTCCATATAGATTTAAAATTCTCCATAATGAATCTCTGTGTATGCTATCAAATGCCTTTTTAAAATCTATGAAGTTCAGTATTAATGGTTTCTGCTTTTCAATATGTTCTTCAAGTATTATTCTTAAGATCTGTTCGAGACAGTTTCTCCATTTTCGAAATCCTGTTTGTTCTTCTCTCATTGAGGTATCCACTATATCTTTAAGTCTATTCAAAATGACCTTGCAAAATACTTTTGACACAACTGATATTAAGGTTACTCCTCTCCAGTTGTTACAGTCACTAAGGTTGCCTTTTTTTTGGTATTTTAACAATGATTTCTTTTTCCAATTAGAAGGAACCTTTTCTTCTTTCCAAATCTTGTTAAACATTCTCTGTAGTTGTCTCATGTTGTCACTATTGAAAGTTTTTAGCATTTCGTCTGTTATTTCATCTTCTTCTGCAGCTTTGTTTTTAGCCATAAAATTAAAAGCTAAATTTCATGGAATTTAATTTCATCTAGGTTGACATTTAGCTGTGTGGCTGGTAAGTCGGTTTCAAGGTTTAACAATTCTTTTGGGTGTGGTCGATTAAGTATTTCTTGGAAGTGTTCAGCCCATCTTTGCTTTTGGTCTTTATTTGATGTTAACAGGGTTCCAGTTTTGCTAAGAATTTGTCTTTCTTTAGATGTAATAGTACCTGTTAGCCTCTTTTGTATGTTATATAAAGTTTTGTTGTGTCCTGTTTTTCTACTTTCTCTTCCTCTTTCGCCATATTGTCTATGTATTCCTTTATATCCTTTCTAGCTGAACTTTATCTTTATTGTCTAGTTCTTTGTATGTTGCATTCGCCATATCTTTTCCAAGATCTGTTTTTACATTCAACATGTCTAATTTGACTGCTCGTCTTTCGTGTATGTACTTCCATGTGTTTTCTGATATCCATGCTTTTCTATTTAGTTTTTTTCAGTCCAGCGCTTGCTTTTGCTGCTGCTGTAATTATTGCTGTGCTGTAATTCATCTATACCTATCTTCTCTACTTCACTGGGTGTTGTGGAATGATTGGCAAGTACCTGATTGAAATTAATGTTAGTATTTTCTTCTTGTAGGCTGTGTCTGTTTATCTTTCTCTATATTGATTTCTTGTGTTGGCTTTTCAATTTTAGTTTTTTTTTCCCAATGCACAGGTTGTGATCACTGTTAACATCTGCACCCTTATAAGCCCTCTCATGTATCAGAGATGTTCTGTATTGCTTTCTAATACAAAAAAGATCTATCTGGTTTCTATTTCTATCATCTGGAGATATCCACGTTTCGGTAGTCTATAAAAGATAAATATATATATATATATATATATATATATATATATATTCACATTAAACACTCTGCATTTCTCTTTTATTAATCTAATATTCAGTATACATCTCTTGTTCCTCTTCCTTGTCTAAAGTCAGCTTGGATCATATTGACTTCTTCTATTTTCTTACAAAGTATACCCATTATGATTTTTAAAAGAATTTTACTGGCATGACTAATCTGAGCAACGTTTCTGTAATTTGTGCATAATTTAAAGTTACCATCTTTTAACAGTGGTATGAATGTAGTTCTTTTCCATTCTTTTGGCCAAATTCATTCATTCATTCATTTGCATGTCCTTGCAGAACTTTGCCTCCCATACAGCATTCCTGTAGGCCTCTCGGTTGTGAGCAAGATGGCCTGCTGCTGATGCATCCATTTGCAGATCGTCAACGATGTCTTGCAGCCATTTTCGTTTTGGTTTTCCTCTTTTTCTTTTTCCCGTTATGTATCCTTCCAATACGATCTTCTCTAAATTATAACGACGTTTAATGTGTCCAAAATATTTAAGTTTTCTCTCTTTAATTCTCTTTACTAGCCAGCCTTCTTCAATATTAAGCTCTTGTACTATAGATATATTTGTTCTTTTTTGTGTCCACGATATTTGGAGAACTCTTCTGTAGCATTTACATTCAAAGGCATTTATGTGTTTCTCAGATATTTTGTTAAGTGTCCAGGTCTCACAGGCATATGTTGCGATGGGAAAGGTGGATGCAATTAAAAATCTTCTTTTTGTGGTTCTGTCTGTTCCTTTCCACAGATTCTTTATTTGTTTTACTTTCTGAATGGGATAGATGTCCTCCTTTTAATTACCCTCATTGTATCTCCATTATTAGTTAGTAGTGATCCAAGATATTCAAAACTCTCCACTTCTTCCAGTTTTTCCTCATTGATACATATTTCAACTGGATTGTTTCTTTTGTCATTTGTCATCAATTTAGTTTTCTTTGCATTAAGATAGAGGTTCTGCTCCTCGCTGTTCTTACGGACTGATATATTTGGCCAAATATCTGAATGAAATGTCCTTTTACATAGCGCATGATAGATTGTTGCACATTCCTTTCCTCTTGCTTTAATATGTTCAGCTGTTATCTCTTCACATCCTGGTGATTTACTATTTTTCAGATTCTTTATTGCCCATAATACTTCTTCTATTGTCGGTTCGGGTCGTTTCTTCTCCAATAATAATTCACACTGTTGATTTCTGCTTTCACAATCGCTTGTTTCATACATTCCTCTGCAATATTCCTTCCATCTTTCTAGAATTTCATCTGTCTCTGTCAGGATCTTTCTCATCTCGTCACTAATTACATTTAGCTTAGGTGTGACATTTCTCGTCAGTTTCTTCATTTCTTTAAACATGTCACTATCTCTTCTTGGCTAGTAAGAAAGATTAAACATGATAATTTAGAGAAGACAGTCTTGGAAGGGTACATAATAGGAAAAAGAAAGAGAGGAACACCAAGACGAAGATGGTTGCATGACATAGTTGATGATCTGAGAATGGACGCATCAGCAGCAGGGCAACTTTCTTAAAGCCGAGAGGCCTACAGGAGAGCTGTTCGGGGGCAAAGTTTCGCAAGGAACATGCAAATGACTGACTGACTGACTGGCCAGACTATGCCGATGTTGTCCTATATCTCTTTTTTTTCTTCTACGTATTATCTACTACTTTTTTTGAGAGAGAGAGGCATAAAATAGTCGACAATTACATTTATTGAAAAGAAAAACAGTTAAACAGATGAAACTATTCTCTGGGCGAAGAACTTTCTCTTTTTGGTGTGTCGGTGTGTGTGTGTGTGTGTGTGTGTAGGATTAGGCCCAAGAGCAGCAGGAAACAAGAGAGAGAGAGAGAGAAAGAGAGATTGACAGAAGAAAGGAGAGAGAGAGTTACTGACAGGAGAAAAGGAAGACAGAGGTATTGACAGAAGAGAAGGAGAGAGAGAGAGAGATTGACAGAAAAAAGGGGAGATAAGTAGAGAGACGGATTGACAGGAGAAAAGGGAGATTGGGATTGACAGGAGGAAGGAGAAAGTGAAAGAAAGGGATTTAAAGGAGAAAGGGGAGAGAAGAAGAGAGTGATTGACAGCAGAAAGGGGAGAGAAGGTGAGAGAGGATTGGTAGGAGAAAGTGAGAGAAGAAGAAAGAGATTGACAGGAGAAAGGGGAGAGAAGAAGAGAGAGATTGACAGGAGAAATTGAGAGAAGAAGAGAGAGATTGACAGGAGAAAGTGAGAGAAGAAGAGAGAGATTGACAGGAGAAAGGGGAGAGAAGAAGAGAGAGATTGACAGGAGAAAGTGAGAGAAGAAGAGAGCGATTGACAGGAGAAAGTGAGAGAAGAAGAAAGAGATTGACAGGAGAAAGGGGAGAGAAGAAGAGAGAGATTGATAGGAGAAAGGAGAGAGAAGAAGAGAGAGATTGACAGGAGAAAGTGAGAGAGAAGAAGAGAGAGGTTGACAGGAGAAAGAGAGAGAAGGTGAGAGAGGGATTGGCAGGAAAAAGAGGACAGAAAGATAGGGACTGAGAGGAGGAAACTGAAGGAAAGAGACAAAGGGGAGAGAAGGAGACATAAAAATGGAGACATGAAGGAAAGAGAAAGAGTGAGAGAGAGATAGAAAGAAGAGAGAGAGGTGAAAGAATAGAATATAAAGAGAAAAAAGTATATAAAAGGTTACATAAACAAAACGAGAGAGAATACATAAAAAGAACTTCTATATTGTACACAAACAGCCATACATAACATCTGAGAATGGACTAGAAAAACGTCTTATCATCAATAAATTATTAGTTATACTAGAAATAAACTCATTTGTTATGAAGGAAACCACCACAACTCAGAAACCAGATATGTAATTATAAACTCAAAAAACAACATGAACACGCCAGTACGTATTCCTTACCGTTTAGTTAATATTATGGAAACAAAAAGAACGCACTAGAATGTTTTCTCCCTTACTTACGTAACACTTTATGTGCGAGATGTGTTCGTCACTTTATACAAGTGTGTATTTGTTACTTTATGTACTATCAGCGCAGGAAATGATTATCTTAATAAAACTAATCATAGCAGTTTTCATGACTCGTAGTTTATAGTTAGAACTACTAGTCATTCTGGCACTTTTTGTATTGTCTGTCTACATCGTTATCTTATCTATCATTTATTCATTTATTTTCTTCTGTTCATTTCGTCTCCTTTCCTTTTGTTTCATCTCTGAAACAGCATTTCAGTTTTATATGTGTTTTGTTCTTTTCTTGTTCTCTCTCAGTTTCAATGTTTCTCTTTCTTTCTTTTATCTTCATTCAAACTTTAATTATCTCTTATTTTTCTTTAAAGTCATTGTTTCGTCAGCACGTTGATGTGTATATACTCCTCGCATTATAGCTTGAATCTGCAGTATTTTCTCATTAGAAATCTACTCCGCTATCTATCTATCTATCTATCTATCTATCTATCTATCTATCTATCTATCTATCTATCTATCTATCTATCTATCTATCTATCTATCTATCTATCTATCTATCTATCTATCTATCTATCTATCTATCTATCTTGTAAATAAAAGGAAGCAAACTGACCCACAAACACTTAATGGTGAACATACTTGCACTAACTTCAGTGAACACTTTAGGGAAGAAATTATTATTCTAAAATCTTCATTATCGACCCCTAATTGCGACCTGAGCGTGTTGAAAACTTTCAGCGACGGTAAATGTGTAAAATTAAAACAAATTAATATTCATTTCCTTACAGTCGGTGAGGTTTATAACTACATCCGGTCCTTAAAGAACACTAACTCAGAAGGATGTGATGACATTAGTAAGAAGATACTATGCTACGCTGCACCAGTTATCACAGACACACTAACATACTTATGCAGTTTGTGCATTGACAAACAATATTTCCCTGACTCTTTTAAACTCGTCAAAATTTTTCCTCTTTTTACATCTGAACAGACTAGTGACCTCTCAACTATAGACCCATATCCATTCTGTCGTCACTATCTAAACCTCTTGAAAAAGATATACAAAAGTTAACACTGCTTCACATGCAAGAAAACAATCTACTAATAGACAGTCAGTCAGGTTTTACACCAAATCACTCCTGCCACACAGCATTAACTAAAATGAAAGAAAGCTGGCTGTCTAATATAAATGATGACAAATTGTGTGGTGCTGTCTTTGTTGATTTCAAGAAAGCCTTCGATATGATTGATCATGAAATTCTTGCAAAAAAGCTGGAAGGCTATAGATTACACCCTGACCTAACAAAATGTATTACATCTTTTCTCTCAGGTAGAAAACAAGTAGTTTGCTTTAAAAACAAAATATCTGGCTCGTCTGTGGTTGATACCGGTATTCCTCAAGGCTCCATTCTTGGTCCTCTTCTCTTTGCTACCTATATTAACGACCTACCACTACATTTAAAGCACTCTTCATGTGATCTTTTCGCTGATGACTGTACTGTTTACAATAGTGACTATGACATCAATAAACTACAGACAACGCTCCAAAATGATATAAACAGTTTGATTAAATGGAGTAACAAAAATGGTATGTTAATAAACACCAACAAAACAAAATCCATGCTCACCACTACAAGACACAAACTGCAGAATGCAACAAAAACTTCACTACAGCTTTGTGCTGGGACTAAGGCAATAGAAAATGTTCATGAACATAAAACCCTAGGACTCATCATTGATCAGCATTTAACTTGGAATTCTCACGTACATAACCTAACAAATTTGATTGCACAGAAAGTTTACCAATTAGCCAAAATTAAACACTTTATCGACAAAGACACAAGAAAGATATACTACATATCACACATACAAACACACTTAGATTACTGTTCCACAATCTGGGATGGATGCTCAGTCTCAACACTCACTTCACAAGCGTGCATTAAATCTTATTTGTGACAAACACCCACTACATACTGTAGATCAACACAAACAACTCAAAATTCTACCCCTCAAAACTAGAATTATTTTTAACAAAGTTAAGTTTGTTCACAGAATTCTGTCGCACAATGCTCCGCCTTACTTGTGGTCACTGTTTACGTATAACACTAAACATAGCCAGCGTTTAAAAAAACTGTCTTCTTCCTAAACCCAGGATTGATCTGTACAAGAAAAGCCTTGCATACTCTGCAGTACAGCTCTGGAACACCCTCCCCTACCATTTAAAATCCATTGATACTTCATCCTTTAACTCAAACCTGTTTCATTATTTAGTTGCTTGTAATTATATGCCTCCATAGAATAACCAGCACTCTCTCAACACGTGACTCGCCAACCATCAAGTACTAAAATGACATAGTTAGAAAAGCAACTTGTGAGATATTGTTAGAAATTATTTTAATGTTTGTTAAAAAACATATGTTAGAAGATCTGTGTTTACAATGTATTTTGTTTATGTATATGTCTGCGTGTGTATAATGTGCGTGAGTGCTATTTTATTAGGTTAATTACTTCTTCTCTTTTACTTTGAATGTAGTAGTTAAATCTTACATTCTTTTGAATTTAATTTGTATATGTGTACTAAATCAAGTGTGTGGGAAGAATGAAAGATGGAGTGATGAAGGGCAGAATGTAAGACAGGCCTGCGTGCCCAATTCTTTACCCTTTAAAAATAAAGATTATTCATTAATTTATTCTATCTATCTATCTATCTATCTATCTATCTATCTATCTATCTATCTATCTATCTATCTATCTATCTATCTATCTATCTATCTATCTATCTATCTATCTATCTATCTATCTATCTATCTATTCTAATGGATAGAAGGTATTAGAATTAACGGTTTAACTTGATCCAGAGTGACCCAGCTAGAAAACTAGAAACAGGTCTATTAATGTATGTCTCCACAACTATCCAGTTTAGTCGTAGAGAAGACCTCGAATCATCAGAAGCAGAGTGTATTTGCTCGGAAATTAAATTGCCAAACCAGACTCCATTAGTTATTGGACTTGTGTACCTTAATCCAAATGCATCATCCCTGTGGTATGATCACTTCACGACTGTGATGGATGAGGTTTCAAACTTCAAGTTCAAAGATATTATCATTCTTGGAGATTTCAGCATAACATAGATCTAACACAATCAAATCTAACGTGGAACAATTACTCACGTGTACCAACTAACTGACCCTGATGAAGCAATAGGATATTGGCTAAAGATCTCCAGAGATATATTAGACAAACATGTCCCCATGAAAGAAGTGAGAGTAAAACATCAGACGAAGTCACCTTGGATAACACCTGAAATATTACAATCCATGAGAGAACGTGATCGGACGCACAAAATCAAGGACTTCAGGAATACCGTTCACTCAGAAAAAAAAAGATCTATACTTAATATGACAAGAGAAAACAAATTACTTTAGGAATCTAGTACATAATAAATCAGACAGTAAATCAATCTGGAGAAAGCAATGGCATGATTATCTTATCTTATCTTATATCCATCCTGTGCCATTAAACGTCACAAAGGGCTCGCAAAGGAGGTTCAACATTTTTTCTTGTCTTCGGCGAGCTTTTCAACCTAATCAAAGGTTTTTATGCCTATTAATTTGGCCTCTCCTAACAATGTGCTCTTTACAGTTTCACGTGGTCTGCCTCTTTTTTCTTTGGCCTGTTATGTTCCACTTGATAGCTTGTTTTGGGTTTTCTTTGAATGTTTCTTCTCATCAAATGACCAACATATGTCCATCTGATTTTCCTGATCACCCATGAGACTGGTTGTTGTTCAGTCATCTGTCTTATCTTTGCATTGTTCTTGAATTCGTTTTGATGAAGAATATTTTCATTAGGCATTTGTTTTCAAAAGAGTATAATTTCTTGTCTATTTCTTTAGTTGTTTTCCAATTTTCGCATGTATAAATGAGGGTGGATATTATATTTGAATTGAAGTCTTAACTTGGTTTTTGTGTTTATAACTTTTGAATTCTATATGTTCTCAAGATTCTTGAAGATTGATGCTGTCTTTGCAATTCTGATCCTAACGTCCTTTCTAGTGTCACCATCCTAGTCTATGTAGCTGCCAAAGTATGCACATTGATTGACTTCTTCAATATCTGTCCCTTCTATGTGTATTTTTCCATTTTGATTAATGGAAATTTTCATTATTTTTGTTTTGTCCTTCTTAATTCCAAGTTCTATTTTGATAGCCATTGAAGACAGGCTATCTGTTTTTTCTTGCACGGAATTCACATTATTACTAATAAGAGTTATGTCATCAGCAAAATCAAGACCTTCTAGTTGGGTCCCATGTACCCAGTCAATACCTGTGTTACCTGTGCAGCATTTTTTCATTATGAAGTCTATTGTAATCCCAAAAAGTAAAGAAGACAGTATACATCCTTGTTTCACACCTGTTTCAATCTGGAACCATTCACTCATCCCTTCTTCTGTTTTGACTGCACACACATATCCATTGTAGAAGTCTTTAATGATGTTGACAATTTTAGATGGTATTCCATATAGATTTAAAATTCTCCATAATGAATCTCTGTGTATGCTATCAAATGCCTTTTTAAAATCTATGAAGTTCAGTATTAATGGTTTCTGCTTTTCAATATGTTCTTCAAGTATTATTCTGAGAGTAAAGATCTGGTCGAGACAGCTTCTCCCTTTTCGAAATCCTGCTTGTTCTATTCTCATCGCAGTACCCACTATATCTTTAAGTCTATTCAAAATGACCTTGCAAAATACTTTTGACACAACTGATATTAAGGTTACTCCACTCCAGTTGTTACAGTCACTAAGATTGCCTTTTTTGGTATTTTAACAATGGTTCCTTTTTTCCAATTAGAAAGGAACTTCTCTTCTTTCCAAATCTTGTTAAACATTATGTGTTGTTGTCTCATGTTGTCACTATTGACAGCTTTTAGCATTTCTGGTGTTATTTCATCTTCACCTGCAGCTTTGTTGTTAGCCATTAAGTTCACTGTTGTTTCAATTTCATGCAATTTAATTTCATCAAGGTTGACATTTAGTTGTGGGGCTGGTAAGTCAGTTTCAAGGTTTAACAATTGTTTGGGGTGTGGTCGATTAAGTATTTCTTGGAAGTGTTCAACCCATCTTTGCTTTTGGTCTTTATTTGATGTTAACAGGGTTCCAGTTTTGCTAAGGAGTGGTCTTTCTTTAGATGTAATAGTACCTGTTAGGCTCTTTTGTAAGTTATATAAAGTTTTGCTGTGTCCTGTTTTTGCTGCTTTTTCTGCCTCTTTCGCCGTATTGTCTATGTGTTCTCTTTTATCCCTTCTAGCTGAACTTTTTACTTTCTTGTCTATTTCTTTGTATGTTGCTTCGCCAGATCTTTTCCAAGATCTGTTTGTGCATTCAACATGTCTAATTTGACTGCTCGTCTTTCATGTATGTACTTCCATGTTTTATCTGATATCCATGCTTTTCTATTTGGTTTTTTCAGTTCAGCGCTTGCTTTTGCTGCTGTGATTATGGCTGTGCTGTAAGAATTCCATAATTCATCTATATCTATCTCTTCTATTTCACTGGGTGTTTTGGAATGATTGGCAATTTCCTGATTGAAATTAATGTTAGTATTTTTTTCTTGTAGGCTGTGTCTGTTTATCTTTCTGTGTACTGATTTCTTGTGTTGGCTTTTCAATTTTAGTTTTATTTTCCCTATACACAGGTTGTGATCATTGTTGACATCTGCACCCCTATAAGCCCTTACATCTATCAGAGATGTTCTGTATTGCTTTCTAATACAAAATGATCTATCTGGTTTCTAGTACTATCATCTGGAGATATCCACGTTGTTTTATGTATCTCTTTGTGTGGAAATATTGTGCTTCCAATGGCCATGCCCTCTGTTAGACATATTTCAATTAATCTTTCTCCGTTCTGATTAACCATGTCCTTCTTTCCCCATCACTTTTTCAACGTCGGTATTATCTTTCCCTACCTTAGCATTGAAGTCCCCCATAGCAATTAGGATGTCGTGTTTAGGGACTTTGTTGATGATTTGTTGTAGTTGGTGAAAGAAGTCGTCTTTTACATCATCATCTGCATCGTTTGTGGGTGCATATATATATATATATATATATATATATATATATATATATCAGAGAGTGGAGATAGAGTTTCTGAGTTTATACGCAGTTATTTTATAATACCGTGCATGATAGAGGCGATGTTCTTTTATGATTTATTCTTAATCAATATTTTTATGGTATCTCTAACTGTGGTGAGGTTCTTCATGTATTATGAACGCTGTGTGCTCCGGATGACTGACAACTCACTACCAAAAATAGCACTAAGATGGACACCACAGGGGAACAGAAGTAAGGGTTGACATAAAGAGACATGGAGAAAAACAAGAGAGAGGATGCTGAGCAATAGATGGCTCACCTGGGCAGGTGCAGGAAAAAGGACAAAGGACAGGCATTTGTGGAAAACCCTTGCGGCATCCCCATGTGCCCTGGGCACTTACGGTTCAGAGAGAGAGGGAGAGATATTTCTTCTTCCACTTTGTTAAGTTCTCTTGTAGTTATAACATCGTTTAGCATATACATTTGATGTTATTGTTTCTATATATGAAGGAATGTCGGACAGAAACGCCAATAAATGAAGTTACTGCATTGTTTTATGGAAATGTATGCAGTCATTGAAATATCCCTGAATACTTTTCTATGTCCAGTGTTATTTTATTATCATTGAAAAAACATAGGATATATAAAAGTGTTTGTATGTGTGTGTTTCTATGTATGTGTTTGTTTATGTGTAAAATAGATGGATTAAAGTAAAACAGTTCTTCATACTAACTTATCTATCTGTCTGTCTGTCTTTCTGTCTATCAGTCTGTCCGTCCGACCGTTCGTCAAGCCCGTCCATCTATCTGTCTGTCTGTCTGAATTATGTCTGTTTCCGAAATACTTAAGCTTTTTCTGTTTAATCTTCACTAACCAGTCTTCTCATTATTAAATTCATGTGGTGTTGATATATTTGTTCTTTATATGTTCGTGATATTTGAAGGAAATTGTGTATAACATGTTCATTAGAAAGGATGTAGGTGATATTCTCACCTGTTTTGTTGAGTGTCCAGGTCTCACAGGCCTATGTACCAATGGGGAAAATATGTCCTTAAAACCTAAATGTTGTAGCTCAGTCTGTCCCTCTCCACGGCTGTAATAGAATTTATAGAATGTGGGTTAGGAACCCTGCTGGTGTGGTCCAAAGGTTGACCATAACTCACCTGTTTAAGGAAGCACGGACTACGTCATAGCTCCATGTTCAGATCCACTAGTTTGAGTCAGGGTGTCTGACCTGCCGGGATGAATGAGTGAGTGCAGTGGGAAATGTAGGGATAGGTTGTGTGTAAGTTTGTTGTGTGGGAAATGTTGTAAAGAGAGTTTGTGTGTACGTTTGTTGTGTGGGAAATGTTGTAGAGAAAGGTTGTGTGTAAGTTTGTTGTGTGGGAAATGTTGTAAAGAGAGTTTGTGTGTACGTTTGTTGTGTGGGAAATGTTGTAGAGATAGGTTGTGTGTAAGTTTGTTGTGTGGGAAATGTTGTAAAGAGAGTTTGTGTGTACGTTTGATGTGTGGGAAATGTTGTAGAGAAAGGTTGTGTGTAAGTTTGTTGTGTGGGAAATGTTGTAAAGAGAGTTTGTGTGTACGTTTGTTGTGTGGGAAATGTTGTAGAGATAGGCTGTACGTACGTTTGTTGTGTAGGAAATGTTGTAGAGATAGGTTGTGTGTAAGTTTGTTGTGTGGGAAATGTTGTAGAGATAGGCTGTATGTAAGTTTGATCTCCGGAAAATATTTTAGAGAAAGGTTGTATGTAAGTTTGTTGTGTGAGTAATGTTGTAGAGACAGATTGTGTGTAAGTTTGTTCTGTTGGAAATGTTGTAGAGATAGGTTGTGTGTAAGTTTGTTTTGTGGGAATTGTTGTAGAGATAGTTGTGTGTAAGCTTGTTCTGTGGGAAATATTATAGAGACAGGTTGTGTGTACGTTTGTTGTGTTGGAAATGTTGTAGAAACAGGTTGTGTGTACCTTTGCCCAGTGAGAAATGTACAGACAGGTTGTGTGTAAGTTTGTTCAATGAGAAATGTTGTAGAGAAAGTTTGTGTGTAAGTTTGTTTGTTGTGTTGGAAATAGTGTAGAGACCGGTTGTGTGTAAGTTTTTTATGTGGGTAATGATGTAAGATAGGTTGTGTGTAACTTTATTCTGTGGGAAATGCAGAGACAAGTTGTGTGGACCTTTTTCCAGTGGGAAATGTATAGAAAGGCTGTGTGTAAGTTTGTTCATTGAGAAATGTTGTAGAGAAAGATTGATTGTAAGTTTGTACAGTGGGAAATGTAGAGACAGGTTGTATGTTAGTTTGTTATCTGGGCAATGTTGTAGAGACAGATTGTGTGCAATTTTGTTTTGTGGCTAATGTTGTAGAGACAGTTTATGTGTAAGTTTGTTTTGTGGGTAATGTTGTAGAGACAGGTTATGTGTACGTTTGTTGTGTTGGAGATGTTATAGAGACAGGTTGTGTGGAAGTTTGCTATGTGGGTAATAGTGTAGAGACAGGTTATGCGTAAGTTTGTTTTGTTGGAAATGTTGTAGAGACTGGTTGTATATACGTTTGTTGTGTAAGAAATGGCGTAGATATAAGGCGTGTGTAAATTTGCTCTGTGGGAAATGTTATAGAGATAGGTTGTATGTAAGTTTGTTCTCCGGAAAATATTTTAGAGACAGGTTTTATGTAAGTTTGTTGTGTGGGTGATATTGTAGAGACAGTTCAGTTTGTGTGTATATTTGTTGTGCTGGAAATGTTGTAGAGACAGGATATGTGTAAGTTTGTTGTGTGGGTAATGTTGTAAGGGCATTTTGTGTGTCAGTTTGGTGTGTGTTAATTGTTTTAGAGGCAGGTTATATGTACGTTTGTTGTATTGGAAATGGTGTAGAGAAAGGTTGTGTGTAATTTTTTGTGTGAATAATGTTGTAGAGACAGATTGTACGTAGGTTTGTTGTGTAGGAAATGTTGTAGAGACAGGTTGTGTGTAAGTTTGTTCTGTGGTTTGCTAGGATGTAAGTTTTATTGTGAAATGTCCTTTGTAGCAAAAATCTTTAGTATGTAATTTTTGTACTTGAATGTGTCCTTTTTAGAAAAAGTGCCTAACTCAGTATGTAGAGCTCTATGGTTGTGTGTGAAATTGTCCTCTTTTTGGATTACTATGGATTCGTTGTTAGCAAGGGATGTTGGAGTTCGGTATATATGGCTTGTATGTGTTGATGTGTGATAGCTGAGTGTACCACGGCGATGTTAATCAGCCGGATCAGTTTTCTGTATTCTTGTTGATTGTTTCCATTAATTCACACCACGCTAACTTAAAATACTCATCACAAACTGGGATTCATCATTAAACTTTGTTTATTTGTTAGTAACTGCTGAATCCTGTGCTCTTTGGCTTTCTGTTGAGTGTCCCAGCTGTGGAGCTAGTGTTGAGCTGGTAATCGTGTAAACTGTGTTGTGTAAACATGGATTTGCAGTGGTTGTTCGTTACGTGGTATATAACAGTGTACCATGTGTTGTGCCCCTTCGGTAGCAGTCAAGTAAATCTGATCAGTAAATAGTGACGTAATGCACGCAGTGAATGAAGAATACAGATTCATTACTTCACGTTGCAACACACACACATACTAGCACAGTAGTGTACAGTGTGTGGGCAAGACTTGTACAGTAACGCACTAGAACTATTTCACAGCTTCTTTAGTTGTCTTAGATTATGAAAATCTATAGACGTTTTCTTTTTAGTATCCCTTATTGTATCTGCATTATTTAGTTAGTAATGATCCAGGATATTCAAAACTCTCCACCACTTTCAATTGTTGCTCATTGATATATACTTCAATTTCATATTTGTTTTGTCAGTTGTCATCAGCTTTTTTTTTCTTCGCACTAAGATAAAGGTTTTGCTCTTTACTATTCTTATCTTATCTTATATCTTATATCCTTCCCGTGCCGTTAGACGTCACATAGGGCTCGCAAAGTAGTTCGCCAATTTTTCCTGTCTTCGGCGAGTCTTTCAACCTCATCAAAGGATTTTATGCCTGTTAACTTGGCCTCTTAAGGACTGAGATAATTAGTTTCTCCATTCTTTTTTTCTGGATAGTAATACTGTGTCATCAAAATATCTAATCTCTGGTATTTCATAACTTCCAATTTTTATACAGTAAATACAGCAACAAATAATACAGATGAGTATACAAAATTACATCCACACACGCATTTATATCCACATATATAAATACAGGAACATATAAAAGCAAGCAAACTTTATATAAATATACATTGATGCACATACACACAAGCAAACATAAGCATCGTATGTATATGTAAACAAACATGCATGAATTATGTACATCAAGAAGCCACATCACTGCATTATGTTTATTTACTACTTATTTCCAAGATGACGTTTAAAACTTTTGAGAGCATCAAGTTAAATTTAATAGAAATCAATGCCAGCCACAAGAAAAACATGCCAAAAGAAAAGATGTTTGATTGTTTATTCTCTTGTTTCCCTTCATAATGAAACAAAGACTAGCTTTTTTTCTAATTGCATTGACTTTTAAGCGCATATCGGTTTTTGTTTTAGAGATATTGTTAAATATTGTTTTGTTTGGTAATTAACATCTTGGTTTACTGAAACTGATCCAGTTTACGTGAAGAGCATATACTTTGGTGTTAGCCCAAATTCCGCAAGTAATGGTTAACGAGGATTCTGTAACATCTTTGACACGGATGTAGTAGCGTAGGTTCTACTATCCTTGAAATCATTCCACTTGATGCCGAGTATTTTCATTAGGCATTTGTTTTCAAAAGAGTCTAATTTCTTGTCTATTTCTTTAGTTGTTTTCCAGCTTTCGCATGCATAAATGAGGGTGGATATTACATTTGAATTGAATAGTCTTAACTTGGTTTTTGTGCTTATAACTTTTGAATTCCATATGTTCTCAAGATTCTTGAAGATTGATGCTGCTTTTGCAATTCTGATCCTAACTTCCTTTCTAGTGTCACCATCCTGGTCTATGTAGCTGCCAAGGTATGCAAATTGATTGACTTCTTCAATATCTGTCCCTTCTATGTGTATTTTTCCATTTTGATTGAGAGGAATTTTCATTATTTTTGTTTTGTCCTTGTTAATTTCAATTCCTATGTTGCTAGCCATTGAAGACAGGCTATCTGTTTTTTCTTGCATGAAATTCACATTAATACTGATAAGAGTTATGTCATCAGCAAAATCAAGATCTTCTAGTTGGGTCCCATGTACCCAGTCAATACCTGTGTTACCTGTGCAACATTTTTTCATTATGAAATCTATTGTAATCCCAAAAAGTAAAGGAGACAGTATACATCCTTGTTTCACACCTGTTTCAATCTGGAACCATTCACTCATCACTTCTTCTGTCTTGACTGCACAAACATATCCATTGTATAAGTCCTTAATGATGTTGACAATTTTAGATGGTATTCCATATATACTTAAAATTATCCATAATGAGAGAAGAACAAGTATTATTTCGAAAAGGGAGAAGCTGTCTCGACCAGATCATTACTCTCAGAATAATACTTGAAGAACATATTGAAAAGCAGAAACCATTAGTACTGAACTTCATAGATTTTAAAAAGGCATTTGATAGCATACACAGGTTCTACTATAGAAACACTTAATTTAAATGTACTTGGTTTAACAGTCTGGCCTACCTGGACCCAGTCGTACTCACGCCTGAAGGAGTTAAGTATGTCAGGTAATTCCTTCGCTTCAGTTCCTGACGGTGCTTTGGACCTGGCTGCTGAAACGTTAACGGATTTAGAACTTAACAACAACAACTTAACAGCAATCCCTAAAATGCTTTCAAAGCTCTCAGCCCTGGTAACGTTATCATTAGTACAAAATAAGATCACAGACATAACATGGCTCCCACAGACAAGCAAGTTATCTTCTTTGTCTTTGCACGACAACAAAATATCAGATGCTGATCAGCTCAGCCGTTTACTGCAAGTCCACGGAGATGTTTTACAAAGTTTTGATATTTACAGTAACCAGCTGACGGCCATACCAAACATGTCTTTCATTACTCTAATATCCATTCTAGATTTCAGCAACAACCACATTTTTGATACAAACTCAGGTTCTCTACAACCTGGTCTTGGCGATCTAAGGTTAAGTAACAATTACCTCCCTTTTATATCTCGTATTATGAATAATTTAAATTTTCTTTCTAATTTATACATGTCTTCAAACCGTGTAACTGCTGTCTGGGCAACTAATATCCCTGTGTCTGTAGTGGGAGTTTCTTTAAATGAGAACCTTATAACAGAGTTAACAGACACTAGTTTCCCTCAGAACTTCAGTATAATGGATCTAAACTTAAATAACAACCCTCTATCTATGATATCCCCTAACGCGTTCCAGAACCTTGCTAAATTATCCAACCTCCATTTACAATATACAAATTTAACACGCATGCCTGTAGCTATTGCTGCATTGAGCAGTTTATACTTTCTAGATTTAAGAGAAAGCGATGATTTAGTGTGTACTTGCATGGAGAAAAGTTTAGAGTTTAGGATTGTTGTTTTAAAATCATTCACTGTGTTTGGTGAATGCGGGTATATGAACATCTATGACTTTTTCACGCAACTCACCCAAGACTGTCCCTATGGCGAATTATGTGCATAATAATATGTATCTTTAGGGTCTTTGTCTTGGACACCTCAAGGAAAAGAGACTCAGGCCATTAGGAACATGTGGACGCGCAATTCATGGAAAAAACATGTATACTAATAATAATAATAAGTATATGTGTATGTATTATCAGAGCATCAATTTTCATCATCGCCAGAGATTTGCTCAGAGTGAAAATAATTCTCCATTTTAAAAAAATCTTGATATAGTTCCAACTATTTATTTTTAGTGGTAAGATTTTCCTTCTTGTGCCAGAGATTTTATCTGTACAGATTCTCCTCGCTTTCAACATATGACTTGTTTACAGTGCACTTAAACACATACAAATAAGTACAGATGTATAAAACAAATTATTCATACACATACCAGGGCTGTTAGCAAGGTTTCAGGACTGAATGAGTAGGCGTATCGGCTTCTTGGTTTAGTCTCCTTTAAATTAGTCTCCTTGTATGTGTATACACTTATTTCAACGACCCTGCCCCTGGAAGTAACTTTGAGATAACCTCTCATTTGTCTCTTCGTGTTTTGTTTGAACCTATTCAACTTCATTAAATCGGCAACGACCTTTCAATGTTTTCTTCATATCTGGGAATAAGAGGAAGTCGCAGAGAGCAGGGTCAGGTGAGTACGGAGGGTGTGGAAGCAACGTTTTGCCAACAATTATTTTGTTTTGACAGACGTGTATGCAGCGGCATTGTCACGATGAAAGAGCCAATTGCTGGTACGCCACGTCTCAGGACGAAGTCTGCACACAGCGTTTCGGAAACGTTGTAGTACTGCTGTGTAGAATTCTGTATTAAGTGTCTTCCATCTATTTATATATATTCATGACGAATTAGTCCGTCAGTGTCAAAGAACGCAATCAACACTGTCTTGACATTGAACTTCACCTGCAGCGCCTTCTTCGTTTCAGGTGATAATGACGCTCTCCATTGGAATGATATTAGCTTTGCTTCCGGGTCATACCCGTACACACAGCTTTCATTATCAGTGATTATCGATGACATAAAGATGGGATCGTTTGGGCTCGCTAAATAAAAACAGCTAAAACTGACATAGGATCTTCCTTCTGCTCCGCAGTGGGAACACGGGGCGTGAGTTTCTCACTCACAAATCTTAATTTAGAATTTCACGGCAAGTAGCAACGGCTACTCCTACATGCCCTGCTACTTGTCTGATTGTTAGACCTCGGTTAGCATGAATGATTTCTCGAACACGTGCCGCAGTCTCATCGGTGCGTCAGGTGGGTGGTCTGTCATGGCGGTGGTCATCTACAAACGATCGGCATCCACTTTTAAACCGGGTAAAGCCACTAAAATGTCTTCAGTCGACTCAAGCAGAACCCTACAAAAGCTGACTACAGCATTTCGTGAGCTTCAGCTCCAGTTTTCCCTTAGGCCAAAGCAGAAATCAATGCATACACGCTGTTTTGTTTCTCGTCCATGTTGAAATGCGTCGGAACCTGCAGGTATGCGTTTACTTTGATATTTGTGCAGTGCGAATGAACGAGGATAACGAGTTCAGATTTTGCATGTGTAGTAAAAGGTGATTGCTACAGCTCATACCTTGGTGCCGCTTAGCTGCATATTATAGTTTCCCTGTTAAAAAAAAATAGAAAAACATTAATTCTCAGAACTTTGTGAACAGCCTCGTAGAACCAAAACGTTACGTCTCCGTGCTCTGTTACTGATAAGAAAAATCTCACACATTTTTACATAGTCTGCTTATATGTTAACAAAGTAGCATATTAGTATGTACAAAACCTAAAATCTAGTTTTCATGCCATTAAGACATACTAGGGATAGTATGTTATGCCCGTATTCTAAGATCTTCGGCACATAAAATTATGATGTAGTCAGTATCAAGCCTGGCCACATTTACCTTCCCAGATTTCTCTGGTACCCATTTTTAGAGACTAGGTGGACCCCAGGGTCATTTTTTGGTGTGTAAATTCCACTTCTGGGACTTGAACCCGATACCACCGGATTAGTAACCCGAGTGCCTAACCATTCAGTTAAACAGGCCACTTATTTTAACGTGGTAAAATAAAAACTTATGAACATACACAAACAACAGGGCACGTTAAAAAACATTGAAACATTTTTTTTTTAAAAAGGTCTCGATACAGATAAGAATTGTTTTTTTTTCTGAATTCAGTTTTTCACAAGGACATTCGTGTCCCGGATACTAGTACCAGTTTAGTGTCCTGTATATAAAAGCTAGTACATCAGTACGTTATTGCGTGTTAACCTCAACCATAAAAGGGAGGCGACTGCAGTAAAACTGGTTAAAATAATAAAGTTAGATAGAGGTATATGGTGTAGTTTTACAAAGTGGCAGACTGATTGAGTAAAGTGAGAAAAAACAAATAGAAAGTATGAGAATGTATAAATGAATGATTGAGTAAAGTGAGAAAAAACAAATAGAAAGTATGAGAATGTATAAATGAAAAACATGCAACATCCGATATTTCGGCGTGAGCCTTTTTCGAGGATTACATGCACAACGAGACAAAAACAAATAACTAAATGAAGAACTTTTCTTAATATGGTCTCCTCCAGAAGTAGGAAACAGAAATGCGTGTCTTAGAAGATGCATAGGGACCATGCGGGCCACACAAAGGATAAGCAGATAGAGACAATTGTAAAGAAGAGATGGAGAGAGAGGAGGAAAACAAGTGGTAGAAAGCGGTGGGGGGAAAGACAATAAAAACATGATAGCCGCTAGAGGAGAAGGTGGGGGGGGGGGGAGGAAGGGAAAAAGGGAAGCGGAGAGATAATGAATGAAGAACATAAACACCTGTAGAGAGAAAATGTGAAACTGGTGAATAGGACAAGACCCTATAAATACCAATATGTAGCCAGAGAAGAAAAGAGGGTGGCGGTAGGGAGGGGTGGCTAGGAAAAAGAAAGTAGAGTTAAAAAAGGGGGGTGGAAAACTAAAGAAGTTACAGAAAGCTGGAGATATTGTTAATTCCAGCTGGGTAGAGACAGCCAGCTTGGAAAATAAGGCGCTGTTCTAGGACCCTCCGAGATCGTACATCAGCAGAACAAGAACGGATCGCACTAACAGAAATGTCCTGTTTTCCCCTGTGGTTGCTAAGGCAAAAATGTTTAGCCACAGGTGTCCAGGCCCTCTTAGAAATATCATTAAGATGCTGGCAAAATCGATCTCCTAAGCGTAAATCGGTCTCCCTTATGTACTTTATACCGCAACGTTTGCGCATAATATACTCGCGGAAAAAAGTAAGTGTGCAGTGCTTTAAAAAGCACCGTGAACGTGCACACATTATGTTTGACCATCCAATAAAAGATAAAATGATAACTTTCAGGCCAGTCACGTGCCACAAAAAAGTGAAAAAAAAACTCACCTAATGTGGCTCACCACCCCAAGAAAAGAAAATCAGGGTTTCAATATCGTGTGTGTCCTTCTCGGGCAGTTATCACTGCTTGACACCGCCTTCTCATCGAACCAATGACACGTTGTATCAGTTGTTGAGGCTTGTTACTCCATTCTTCTTGCAACGATTTGGCTAATTCTTGGCGGTTTCTAGGACGATTGTGTCGTCTTCACAACCTGCGGTCCAGTTCATCCCAAATGTGCTGATTACGTGGCGTGTAATGATTTCGTTCCTATATCGTAAACCTGTAAGTTTGCCATTGAGGAAGAGTAGGTTTGTTCAGCCAGCATAGGAAATTCCTCCCCAAACCATTACACTGCCTCCCCTCTTCCTATCCACCTCTAGTACACAGTTATTCGCAAAGCGTTCTCCTCTTCACCTGTACACTAAAGCATGCCCATCATGCAGACCATCAGTGAACAGGATCCGTCCCCATTGATGATAGGGTCATGCCACTTGGAGCCTGGCCCAGTTCAAGCAGGTTTGTCTTTGGCGAACTGTCAGTACTGGTCTAACTGCAGGCCTATGAGGTAAGAGATTTACCTCTCTGAGTCTGTTCTGCACTGTCCTGCCTGACACGCGTCTTAAACCTGGAATGTTGCTGGCAGTCCATGTTGCCTTGAGAAACCTGTTACGAAGGTGCATGAGGTGGATATAGCGGTCTTGTGCAAGGGAGGTAACTCGTGGTCTACCGCTTCTATGGCGGTCAGCAACGGAACCATTTTGGTTAAAACGACTTTGAAGGCGTGATATTGTGTTTCTGTGAACATTAAAATATTGAGATACTGCTGCTACTGTTGATCCAGCAATTAACATCCCAACAGCTATTTCTCGCTGATGTTCGTTCAATCTTGGTATGATGAAAAAAGATGTTTATGTTGGAATTCCACTACTTCTTTCTTCAACGATTACGCGAAGAGATCTCTGAGAACAGAATTACACACTTGCCCTCATTTTATCCGTGGTCAGTAACCAATCATGGATCACTGCACGTGTTTTCACTAGAGCTGTGGTTATCTCCCCATGAGTAGTGCGATCAACTTCGTGCAGCACGGGGAAGTAGACAACTCTCAGACAAAACTTCATGCCAGATTTGATTTCATTTCACTCATGACAACGTGATTGGTGCGCTTGACACCACTGCACACTTACTTTTTTCCGTGAGTAGCATAAATAACATTGCGTGAAGTACAGGTGAAACCCTCCTGAACTGATAACGTGGACTTAGGGAAGGAGATCTGGCTAGCCTCGACAACAAACAAACAAGTGTTGCATCTACGGCGTCCGCAACGTCTGGTACAAAAAAAAGTGTCATCTGCCTTAAGGTGACTACGAATTAAAAGGTCCCTGAGGTTCTTGTCTCGTCTGTACGCCACCAATGGGGGTTCCCCAAAAAGTTAACGTGTATCAGGCTCGGTCTGGAGGAGATGGTGATGGCGAAACAGTATGTTTTTTACTGCCAAGCTATGAGGGTGGTACGTGAGTACTAGTTTAACTGTGTCCGAGCTACAGTGCGGTTTAGGAGTGAGGTGTTGTTGCGCAATATATGACTGATGCGGTTCCAAGATGACGAGAGAACATATTCTGGGTAGCCGCGTTGACGGAATAAATCTAGCATTTTATGGCCTTGATCCTGGAAATCCAAATCCTTATTACACAAACGTCGGAACCTAAGAAGCTGGGAAAAAGGAATAGAGTCCTTACACGATCTTTGATGGAAGGAAGAATACAAGAGATAGCTGTGAGAGTCTGTAGGTTTATAGTGGATAGAAGTAATAAGCCCGGTAGGGCCGATAGTAACGGCAATGTCGAGAAAGTTAGCGGAAGTAGCAGAGACGTGGGAGGTGAAAGAAATGACAGGATTGTACTTCTTAACAAAACTGATAAAGTTGTCAAGATCTTCCTCTGGCATTGATGTGACACCAATGCCGTCATCTATGTAGCGTCTATAGAATGCGAGAAATTGGCTTATAAAGGCTCTCAGAACCTTGTGTTCGAAGTGGCCCATGAACAGACACGCTTAGTTGGGGTTCATTTTGGTACCCATAGCCACACCACTAATCTGGTCGAAGTAAAGGCAATTGAATCCAAAAGAATTAAGTTGGAGGACAAGTCGTGTAAAGCGCATAATAGTAGACATAGAAATAGAAGGATTGCGTCTTTTGGTCAGATATAATCTGACGGC
Source organism: Achatina immaculata (assembly GCA_009760885.1). Taxonomy (NCBI): domain Eukaryota; kingdom Metazoa; phylum Mollusca; class Gastropoda; order Stylommatophora; family Achatinidae; genus Lissachatina; species Lissachatina immaculata. The sequence continues at coordinate 32,269,229 of CM019696.1, forward strand.
CTGAAGTCCCTGATCATGCGGGATGGATGTGTATAAGGATACTACATCACGGGTGAAGATACGGTAGGTGTGACCAGGCAGGAGTGTAAGGGTCTCAAAAGCAATGAGAGTATGATTCGTGTCCTTAAGATAAATGGGCAGATTAGTGACCAGAGGTTGAAAGATGCTGTCAAGAAAGTCAGAGATATGTTCCATAAGGCAGGAACAAGCGGATATTATGGGCCTTCCTGGGTTGCCTGGTTTGTGAATCTTAGTGAGTAGATAAAAGGATGGCTTCCCTAAGCAGCTGTCACGGATGTGAAGATGAGTAGCCGAGGGAGAAAGACCAGTCTTGTGGATGAGTTCATTGATCGTGTCACGAACATGGTGGTTGTTGGCCAGAGGCGGATCTTGAGGGCGAGAGGCATAAAATTCATTGTTGCTCAGCTGGCCAATGGCCTCTTGGATGTACAATTCTTTCTTCTAACAAACAATGGCCCCCGCCCTTGTCTACACTCTTGATCACGATATCTCGCCTGCGCTGGAGTTGAGAAAGTGCGCGCTGCTCCTGGGGGTCAGGTTAGAGTGTCATACACGGGGAAGGCGAAGCTTGCGGATTTCATGGAGAGTGTGATCAATGTAGAGGTCCAAGGCACGAGACGCACCTACTGAAGGTGTCCAGGTGAATGGTTGTTCAGAGGAGCGAGAGAAAGGGCCATCATCGGAAGTGGATTGGGATGATGAAGATTGGGACGCTTCTTGGAAATGGAACTTCAGACACAGTCTGCGATGGAAATGGTGGACGTCTTGAAGGAGTGAGAACTGGTCAGCAGAAGGACGGAGGGGAACAAACTGTAAACCTTTCCCCAGGACAGACAATTCATCAGCCGAAAGTGGAATGTCAGGAGGATACAAACCACCATAGTGGGGGCAGAAGCGGTGGTGGGTCTGGGAGAGGCTGTAGAGGGACGGATAGCAGAAAATTTCTGCTTTTTGAGAGAAGAAAGTTGCAGGTAGAATTGTCTGTTGGTGGAGTGAATAATCTCACGGATCAGGCGATAAATGAGGTAATTATCATGTATGACTTGGTGGAAGGGGCAGAGAGTTGAACGATTTGGCTATCAAGATCCGAGAGGAGTTTAATGTGTCCCTCAACGACACAGCGCATGCGGTGAAAAGCACATTTGGTTTCGATAGCACACAGACGCTGACGGATACTGGGAGGGGGGGGGGGAAGTGCCCATGGCGTGGTCCCTATGCATCTTCTAAGACACACATTTCTGTTTCCTACTTCTGGAGGAGGCCATATTAAGATAAGTTCTTCGTTTAGTTATTTGTTTTTGTCTCGTTGTGCAACAAAAAAACAACGCTCACAATGAAATATCGGGTGTTGTATGTTTTTCATTTATACATTCTCATACTTTCTATTCGTTTTTTCTCACTTTACTCACTCCCTCTGCCACTTTGTAAAACTACACCATACACCTCTATCTAACCTCAACCATAGACATATTGTCAAAATAAAAAAAAAATTCTTTGATGGAGTTTATTAAATGGTCTGATACGTTAATAATGAATGTCTGTCTGTGTCTGTCTGTGTCTGTCTGTGTCTGTCTGTAACCCTGGGGACAGAAAGAGCAAATTTGGCATTATTTTTATCACAACGAGTTCTATGTTTGTTGTGTGCACAATGAGTTATAATTTTTTTCCACATCGAGATGAACCATGTTAACCACAATAACCATATATTTCTTCTTGTGCAGTCATTATATGTGTTGATTTGTTTGTGTGTTGTTGTTAGTGTCCCCTCATAAAATTATGTTACATTTCTACCTGTAACTTTTTTTTCCATCAGTCACTGCTTCTAAGTTTCCTTTATCCACTGAGGTTCTCTGTGTTTTACTGTGAACGTTCATGTAAAAAGAAAATAGCTGAACGATCTGATATCAGTTATCAGTTATCTGTGGAGTAATGTGGAAAAGAATAGAGAAACTGTATTTGTTTTATATGCAAATCATCATCCACGCGTACGAAGGGACGTACTGGAGAAATTGGTTACAGGAATATGTTACACGAGTACTTAGCAAGCGGATACCTGAACAATTCGGTTTCTAATAATGCCCAGCCCTTGCGATAGACTGATTACAAATCATTGTACTTAATAGAAAGGCGCGTGTGTTAGTGTGTTGGTTTTTGTGAACACTAAAGGGAAAAGTTCTGTGTACTATGTCAGTCAGTCAGTCATTTGCATGTTCCTTGCGGAACTTTGCCTCCCTAACAGCTCTCTTGTATGCCTCTCGGTTGTAAGCAAGATGCTCTGCTGCTGATGCGTCCATTTGCAGATTATCAATGATGTCTTGCAACCATCTTCGTTTTGGTCTTCCTCTCTTTCTTTTTCCCATTATGTATCCTTCTCTGAATTATCATGACGTTTAACATGTTCAAAATATTTAAGTTTTCTCTGTTTAATCTTCTTTTACTAACCGGCCTTCTTCAATATTAAGTTCTTATAGTATAGATATATTTGTTCTTTTTCGTGTCTATGATATTTGAAGTACTCTTCTGTAGCATTTACATTCAAAGGCATTTGTGTGTTTCTCAGCTGTTTTGTTAAGGGTCCAGGTCTCACAGGCATATGTTGCGATGGGAAAGATGCATGCCCTTAAAAATCTTATCTTTGTAGTTCTGTCTGGTCCTCTCCACAGTTTCTTTAGTTGTTTTACTTTTTTGAAGAGCGATAGATAGGCTCTTTTTAATTTCCCTCATTGCATCTCCATTATTAACTAGTAGTGATCTAAGATATTCAAAAACTCTCCATCTCTTTCAGTTTTTCCTCATTGATACATATGTCAGCTGCCTTATGTACTAAGTTTTTTTTTCCAGTAAAGTTTATTTCCATTCAACAAGCAGCAATTTCAAATTCAATTGAAACGATGTGAATTGAGGATCTTTGCCAGGGTGATAAAATAATGAAATGGTGGCGTTTTACAAATTGTGAGATGATAGTTATTCATATGATAAAGGTAAAAAATTTGTACATGAATTGAACATTTTTTAAAACAAAATTGATCGAAATAATTTTTTGATTACACAAAGGCATAGGTAGCTAATATCAATACACTAAATATTTGTGAGGTAACTTAAATAGTACACCTGCAGCAGGTAAAGGTGTTTGGGAACATTTCATTCTTCCCTGCTGGCAAATATGATGAAAGAGATCTAAGGGGTGTCTGGCGGGAAATATCGTGAAAGAGTTCTAAGTGGAGCCTGTCAAGCAATATGGTGAAAAATTTCTTAGTGGAGCCTATCAGGCAATATGGTGAAATAGTTCTAAGTGGAGCCTGTCAAGCAATATGGTGAAAAAGTTCTAAGTGGAGCCTATCAGGCAATATGGTGAAATAGTTCTAAGTGGAGCCTGTCAAGCAATTTGGTGAAAGAGTTCTAAGGGGAACCTGGCGGACAATATGGTGAAAGAGTTCTAAGGTTGGGCGGCGGCCAGTGTTGAGACATTCAGGAGTTTTAAGAGAAAAAAAGAGAAACAAGGGAGATAATTGCCAGATTTTTATCTGAGATGGAACGACTGACTCCCAGGTCCCGTCATAATCGTCCTGCCAATGCTGAGTGGCAGCTGAAAGCGGAAACCTCGAGTTTTGTGAAATGCTAAGTTTAAGGGAACTTGGGTACGAGGATAGATCCTCCCAGATTAAGAGCATCTGAGAGACAGGCATGTTATTTAGGTTAAAGGTAAGATTTCTCGGCTGAATTTTTTTTTGTACTAACAAAAGTAACCATGTAACATTTATACTGTACATGTTTCATCTTATCTTATCTTATATCCTTCCCGTGCTGTTAAACGTCACATTGGGCTCACAAGGCAGTTCACCAAATTGTCCTGTCCTCGGCGAGATTTTCAACCTGATCAAAAGATTTTATGCCTATTAATTTGGCCTCACCTTGTAACAATGTCCTTTTAGAGTTTCATTTGGTCGACCTCTTTGTCTTGGGCCTATTGTGTTCCACTTGATAGCTTGTTTTGGGATTCTCTGATTCTTTCTTCTCACCATCTGACCGACATACGTCCATCTCTTTTTCCTAATCACCCATGAGATTGGTTGTTGTTTGCTCATCTGCCTTATCTCTGCGGTGCTCTTGAATTTGTTACACTTTATACCGACTATTTTCCTTAGGCATTTGTTTTCAGACAAAAGAGTCTAATTTCTTGCGTGCAAGATGGCGGGCGGTTTTTAAAACTCTTTCTGTCATTCACAAATCAGTGAAATTCCGCTTGATCTGTCACCTATCCTGAATCATGAGTTTAGGCATAAGGTTAACAACCTTATCCTGGGACCCACCTAGAGGCTACTCTAGATGAAGAAAAAAAAAAGGAATTGTTATGGAAAATTGCAATAAAACAAACCAACGTATTGGATATTTCATCTTGGGATTTAAATGTTCTGTACCATAAATATATGTGTTTAACTTATATATGAAGAATGAAATGAACAAAATTTCGAGTAAAAGTTACCAAAAAAAAAAAATGAAAAGATTATATAAATAAAGGAAAGTTTTGAGTTTAATAATACATTTTCACGTGTCCTTTAATGTTTTGCAAATGTTACTGAGTATTTGAATTAAAATTTAACAAAATACATTATTTGCAGTTGCTTCCCTTAGATAACACGTTGTTAATTCCTGCCGTAAGCTGTTTATAGTATTCGTAACCACCTCTAGACTCAGGAGAGAGCATGTTTTAGTTGAACAAGCTCTCTCCACTTCTTTTATATATATGTGTGAACCTTAAGTGCTCAGGGCACATGGGGCTTCCGCAAGGGTTTTCCACAAATGCCTGTCCTTTGCCTTTTTTTCTGCTCTTGCCCAGGTGAGCCCTCTTTTGCTCAACATCCTTTCTGTTGTTCTTCTCCATGTCTCTTTTGGTCTACCCTTACTTCTGTTCCCCTGTGGTGTCCATCTTAGAGCTATTTTTGGTAGTGAGTTGTCAGTCATCTGGAGCACATGTCCCAACCATCGCCAGCGTCTTTCCTCAATAATTGTTGTCAGTGGCTTCATCTGCATTTCTGCCAATAAAATGTTATTTCTTATGGTGTTTGGGCAAAATATTTTTTAAATTCTTCGTAAACATTTAGTCTGGAAAGAATTCAACTTGTTTTCTATGGTTTTGGTGATTTTCCAGCATTCACTTCCATAGAGTAGTACACTTAGAACATTACTCTTAAATATCCTGATTTTCATATTTATGCTTAGTTTTTTTGATTTCCATATATTCTGCAGCATTGCAAAAGCCTGGTTTGCTTTCTCTATATATAAATAACATATAAACAATACTGTGCTGATGTCGTTAATGAAATGTGGCAAAGTTACTAATCTGCAGATCACAGGAGTATCTAGACCGGAGACATATACAAGGGGAAACAACTTGCACAAATTATTGAAGCATGTTATTTTATTTCTGTTTGTTTTTCATTATTCGAGCTTATAGGTAAGATTTGACAAGAGAGGTGTAGAAAAAGATAGACACACAGAGAAGCGCAGCAAGAGAGAGAGAGAGAGATGCATACAGAGTTCCAGCGAACGAACAACCTATACGCTCTCAAGATGTGTAGCAATCATGGCAAGTTTTCAGTGAAAATTAATAAACAATCGGTGGACTATAAATCAAACGGTAACCTCATATGTGGTTGTTACGCCGTTACTAATAACCTGAATGTGACAGGGGCAATAACTGTATAAATACAATGGAAATGTTCCAGTTCACATATAGACAACCTTACGACACGGTCAAACCTCGGCAGTTGCTGACTGTACCGTAAATATTACGGGACGTTATTGTGTAAAACTTGGTCTTATACTGTACAGTGAATGTTCCAGAAGCAGTCATTGTCTTTTCAGGACCGAAGTTTCTAGACTTTCCATTCTTTCAAGATTACTATTTTAGAAGTTGCTAAGATTGTTGCGCTACATTTTGTGCCTGCCTACCTATGCGAAAGTTGCGATTGTGTGTATCTGTGTGATTAAAATCAGTTGGGGGGGGGGGAGTGAGGATGGGAGGAAACAAAGTCAGGGGGCCATATCGCTTCAGGGCCGAAGAGAGAGGAAGGGGCCAGCGGGCGAAGATACAATTCGACTGAGCTCTGAAACTAGTATTACCCTGAGTAACAAAATTCATCACCGAGTCCTTGTGTGTGTGTGTCTTGTCTTGTGCTATCTCCCTGTAACTGCGAGCTGGTGCTATTTGCAGCCGATGCTGTGGAGATGTTGAGGCACAGCACTGTATCGGCGTGGGAGTGGGTTATGGTAGCTATTTTTTCAGTTCCGGAGTCCAGCTTAAAAGAAGGACACGTGCAGTACTTCTGTAACAGACTCCACCACTATGTGGATTATGACGATTCTGTCCCGTGAGCCTTCCATAATGTTATTTATTATATATAATAGTATTATATTATAAGTAAATGTTACAGAAGCGTTCTTCAAATATCGTGAGTAAAATAAAATAACAAAATATCCATACTACAAGAACTTAATATTGAATAAAGCTGGCTAGTAAAGAAGATTACATAGAGAAAACTTAAATATTTTTGACACATTAAACGTCATGATAATTTAGAAAAGACAGTCTTGAAAGGATACTTAATAGGAAAAAGAAAGAGAGGAAGACCAAGGCGAAGATGGCTGCAAGACATCGTTGATGAACTGCGAATGGACAGAACAGCTGGGGGGAGGGGGCTGTGCAAAGTTCCGCAAGGGACACGCAAATGACTGACTGCCCCGTCAGCCATTTAGACCTGTTATAAGGGACATCAGCGGAGAGGTGGGACAGGGTCTTGATTGGCTATGGTTCGCTGACTGGGAAAACGGACAGTGTGTTCGCTGCCAGTGAGTGTATTTATGTGTGTGAGTGTGTGTGAGTGCGCGCGCACATGCTCTTGATGGCTGTAACTGCAGGACAGTCCAAACTGACACCATCTTAATTTCCCCTTTTCTGGCAATATAAACACTGCTAGGCTTAACAAAACAAACTCTGCTATCTCGTGACCAATGCAGCATTGTCTTTGCTTTTACTTGTTCTGACCTTTGTTAGATGAGAATAAGCAGTGAATGCATCCTTCTGCCTAGAACTACTTTCAAACAGAGAACTCTTTTCAAAACTAAACTCAAATAAAGAAAACCACGCCTAGAAAACCTGCTCTACGGTTGGGTGAGTCCATGTTTCATCGAACGGTGAGATCGTATGTTTGATGAAGGCACAAACGTTTAGGACAGAATGGCCAATCACACGTGGCCGCAGATGTTGCTATGGCAACGGTGAGCTGTACTCGAAGTTAACACAGAAATGAAAAGGTCACAGGTGAAGATGATTGGCTTGTGTCGTTGTCCAGGTCTTGTGTTAAGAAGAGAGCGCTAGATTGTTCTTGCGTGAAACTAGACCTTTTACGGTGCGGGATTTGGACAAATTGCTTGGCAAATGTAACTAATGCACCTGAACTAATTGTCTCTGTACTCAAACATGACCACACGAATTAGTAGATTGTTGGTCCCTCGCTTCATCTTCTTCTTTTTTGTCTTCTTCTTCTTCTTCTTTAGCTATATCTTATCATCAACTTATTATTTTAAATCTTTATAGTTTTGTCTTGTGTTCTTTTCTTTTTTTTTCTGAAATGATTCTCATGGTTTTGATTTCTTTTTTTTTTACTCTTCTTCTCTTCCTCATCCTCTTGTGCCTATTTGTTTATCCACCTTCCTCTAGTTCCATCATCTGTTACTACCATTAACGTCTACTTTATTTCTCCAGTTTTATAGTGATTTATCTACATTGTTTTTTTTTGTGTTTTTGTTTGTTGAATCATCCTATTTTCCTTTCTATTCTCCTATCAAAGGAGAAGTAAGACGCCTCCTTACCTCCGTCAGTCTACGGGACACCCTTGGGCAAGGTGGAATACCCGTATAGCCCCCCGATCAGGGTGACGTGAAGCCATGGGAGCAGGTGGTGGATGGAATGGGAGAGCAGCCGACAGATAATGTTGGTTATGGTCACCATTCTATGATGGTCGGCAGATGATCTCAATGTAGGGACAATGGCTACGATCATTGACTAGTACAGTCACTGCATGGATGGAAAGCAATTGTAAACTATCTTCTGAAAATATACCAAGAAACCCAAACAGCAAGATGCATCAGCAGCAGGTCATCTTGTTCACAACAGAGAGGCCTACAGGAGTGCTGTTTGGGAGGCAAAGTTCCGCAAGGGTCATACAAATGAATGAATGAATGAAATCTCTTTTCAGTCTGTCACTTTTCTGATGTATTTTCTCTCTTCTTCTACTGTTTTATACATGGCGGCCTGGTTAAATGAGTGGTCAGGAACTTGGTTCACTAATCCATGATACTGTGTTCAAGTCTCTGCTGTGGAAGTTTTATTCTGGTACACACCAAAAACCCTGGGGTCCACCCAACCTTTACACAAATCGATACCAGAGAAATCTGGGAAAGAAATACAGCCAGGCGTGGTACTGACCACATCAAGCTTTCATATGCAGAAGATCTTGGAAATACGGGCCTAACACTGTATCTCCAGTATGCATTAATTGTATGGAAAAGGGGGGTTTTATCTTTTTATATCTTTCCTCTTTCTTTCACAAAGTCGTCCTGTCGATTTCTTTCGTCATATTTAGGAAAGTTACTTCCTACACGACATCTCTCTCCGTGTTTGATAGCATTGTCTCTTCTCTCGACAGTCAGTCAGTCATTTCCATGTCCTTTGCGGAACTTTGCCTCCCTAACAGGTCTCCTGTAGGCCTCTCGGTTGTAAGCAAGATTCCTTGCTGCTGATGCATCCATTTGCAGATTACCAACGATGTCTTGCAGCCATTTTCGCCTTGGTCTTCCTCTCTTTCTTTTTCCCATTAATCACCTTTCCAAGACGGTCTTCTCTAAATTATCATAACGTTTAATGTTTCAAAATTATTTAAGTTTTCTCTATTTAATTCTCTTTACTAGTCAGCCTTCTTCAATACTAAGTTCTTGTAGTATGGATATATTTGTTCTTCTTTGTGTCCATAATATTTGAAGAAGTCTTCTGTAGCATTTACATTCAAAGGCATTTATGTGTTTCTCAGCTGTTTTGTTAAGTGTCCGGGTCTCACAGGCATGTGTTGCGATGGGAAAGATAGATGCCCTTAAAAATCTTGATCTTAATCTGATGTTAAACAATTGAAATCTCCGCCTAATATAATGTTGTGCCCTCTGTAAATAGGGGGTGGAGGACAGAAGAAATTTTGCAACTAATGAATCGGAGAAGAAATCTTAAGGAAGATAAAGATGAATATGACAAAATAAAGAAAGAAATAAGACATAAATGCAATAAAGCTAAAGAAGAGTGACTAAATACGAAATGTAATGAAATAGTGACATACCATCATGGAAACGCAAGAAATATGTACAAACAAATAAAGGAATTAACAAACAAAAGGACATACCACAAGACTGGTTGTCTGAAGTCAAAGGAGGGGCATACAGTAATGGACAAAGATGAAATAATGGCAAAATGGAGCGAATATGTTAGAGAACTCTATGAGGACTATAGAACTGAAATAATTTACGAAATAATAATGAAAGGCCTCCCATATTAAAAGCAGAAGTAGAAGAAGCCATCAAACACATGAACAACAACAAAGCACCAGGACCAGATAAAATCACCAAGGAAGAATTGGAAGCATAGAATTAATTACCAGATTTCTGAATGACATTTATAACAGTAACTATGCCCCATCAGACCTTTTGCAATCAGTTTTAATTGCCCTACCAAAGAAACAAGATGCAGCTGAATGTGGAGACCATCGAACCATCAGTCTTAAGAGCCATGTTACCAAACTCTTGCTTCTGCCTATTGTCATGAGAAGAGTCAGGTGCAAAATAAGACCAGAAATCGCTGAAGAACAGTGTGGCTTCGTCAAAGGAAAAGGTGCAAGTACTGCCTTATATAAAATGAGAACATTGATGAAAAGATCAATAGAAGAAGTAAAGGTAGACCTATACTTGTGCTTCATTGACTACTGTAAAGAATTCGATCAAGTGAGACACACAGAAATTCTAAGAATGCTGGAATACATCAACAAAGATGGGAAAGATTTGAAACAAAGTACAACCTTAACAACTTAAGATATGCAGATGACACAGTTCTCACAGAGCTACAGGCTCTTCTGGACATCGTGATTCGTGAAAGTAAAAGCAAAGGTGTCAGCCTGAATAAAAAGAAGACTGAAGTGATCGTCATCTCAAAGAAAAGAATACTACCAAAATGTAACATTACCATCGATGGCACAAATCTGAATCAAGCTGATAGATTCAAGTACTTAGGAACAATTATAACAACTGATGAGAAATGTCACAACGAAATAAAAAACAGACTTGTTCAGGCCAAATCAGCAGAAGCATCTTGTGTAACAGATCCATATCAATGGAAACAAGATTCCGAGTACTTAAATGTTACATTGAGCCAATTTTGTTTTATGGATGTGAAGCATGGTCCATGAATAAGAGAGTGCACCGAGAAATGGAGGCCATGGAAATGTGGTTCATAAGAAGGACGTTAAAGGTACCATGGACAGGTAAGAAAACGAACGAAGAAGTCTTAAGAGAGGATGGAGTTTAAAGGCAAATTACAGCAAAGATCAGAAGCAGACAAAAGAGATTTGTAGGACATTTTCTGAGAAGAGGGCAATTTGGAAAACATTTTGACAAGTGGAAAAACTGAGGGAAGAAGAGATAGAGGAAGACAGAGAAAGAGAAGTTACTGGATGTCAGTGTGGCTAGGAAGAAAGTCACCGGTGGATCTCATAATCAAGTCGAAAGACAGGGAATTGTGAAGGGAAATGATCGCCTACGCCATGTGGCAAGGCACTTGATTGATTGATTGTCCTCTGTATGTGTGTGAATAGAAATTCTAAGTCTTCGTAGAAGTTGGGCTGGTGCATGTGGTTAGATGGTGCGTGTATGCTGACTATAGTGTAAGTGCGTGAATTGTTTTTTACCTCAACTGCAGCACATATCACCCTGATATCTCTATTTGTCCTAGCTACCTCCCACCTGTCTGATGTCTGTATTATTTGTCCTAGCTACCTCCCACCTGTCTGATGTCTGTATTATTTGTCCTAGCTACCTCCCACCTGTCTGATGTCTGTATTACTTGTCCTAGTTACTTCCCACCTGTCTGATGTCTGTATTATTTGTCCGGACTACCTCCCACCTGTCTGATGTTTGTATTATTTGTCCTAGCTACCTCCCACCTGTCTGATGTCTGTATTACTTGTCCTAGTTACTTCCCACCTGTCTGATGTCTGTATTATTTGTCCGGACTACCTCCCACCTGTATGATGTATATATTACTTGTCCTAGCTAGCTCCTACCTGTCTCCTGTCTGTGTTATGTGTTCTGACTACCTCCTGTATGTCTGCTGTCTGTGTTATGTGTTCTGACTACCTCCTGTATGTCTGCTGTCTGTGTTATGTGTTCTGACTACCTCCCACCTGTCTGCTGTCTGTGTTATGTGTTCTGACTACCTCCTGCCTGTCTGCTGTCTGTGTTATGTGTTCTGACTACCTCCCACCTGTCTGATGTCTGTATTATTTGTCCTAGCTACCTCCCACCTGTCTGATGTCTGTGTTATAGTGTTCTGACTACCTCCTACCTGTCTGATGTCTGTATTATTTGTTCTGACTACCTCCCACCTGTCTGATGTCTGTATTATTTGTTCTGACTACCTCCCGCCTGTCTGATGTCAGTATTATAGTGTTCTGACTACCTCCCGCCTGTCTGATGTATGTATTATAGTATTCTGACTACCTCCCGCCTGTCTGATGTATGTATTATAGTGTTCTGACTACCTCCCGCCTGTCTGATGTTCTCTCCGATCTCCTTTCTATACACATTTTCAGTAACATTAGAAACAAGCCCCGTATATTTAACATATTTCTAACCTTTTCCCGCCCAGGTGGAAGATAATGCGCAGTAATCGATTTTGATGTAGGTGAGACGGTACAAGCGGGATCGATAACTCTGGATTCAAAAATTGCTCACCCATCGATTACAAATTTCTGAAAGGACATTCTCGAATCTTTTTAGTTTCTCTGTCATTATCGACGCTTGCATTCACTTCTTTTGTTTGTCGCCGGGAATTCTAAAGTATCTTCCATTTCTCTCGAGAGGAGAAAAAAAAAGAGTAATTGTTCACAGACTGCCCGTGTCTGGCAGCCATGTTATCTAACACTATATTTTGTATCGATATCTCAAATGATATGTTATGATATGATCGGCTGTGTTAAGGCCATTAATTATATAATAAGAGGAATATACATTCAGAATAATAACAAAGCATGATAATGACAAATTATAAAATCTAACAAAATAACATGTAACATGTTCAATTTCACCCTTTTCTTAACAGCCGTAATTTTAAACAGTAATTTTGAAAGTAATTTTAAACATTACTTTTCCTGTGTCTATTTCTTTTAATCGTCTGACAAAGGCGCAAGTCGAAATATTACATTGTTGTCTTTTGTTAGTAAGAAAAGAATGATCCAGCTAGAATTGCGGTTAATCTTAGGTAGGCTAGGTAAAGGTTGCACTGTGTTAACAAAACTGTAAGTTTTGTGTCTGTGGAATGGTTAACAGAGATTTGTTAGCAGTTTTTTTTATTAAAAACTCTAATTTTAGACTTGATGATTCGATAACTCTAGTAGTATTGCAATTCATTCATTCATTCATTCATTTATTTGCATGTCCCTTGCGGAACTTTGCCTCACTAACAGCTCTCATGTAGGCATCTCGGTTGTAAGCAAGATGCCATGCTGCTGATGCATCCATTTGCAGATCATCAACGATATCTTGCAGCCATCTTCGCCTTGGTCGTCCACTCTTTCTTTTTCCCATTAAGTACCCTTCCAAGATGGTTTTCTCTAGATTATCATGACATTTAATGTGTCCAAAATATTTAAGTTTTCTTTGTTTAATACTCTTTACTAGCCAGCCATCTTCAATATTAATTTCTTGTAGTATGGATATATTTGTTCTTTTTTGTGTCCATGATATTTGAAGAAATCTTCTGTAGCATGTACATTCAAAGGCATGTATGTATATTTCTGTTGTTTTGTTAAGTGTCCAGGTCTCACGGGCATATGCTGCGATGTGAAAGATGCATGCCCTTAAAATGTTATTTTTGTAGTTCTGTCTGTTCCTCTCCACAGACTCTTAGTTGTTTTACTTTCTGAAGAGCGATAGATGTCCTTCTTTTAATTTCCCTCATTGTGTCTCCATTATTAGTTAGTAATGATCAAAGCCATTCAAAACTCTCCACCTCTTCAAATATTTCCTCATTGATACATATATCAGCTGCTTTGTTTGTTTTGTCAGTTGTCATCAATTTAGTTGTCTTCGCATTAAGATAGAGGTTTTGCTCTTCACTATTCTAACGGACTGACATAATTAGTTTTTCCATTCCTTTTTGTGTTGTGGACAGTAATCTGTGTCATCAGCATATCTAATCGCTGGTATTTCATAACCTCCAATTGTTATGGCATCGTAATATTCTTTGTCTTCATCTTCTCTAACATTCCTCATTATATTTTCAGTATACAATAAATAAGTAAGGCAACAATATGCACCCCTAACGAACCCCTTGTTTCACGTTAAACCAAGTTGTTGTTTCACTATTTATTCTAACTGCTGCCTGTTGGTCTAGATACAGCAGTGATGTTAATTGTATCAAATGTGTTGGAAATTCCATTGTTTGCAATAGTAGTTGGACAAAAGATGAGACGCAATTAAAGTATGGATAACTATTCAGACGGCTGTAGTAGTTCCTGTGAAGGTAATCAAGTAACAACAGTAAGATAGAAGTAGAAAGAGAAATGACAACTGCTGTAAAACTAGTTCGCATTAAAAGAAAGGGAGGTAGATTGGTTCAGTTTTACAAACAGATAGAAACAGTGAGGAACTTGGGCAGAAACCAGAGTGGCACAAAGTAAGAATTCTCCTTAAGAAAGACGAACACAAATTCCTGATACTAAAGAGTTAAATGTTAATTTAGATTTTTCATTTCTTTTTTCGTTTTTTTATGGTGTGCTGATATTTTGTTAATGTGGTCCTTGATTAAGGCATTTGATAAAATACTGAACTGTTTTATGTTCTTCATTTATACGTGCCCGTCTTACTTTCCACAATTCTCGTTTCCGTCTGGTTTCTTCGCTTTTTCTATCTTTTTGTAAAAGTGACCCATACATTTAACTGTAGTACGGAGTGAATTTATTGTAGTAATAATGGTAGCAGCTGTGCTAACAGCAGTGGCAATATTAGTACTTGTAATAACTTTAGTAGCAGCATTAGAGGTAACTTTAGAGTATATGCTATCGTATCAGTAAAAGTACTAGTCATAATAATAGTATTAAAACATATGCTATCGTAGCATTAGTAGTAATAGCAGTAGTAGTAATGGTGGTAGTAGCTGTAGTAGTAATAGTAGTAGTATTAGTAGTAGTAGTAGTGGTAGTAGTAGTAGTAGTAGTAGTAGTAGTAGTAGTAGTAGTAGCAGTAGCCGCAGCAGGAATGCAATAACTGTATTGTTAGTAACAGAATATAAACAGTTGAAGAATGGTCTTTCCTTCTATCTACCATCTACATCTATGTCTCCGATATCTATTTACTTTTTACCCACATATCTAAGATCACGTGGCCGGGACAGCAGCCCCGCAGAAGACATGCAGAACAAACAACACACAGACACTTCTCTATACCTTCTGAAACAGTATATAATTATAGTATCGACTTTCTGCGAGGTAATCTAGTGCGCACCGACAGTAACTTAGGCATGCACGGAACCTGTCTAAATTTAAACTTGCAGACTCACGCTTCGGTCATGAAGGTCATTCGGTAATCGCTGTAGGAATTGACGGATTCGACTACGTAGTTAAATATCCTTGCCTGAGTTTGAGAAGTGGATTACCTGCCCAGCAAATCACGGCAAGGAACGTTCATTTTTGTAAAGTAATCGCAGAGGAAAAAACAGTTGATGATTAACTCACTCGGGACAGCAGCAGAGTTCTATAATCAGTTGAAGAATTGAGGCAAATCTTTACCTTTAGCGTGGACAAAAGAACTGTCGACTGTTCCAGATTTTCCTAGGTATTTTCCTAGGTCAAAGTCGAGGTGGAGGGGGGAGGGGGGGGGGGAAGAACTCTTGTCCATGGCTCTGGACGTTTCTCAAAATTTACGTCAAAACTGAAGACAAAATCCTCCTCCAGTGTCCCGGATGTTGCACGGTATTTACTTCAAAGTGGACAAAATACCTCCTGTCTTCCGTCCCCAATATTGCAAGTATTTACTTCAATGTAGAAAAAATACCTCCTGTCCAGTGTTCCTACTATTGCATGGTATTTATTTTAATGTAGAAAAAATACCTCCTGTTCACTGTTCCCAATATTGCACGGTATTGACTTCACCGAATAATTACTGTCCGCTGTCCCGAATGTTGGACGGTATTTACTTCAGCGTGGACAAAATACCTCCTGTCCACTGTCCCAAGCGTTCCTCTGTCATTCTGGTCTATAACAGAACACAGGTTTCGCTTGAGTGATGCCCTCGGTGTATCTGTATTTGAAGAGCGCACAGTAACATGAGTGATAGACCTTAAAATTACCAGCAACCTAAAGCCAGTCAAGACCCTATTACACATTACAGCAAGTGTTTTTTGGAGGAGGGGCAGCCCTGCTGCTACACTAGTACTGTTCAAGAAAAAGTGGAAACAGTCAAGATTCCAGAACTTGTAGCGCTCCACCTAGATTCTGGTCCCAGGCTTAGCTATGAGAAATAATCAAGGTTCTTCTACAAGTATGTCGTCTGTGCGACGAAGTGGTTAGTGCACTAGTCTCTTATGAAGAAGGTCGTGGGTTCGAATCCGGCCGGAGGCGCCCCTGTCACCCAGCTGTAGAAATGGGTACCCGACTTCTTCTGGAGTTGGAGAAGGAAAGGCGGCCAGGCGTGATACTGACCATATCACCCTCTAGTGTACTTACAGGTCAAGAAACATATGGGCACTAACACCATATCCCTATGTGCCTCTAAGGCATGACAGGGTTAGCTCTATCCCTACCTGCCGTATATATATAGGTATATGTATCGATACATATATAAATATCCATCCCTCCATGTCCTTGGTTGGTGATCGGCTACACAATCACAGCCCAGTGCGCCCTGAGGCGTCTTGCAGGACAGTAAAACCATCCTCTCCACCTCTCACGGTCTGCGGCCAGATTTTGTACTGTGTCCCACCTGTGCTGCGAACATTTCCGATTCTGCGGTTGTCCACCAGGTAGTGTTTGGTCGGCCTCTCTTTCTTTTTCCCTCGGGTGTCCATCTCATGGCTGTTTTAGCGATGTTGCTGGGCTGTCTTCTGTCCACATGACCAATCCAACTCAACGCTGTTGCTAGTGAGACATGCATATCTTGTTCACGCTGGGTGTTATAAACAAAGCTGTGATAATAATTATGTCTCATGGACATAGATTCATACAATGAGATGTGCGGCTCTTTATTTCTCTCTTATTTTTCGTATGTTAAGTGTCACATATCACACATGTTAATTTAGACTTTGTCTCTTTCTAAACTTCATTGTCCTTTAGGTTTTTGTGTGATATGAAACGTTCCAAATCATATGCGCTTTGTTAATGAATACAATTTTTTTAAATCTTAAAGAAAGTCTAAACCAAAAAGTAAAGACAGCTAGCCACTCTATATCCAGTTCCACTGCTTTGTTTTGCAGTCTTCTCCGCGGCATCGGTTTCACATAATCCAAGCTGATGATTAGGGAAAGATAATCGACGAACAATCATCTCACGTTTTATCAGTTTATGTCGTGACACGAGGAAAGAGATTTGGGCGAAATATTTGCACAATTACAGCCCACATTTCTCGCACTTCTCTTCTCGTACTGTGACAGAGAAAGTGAGAGCAATAACCTTCACAGAAGGGATTGCTCTGATAAATGCTCACAGAGCCGTCCTCTCGGAGCATTCGATTTCTGTTAACAAAATACTTATTTCTAAACCTTCTAAACTCCTACATAGGTTGCATTATCAAATGAATAACCCACTTCTTCTTCTTTTTCTTTAAATTTAATCACCTGCTGCTTAAAATGTCACTGCGCTATTTTTAAAGTCCCCTCTTTTTTAATGCTGTTGGTGCGTTGTCATGGTAACGGGTTTGCTTACAGAATTACTGCTTTTTTTGTCGTTGGCAATAGTGTCGTCACTAGGAACGCGTATTCATGTGTTTGTTGGGTACAGCAAACACGAGTCTCTGCTGTAGTGTGTGTGTGTGTTATTTTAAACTTTCTATACAAGTATTCTTTTGCTATGCTACAGACTATATGGAAATCTAAAAAAACTAAGCTTAAAGACGAAAATCAGGATATTTAAGAGTAATGTTCTAAGTGTACTACTCTATGGAAGTGAATGCTGGAAAATCACCAAAACAATAGAAAACAAGTTGAATTCTTTCCAGACTAAATGTTTACGAAGAATTAGAAAAATATTTTGGCCAAACACCATAAGAAATAACATCTTGTTGGCAGAAATGCAGATGAAGCCACTGACAGCAATTATTGAAGAAAGACGCTGGCGATGGTTGGGACATGTGCTCCGAATGACTGATAACTCACTACCAAAAACAGCACTAAGATGGACACCACAAGGGGACAGAAGTAAGGGTAGACCAAAAGAGACATGGAGAAGAACAACAGAAAGGATGTTGAGCAATAGAGGGCTCACCTGGGCAAGAGCAGAAAAAAAGGCAAAGGACAGGCATTTGTGGAAAACCCTTGCGGAAGCCCCATGTGCCCTGGGCACTTAAGGTTCAGAGAGAGAGAGAGAGAGAGAGAGAGAGAGAGGGAGGGAGAGAGAGAGAGATACAAGTATTATTATTATTATTATTATTACTATTATTATGTGCCGTGCTAGACAGCGTTTGCTTTCATGCTTCTAAATCTCTTGTAGTCCCTGTTGTTTCAGGCGATTTCAAATTCTTCTCTTTTCTCATACCACATGGTCAGTCCACTGAGATATTTTTTCTCTTGAATTTTTCCAGTCATTGCTAGGTTCTCCAACCCCAAAACAACCTGTCAAGTGGAACACAACAGGCTGAAGAAAAAGAAGTCGACCACGTGAAACTCTAAAGAGAGGCCAGTTTAGTAGATTCTCCTGAAAAGCTCGTCCAAAGCAGGAAAACATGGCAACCTACCATGTGACCCCTATGTGACGTTTAACGACACGGGAAGGATGTAAGATGTAAGACTAGGTTCTCCAACTTCTGTCTTTTCATGACATATCCAAAAGGATTTTGCCTGTCTTTTTCTGATAAGTTTTAAAAATAGTTTTCTTTGTTTTGAAACTTCTCCGAGAACCTCCTAATTTCCTTTTCTGTCTGTCCAGGAAATTAGTTGCATCTTTTTTTCAAAGCTGCGTCTCTGATGCTTCGAATTTCTTTGTCCAAGTTTCACAACAGTATAGCAATATAGAAAGAACAAGTAAATGTAGCATGGCCTTGTAAGTAATGATTATAGTTGTATTATCATTATTAATGAATATGATTATGAATATCATCATCATCATCATGTGCCGTGCCGACTGGCGCTGGCTATTATGCTTCTCCAGAGTACGCGATCCTTCATGCAGGCCATCAGCTCAGTTGGTGATCTCCTCTCACACCATCCCGTCAGACTGTCCAGTATCATTTCTCTTGGTCTTCCTCTTGATCTTCTTCCTTCTATTTTTCCTGTTGTTATAATATTTTCAATGCCCCCTCTTCTCATTGCATGTCCTATGAAAGTACATTGTCTCTCTCTTATCTTTTTGACAAGGTTTTTTGTCTCTCCAGCTCTTCTCCTACATTCTTCATTAGTTATTTTTGCTGTCCAGGGGATTCGCAACATTCTTCTAATAAACCACATTTCTGCTGCTTCCAATGATTTTTGTGCAGACTTGCCTATTGTCCATGATTCACTTCCATATAACAAGATAGGTTCAATATAGCATTTTAGGACTCGTTTTCTAACATTCACTGATAAGGATGTGTTGGCTAATATGTTTCTCATTCTCTGAAATGCAGTCTTTGCTTGGCCTATTCTATTCCTAATTTCTGTTCTGCATTTCCCATCTGAAGTTATTACTGCTCCAAGGTATTTGAATTTCTGCACCTGCTTTAGAACAGTTCCGTTTAATTTAATACTGCATGCTGGTGGATTCTATTTCTTAGATATAACCATAGTCTCTGTCTTTTTGATGTTCAAAGTAAGGCCTTTCTGTTCACTTTCTTTGACGACTTTATCCAAGATATTTTGCAGGTCTTGTTGGTTCTCAGCTATCAGTACTGTGTCGTCAGCATACCGAAGGTTGTTAATATTGTATCCTCCAATTTTTATGCCTGGTTCTGTGATGATTGTTCTTAGAATATTCTCGCTATACAGAGAAAAAAGGTCTGGAGATAGTACACATCCTTGTCGCACCCCTTGTTTTATAGGTTGATATTTTCCAATTCTATTTTCAACTCGAACTGCTGCTTCTTGCTGCCAGTATAGATGTTTTACAATCCTCAGGTCCTTGCCGTCTATATTGATGTCTTCAAGCATTTTAATAATTTCATTATGTTTCACCTTGTCAAATGCCTTATTGTAATCAATGAAGCATAAGTAGAGATCTTTCTGTACTTCTAAAGCTCTTTCTGTTAGTGTTCGTAAAGCATAAATGGCATTGTGTGTTCCCTTTCCTTCAACAAATCCAAACTGTTCATCTGCTATTTCCATTTTTATCTTTTTCGAGGTGGGGTAGTAGGTGGCTCTACTACTCCTATAAAGTGCCTCAGTTGCTCAGTGAAGGGAATACCAGGCGGGTCAGAGGCGCCTTAAAACCTCTCGCTCCCGCTGCCTTGCGGGTAGGACAGGGAGTCCAAAGGCTAGCGGAGAGTCCGTACACAAACCGACAGAAGGCAACGGGAAACCACTGTTGTAATTCCCAAGAGTAATTATGCTTAAACAGAATAATCGATTCATCATGAACGACGTTAATGGATGTTCCTCTGGAACAGCCTCGTCCGGTAGGGCAGCTCATGAACCACAGGTGAGGCCAGATCGTCATCAAGCTACTGGTGGCAAAACTAACAAGTTCAAAATAGCAACATGGAATGTTAGAACTTTATTCCAGGCTGGAAAATTAGAAAATGTAAAGATGGAAATGGAAAGGATGAAGATCAACATATTAGGAATGAGTGAAGTTAGATGGACAGGTGCGGGGAAGATAAACTCAGATTATGAATATACTGTAGGCATAATAGTAACATCTAATAGCAGCAGAAAAAGTAAATAGGAACATTAGAGCAAGGTAGAAAAACAAATTTCCTTAACACTAGTATGACTGGACGCGGACACAAGCAAACAGAAGAGACAAACAAATTGAAGAGGCAGACGCAGTGACGCTTAGATATAGGTAATAAAAAGGAGGGTCGCCAGAAAGTAGGATGGTCCAGTGGTAACAAAGCGGCGACACACAAGCAAATAGCCGGGGTAGACAATAAGATTAGAGGGATTTAGGAAGTGTCATAAGGCTCGTGGCAGGACAAATAAATAAATGGACTAATCTCTGATGGATACGACATGAAAGAGATTGTGGACTTAGATAATAATAATAACAATTAGATAAGACGGATTTGACACAACTGACCGGTGAGACATGTTTGCTAACATTAGAACGCAATTTGCACACAACCTTGAAAACAAGGAGTGGACACTAGTCAACGCTAACTTGATAGGTTAGGACGTGGGAACCAATCAGAACGCTCATAGGAGCCAGTGGACATCTGAAGGGTGGAGCCAAAATACTTCAAGCTGGACTTGAAGATAAAAAGGTGAGCAGAGAGACAGGAGGAGGACGAAGAAGTATGGAAGTACAGGAGAGAGGAGACAGAGGAAGGAGCCCGAAGACAGAGGAACAAGGTCGGTCCGTGAATAGAGACCGGGCCAGACGTCAAAGGAAGAGCACGAGAAGGAAGGAGCCCCCAAGAAGAGGAAGTCCAGAGGCTAGCGGACAAACGGGGGGATCGTCAGAAGTGGACAGAGAAGAGATGAACAGCAGACGGAAGAACAGACGATCAAGAGAGGACAAACAAGAGAAGAACAGAAGGACAGACAATCAGAGAAAGAGAGACGATCAGAGAAGAACAGCAGACAGAGAGAGGTATGATGGAGTGGGGAATCGTCCCATCAAAGACGGTCAGTAAGCGAAGGCCGATTGAGACGGCAGAGGAAGACTGTCAGAGAAGATCAGACAGACAAGAGTAGAATCAGATAAGAACAGAAGAAGGGGAATACAGATCAGAAAAAGAACAGAAGAACAGTAGAGCGGAGGGGACAGAAGAAAGAAAACGAGACGATATAGAATCAGAAGTAGTGTTAGATTGAAGATGTGTTTCAAGTGATTAAGAAGGTTTGTTACTTTGAAACTTCGCGTAACGAGATTTCAGACGAGAAACTAGTTGATCACGTGTTGCAGATGTGATATAATACTGAGATAGGAAATGTTCTCGTATCAAGTGTAGAATATTGTGAAGTTGAGAACATTGAGAAATGCTGTATGTAGAATATGATAGAGTTTGATATTGTGAACAAATGATTAAGTGATTCAATCCAAGTGATGTTGTCGACAATACATCTTGAACTTGATGGAGGAACATTTCATCGGGCTTGCTCTGGTCTAGCATAGGTTGTAATGTTTATGAAACCTAATCTAGGTAACAGTAAATCAGGTTGTGCGTGAAGATACAAGACAGTGAACTCAACAAAGAGCAATTTAATCACCTTCAATCTTCATCAATGATATGATAGTTCACACCTTTACATTGTTATATAAAAAGAAATACATAAAGACGGTATATTATACGGGAATCTCGTATACAATACTCTAATTCTTTAATACTGCAGAGATAAGACAGATGACTGAACAACAACCAGTCTCGCGGGTGATCAGGAAAAGGAGATGGACATATGTTGGTCACTTGATGAGAAGAAATGATCAGAGAATCCCAAAACAAGCTATCAAGTGGAACACAACAGGCCGAAGAAAAAGGGGCAGACCGCGTGAAACTCTGAAGAGGACACTATTAAGAGAGGCCAAGTTAACAGGCATAAAATCCTTTGTTGAGGTTGAAAGACTCGCCTAAGACAGGAAAAATTGGCGAACTACTTTGCGAGCCCTATGTGACGTCTAACGGCACGGGAAGGATATAAGATATAAGATAATACTGCACTTGTATTAAAAAAACTGACACGGTTTGGATTGGGGGAGGGGGATAGGGAGTTTTGAGCCGAAGATGAAAAGTAAAAATTTCTAAACACATCTGCCATGTTACATCTCCCACCTCTCTGTTTGTATCATGGTTACTCATTCTCCTTTGTATGACGTCACAACACTTCAGTGTGCTGTTAGACAGATATTCTGGAGAACAGGAGAATGAGCAAGCGTTCGGTTAGGTTCAAGACAATGAACTGGACAGTCTTACATCTTACTTCCTTCCCATGACGTTAAAAGTTACATAGGGCTCACACAGAAGTTCGCCATGTTTTCCTGTTTTCGGCGAGCTTTTCAACTTCATCAAGGGATTTTATATCTACTAATTTGGCCTCTGTTAACAATGTCGCCTTTAGAGTTGCATGTGGTCGACCTCTTTTTTCGGCCTGTTGTGTTCCATGTGATAACTTGTGTTGGGATTCTCTGACTATTTGTTCTCATTACGTGACTGAAATATGTCCATCTTCTTATTCTGATCACGCATGAGACAGGTTGTTGTTCGGTCGTCTGATTTGTCTCTGCGTTGTTCTTGAATTTGTTCCGTTTTATGTCGAGTATTTTCCTTAGGCATTTGTTTTCAATAGAGTATATCTTGTCTAATTTTTTTTTAAATTGTTGTCCAGCTTTCGCATGCGTAACTGAACCTTGATATTACATTTGAATTGAATAATTTTATCTTGGTTTTTGTGCTTATAACTTTTGGGTGCCATATATTCTCAAAATTCTTGAAGGTCAGTCTTGCTTTTGCAATTCTAACTTCCTTTCTGGTGTCACCATCCTGGTCTATGTAGCTGCCGAGGTTCGCAAATTGATTGACTTCTTCAGCAACTGATCCTTCTACATATATTTTTAATTTTGGATTAGTGAGAAGTTTTATTATTTTTATTTTTTCCTTGTTAATTTCAAGTTCTGTTTTACTAGTCATGGTATCTGTTTTTTTTCCTTGCGTTGATTCCACATTGTCACTGATAAGAGTTATGTCATCTGCAGAATCATGATCTTGTAGTTGGGTCTTATATACCCAGTCAATGCCAGTTTTACATGTGCAACATTTTTGCATTATGAAGTCTGTGGTAATTCCAAAAAGCAAGGGAGATAATATACATCCTTGTTTCACGCCTGTTTCAATCTGAAACCATTCACTCATTTCTTCTTATGTCTTGACTGCACAAACAAACTGGACAATGAAACACTAAAATTAACCAGGTTGTAGACATTTAGTCATACTCTGAAATGCTAATTACGAACATATCCATCTTCTTCTCAGTCGTTCACTTTCATTAACAGTGGATATCACAAAATGCTTTCACATCTGTAGACTTGGCTCAGGAGTCCATTGCCCTTGGGCCAGATCTCCAAAACTTTCAGTGGCAGTTTTTTTTCCCTACAGCTGTCAAGCACAATTATACACGAGTTCTACTACCAAACTTCCCCGGCCGAGGATTATGTCCGATTTGGCAGCCACGTGACCTATACGTGACCAATGCCCTGTTGCACCTCTCTGGTGGTACTACCTGTACCTGGTTAACGAAACAGTATCGTAATAATCCCGTTGGTGGTGGAGCCTGTTAAAGAAGTATAGCACATCACCCCCTGCTTTTGTATACTCCACCCAGGGACTGAAAAACATTAGCCACCATAACCCACTCGAATCGTTGATAATCTGCAAATGGATGGATCAGCAGCAGGGCATCTTGCTTACAACCGAGAGGCCTACAATGGAGCTGTTAGGGAGACAAAGTTCCGCAAGGGACATACAAGGGACTGACTGAGCCTGCACGATGCTGTTATAGCATGGTCCCTTGTAACCTAGAATTACGATTATAATTATCAACATATTTTAGTTATAAGGGATAACAAGGTTGGAAACCTAATCCCACGATACTAGAGAAAGACCATTACGACTGGACGCTGACAAGTGTAAAAGGGAAGAAACAGACAAACAGAAAGGGAAGAAACAGACAAACAGAAAGGGCAGACACATTGACGCCGAGAAAGAGAGATGCAGGGGAAAAGGTCATAAGTAAAACAGCCCGGCATGAATATCCAGTCTGTCAGTAAGTCATTTGCATGTCCCTTGCGGAACTTTTCCTCACTAACAGCTCTCCTGTAGGCCTCTCGGTTGTAAGCAAGATGCCCTGTTGCTGATGCATCCATTTGCAAGATCATTAACGATATCTTGCAGCCATCTTCGCTTTGATCTTCCTCTCTTTCTTTTTCCCGCTTTATATGTATGTAGTTAACTCATTTATATGTGTATGTACTTAGAGATTTATATGTGCATGTAGTTAGTCATTTATATGTGTATGTAGTCCGTCACTTATATGTGTACCTAGTTAGTCATTTTTATATGTATGTGGTTGCTTTATTATTAATTATGTTTGTTATATGAGCAGTATACTTGTAGAATATCTGGAACAGAGTGAAAGTTGTATGATAAAGTCAAAATGCCAAACGGACTTGCGTGTCCAATTCTTAACTCTTTTGAAATAAAGATCAATCAATCTATCAATCAGTCAATCTCACGACATTTAATGTGCCCAAAACATTTAAGTTTTCTCTCTTTAATCCTCTTTACTAGCCAACCTTATTTAATATTAAGCTCTTGTAGTATGGATATATTTGTTATCTTTTGTGTCTGTGACATGTTAAGAACTCTTCTGTAGCAAAGCATGTATGTGTTTCTCAGCTGTTTTGTTAAGTATCCAGGTCTCACAGTCATATGTAGCGATGGGAAAGATGCATGCCCTTAAAAATCTCATTTTTGTAGTTCTGTCTGTTCCTCTCCACAGATTCTTTAATTGTTTTACTTTCTGAAGAGCGATTTTTTAATTACCCTCATTGTATTTCCATTATTAGTTAGTAATGATCTAAAATATTCAAAATTCTCCACTTCTTCCAATTTTTCCTCATTGCTACATATTTCAGCTGCCTTATTTTTTTTTTGTCAGTTGTCATCAGTTTAGTTTTCTTCTTATTAAGATAGAGGTTTTGATTTTCACTATTCTTACGGACGACATAAATAGTTTTTCCATACTTTTTTGCCTTGTGGAAAGTAGTACTGTGTCATCACTATATCTAATCTCCGGTATTTCATAACCTTAATTTTGATGGCATTATACTATTCTTTATCTAGATTGTCTCTAAAATTCCTCATTATATTTTCAGTATACGAATTAAATAAGTAAGGCAACGGTATGCACTCCTGACCGACCCCTTGTTTTATGTCAAACCAAGTTGTTATTTCACCATTTATTCCCAACGGGTGCTGTCGGTTGATCTAGATACAGCAGTGATGTTAATTACCATTTTTTTCCATTACTTCCCAAAGTTTCTGATATTGTACACAATCAAATGTCTTTGAATAGTCTATAAAAGATATGTAGATTCACATTAAATTCTCTGCATTTCTCTACTATTAATCGTATATATATATATATATATATGAGATCATGTGTGTGTATATATATATATATATATATATATATATATATATATATATATATATATATATATATGATCTCTTGTTTCTATTGTCTAAAATCAGCTTCGACCATATTGACTTCTTCTTTTTTCTTACAAAGTCTACCCATCATGATTTTTAAAAGAATTTTGCTGGCATGACTAATCAGGGCAACGGTTTTGTAGTTTGTGCAGTATTTCAAGTTACTCTTTGTTGGCAGTGGTATGAAAACAGTTCTTTTCCATTCTTTTGGCCAAATACCTGAAAACCTTATCTTTTTACATAGTGTACATTCCTTTCCTTCTGTTTTAATAAGTTCAGCTGTTATCTCATCACATTCTGGTGATTTATCATTTTTCAGACTCTTTATTGCCTTTAAACTTCGTCAGTTGTCGGTTCGGGTTCTTTAAAATAACAGGTGATGACAGACAAACAGTCGGCGACAAAACCCTAGGCGTAGAAAGACAGAAATGTGTGTCAACATGCAAATGGATGCATAAGCAGCAGGGCATTTCTGTTTCACACTTGGAGGAAGACACATTTAGATAAGTTCTTCGTGTTTTTGTTTCGTTGTGTATGTATCCTCGAATAAGGCTCACGCCGAAATATCGGATGTTGTATGTTTTTCATTTATACATTCTCATACTTTCTATTCGTTTTTTTTCTCACCTTACTCACTCCCACCCTCACTTTGTAAAACTGCACCATACACCTCTGTCTACTTTATTTATTTAAACCAGTTTTACTGCAGTCGCCATCCCTTTTATCTGTCAAAAGTGAAAGGAACGGCATATTTTAAGAAACAAGAAACATTACAGATATCAGCTGTTGATAAAGGAGCTATTGCAGGGGAACCTGGTTTATTTGTACCAGATGCAATTGTGAAAATGCCCAACAGTAGGATAATACCACTTAAAATGCTTAATCAGACCAACAAAACAATAAAAGTGATGAAAGGTTATGTAATAGGCAGGGTAGAAAAGTTTTTGCGAAGCAAACTTGGTAACTCTAGACGACAGGTGTAGTGAGTTGGGAAATAGTAATTTACAAGAGCTACTGAAAGAAATAAACACGCCAGACCAGTATCGCCAAACAGTAGAGGAGTTAGTGGCTAGAAATCAGGATGTGTTCGTTCTAAATACTTCCAACTAGGCAGAACAACGACCATAGCGATGGACATGGACACTGAAGATCAAAGGCCCATAAAACTAAGACCATACAGAACACCACTCCAAAACCGAGAGATACTAGAGAAAACAATAAATGACATGCTAACGGCAGGACTGATCAAACGATGCCACTTAGAATGGAGCTCTCCGGCAGCAATAGTAACCAAGAAGGACTGGGGCCACAGGTTCTGTTGCGATTACCGTGCACTAAATAACATAACAAAACCTATCTCTTATCTATTACCGGTGATAGATGATATACTGGGAGTGTTAGACCAGGCTAGCTATTTTGGTCGATCCCTCTATCAGAGGAGGCGCAGAAAAAGAGCACATTTTCTTGTGCTTTTGGCAGCTATTCCTGGCAGGTCATGCCGTTTGGGTTACGTAACTCACCAGCCACCTACATGACGTTAATGGACATTGTGCTCCGAGGTATGTATAGCTTCGCATTGGCATATATTGATGATATACTAATTTTCAGGAAGGGAAACTTCCAAACGCATCTCTGTCACATCCAACAAGTGTTCAATCGATTTAAACAGCACAATCTAAAACTAAAGATGAATAAATGCCAGTTCATACGAACAGAAAACAAATATCTAGGATCTGTAATTTGACGGGAAGGAATCAGACCAGACCAGGACAAGTTTATTCAAGCATTGAAACCACCCCAGAGTGTTAAGCAGACAAGCGGGTTCATAGGCCTATGCCCCTATTATAGAAGGTTTATTCCAAATTTTTCAAAAATCACAGAACCAGCCATAGCACTAACTAGAAGATATGCCATGTTTCAGTGGACACATGAGTGCCAGAGAGCATTCCAGTATCTCAAGGAAAGTCTCAGCACAATACCGGTTCTAGCACACCCAGACATGAATAAGGAGTTTATCCTATACACGGATGCGTCTGATACTGCAATCGGGGCTTGCCTAGTACAGATCTGTGAAGAAGAGTAGGCAGAGCCTATTCCGGGCATAACTAACGAAAAGCCGATCTATTTTCTGTCTCACTAACTTAGTAGGAGTCAATGTAAGTGGTCCACGGTAGAAAAATAATGTTATGCAATTTATTACGCTCTACAGAAACTTGATTATTACGTGCATAATGCCTCTAACAAGTTCCAGCCACAAGAGTATGCCAAATACCATCCCCCAGCTTAAGGATTCGCAAGAGATACCCAAGTGGGAGGAGATCGATGTAATAACAGAACAGGAAAAAAGACGCTTCTATTAAGAAGATAAAGGACGACCTAGAGGCAAACAAAGCCGACAGGAAGACACACAGCACATTTATGGTAGTTGAGCAGGTGATGTACTTCGTCTCAGATGCAGACAATGAACCCCATCTCAGACTATATGTACCAACTCACCTACAACTACGGATCCTACAACAGTACCACGAGGAAGCAGGTCATATGGGCATAGACAAAGTGTTCTATGTTATCAGAAACAAATATTATTGGCCGAATCTCTGGAGGGCGGTGTACGCACATGTCGATGGATGCTTGATACGTAAGACCCGAAATCTGAAGTTACAACACGCGCCACTTCAAGAAACTGATTTCCCCTCGTACAGCATGGCAAAAGTAAGTGTAGACGTTTCTGGACCATATCCTCTTAGTGCGTCCGGAAATAAATATGTAGTTCATTTTGTGGATCACTATAGCCTTTGGCCGGAATGTTTCCCAGTGCCAGATAGGACAAGTGAGACAGTGGCAAAACTGCTAATCGAATAATTTATTCCACGCCATGGTTGTCCATTAGAGCTGGCATCTGACAACGGACCAGAGAACATAGGGCAAGCAATGAAACAAACGTTGGAGAAAATGATTATTCTTCATGTGACCATCTTTTTTTTACAGATCAGAGAGCAATGCTAGAAACCAAAGACAACATAGAACGTTGCACGACATATTATCAAAGAAGGCGGCAGATAACCCTTCCACTTGGGACATGCATTTAAATTCGACTCAAGCAGCAATTAGAATGAATCGCAACGAAAGTACAAAGTTTTCCCCGTTTTACTTACTATACACCAGACACCCAGCACTGCCTCTAGACAATCTTCTTTAACCGAGGCGTAAGTACACAGGAGAACAAACGCACGAAATTCCGATACAAGAACAACACAAGGCGTTTCTCATGGTATATAGAAACACACACAAAAAGGCGAGGAAAAGGCAGAAGACATATGCGGATAAAGGAGCCAGAGTTACTGAGTTCAAGGTCGGGGATAAGGTATTTTATAGAAATCACTAAGATGGACACCACAGGGGAGCAGAAGTAAGGGTAGACCAAAAGAGACATGGAGAAGAACAACAGAAAGGATGTTGAGCAATAGAGGGCTCACCTGGGCAAGAGCAGAAAAAAAAGGCAAAGGACAGGCATTTGTGGAAAACCCTTGCGGAAGCCTCATGTGCCCTGGGCACTTAAGGTTCAGAGAGAGAGAGAGAGAGATAGAAATCACAACAGAACGTCGAAACTGGATAGCAAATGGAAACTATATAATACAGTGTTGAAGAAGCTACACCAGTTACGTACGTAATAAAGAACCAGTTAAGCGGGCATACGTTGAAAACACACGTGAAATACTTAAGTTTAGCAGACATAGATTGGGACCTCCCACCCACCGCTTCAAAACGAAGGAAATCAACTTATGTAGTAGCTCCAGAAGAAGAGGATAAGAAGTGTAGCAGCGTTAGAGACTCTACCCCAGATACAGATACCGAGGCGGGCCCCATGTATGACACTAAGAGCAGTTACAAAAGAAGGAAACAAGTGAGGAGAGACTACATAACTGGGCAGTCCACTTCGAGGAACGAAACACACGGAGGACAAAATAGGACGGCCTCTACAAATAATCCGAGGAGTCGCGGGGCGGGACAGCAGATTCAGCAGATAAGATCAAAGAATAAGGTCAAAAGTAACAGTCAGTTACAATATTATGGCTTGACGTCGTCATCAGATAGTGACACCATTACCTACGACTGTGAGACTGAGTCTTATGAATCGGACAGTAGCACTGTAAGTTATATGAGTGATATAAACACATCTATCAGTGATAGTAGCACTATAAATTATATGAGTGATATAAGCACATCTATCAGTGATACTAGCACTATAAGTTATATGAGTGATATAAGCACATCTACCAGTGATACTAGCACTATAAGTTATATGAGTGATATAAGCACATCTACCAGTGATAGTAACACTATAAGTTATATGAGTGATGTAATCAAACCTACCAGTGACAGACAGACAAACAACGTTCATATGTTAAGTTTGTTAGAGAGAAGAAATGAGCTTAGCAAACGGGCTCCAAATGATGAACCTATAGAAGGATCAGACGGGACGGGCAAGGTGAAGGACTTAATTACACGATTCAATAATTGGACTTCATAAGTAAATTTGACAAGATAAGGACAAATTACTGATATTTATTGATGTAAACCCAATCAAGAAATGAGAAAAAAACTTTTGGATACATAGGTTTCATATTAATATATATATATATATATATATATATATATATATATGTGTGTGTGTCTGTGTGTGCATAGTACTGCTTTACCACTAATATTTTGTGTTCTCGCCCAAGATACTAGATTAATATGATTCACATTGATGATGTAATTTTTTGTATTACTACTTTTGTATTGCTTTAACACTGTGAGTGTCAGTGTTATATCAGGTATTAGCTAGGTAATTTTTGATGACGAATTACATGCCTCCAATTTTTCAGATATTGACACAGACTCTGGCGTAAAATAGATACATTAGAGTGGCATACTTGGGTTTTTCCATATTGGTTAGTGTAATGTTGTATTGAGAGTAACAATATGAGGGCATCCTCGGCACTAGCAAAGATTGGCA
Source organism: Achatina immaculata (assembly GCA_009760885.1). Lineage (NCBI taxonomy): Eukaryota > Metazoa > Mollusca > Gastropoda > Stylommatophora > Achatinidae > Lissachatina > Lissachatina immaculata. The sequence goes on from CM019696.1 coordinate 32,300,112, forward strand.
TAGAGGGATGGAGACCCCAGAATTTTCATAGTAGGACTTGGGCAAGAGATAATGTCAATTAGTGGAATGATTTCGTTGAGAGTATGATGGAAGTATTATGGTTTTCAAGGAGCCATTAAATCACATTTTTCACACTGAGTATGTGTCAGGGAATATGTGTGATATATCTTATTGTTACAACTAAAGATGAGAATCGGAATTTAGCCAATGTAAATTCAGCACAAGGTCAATGAGGGGATTTGTTTTGAGGTTGGGCTTCCAATGTTTTGACATTATTTTTTGTAATTTGAAAGAATGCATGTTTTTTCTTTTTCTTGAGTGTGTATGTGAAGACACTTTGATACAGAATAGGTATCATCTAAAGAAAACAAATGAGTTCATGTTTTATGGTCATTTTTTTAAACGATGAAAATATTACCTTACACGTTTTTTGTTCTTTGATGATTATGAAGTATTGAGAGAATTTAATTACACTGCATTTAGACAAAGCAGTCGATATAACTGACGGTTAACAATCTGACTAAAAACAAGGGGAGGTGACTGCAAAGTGATTTTTTTGTGTGTGCGTTGATCAGATAGAAACGTATGTGGGTAGTCTATTAATTACAAGGCACTTTGCTTGTTTTTTTTTTCAATAGTCATAATGTTAACAATATGACTAAAAGAAAGGGGAGGTTTGTAGCATGGCCTTGTAAGTAATGATTATTGTTGCTATGATTACTGTTATTAATGAATATGATTATGAAAAATACACTGTAAAAAATAGTAACATTGAATAGCGACAGAGAAAAGTAGGTAAGAAAGGAAGAAAAAGGTATAAAATTTCCATGACACTAGAACAAGACGTGGACAAAAGTAAACAGTGGAAACAGTAAATAGAAAAAGACGAGACTCAGTTACGCTGACATATAGGCAACACAAAGGAAGGACGCCAGAAAGTAGGATGGTCCAGTGGTAACAAAACGGTGATGGGACGTTGACAAATGTAAACAAAATAGAAAAGAGGAATAGAAAAGGCAGACACAATGAAAAACGAGGACGCAATAAAACCTCCAACATGAAATAGCAAGATAATGACTTAGGTAAATAACAATTGTATAGACGAAACTGACGCAGACTGACATGCGTTAGGATGCTACTGCACACGGTTTTTAAATAATGTAGTGACCAACTCGGCCAGCTGATCAGTTAAATATTTAGAGGCGTAGCCTATTGGACAATTGACTTACGACATATAAGTCACGGGGCAGTCTGAATGACGGACAATCAGAACGCTGATGGGAACCAGTGTTCATCTGAAGAAGGAGCCAAAATATTTACAGTGTAAAGCTGGACTTGAAGATATAAAATTGAGCCGAGAGACAGGAGGAACCAAGAAGTACATAAGTAGAGGAGAGGAGACAGAGGAGGAAGCCCCGAAGACTGAAGAACAGCCAATCAGGGACGAAGAAGTACGGAAATACAGGAGAGGACGAAGAAGTGCGGAAGTACAGGAGAGGACGAAGAAGTACGGAAATACAGGAGAGGACGAAGAAGTACGGAAGTACAGGAGAGGACGAAGAAGTGCGGAAGTACAGGAGAGGACGAAGAAGTGCGGAAGTACAGGAGAGAGGAGACAGAGGAGGGGGAGGCCGAGGACGGAGGAACAAGGACGGTCAGTGAATAGAGACCGAGCCAGACGTCAAAGGAAGGAGCACGAGAAGGAAGGAGCCCCCAAGAAGAGGAAGTTCGGAGAATAGCAGACAAGTGAGGGGGATCGTCAGAAGTATACAGAGAAGAGCAGTAGAAGAACAATAGAAGGAGAAGTAGAGAACACATACCAGAGAGACACGGAGGGGACAGAAACACAGAAGAACAAGAAAGAGAACGGGACGTTATAGAATCAGAAGTAGTGTTAGAATGAAGATGTGTTTCAAGTGATTAAGAAGATTTGATACTTTTGGAGCTTTCGAGTAAAGTGATTTTAGGCGAGAAACTCGTTGACCGCGTGTTGCAGATCTGATATAATACTGAGTTAGGAAATGCTCTCGTATCAAGTGTAGAATATAATGAAGTTGAGAACGTTGACAAATGCTGCATGTAGAATATGATAGAGTTCGATATTGTGATTAAGTGATTCAGTCCAAGTGATGCTGTCGACAACACATCGTGGTCTTATTAACCATAATTAAACAATGGAGGAAAATATCATCGTACTTGCTCTGATCTAGTGAAATTGTAATATTTGTGAAACCGGTGAGATGTTAATCAAAGAGCATCTTTAAACTTCAATTCTATAATATGGAAAACTATTCAGAAATATATAATTCACAAACATCAATGTTATAGCTGATATGATGAAACTACGAGCTAGATTGACTTAGGTGAGCTAGTGAATAGATACAGAGATCATGTTTAGTGAACAGAAAGAATTCGATCTATATTTCGTAGATGGTTCATGAGAGAGAGAGAGAGAGAGAGAGAGAGAGAGAGAGAGAGAGAGAAAGGTCGTGTAGTCTAGTTGATAAGCACTTTAAGAATGAGCTCTCCATTGTTCATGCCTTTTCTAGTGAACTGTTGGAAATTCTACACCCATTTTTACAAGAGTAAAATAAAAATAAACTTGTAAAATAAACTTGCAATTCTCGTTCCGGACAAATCAAGTTCACAGTACTTGTGGAAGACGTTTCTGTGTGACAATATTTAAAATCCAACAAAAACAACTTAACATTAGTTTAGCCGGCCTCAATATCTTCATCGCAGCGGCTGCAAAGAGCATCAATAAACAGTTTCAGGAAGAATGAAGAAAAATAACTCAGAGTTTGCTTATAAATATAAGATTTAACTAAACAAAATTATTTTTACACTCCATGAAAGAAAATTCTGGAACATGTGATAATAAGTAAGAAATAATTCACACTCGCCAGTCAATAAAGCTTTGATTCTCACATACACTCCCCCTCAAACTTTGTATCAGTCAATAAAGCTTTAATTCTCACATACACTCCCCCTCAAACTTTGTATCAGTCAATACAGCTTTGATTATTTGTCCCTCCCTGCTCTTCTGCTTTCTAAAATCAAAGACTACAGCTCTCATCATGGCCTCGGGGATCTCTCAGTTCTCTGTCGATTAGTCCACGAAGATCAGTCGATGTTTGAGGCTCGGGGCAACGAGTGCTGCAAAACAAAAATCATTATCAGCACGGATCTCGTAAGACGTAGAGCAAATCTGGTATATAATTACACGACGTTTGTGTTTTGTCGTCCACTTCTCCTAAACTTGTTATTTCTTTCAGCTCTGCTATTACCTTGTTACATTTTCCAATCCAAAAAAGTCTTTGTGTTCCTAATCTGTATCAAAGTCTTGTTTAAACAACTCTTGGTATTTTAATTTCAAATCAAATGTTTTCATATTTAAACAAGTCTTGATATTCTATTTCAGTATCACAGTTTTCATGTTTAAACAAGTCTTGATGTAATTCTGTATCATAGTTTTCTTATTTAAACAGGTCTTGATATTATAATTCTGTACGAACGTTTTCTTATTTAAACAAGTCTTGATATTATAATTATGTACGAAAGTTTTCCTATTTAAACAAGTCTTGATATTATAATTATGTATGAAAGTTTTCCTATTTAAACACGTCTTGATAATATAATTCTGTATTATAGTTTTCCTGTTTAAACAAGTCTTGATATAATTCTGTATGAAAGTTTTCCTATTTAAACAAATCTTGATACAGTTCTGTATGAAACTTTTCCTAGTTAAACAAGTCTTGATATTATAATTCTGTATCACAGATTTCCTATTTAAACAAGCCTTGATATTATAATTCTATATCAGAATTTTCATATCTAAACAAGTCTTGATATTCCAGTAATGTATCAAAGTTGTCCTATTTAAGCAAATCTTGATATTCTAAATCTGTATCAAAGTTTCCCTACATAAAGATCCACGTCAAAGATACATTTTATGTTACTAATTTCTCTAAAGAAAGACGTGTCCTCATATTTTCTGTCATTTCACCTACCAAAATTTTTTTTTAATTTCACAAAATTTTCGAAAGAAAAAAAGAGAAAGCTCCAAACTCTTCGACAGAAAAACATTTAAAAATACACATGTAATTAAAATTGTGCGTAATAATGTAAATATGTCATTGAATTAAGCAGATGTGTCCTGTAAATACAGGATGTAAATAGTACTAGTGGGAGAGAAATTATATACTGTTCAAAAAAAGAAACGCAACAAATACGATGTTGCCATTTAATCTGAAGTTTGCTGATCAGACAAGGGCAAATTGCCTGAAACGTTCACTTGGACATCAACTTCACGTGCTGACCTGAATGGTACTCAGCAGATGATTCATGAACACAGAAAAGCGACACTAATCAAAACAGAATTTTTGACAATAACTCATGACAGGTTCGAGAGACTCCCGTGAAACTTACTGAACACAAAACTCACTGACTAAGTTATTGAATGCCTATAAAAGATTGATGCTCCTCGAATCAATTCATTTGAAAATTCAATGCGCAAGTATGACTCATCTCACTATAGAACAACGACTCATCATCACTGGACGTTTACAGAATGGACAGTCAGAAAGTGTAGTGGCCAGACAAATTAATGTGGTTAAAAGCATCATTAGTCGCCTTTTGGAGTTTATTTCAAGAAACTGGCTCAGTTGCAGACCAGCCGCGCAGTGGAATACCCATAGTCACAAATCCTGCCGAAGACTTCTTCATACGTCAGCGTCACCTCAGGAATCGATTTGCATCTGCGTTCTCAACAGTCCAGTCAATGACAGCAGCTCGTCGAATTTCAGATCTAACGGTCTGGAACCGGCTGCACGACGCTGGTCTTTGGGCTAGAAGACCCTACAGAGGTCCCGTTTTTACAGATCGGCATCGCTAGAACCGACTTCAGTGGGCGAACCAGCATCGTAAATGGACCTTTGCGAATGATTGGAGAAGGGTTTGGTTTAGTGATGAATCATTCTTTCTGCACCAGCGACACGGTAGACGGAGAAGAGTTTATCGCAGAGTCCATGATCGCTACGCCCAGAACTGCGTGGATGAGTCTCCTCCATATGATGGTGGAGGTGTACTGTTGTGGGGGACGATCAACTTTATGGGAAGAAGTGACCTGGTGCATATTGAAGGACGCCTGAATATCCAACAATACGTCGCTGAAATTCTTCATCCTCACGTTCTTTCACTTCTCGCTGCACCAGGGTAGATCTTTCAGCAGGATAACGCTTGACTTCATGTGGCACAACTCACCACCCAGTTCCTGGCTGACAAGAACGTCCAGACTACATCGTGGCCATCCATGTCATCAGACAATAACCCAGTAAAACACTTATGGGATGAACTCAACAGATACGTGATGCCAATCAATCTCCAACAGTTATCTCTTGCACTGCGGGAAGAGTGGGCAGCCATCCCACAACAACAGATCCAACGGCTAATCGGATCCATGTCAAGGAGATGTCGTTCTTTGATACAGGCCAGAGGAGGCCATACACTTTACTGAAACGGAGGCCTCAGTCACAAAGAATAAAAGTCCAAACCAAATTTATTGAACATCATTTCATTGTTAAAGTCTTAAGGTTTCTTCGTGCCAAGATTGAAACATTAATTCCGTAAAATAAAATTTTGATATATTTTGATATTTGGTGTCCATTACGACTACAGTAGTGTTGCCTTTATTTGTTTTAACGTATATAGACTATTACTTAATATGTTTTCATTTTGATGTTAAAATGTTATCCATTCGCTGTATTTTTTTCAAGCATACATTTTAGAATAAAAGCACTAAAAGGTCCATTTGAGAGAAACAGTTAAGAATAAAAGCACTGAAAACCTCCATGTGAGAGAAACAGTTAAGAATAAAAGCACTGAAAACCTCCATGTGAGAGAAACAGTTCAGAATAAAAGCACTGAAAACCTCCATGTGAGAGAACGAGTTAAGAATAAAAGCTCTGAAAACCTCCATGTGAGAGAATGAGTTAAGAATAAAAGCACTGAAAATCTCTATGTGCGAGAAACAGTTAAGAATAAAAGCACTGAAAACCTCCATGTAAGAGAATGAGTTAAGAATAAAAGCACTGAAAACCTCCATGTGAGAGAAACAGTTAAGAATAAAAGCACTGAAAACCTCCATGTGAGAGAAACAGTTAAGAATAAAAGCATTGAAAACCTCCATGTAAGAGAATGAGTTAAGAATAAAAGCACTGAAAACCTCCATGTGAGAGAAACAGTTAAGAATAAAAGCACTGCAAAACTAAATATGAGAGGAACATTTCAGGACAAAAATACCATTCACCTCCATGCGAGAGGAATAGTTAGGACATCATCTATTTTGCTGAATTATCGTCTTTGCTACATGCCACAACTACTCTACGTGTGAATATAAAACATTATGGCTGATATTATAGAAGAAATCAAATGAAGATCTCATTTTATTATCTAATCTTACACACGTATGGTTTATTGACTGACATAGGGACAACCAAACAGACAGACAAGCAAGCAAACATATCAATAGAATAAAAGAGAAATTAGTAGACACGCAAAAGTGTACATATAGATAGATAGGTAGGTAGGTAAGTAAGTAGGTAGGTAGGTAGGTAGGTAGGTAAGTAGGTAGGTAGATAGGTAGGTAGACAGACAGACAGACAGATAGACAGGTAGATAAATTACTGAAGACAAGAAAAACAGGCACTTAGCAGCACATGACCGTCTTTTTTGTCGTTGTGTACACACTTCTCTTGTTTCATCTACTCTTATCTCTACTTCTGGATATTGATATCAGTTTTTCTTTTCATTTCCCGTAGACTGGGTAGGGCAGTTCGATCTTAGAGATTTTTACGTTCCACAAAGTAGAATTGTTTTATCGATATTCCATGCCTGTCGCAATGGAATCTAGAATTTAAAATAACAGGTCGAAAGGAATAGTCAGCAACTTTATCGTAAATGGAGTGCAATGGCGAGTCTGGCTGAACTTTATGAGAGCTTTAAAGATCCAGTGTATCTATTATTTCTCTATTGCTGACGTAACGAGTCGCCAGGATACAGATTCGTCTGCTGGCTTCTCCCCGTCCCCCGTGGAAGCTTCCCAGGCAATCAGATTTGAAAAAAATATATTAAGACTATTATCCATCACTGCAAACCAGTGAAGCGTTGCAGGGTTGGTTGTGATTCGCTCAGCCGTGACTGGTTGTTTCAGGTCTGGTGTGCACGTGCAGCGCTTGATGCAGCCAGACTGTGAAATCTTTCAGGGAGAAAAGTTTGTTGCATCCGTGCCTGGTACTGTTGGGTACTGCGTGGTACTGTTTGGTACTCTGTGATAATGTGCCTGCACTACAGTGTAGGTCAGACACGAATGAGTTCAGGTCTCAGATCTTTACATCCTGACAAAATATGCAACTTTTCCGTAAGGACAGAGTGTCAGAGTGTCAGAATGTTGAATCTGAAGAGGTCGACGAGAACAGGGTAAGGAGATTTCATATCTGTTGATTTGATGGATGTAGTCTAACCTTTGACATTGATCTGAGCACAGACTGTCTCATTTCTGTAACTGTTTACTGCAAAATGAAACCTTCAGAATTAAAATATTTTTTCAAAGAATTGCTATTATTATTTTTTTTTATTTCGCATTTTATTTCGTTTGTTTTCATGTTGTTCTGGCAAATATTTTATATTTGTACAAGAAATGATCAAACATCATCATCATCATCATCATCATCATCATCATCATTAGATGCCATGCCGACTGGAGTTGGCTATTATGCTTCTCTAGAGTATGCAGGCTATTAGCTCAGTTGGTGATCTTCTTTCATACCATCTTGCCAGACTTTCCAGTATTATTTCTGTTGGTCTTCCCTTGACTCTTCTTCCCTCTACTTTTCCTGTTGTTATAATATTTCAATGCTCCCTCTTCTCACTGCATGTCCAAAGAAAGTACATTATCTCTCTCTTATTTTTTTTAACAAGATTTTTTTTGGTATGTTTTGATCAAACATGCTTTATACTTTAATTATACAGGGCGTTCCAAAAAATCCTTTACCCTTTCGGAAATCCGCTGTAGGAAGATGAATGTAGCTACATTTTGAAAGTGTGTTATTCTTTTAGAGAAATTTTCAAAGTTTTAGACTTAGCTTAACTCGGTAATAGGCTCCTCCTTCTCTCTCTCTCTCTCCTCTCTCTGTCTCTCTCTCTCTCTCTCTCCTCTCTCTGTCTCTCTCTCTATCTCTCTGAATGAATAATCTTTATTTTTCTTTACCCTTGAAAAATAAAGATTATACATTCAGTCATTCATTCATTCTCTCTCCATCTATCCCCCCCCCCCCACAAACGGACACACACCGACAATTGTCAATGCCATAAATCCAGTTCTTCCTAGGTTGTGTGCAGCATATGTAATCCGAAGATGTAGGATGTTCAGATCGTGTAGAAGTGGTGGGGGGGGAGGTGTACGAGTACATTGTCTTTAATGTACCCCAATAAGAAAAGGTCAACCGTTGTCAGGTAAAGAGATCTGGTGGACTACTTACAGTGGCCTCTGGAAAGTGGAAATGAACTTTTTTGGGAACACCCTGAATGTTGTAATCAAAATTTTTTCATATGAGAAGTTGGAAGTGAAAAGTTGGAAGTGGGGTGGCAAAGCGAAAATGGCTTGATAAAGATCGAAAAACTAACTAAATAATGCATGTTTTTAAAAGCGAATCATATCTCAACAGAAACATGCCTCATGAAAATTCTAGGAATACTCTGGGAATAGCGCGTGACAAACGAGGAAATAACCAAAAGAACGAACACTGGGTCTCATTATTAAATAGATCAAAAGACGAAGATGGAAACTGCTGAGCCCCAAATTTATGAAAAAGGAAAAAAAGGGCACTCGCATACCACCTTGCCTTGGACACCTCCAGGCAAAAGAAAGAGGGAGCAGGCCATTAGGAACATGGAGACGCACAATACCTGAAGAACTAAAAGAGGCGAGAACGACATGGTTTGAGATATCCCGACTTGATTGGTTGGGTAATCTTTGTTGATGCTTATGCTTCATTGGGAGTACAGATAATTGATGATGATGATGATGATGATGATGATGATGATGATGATGATGATGAATCGAATTAAGTAAAAGTTATCACAACTGTCACCATAAGAGAAGCATTCTTTTTGTTTTTTACAAAGTCTCTTTCCTTCTCAGAAAGCGGTTTGAAACCTGTAGAAACTATCTGTTTGTGATACAGCTTCTTTTTTTGGTGATTCCAGCAGTGTTTGGTTTGTAAAACTGTGCAAAGATGATAAACAGGGAATGTCTAGCTTCTTCTTACACATTTAGCAGTAATGCGTGGCACTCTGACTTTTGTGATGCACCTTCTGGCTGGGTACTTCCGACTTCAGCACCTTTCCTTGCTAGGGCAGACTGTGGTCTTGCTCGGACTGCCATGAAGACAGTGATGTAGGCTGGGCTGGCCAAAGCTTTATTTTCCAGCCTATGTCGGTTGTACTTAGTATTGCAGGTCAGACCCAACGGCTTTGAGATAGTTCCACAATGACACTCCAACTTTGGGATGAGGAATTCGGTTGAGTACCTCAACGATATCCATTCCCCGCCATCTATAGTCTACTGCCTCTGTTTTGTTTACCTCACTCTGATAGCCATTGTTGTAAAGACCCATAGGCTTGTCACGTTCTGGATTCATTGGTTTCACATCATACTTTCCTCATCCCCGCCGACGATCTCCATATCCCCATCAGTCCACCAACCTGACATTATATTTTACACAATAAGAAAGGGAGGGGAGGCTGCTTGAAAACATCGTAACAGCAGCAAAGATAAATGAAAAGAGAGGCAGAGGATGGCCAAGTCAAAAAATGTACAGTGTAATGAGATTTCCATGATTGCTGTTTGGGTTTCTTGGTATATTTCCAGAAGATAGTTTACAATTGCTTTCCTTCTGGGAAGTGACTGTACTAGTCATTGATCGTAGCCATTGTCCCTACATTGAGATCATCTGCCTACCATCATAGAATGGTGACCATAACCAACATTATCTGTCAGCTGCTCTCCCATTCCATCCACCACCTGCTCCCATGGCTTCACGTCACCCTGATAGGAGGGCTATACGGGTATTCCACCTTGCCCAAGGGTGTCCCGTAGACTGACGGAGGTAAGGAGGCTTCTTACTTCTCCTTTGATAGGGGATACCCCTACCCCGCTAACCGGTGTAATGGGATGGCGTCTACAATGTCACAATATCACAGATGGAAAATATCACAGACCTAGATCTGTTAAGATCGGACAAACAAAGCTTGCGTGCAGCATGTAATGGTGACGGTGATGATGGAATTTAATGACAGGAATGAGCTGCAAGGTCCTGTTTTTTGTTCTCACTTTTGACATATATTTTATTGTTCTTCTAAATAAATGGACGCATCAGCAGCAGAGCATCTTGCTGACAACCGAGAAGCCTACAGGAGAGCTGTTAGAGAGGCAAAAGTCCGCAAGGGACGTGCAAATGACTGACTGACTGATACTAAATAAAAAATCGGTTGCGTTTTGATTTATTTTTGTCTTTAACTTGGATGGCGTCACAGCACATGCTATTCTTGCTATCACTGACATAGAAACCCTGTTTTACAAAGACGTGACTAAATGCTATCATTAGTTATAAATGTGGCTCGTGAGATAGAACATTGCAATGAAAATCGATGTTTGAGAAAAATACTTGAAAAAACAGTGCTCAGTGTTTTTAAGACCCGACATTACTATTTACAGGATTACTCACCAAAAGAGAACGCATGAGCAGCAAAGTGGCTAGTGGCCTCGCTTCTGCCGCTGTTGCAAAGAAGTTTTTAAAATGTAATTTTAAAAAAAAATATAAATAACGACTATTATTTTCAAAATGGATCCTGGGTTACACTATATGAGGCTAGCCGATGTTATCAGTTCGCCACTTTCAATTTCATTACACACATTCTGTCCATCCTTCCTTGCTCTGGATGCTGCTTGCCACAGCGGTCATCTTCCACTGCGATTTACGAGAATAAATTCTCTCCATCTCTGGCAGTCTACAGTTAGTCCTTGACTGACATCCACGTACTACAATGGGTTGTCTTTTTTTTCAGTTGCTTCTTCTCTTTCCTTCATGTGGTCATTGTATGAGTGATCTTGAAATAACCATGAGGTATTTGGAGTATATCATTACTGTATAGGTGATCTAACAATAATTCTGGGGGTATTTGGAGTATAATCGTCATTGTATGGATTATCTACCAATCGGAGTATTTCGAGTAAGTCATTATTCTATAGGTGATCTAACAATCGAGGTATTTGAAATAAATCTTCATTCTGAGCATGATCTAGCAATCGGAGTATATGGATTAAATCACTATTGTATAAGTGATCTAGCAATCCAAGTATTTGGAGTAAATCGTCATTGCACGCTCGGGCATCTCGACCCCTTTCAAAGAACAAATCGCTGTTACTGGCAATTTGAACGGTGCAACTATCAGACTCATCCTATCCTTGATTATATGAAAGGAAATTGCCTTTCTGTATCTTTTGTTAATTGTTTTCTCTGGTTTTTCGCATTGTTTGTTAATTGTTTTTTTCTGATTCTTGTAGTGCTTGTTAATTGTTTTGGTTGTTTTTGTACTGTTTGACAATTGTTTAATAATTTGTTTTTTGCAATGTTTTAATTGCTTTTCTGGTTTGAGTTTTGTTTTTTTTTTCTTTTCATTGTTTCGTCAAGTGTGAGTGGTTTTTGTTAAATGTGTTGTCTTTATTTCTACATTGTATGCTAATTATTTGTCTGTATTCCTACGTTATATGCTAATTATTTTGTCTGTATTCCTACGTTATATGCTAATTATTTTGTCTGTATTCTTACGTTATATGCTAATTATTTTGTTTGTATTCTTACGTTATATGCTAATTATTTTGTTTGTATTCCTACATTGTATGATAATTTTCCTGTCTGTATTCATACATCCTATGCTAATTACTTTCTCTGTGTTCCGACATAGTTTGTTAATTGGTTTGTCTGGTTTCTATATTTTTTGTTAACAATTTATTACTTCTTTGTGTATTGTTTGCTAATTGTTTTATGTGGTTTTACACTGTTTGTTAATTGTTTGTTCAGTATCAGTCTTGCTTGTTGATTATTTTTCTGGTACGTTTATTGCTAGTTTAGTTGTTTTATTTTGTGTGTGTATTCTTTATTTATTGTTTTGTTTTCGTGTTTGTAATTTTTGTTAACTGTGTCTTTTGTTTAGCTTTGCATTAATTATTATTTGTTTTGTTTGTATTTTACACTGTCATTTGTTTTGTCCGGTTTTAATGTTATTTGTTAACTTCTTGTATAGCTTGTTAATTCTTTTGTCTAATTGTTATTTTAATTGTTAATTGTTTTGTCTTGTTTATGTACTATTTATTTTTTTGTTTAGCTTCTGTATTGCCTGTTATTTGTTTTGCTTTTTTCTATCTGATATCTTATATCCTTCACGTGACACAGAGCTTGCGAGGTAGTTAGCCAGTTTTTCCTGTTTTCGGCGAGCTTTTCAACCTCATCGAGGAATTTTATTTCTACTCATTTGGCCTCTCTTAACAATGTCTTCTTTAGAGTTTCACGTGGTCAGCCTCTTTTTGTTCATATAACCAACATATGTCCATTTTCTTTTCCTGATCACCCATAAGACTGGTTGGTTTTTTTTTTCATTCATCTGTCTTATTTCTGCATTGTTCTTGAATTCGTTCCACTTATGCCGAGTATTTTCCTTAGGCATTTGTTTTCAAAAGAGTCTAATTTCTTGTCTATTTCTTTAGTCGTTTTTTAGCTTTCACATGCATAAATGAGGTGGATATTACATTTGAATTGCATAGTCTTAACTTGGTTTTTGTGATTATAACTTTTGAATGCCAAATGTTCTCAAGATTCTTGAAGATTAATGCTGCTTTTGCAATTCTGATTCTAACTTTCTTTCTGGTGTAACCATCCTGGTCTTTGTAGCTGACAAGATATGCAAATTGATTGACTTCTTCAGTATCTGTCCCTTCTGTTCAAATGAATGGTTTCATTTTGATTAATGGGGAGTTTCATTATTTTTGTTTTGCCATTGTTAATTTCAAGTCCTATTTTGTAGGCAGTGAAAACAGGATATCTGTTTTTTCTTGCATGAGGTTCATATTGTTACTAATGAGAGTTATGTCATCAGCAAAATCAAGATCTTCTAGTTGGGTCCCATGTACCCAGTCAATACCTGTGTTACCTGTGCAGCATTTTTTTCATTATAAGTCTATTGCAATTCCAAAAAGTAAAGGAGACAGTATACATCCTTGTTTCATGCCTGTTTCAATCTGGAACCATTCACTCATCCCTTCTTCTGTTTTGACTGCACAAACATATCCATTGTAGAAGTCCTTAATGATGTTGACAATTTTAGATGATTTTCCATATAGACTTAAAATTCTCCATAATGAATCTCTGTGTATGCTATCAAATGCATTTTTTAAGAAGTCTATGAAGTTCAGTATTAATGGTTTCTGCTTTTCAATATGTTCTTCAAGTATTATTCTTAAGATCTGTTCGAGACAGCTTCTCCATTTTCGAAATCCTGTTTGTTCTTCTCTCATTGCGGTATCCACTATATCTTTAAGTCTATTCAAAATGACCTTGCAAAATACTTTTGACACAAATAATATTAAGGTTACTCCTCTCCAACTGTTACAATCTTTAAAGTTGCCTTTTTGTAGTATTTTAACAATGATTCCTTTTTTCGATTTAGAAGGGACCTTTTCTTCTTTCCAAATCTTATTAAACATTCTCTGTAGTTGTCTTATGTAGTCACTATTGATAGCTTTTAGCATTTCAGGTGTTATTTCATCTTCACCTCGAGCTTTTTCGTTAGTTATTAAATTCACTGCTGTTTCAGTTTCATGCAATGTAATTTCATCTAGGTTGACATTTAGTTTGGGGGCTGGTGAGTTGTTTTCAAGTTTAACAATTCTTTTGGGTGTGGTCGATTAAGTACTTTTTGGAAGTGTTCAGCCCATCTTTGCTTTTAGTCTTTGATTGATGTTAATAGTGTTCCAGTTTTGCTAAGGATTGGTCTTTCTTTAGATGTAATAATACCTGTTAGCCTCTTTTGTATGTTGTATAAAGTTTTGCTGTCTTCTGTTTTTGCAAATTTTTTCTCTGCCTCTTTCGCCATATTGTTTATATATTCTCTTTTATCCCTTTTAGCTGAACTTTCTACTTTATTGTCTATTTTTTGTATGTTGCTTCGCCAGATCTTTTCGGAGATCTGTTTTTACATTCAGTATGCCTAATTTGCTTGGTCGTCTTTCATGTATGTACTTCCATGTGTTTTCTGATATCCATGCTTTTCTATTTGGTTTTTCAGTTCAGCGCTTGCTTTTGCTGCTGTGGTTATGGCTGTGCTGTAAGAATTCCATAATTCATCCTTACCTATCTCCTCTACTTCATTGAGTGTTGTGAAATGATTAGCAAGTACCTGACTGAAATTACTGTTAGTATTCTCTTCTTGTAGGCTGTGGCTGTTTATCTTTCTGTGTATTGATTTCTTGTGTTGGCTTTTCAGTTTTAGTTTTATTTTTCCTATACACAGGTTGTGATCACTGTTGACATCTACACCCCTATATCCCCTTACAACTATGAGAGATGTTCTGTATTGCTTTCTAATACAAAAATGATCTATCTGATTTCTAGTTCTATCATATGGAGATATCCACGTTGTTTTATGTATCTCTTTATGTGGAAATATTGTGCCTCCAATGACCATGCCCTCTGTTAGACATATTTCACTTAATCTTTCTCCGTTCGGATTAACCATGTCAATTCCTTCTTTCCCCATTACTTTTTCAACGTCGGTGTTATCTTTCCCTACCTCAGCGTTGAGGTCCTCCATAGCAATTAAGATGTCATGTTTAGGGACTTTGTTGATGATTTGTTGTAATTGGTGATAGAATTCGTCTTTCACCTCATCATCTTCATCGTTCGTGGGTGCATAACAATAAATTTTTTTCTATATTGTTCATTAGTTGTCTTGTTTGGTTTCTGTATTGCTTGTTATTTGTTTGACGTCGTTTATATATTATTTCTTACTTATCTTGTCTTGATCATTTGTGTGAAAATTTCTAGTTGTGTCTACTCAAGATATCTGCTTTAGATAACGTTATCTAGTCAATATTTATATGGAAAAATCTCGTTATCTAAAGATATGTCTGTTTG
The DNA here is from genome assembly GCA_009760885.1 of Achatina immaculata. NCBI lineage: Eukaryota > Metazoa > Mollusca > Gastropoda > Stylommatophora > Achatinidae > Lissachatina > Lissachatina immaculata. The sequence goes on from CM019696.1 coordinate 32,315,360, forward strand.
GAAACTTCTCGTTATCTAAAGATATGTCTGTTTGGAAACCTCTCGCTTTTTAAAGATATATGTGTTTGGAAACCTCTCGCTATCTAAAGATATGTCTGTTTGGAAACCTCTCGCTATCTAAAGATATGTCTGTTTGGAAACCTCTCGCTATCTAAAGATATGTCTGTTTGGAAACCTCTCGCTATCTAAAGATATGTCTGTTTGGAAACCTCTCGTTATCTAAAGATACGTATGTCTAGAAACTTCTCGTTATCTAAAGATACGTATCTCTGGAAACTTCTCATTATCTAGTCTATATATAGCTGTTTCGTTTAACGTTATCTAACCATAATATATGCTTTAGGTTGGCGTTATCTAATCAAGACATATGCTTTAGATTAACTTTATCTAATCTAGATATCTGCTTTAGGTTAACGTTATCTAATCAAGATATCTTATTTCGGTTAATGTTATCTAATCCAAGATAGCTGCTTCAGTGAGTGTGCTGGTTATTTTCAGTAATTTTCTTGACGCATTGTATCCTTGGAAGTTTTCGAAGAGACATACATTCCACAGAATTTCTGTCCCGGCATCTATCGATCTAGTGTGTATACTGTTCCCCCCCCCCCCAAAAAAAAAAGAAGCGCATAACTACTGATGACCCAATTTTAGTCATAACTTTGATATTCTATACCCTTTTAAATCGAATGATTAAAATGTTCAAATTGCACATAATAATAACTAAGGGTTTAAACACTCACTTGACAGTTTCTTGCATCTGTGTGATGAGAATTTGTTAGTCCCAGGGGTTCTGAAGTTAGTATGATGTGTGGCCTCCGCTTGTATCGATCAGCGACTGGCATCTCCTGGGCATAGATGCGATCAGATGTTTGATGTGCGTCTGTGGGATGGCTGCTCACTCTTCCTGGAGTACCTGCCATAGATCACGACGATTGGCTGGAGGAACGTTTCGGCGACAAACACGTCTTTGCAGCTCATCCCATAGGTGCTCTTTCGGATTCATGTCTGGAGACAGGGATGGTCAAGGAAGAGTGAGAATGTTGTTGGCAGTCAGGAACTGTGTGGTGAACCGTGCAGAATGGGGTCTGGCGTTGTCCTGTTGAAACAGACGTTTGCGCAGCCGAAAATGGAAGGACATGGGGTCGAAGAGTTTCATTGACGTATCGTTGGGCATTCAAGCCTCCTTCAGTCTGCACCAATGGACTCCTTCCGTTGAAACTGATCATTTCCCATACCATTACACCTCCACCACCGTGCGGCGGAGCTTCATCAACGCAATTTTGGGCAAAACGTTCATTTGGCCTACGGTAGACCCTTCTCCGCATATCATGGCGGTGCAACAAAAAGGAAGATCCGTCACTAAACCAGACACGTCTTCACTGATTGTCAGTTGTCCAGGGCCGATGCTGGTTGGCCCAAATAAGTCGATCTTGGCAATGGCATCTTGTTAAGACAGGACCTCGGTGAGGTCGTCGTGCCACTAGTCTAGCTTCATGTAGTCTATTCCGGACAGTTTGATCAGACACACGACGTCCTGCAAGCAATGACTGGGCACTTGAGGAAGCTGTTGTAAACCTGTTTCTGAGGTGATGAACCACAATAAAGATATCATCAGCTGATGTCACCCTGTGTTGTCCACTGCGGTGCCGGTCTTTAGCCGAGCCAGTGGCTTGGAAACGGTGCCAAAGTCGACTGATGCTGCACGTTTAAATGCCTGGCAGCCTGACTTTGACTTTCGCCTGCTTGCAGGAGACCATTAGCTATTTTTCGTAAATTTTGCGATAGTCGGGCCATAATTGTCTGGTTGAAAATTAACTGAATTTGTATGTGTAACCTCATCCTTTTATAGGGTTTTATTTGCGTGGGAAGTGAGTTGTGCTCACCACAAAAAATCACTACTTTTCCATAAACACAACGTGAGTTATGGTAAAACAAAAAAAAAGCGTGATTAGCAAGGGCAGCTACTGCGTTCTGACTATACAAGAGAATAGAAAAATTCACACTAAATCATGGACCTGATATCTTGGTGACAATTTTGGTTTGGTTTGAGATACCCGGTAAAATGTTTGTCATAAGATATAAAAAATGAAGCTTATATCAAGTATCGTTTCTTTTTTTTTTGCACATGATATATATATATATATATATATATATATATATATATATATATATATATAACCCAGGGATGAAGAACTTTATTCTGCAAAAGGGCACATAGGTCTGTCTAACATTCTGTCCTTTATCACTCAACTTTTATAATTAAACTGTTGCCAGCTTTATTGCTGGTTTCCAAAGGACTAGTACAATGAATTCACAAATTGTATTTTCTAACGAACCTCACATCTTGCGCCTTACATCTTTCCGTGCCGTTAAGCATCACATAGGGCTCGGATAGTAGCTCGCCAAGTTTTCCTGTTTTCGGCGAGTTTTTCAACCTCATCAAGGGATGTTATGTCCACGAAACTGGCCTCTCTTAACGACGTCCTCCTTTAGAGTTCCACGTGGTCAACCTCTTTTTCTTCGGCTTGTTGTGTTCCACTTGGTAGCTTGTTTTGGGATTCTGTGACTACTTAAAGAATGGACAGCAGTTAATTGATCTCTCACAAATAAGCGCCGAAAAGGAGACAATGTTTCCTAAGTCCAATCTGGTAGACAACAACATGTTTTTGTATACAGAATAACGTAGCTCTACTACATCATATAGACACTTGGGGGATATGATGTTAGTGTCCATTATCTTCCTCGACCTGTCAGCATTCTAGAGGTTGATGTGGTCAGCATTCTAGAAGGTGATGTGGTCAGCATTCTAGAGGGTGATGTGGTTAGCATTCTAGGGGGTGATGTGGTCATCATTCTAGAGGGCGATGTGGTCAGCATTCTAGAGGGTGATGTGGTCAGCATTCTAGAGGGTGATGTGGTCAGCATTCTAGAGGGTGATGTGGTCAGCATTCTAGAGAGTGATGTGGTCAGCATTCTAGAGAGTGATGTGGTCAGCATCATGCCTTGTCGCCTTTCCTTTCCAACCTCCAGTAGAAGTCAAGTATCCTTTTGCTGCTGAGGGTGACTGGGTAGCCCCAGATCAGACTTAAAGTCTGAGAGACAAGGACAACTCAGTCATATTCTCTCCAGTCACGAATATGTCACATTCAACAACTATCTAATTCATATTCTCTCCAGTCACGAATATGTCACATTCAACAACTATCTCAGCCATATTTTCTCCAATCACGAATATGTCACATTCAACAACTATCTCAGTCATATTCTGTCTGGTCACGAATATGTCACATTCAACAAGTATCTCAGTCATATTCTCTCCAATCGTTCTCAACCCATGTCCAGCCAGCCGTATCTACCAGGTAGCTTAACACGTGGATTGTTTTCAAAACCTGTTCAGTCTTCAGGGTTCAGCGACTGCGGACAGTATTACCCTGCCGAGGTACCATTTGTACACTTTAGCGCTGAAAAAAGTGATTAACAAAGTTCTGATTTCATACAAACAAGAAAAACCTGACACTTAAGATAGAAATGGAAATACATAAGAGCGGCAAAAGATACAGAAAAGTTTTAAATTCTCAATTCAGAAAAAAATGGTACCTGCTGGTTTATAAAAAGAGAACTAAATGATGTTCGAAGTGTTTTAGTGTAGTCATTAAACAGTTACTTCACGTTATGCGAATAAAAGCACATAATGTATTTGGTGCCCAATTTCGTGATAATATTTCATTAATTCGTGATCTTTATTTTTTTCAGATATCAAAACGAATTTCAGTGAATCCTGAATATTTTTCAAGATAATTTTGAAGAACAAAATGCTGAAAGATACGTTGAAAGCCATTTTCTTATTCTAGTAACTGTAAGTATTTTGTTATGAATGTCAGTTTTCTCGTGTTTTTTTTTTTACCTGTAGAAAAAGAGGAGATCAAGTGAATTTGAATTCAAAATACAGAGCTCAATTGATGTCAACGATGTGACATTTTTCAAACAATCAACAATGTGACATTTTTCAGACAAAATTGATAGGTTTTTTTTTTTCGTTCAACTGTCAGGTATCTCGCAGCTAGTTACTCCGACGCAAAGCTTTCCTTAACAGCTTTATCGTATCTTTTTAGATCGTTTGTTTCCTTCATCTGATAAATCTATTTGCAAATAAAGAAGTTAATGTTTTTATGTAACTCTGTTCACAGAATTTGTTCATTGTTTTTCCCATGTTGTTTTTACTCTTCCTGTGAGTAAATGAGCAGTTTTTCGTTTCATTTCACGTACAAGAAGTCATACACTGCCGTGCTTGATTGACGTGTAACAGTATATGTAGACTGTGTTGTTCAGGCACTTTGTTGTGTTGGGATAACGCCCCTGTGTATTTTCTTTTACAATGTTTTAATGGATGCATCAGGCCATCTTGTTCAGCCGAGAGGTCTACAGGGGAGCTGTTAGGGAGGCAATGTTCCGCAAGGGACATGCAAATGAATGAATGAATGTGAATGCTATTAGCTGAGAAACACTGCCTTTGAATGTAAATGCTGCAGAAGAGTCATTCAAATATCATGGGCACAAAAAAGAACAAATATGCCCATGGTAAAAGAACTTAATACTGAAGAAAGTTTAATGAAGATTAAACAGAGAAAACTAAAATATTTTGGATGTATTAAACGTCAAGAGAATTTAGAGAAGACAGTCTTGGAAGGGTACATAATGCGAAAAATGAAAGAGAGGAAGACCAAAGCCAAGTTGGCTGCAAGACTCGTTGATAAGCTACAAATGGAGGCATCAGCAGCAGGGCAACTTGCTTACAACCGAGAAGCCTACAGGATAGCTGTGTTAGGGAGGCAAAGTTTCGCAAGGGACAAATGATTGACTGCGAGTTTCATTAAGTTTTGTTCTTTGCGTCTCTCAAGAATGTGTGTCTCTTCATCTGCGTGGACGTGAAGTCGTTGTACTGTCTAGAAATGTGAAACTGTAATGGGTTCTGCAGAATATATCTCGCCGACTGATGCTATGATTGTTTGGGGAGGCTGTTGATCCATGCTAGATTAATCATCTAGCTTTTATACTGATGAGGTCAGCCCGACCAATGTTTGTTTTTACCATTCAGTCTTAAATATTCGTACTCATCATGGCCACCATTATCACCCAAGTTCCAGTCCATAAACATCTTGTCCTGTTGTCAACGCCAGACTTCTTTGATCATTTGTATAGTGACAACAACAACAAAGGAGATGGACATATGTTGGTCACTTGATGAGAAGAAATGATCAGAGAATCCCAAAACAAGCTATCAAGTGGAACACAACAGGCCAAAGAAAAAGAGGCAGACCGCGTGAAACTCTGAAGAGGACATTGTTAAGAGAGGCCAAAGTAACAGGCATAAAATCCTTTGATGAGGTTGAAAGACTCGCCGAAGACAGGAAAAGTTGGCGAACTACTTTTCGAGCCCTATGTGACGTTTAACGGCACGGGAAGGATATAAGATATAAGATAAGATAAGATAGTGATAAGGGTTAAAAGAACTTTGTCTAATCTGAATCAGTGTTTAACTGCTTTAAAGATCTATACATACACTTAACATCTTGTCTTATCTTGTCTTGTCTTCCCTGTAATTGTGAGCTGGTGTTCTTTGCAGCCGATGCTGTGGAGGTGTTGGGGTGCAGCATCGTATCAGCGTGGGAGCTGGTTATGGTAGTTACCTTTTCAGTCCCGTACTACAGCTAAAAAGCGGGGGGTGTGCAATGCTTCTTTAGCAGACTCCACTACCATGGGTACTATGGCGATCATTGCCCCAATAGCCAGGCTAGACTTGTCATTAGGGGTACCAACGGAGAGGTGGGACAGGGTCTTGGTCAGCTTTGGTTAGCCATGACGCTAGCATGTCAGCCCAGGGTCGCTGACCGCCTAATAGGACAGCGTCTTTACCCTATACGCTTAAGATAGAGACCATACTCTTACAGATGGTCTGCGTTCGTCACTCGTGTTTCTATATTTGTTACGAAAGGCGAGAACCCAAAGAGGCTGTCGATATCACCCATAAACAACACGGCCAACGGAAGTGTCATACGTAATCACGTAAGCACGTAATCATGAATGTAGGCAGTAATAGATATCACTTAACAGTAACTTTAAAATTAGACCCAAATTGTACCTTGACAAAATGCACGGAATAGTTATGTACCACGTGAAACAATAATAAAGACAGCACAAACATGCACAAACGAATTAGTGAACTCACAGGCAGGAAGACAAAACATACCACAGGATGCCTGAAATCAAAAGAAGGTAAAATGTTAATAGGAAATAAGACATTGTGGACAGGTGGACAGAGTACATCGGCGAGCTGTATGGAGGAGAAAGACCAGAATTAACAACAGATACTGAAAACTGTGATGGACCACCAATACTTGAAGATGAGATCATAAATGCCATCAAACATATGAGGAAAGGAAAAGCACTGGGCCTGATAATATAACAATAGAAGAAATAGAGGCACTAGAGGACATAGGAATAAAAATAATAACCAAGTTACTGAATGACATTTACAACAGTGGTTATATGCCAAGTGACTTGCTTAAATCCAAGTTTATAGCACTGCCAAAGAAACCAGGTGCAAAGGAATGTGATGACCACCAGATTTTCAGCCTATCATGTCACATAACGAAGCTACTTCTGAGAATAATTATGAAAAATAGAAGGAAAAAGATCAAGAGAAAGACCAAGAGAAATGGTACTGGACAGTCTGACGGGATGGTGTGAGAGGAGATCACCAACTGAGCTGATGGCCTGCATGAAGGATCGTGTACTCTGGAGTAGCATAATAGCCAACGCCAGTTGGCACAGCACCTAATGATGATGACATGAAACCACGCAAATATAGATTCTTCTTCTTCAATCTCCCTGGAACTGCGAGCTGGTGTTATTTGCAGCCGATGGGGTGAGGATGTTGAGACACAGGACGGTGTCGGACAGTAAGCGGGTTAAGGTGGCCACGATTTCAGTCCATGAGTGGAACTACAAAACAGAGGGTGTGCAGTACTTGTCTAAGAGGCTCCACCATCAGGGGGATTATGATGACCACCGTTATCCAGGCCAGACTTGTTGCCAGGGCAACAGAAGAGAGGCGGGACAAGGTCCCCGTCAGCTTTGCCACGTCATCATTACCGACATGTCAGTTCAAGGTCAATGACTGAGAAATCGGACATCGTGTTCACCCTCAGTCCACTTTGATATGTTTAGCCTTGGACATATTCATAACTCACATATAGTAACACTGTTAGATTGTTTCTTTAATGGCAGGTCTTCGTGTATCAGTCATGGCTAACAGAGGGCCTTTTAGCGGCAGACACTTGCTGCAAATGAAACAGTATCTTTAGAATAACGCGTCAGTCAGTTATTTGCATGTCTCTTTTGGAATTTTGCTTCTCTAAAAGAACTGCTCTAGGCCTCTCAGTTGTAAGCAAGATGCTCTGTTGCTGGCGTCCATTTGCAGATTATCAAAGATGCCTTGCAGTCATCTTCGCCTTGGTCTTCCTCTCTTTCTTTTTCCCATTATGTACCGTTCCAATTCGGTCTTCTCTAAATTATCGTGATGTTTTTAATGTGTCCAAAATATTTAAGTTTTCTCTCTTTAATCCTCTTTACTAGCCAGCCTTCTTCAATATTAAGTTCTAGTAGTATGGCCAAAAAAGGGTAAACTGAAATTATGCACCAAATACAGAACTGTTGCCCTGATTAGTCATGCCAGTAAAATTCTGTTAAAAATCATAACAGGTAGACTTCGAAAGAAAATAGAAGAAGAAGTCAATATGGTCCAAGCTGGTTTCAGGCAAGGAAGAGGATCAAGAGATCATATATTCAATCTAAGATTAATAATAGAGAAATGCAGAGAGTTTAATGTGAACTATATTTATTCTTTATAGACTACTCAAAGGCATTTGATTGTGTACAACACCAGAAACTTTGGGAAATAATGGAAAAAAATGGGATTTCCAACACATTTGATACAATTAACATCACTGCTGTATCTAGACCAACAAGCAGCAGTAAGAATAAATGGTGAAACAACAAGGTGGTTTGACATAAAACAAGGGGTCCGTCAGGGGTGCATATTGTCACCCTACTTATTTAACTTGCATACTGAAAATATAATGAGGAATGTTAGAGAAGATGGAGACAAAGAATATTACGATGCCATAACAGTTGGAGGTTATGAAATACCAGAGATTAGATATGCTGATGACACAGCATTGCTGTCCACAACACAAAAAGGAATGGAAAAGCTAATTATGTCAGTCTGCAAGAACAGCGAAGAGCAGAACCTCTATCTTAATGCAAAGAAAACTAAATTGATGACAACTGACAAAACAAACAAGGCAACTGAAATATGTATCAATGAGGAAAAACTGGAAGAAGTGGAGAGTTTTGAATATCTTGGATTGCTACTAACTAATAATGGAGATACAATGAGGGAAATTAAAAGGAGGACATCTATCGCTCTTCAGAAAGTAAAACAAATAAAGAATCTGTGAGGAGGAGCAGACAGAACCACAAAAATAAGATTTTTAAGGGCATGCATCTTTCCCATAGCAACATATGCCTGTGAGACCTGGACACTTAACAAAACAGCTGAGAAACACATAAATGCCTTTGAATGTAAATGCTACAGAAGAGTTCTCCAAATATCGTGGACACAAAAAAGAACAAATATACTATACTACAAGAACTTAATATTGAAGAAGGCTGGCTAGTGAAGAGGATTAAAGAGAGAAAACTGAAATATTTTGGACACATTAAACGTCATGATAATTTAGAGAAGACCGTATTGGAAGGATACATAATGGGAAAAAGAAAAAGAGGAAGGCCAAGACGAAGATGGCTGCAAGACATCGTTGACGATCTGGAAATGGATGCATCAGCAGCAGGCCATCTTGCTCACAACCGAGAGGCCTACAGTAGTGCTGTTTGGGAGGCAAAGTTCCGCAAGGGACATGCAAATGAATGAAATGAGTATGGATATATTTATTCTTTTTTGTGTCCATTATATTTGAAGAACTCTTCTGTAGCATTTACATTTATAGGCATTTATGTGTTTCTCAGCTGTTTTATTAAGTGTCAGGTCTCACAGGCATATGTTGCGATAGGAAAGATGCATTCCCTTAAAAATCTTATTTTTCTTGTTCTGTCTGTTCCTCTCCACAGATTATTTAGTTGTTTTACTTTCTGAAGAGCGATAGATGTCTTCCTTTTAATTTCCCTCACTGTATCTCCAGTATTAGTTAACAGTGATCCAAGATATTCAAAACTCTCCACCTCTTCCAATTTTTCCTCATTGATATATATTTCAGCTGCCTTATTTGTTTTGTCATTTGTCATAAATTTAGTTTTCTTTGCATTAAGATAGAGGTTTTGGTCTTTACTGTTCTTACTGACTGACCTAATTCGTTTTTCCATTCCTTTTTTTGTTGTGGACAGTAATACTGTCTCATCAGCATATATAATCTATGGTATTTTGTAACCTCCAGTTTTTATGGCATTGTAATATTCTTTGCCTACATCTTCTGTAATATTCCTCATTATATTTTCATTGTATAAGTTAAATAAATAAGGCGGCATATGCACCTCTGACGGACCCCTTGTTTTATGTCAAACCAAGTTGTTGTCTCTTCATTTATTCTCACTGCTGCCTGTTGGTCTAGATACAGCAGTGATGTTAATTGTATCTCATATGTTGGGAATGCTAATTTTTCCAATCTCTCACACAGTTTCTGGTGCTGTACTCAATCAAATGCCTTTGAATAATCTTTTCCATTCTTTTGGCCAAATACCTGAATGCCATATCTTTTTACATAGTGCATGATAGATTGTTGCACATTCCTTTCCTCCTGCTTTAATAAGTTCAGCTGTTATCTCATCACATCCTGGTGATTTACCATTTATCAGTTTCTTTATTGCCCATAAAACTTTTTCTATTGTTGGTTAGGGTTCTTTCTCGTGCAATAATAAATCACACTGTTGATTTCTGCTTTCACAGTCAGTTGTTTCATACATTCCTCTGCAATATTCCTTCCATCTTTCTAGAATTTCCTAGGGTCTCTGTCAAGGTATTCCCCATCTCATCACAAATTACATTTATCTTAGGGGCGACATTTCTCGTCAATGTCTTCATTTCTTTAAACATTTCACTATCTCTTCCAACTTTTGATGTCCTTCTATTCTTTCACAACAATGTTGTATATATTGCTTTTTTTGGTCTTTTCTTATGTTTCTTCGTACTTCTTTTGTTAAAGATTTATATTCCTCTTTGTTGTTGTTTGTCATTTTCCATTTCGTCTTCATTTGTCACTTTCCATTTTATCTTTATCTTTCTATGATGTTTTATTAGTTCTAGTGTTCCTACTGTAATCCATCCATTCTTTTGTGTTTCCTTTACTGGAACCATGTCTTTAGCTGTTGTTATTAAAAGCAGAAGACGAAGGATATGTTTTAGGAAAATTTAGTATAAGACAAAGAAATGAAGGATGTGACAAACTAATGACGTATTGCATGGAAAATGAGCTAATGATCGATAACACATTTTTTAACCAGCATCCAAGAAAACTTTACACATGGACATCACCTTATGGGAAAACCAAGAATCAAACAGATTACATTTTAGTGCAAAGAAGGTGGAGATCAAGTATAACATCAGCAAAAACTTTACCAGGTGCTGATTGTGACACGGACCATGAGTTATTAATAGCAGACATGAAAATAAAAAAGACAGTTACAGGATCAAGACCACTCCGCTTTGATCTTACAAAAATACCAGAACAATACGGTATAGATTTGAAGAACCGTTTCGAGATCCTGATGGCTGTACAGGAGGAGATGACACCAGATGAACTGGCAAAGCAGGCCAAAGGTATCTTAATAACACCAGGTGAAGATATGGTTCCAGTAAAGAAAACACAAAAGAATAACACGTACGTTTATTTAAATTACGATTTGAGACATTGGTGTCCTAAGCCGCCGATTATACCTTGTATATCATGTTTTATATTTATCTCCGTTTTAACAAAGGAAATTATAAATACTTTGCCTTTGTGACGTTCTTTAGAAGTGCAGTAATCTGAACTCACAGTCAAAATCGTTTGAAAATCTGTATCGAAGACAAGAAAATACAGGTTCAGGAATTTAAGTATCTTGGATGTATGTTTATAGAAAATGAGAAGTTTGATAGAGAAGGTGATGTTAGAACATAAAGAGCAATTGCCATTACGTACCACCTACACCCCGGTACTTTCTCACCCTAACATACCAGATATCCCTGCTACTTTCTCACTCTAATATACCAGCTATCCCCGCTACTTTCTCACCCTAACATACCACTCTAAACCAAGAGACAATTAATTAATAGCCTGTTTATACCAACGTTGAGCTAACAATGCTAAACATGGGCACAAAGCAAGAAATAGCAAAATAAAATATTTTACGTCTGAGCTGAGCTGAGATGGCTAAGAAAAGCAGGAAACTTCACAAGGAGGGGTAACCTAAGAAATGATGACATAAGACAACGGGTATGAACTACACTATGCCTTCATTACACAGAGAAACAAAGAATTAAGTGGTTTGGTCACTTCATGAGAATGACACACTCACAGCCAGCCACAGAGACCTTCAACCAAAGAACTGCAGGACACAGGTAACGAGAACGACTCCTGGAAGAGATGGATAGATGGAGTCAAAGAAAAACTCGCGAATTACGGTATGACCATCACTGAGGCCACTCATATGGCCTAAAAACGCCAGTTACATTTCATTTGGACCGCTCACTGTACAAGAGAGAGGACAGAGTAAAGTAAATAAAACAGCTTACAAGATCTCATGAGAAATTAACGAATATTATCCACGTAGATTTCAAACATAGTTATCTCAGTCAGTCATTTGCATGTTCCTTGCGGAACTTTACCTCCCTAACAGCTCTCCTGTAGGCCTCTCGGTTGTGAGCAAGACGCCCTGCTGATGATGCATCCATTTGCAGATTATCAACGATGTCTTGCGGCCATCTTCATCTTGGTCTTCATCTCTTTATTTTTTCTATTATGTACCCTTCCAAGAAAGTCTTCTCTATATTCTCATGACGTTTAATATGTGCAAAATATTCAAGTTTTCTCTGTTTAATTCTCTTTACTAGCCAACTTTCTTCAATATTAAGTTCTTGTAGTACGGATATATTTGCTCTTTTTTTTTTTGACTCTTCTGTAGCATTTACATTCAAAGGCATTTGTGTGTTTCTCAGCTGTTTTGTTAAGTGTCCAGGTCTCACAGTCATTTGCTGCGATGTGAAAGATAACACAGTTATCTACCACACTTAATATCACAGCGTGACGCACCAGGACAGACAGAGGGCAAATGAACTTCATATTGATGTCTTCTTCGCTTACACTGTGCACCTGGCCATGCAGCATCTGTCAATTTCTTGATGTTTCAACACATTTGTGTCGTTGTTATCTTCTTCCTTTTTATCCCTTCTTTTACCAGAAGTACATTTTCTTGGTATCTAGTTCCGTTTGATGCTATGGTAAATTCATTTACTTGTACTATCATTTTTCTTCAGTAGATTTACAGCTATTTTACAATGACATAGAGACAGCACTAAAACACACAAAGTCACATAAAGTTACCATAGTCTTGGGAGATTTTAATGCCAAAGTTGGTAAAGGAAGAACTTCAGACATCGTTGGTGACTATGGACTGGGAGAGAGGAATGACAGAGGTTATAAATTAATTGAATGGGCAAGAATACACAGCATGGTTGTAGGAAACACCTGGTTTAAACAACATCCTCGAAGACTGGCAACGTGGTGCAGTCCAGACAAAAAGACATTTAACCAGATAGACTACATATTAATCAACAAACGATTCCGCAATGCATTACTGACAACAAAAACCATGCCAGGAGCTGACTGCAATAGTGACCATGATCCACTCTGTAGAAAAGTTAGAATAAAACTAAAGAAAGCAGGCAGAAAAGTGAGAAACATCAAACTGAATACAGAACTTCTTAAAAATGACCAAGAACTGAGAGAACAATACAAAGTTATTATAACAAATAGATACAATGCAATAGCAAAGATAAATAGTATAGATGAACAATGGGAAATGTTAAGAGATTCTATCCACCAAACTGTTAAGGAGATAATACCACCAAAAAAGAAGCCCCTAAAAATAAATGGATGACAGACGACATCTTAGGACTGATGGACAAGAGGAGGAGGAGTAAAAATAACGAGAAAAAATATAACAAGATAAATAAAGAAATAAGACGCAAATGCTGAGAAGCAAAAGAAGTGTGGTTAAATGAGCAGTGCAGACAGATAGAGGACTCTCATATTAAAGACAGCAAAAACATGCACAAACGAATTAATGAACTCACAAGCAGGAAAACAAAATATACCACAGGATGCCTGAAATCGAAAGAAGGTAAAATGTTAATGGGAAAAGAAGACATTGTGGACAGGTGGACAGAGTATATCGGTGAGCTATATGGAGGAGAAAGACCAGAATTAACACCAGATACTGAAAACTGTGAGGGACCACCAATACTTGAAGATGAAATCATAGATGCCATCAAACACATGAAGAAAGGAAAAGCGACTGGGCCTGATAATATAACAATAGAAGAAATAGAGGCACTAGAGGAGACAGGAATAAAAATAATAACCAAGCTATTGAATGACATTTACAACAGTGGTTATATTCCCAGTGACCTGATTAAATCCACGTTTATAGCACTACCAAAGAAACCAGGTGCAAAGGAATGTGACGACCACCGGACTATCAGCCTCTCATGTCACATAACGAAGCTACTTCTGAGAATCATTATGAGAAGAACAAGGAAAAAGATAAAAATGGAAATAGCAGATGAACAGTTTGGATTTGTTGAAGGAAAGGGAACACACAATGCCATTTATGCTTTACGAACACTAACAGAAAGAGCTTTAGAAGTACAGAAAGATCTCTACTTATGCTTCATTGATTACACCAAGGCATTTGACAAGGTGAAACATAATGAAATTATTAAAATGCTTGAAGACATCAATATAGACGGCGAAGACCTGAGGATTGTAAAACATCTATACTGGCAGCAAGAAGCAGCAGTTCGAGTTGAAAATAGAATTGGAAAATAGCAACCTATAAAACAAGGGGTGCGACAAGGATGTGTACTATCTCCAGACCTTTTTTCTCTGTATAGCGAGAATATTCTAAGAACAATCATCACAGAACCAGGCATAAAAATTGGAGGATACAATATTAACAACCTTCGATATGCTGACGACACAGTACTGGTTGCAGAGAACCAACAAGACCTGCAAAATCTCTTGGATAAAGTCGCCAAAGAAAGTGAACAGAAAGGCCTTACTTTGAACATCAAAAAGACAGAGACTATGGTTATATCTAAGAAACAGAATCCACCAGCATGCAGTATTAAATTAAACGGAACTGTTCTAAAGCAGGTGCAGAAATTCAAATACCTTGGAGCAGTAATAACTTCAGATGGGAAATGCAGAACAGAAATTAGGAACAGAATAGGCCAAGCAAAGACTGCATTTCAGAGAATGAGAAACATATTGACCAACACATCCTTATCAATGAATGTTAGAAAACGAGTACTAAAATGCTATATTGAACCTATCTTGTTATATGGAAGTGAATCATGGACAATAGGCAAGTCTGCACAAAAATCATTGGAAGCAGCAGAAATGTGGTTTATTAGAAGAATGTTGCGAATCCCCTGGACAGCAAAAATAACTAATGAAGAATGTATGAGAAGAGCTGGAGAGACAAAAAACCTTGTCAAAATATAAGAGAGAGACAATGTACTTTCATAGGACATGCAATGAGAAGAGGGGGCATTGAAAATATTATAACAACAGGAAAAATAGAAGGAAGAAGATCAAAAGGAAGACCAAGAGAAATGATACTGGACAGTCTGACGGGATGGTGTGAGAGGAGATCACCAACTGAGCTGATGGCATGCATGAAGGATCGCGTACTCTGGAGAAGCATAATAGCCAACGCCAGTCGTCACGGCACATGATGATGATGATGATATTTCCAGGTTTTGTTGATTCGGTATTCCGAATCTTATCTAGGTTTTCTGACAAAATATGATCTATCTATCTATCTATCTATCTATCTATCTATCTATCTATCTATCTATCTATCTATCTATCTATCTATCTATCTATCTATCTATCTATCTATCTATCTATCTATCTATCTATCTATCTATCTATCTATCTATCTGTCTGTCTGTGTGTGTCTGTCTATCTGTCTGTCTATCTATCTATGCTCCACCCTATCTGTGGTCGTTGTTCAAATTCACCCCAAAACACTGTCAACGCTTAAGCAATTGTATTCCCCCAAAACCAAGGCTTGACATGTTAAAAAAGAAAAAAACTTCTCTTACTCAGCTGCCCACCTTTGGAATGACGTACGAATTCATGCAAAACGTATAAGTAATATGCGTTCTTATAATTTTAAAATTTCTCAACATCTGTTTGATATGGACTATATGCCTCCTTAAGCATAGTCTAAAATAATTTAAAGTATGGCTTGATTTTTGTATTTTTTTTAAATACTGCTTTTCTATAAATGTGTTAGTTTTGAATGAATGTAAGACTGCAGGTTTATTTCATGTTGTTGCATAAATCAGAGTGTAGAGTGTATGGACATGAGATAAGTTTATTATTTATTTATGTAATCATTTAATTGTGTCTTCATGATTATTATGCTCATTAACACCTGCTGAATGACTGTGACTAAGTGAAAGGTGTATGATGTAGGGCAGAATGTCAGACGGGCCTGCGTGCCCAATTCTTAACGCTTTGAAAATAAAGTATGTTCTATCTATCTATCTATCTATCTATCTATCTATCTATCTATCTATCTATCTATCTATAGGTATGTCTCTATGTCTGTCTGTTTCTCTGTCTCTCTCTCTCTCTCTCTGTCTGTCTCACTGTTTATCTATCTATCTTTTTTTATCTTTCTCTCTCTCTGTTTATCTGCATGTGTGTTTCTGTCTGCTTATCTTTCTCTGTGTCTGTCTGTATGTCTCTCTGTCTGTATATCCCGCAGTATGTCTCTCTTTCTATTTGTCTCTTTTTTCTGTCTGCCTGTCTGCCTGCCTGTCTGCCTGCCTGTCTGTCTGTCTGTTTGCTGATGTGTAGCCTATTATCCTTATCTCTACCGTAACAACATTTGGTTGGAAACTTTAAAAAGCCCAATGTTTACTCCAAGCACACGAAAACCTGGTCCCCTGCCTTATCATCTCCGATCCTGAGATGAGATTTAGCTGAAATCCGTTGTCTGTTACATTCCTTCTTTTTTTCCCGAACATGAACATTTCGAGAGAGAGAGAGAAAGAATGCGAGAAAAACCCCTCCATTTCTGCAGATACAGAGGCTGGTTACCATGACAACACGTCCATTATGCATGTACACAACAGAAGAGACAGGTCGTTGAGAATGTAATTTGAAGCAATTGGAGAGTATTACGTCTGCTGTAACGAAAGGACGTAACTGCTTGCCCAAGTAACACTATATAAAAAAGTTAAGTCTCACAAAAGGATGTATGTATAAAATATGAACATTTAAATTTCAATACTTTTGGGACTGTTGTTATTCTTGTAATGGAAGGAATGTGCTAAAAATCAATGCTTCATAACTGTTATTTTTATTACCAATATTTAGAATACGAGACAGTAATAATGTAAGTAGAAAAAAATATTAAAAGTTTAGGTTTTTGAATGTTCGGTATACCTGTGACGCTTAAATTGCTCTAGTTTTCTCTGTATTTATATCATTATCTTTATTTGTTCCTGGATGTTTATCTAATCGGTTTTACTTCTACTTTATCGTAGAAAGATGGTTAAAAACATAAATGTTACATTACACGTCTTAATTTTGTAAAACTTAACTGATGACAGAAGAATTAAGAGCCGTAGTTCCAGATCTTTTTTCACGGTGACATTGCGGTTTCAAGGTCGTCTGCTCTTGAATTGTCGTTGTAAAGATAAAGGTAATATCCCCGTTTCCATGCCATTACGGCATATTGGGAATACGGTTTAAGGCCCGTATTTCCACGACTTTTGGCACATGAAAGTGTGATGAGGAAAGTACCACGACTGGCCCCATTTATCTCCCCAGATTTCTCTGTACCCATTTTTAGAGGCTTGGTTGACCCGGGGCCTTTATGGTGTGGTGGTATCAGCAGAAAAAAAAAATCCCACTGCTGGGGGTCGAACCCGGTACGACCTGGTTATTAGACCAAGCTAACTACCGTTCACTTCTTCATATCCATTAGATTACCCAAGATATTCTTATAGCACAAAGACCTATCTACAGAAGTTAATCATTAAAAGCACCGAGAAAAGAGAACGAAGGTTCTACGTGTCCTTCTTCATGACTAGTTGAGAATGAGGGGAAGAATGTGGCCAAATAGTTCATTGTTTTTCTTCCCTGTCTGTGATGAGGCTGTGAGATGTAGCACGAGATGTAGCACGAGATGTAGCACGAGATGTAGCATGTGTCGTGCTGGATGAAGGAACAGGGCCCAGGTGGGCAGCAATAGTCCTTAGAGCTGAGTACACTTGTCTTGGGTTGTCTGTCTTGTCTTGTCTTGGCCAGTCTTGTCGTTTCCTTGTGTTATCTCCATGACTCTGCGAGTTGGTGTTCTTTGCAGCCGATGATGTGGAGATGTTGAGGTACAGCACCGTTTCGGCGTGGGCGCGGGTTATGCCAGCTACTTTTTTCATTACCTAAGTACAACTGAAAAGCAAAGGGTTGTGCACTGCTTCCTTGGCAGACTCCACCACCACTAGGCCTGTGGCGGTCCCTGTCCCGTTAGTCAGGCTGTGCCTGTTTCTGGGGGTACCAACGGAGAGGTGGGACAGGGTCTTGATCAGCTATGGTTCGCTAAACCTGACGCTAACATATCAGCTATGGGTCGCTGATTGCCTCGTCAGACAGCATCTTCACCCTCGGCTGCGTACACATTCATTCATTCATTTCTTTGCATGTCCCTTGCGGAACTTTGCCTCCCAAACAGCACTCCTGTAGGTCTCTCGGTTGTGAGCAAGATGCCCTGCTGCTGCTGCATCCATTTCCAGATCATCAACGATGTCTTGCAGCCATCTTCGTTTCGGTCTTCCTCTTTTTCTTTTTCCCATTATGTACCCTTCCAATATGGTCTTCTCTAAATTATCATGACGTTTAATGTGTCCAAAATATTTAAGTTTTCTCTCTTTAACCCTCTTTACTAGCCAGCCTTCTTCAATATTAAGCTCTTGTAGTATAGATATATTTGTTCTTTTTTGTGCCCACGATATGTGGAGAACTCTTCTATAGCATTTACATTCAAAGGCATTTATGTGTTTCTCAGCTGTTTTGTTAAGTGTCCAGGTCTCACATGCATATGTTGCGATGGGAAAGATGCATGCCCTTAAAAATGTAGTAATTTTTGTCAGTCCAGTCCTACATATTACATCAACCAGAACCGAGTATTTCCGATCAGATCTCAATCAGAAGAATGTATTAACGAATACGTTAACTAGTGCCAGGTATTTCTGACTAAATTAGCCAGTCTTCCTGATTATGTTACTCATTCTCCGGCCCTGGAAGAGCACATAATTGGAAAAAGAAAGAGAGGAAGGTCAAGGCGAAGATGGCTCCAAGACATGGTTGATAATCTCCAAATGGATGCATCAGCAGCAGGGCATCTTGCTTACAACCGAAAGGCCTACAGGAGAACTGTTAGAGAGGCAAAATTCTGCAAGGGACATAACTGCCTGACTGATTGAATGGGGTTGATAACGCTGTCCAATGAGGCAATCAGCGACCCATAGCTGACATGCTAGCGTCAGGGTTAGCGACCTATAGCTGACATGCTAGCGTCAGGGTTAGCGACATATAGCTGACATGCTAGCGTCAGGGTTAGCGACCTATAGCTGACATGCTAGCGTCAGGGTTAGTGACCTATAGCTGATATGCTAGCGTCAGGGCTAGTGACCTATAGCTGACATGCTAGCGTCAGGGTTAGTGACCTATAGCTGATATGCTAGCGTCAGGGTTAGTGACCTATAGCTGATATGCTAGCGTCAGGGCTAGTGACCTATAGCTGACATGCTAGCGTCAGGGTTAGCGACCTATAGCTGACCAAGACCTTGTCCCTCCTCTCCGTTGGTACCCCCAGTAACAGGCCTAGCCTGGCCTACGGGTCAGGGACAGCCATATTACCCCATGGTGGTGGAGTCTGCTAAAGAAGCATTGCGCACCCCTTTCTTTTTACCTGTACTCCGGGACTGAAAAAATAGCTTGTAATCCGCTCCCACGCCGATACGACGTTGTACCTCAACGCCTTCATAGCACCTGCTGCAAAGAACATCAGCTCGCAGTTACAGGGAGATTGTACTAGTACATGTACAATCAGTCCCGTTAGTTCAGGTAAAAATCAGGGGGGTATACAATACTTCCTTGCAGACACACACTGTGGGAAATATGTCGATCTCTGCCTCATTAGCAAGGCTGGGGTTAGCTGTGTTGGTTAGCCATGGTTGCCAACCCTGACGCTATCACGGCAGTTAATCGTAGCTGATCTCCCCTCTCCCCTCCCCTCCCGCCTCCTAGGGTTAAAAAAAACCATGTTCTGGCTCTGGTCCGAAAAGAATCAGTCAAACTGGTCCATATTTAAAATCAGTGCCTAACTTTTCTACTGCGTCCTCTCCAAGTTACCCCTGGCGCCATGTGTGACAGCTCATCTTTGTCCTCGGTGAATGGAAAGAAGTCTTTATTATCTCCTGACTCGGCAATAATTTTCTCTCACTGTTTCTTTTATGCGAAGCTACTTTCAGTGTGGTAGTTTGAAAGCGTTCATTGTTCTATACATCGTGCCAAACATCCCCCTCATGTTTTTATCTCTTTCTATTGGCTTTTTGACACTATTTATTATCTATGTAATTGTTGGAGATGGCCTCGGCATCCATCTTGACATGTCCAATAGAATCTGAAGGACCTCACTTGTCCAAGTAGAAACAACACCCTGATTCTTGTAGATCTGGATGATGTCCTTTCGAATCAGTGTGAAAGGGGAATGAAATCCTCACAGTAAGAGAAATGCCGGCATTATAAATTATATACGCTCTATTTCCAGTACTGTCAATATTTTCATACATCGTGTCAAGAGGATCTAAGACGGGGTGCACTGTATTCAGAAGTCCAAAGGGAGGAGAGGAAGCAGTGAACTGAATGAGACAGTGGATATAAATTTAAGAGGTATAAAGTTGAATAGCGCATAACAGTAACAGAACGAGAGGTCACAGCGCTGACCGAACTGGCAGTGACACGTAGTTGACATGCTAGCTTCAGGGTTGGCGAACCATAGCTGATCAAGACCCTGTCTCACTTCTTCGTTGGCGCCCCCAAGGAACAGGCCTAGACTAGGTAATAGTACATGGATCGCCTTTATTCCCATATGGGTGGAGTCTGCTAAAGAAGTATTTCACACCCCTTGCTTTTTTAGCTTCATTCAGTAACTGAAAAATGTAGCCGCCGAAAACCCGCTCCCAATCCGACATGATGCTGTGCCTCATCACTTTCACAGCACTGGCTGCAAAAAAATACCAGTTCTCAGTTCTAGGGAGATAGCAGAAGAAGAAGAAGAAGAAGAAGAAGAAACATGTAACTCTTTCTGAGACTCCCTGTAACATTATTGTTACCCTGTCTAAGACCCCTATGTAATCCTACCCGAGACCCCCTGTGACCCTACCTAGGATCCCCTGTGACCCTAATTTGGGTCGCAACTTGAGCTTGGGAACTACTGGCTATACAAAAGACGTAAATGTCTTACACAATCTTGCGAGCCTGTGACACAAGATAATTGGCTTACATAAAAAAACCTTTACTTTGTATTTACTAAGAATGTGTCATACACCACACGGTGAGTTTTTTGTTTAAAGCAGCACGTTTTTGTTTGTTTTTTTTTTAGGTTTTTGTAAATTGTTTCAGAAAGTTTATCGTGAGAAAGTTTTTATACAGTCGTTTAACGACCTTGCTGCTTTGATTATTCAAGTTGATCTTAGCCAATCAGAGCGACCGAAAGAAAAACTATTGGAAATGTGGGAATGTTTAAACGTGAGTATGGTATACTGACATGTCAGCTTCAGTTTGTTTGTTTTTTTTTGCAACGTATAATTTTTTGTTATAGTCAATCGTCGACTTACAGTCGATCGATTTAAAGCCGTTCCTACTTACGGCCGAGGTTCCAGTTTAATGTGTTGTGATTCATTCTGCGATTAATTTGCATAAATTTGCTGTTCTAAATACGCTATAATGTATAGCACAAGACGAGAAAGAGATGAACAAGCAGGTTCTATCATCATCATGTGGTGCGTACAGAATGTGAGTGTGTGGGTGTATGACCGTGCTTGTACATTTCTGTGTTTCACTGGAAGGTTGTTACATTATGGTTCTCTATTTAATGGGCTGTGGTTCGCGTTATATGATGTAATTAATTCGCATATAGTTACTGTGCTTATTTACCTTCTGTTAGTAGTTTGAAGTGATGGTAAATATGGTCTATTCATCTTGTAGCGTGTTGTCATAGTGAACTGTACTCAGTGTTTGACTTCCCCCACTATAGCATCCGACTTAAGGCCAAACCGATTTACGGCCAAATCGATTTACGGCCAAATCGATTTACAGCCAATTTGACCTACTGCTGGATCATCATCATCATCATCATCGTCAGTCCTCTGTACCCCCAATGGAGCATAAAGCATCAACAATGATTCCCCAGCCAATCCTGTCTTGAACAAGTCGGGATATCTCAAACAATGTCTTTTCTCGCTTCCTTCTCGAGGGATGCTCGTCCTAAATGAGGCCGAAAGCCAGCCAGCGAATTTCTGTATTTTGCGTGTCTGTTTTGTACTGAAATGCCTGTCCGACTGCCTTTTCTGCGCTGGAGTGTCTGTTAGATTGTCTGTTCTGTGCTGGAGTGTCTGTTAGTTTGTCTATTTTGTACTGAAATGTCTGTTAGATTGTCTGCTCTGTGCTGGAATGTCTGTCAGATTTTGTAGCACACGAATAATTAGTGTATAAGTATATAAAACTATTTAGATAACTATACACGAAGCCATTGCAGTAAAGCTGTGATAACACAATGTGTAAAGTAGGAAAAAGTAAGAACAGCTTTATTACATAACAAGCGCACAGTTGTGACGTTTCAGTTGAAACCTTAATCATACAAAAACATACAGGACGAATAAATAGAGAGAGAGAGAGAGAGAGAGTGAGAAAGAAAGAGAGAGAGGAGATAAAATATAAATCCACATGAATGCTATGTAAAAAATAGGGATAGAAAAAAAAATACAATAAAATGAATGGAGCACTTAGCTGTGACTTGTAAGAAGCTGTGCTTAGAAGTGAGCATGGTGGAATGTAGAGAATGTTTAAATGGAGACTTGCGATGTATGATAGGTGGGTCATTAAAGATGGAAGGGGAACCATGGAAAGAGAAGAGAGTAATACAAGGGTAGTCTAACGGGATAAGGTGGAATAGGTGACCATAGTTGGGATAGCGGGGCTGTAATCTGGCGCTGTGAGGAGGTTCTGAACTATGTGTAACAAGTGAGAAATGAGTGAAACTTAGTGCAGAAGGAAAATATTGTGGAAGAGGGGAATATTGGGTGTAGCGGAATTGCGAGTCCAAACCATGTGGTTCCAGCTTTCCATATTCCTGAATGTAGCGGTTCTCAAGTGCTAGGCGGCGTCTGTCATCAGCGTGACAATGTTTGATAACTTTTATCAGAAAATCAGATTTGCATCTGTGATTTTGGTCCAATGACATGATTAGGTACTGGTTTCGAAGCATACTGAGTGATATCATACAGATCTTCCTGCTTGCGGTCATTTAATCTGAGACCAGTCTCACCAATATACGTTACCCTCCATCTTTTTCTTAACCATCTGATAATGTGCGGGAAAGAAAACACTAATTTAACTGTGTCGGATGGGGTAACAGTTTTTTTTTTCTGAATGTCTCTTCGCAACTCATATTTTGAAAAAGTTTAAATGCTTTCCGAGGGATATTTTCCGGGTAGTGGCGAAAACGGAAAAATTCCAGTAATTTTTTGGACTGATCTATAAAGTCCAAGTTATCTTGACGTAGGCGGCGAATACAGAGGAGTTGGGAGTATGGGATAGAGTTCTTACAAGCTTCAGAATGAGAGGAAGTGTAAAGTAAATAGGTGTGGCTGTCGGTGGGCGTGTAAAATACAGAGGTGACAAGAGTGTCTGTGGCAGCAGATATTTTGATGTCTAAAAAGTTGATAAACTTGTCAGAAAAATCATAAGTGACTTTGATGTTCTCGTTAAATGATTTGACGAATTCAATAAAAATATGTAGCTCGTCCTTCGGCATACTGGTGACTCCAATGTCATCATCGATGTACCTTTTATATAATTCTGGGAGTCTGCCGGTGTAGGTTTCCTATAATTTGACTTCCAGAAAGCCCATAAATAAGCATGCATAATTGTGAACCATTGTCGTTCCCATGGCAACACCACTGATTTGATCAAAGTATTCACCGTTGAATTCAAAGGAATATAAGATGAGTACCAGTACTGTGAGTATTTTTATGGGATCAATGGTAGCGGTGGGGTGAATGTCTTTATCAAGAAAATAGCGGAGTGCTGAGAGTCCATCCTCGTGGGGGATAGAGGTGTAATGATTGTCCATTGTATGCTGGAATCTGCCTAAATAAAAGAATGTCTGAAGAAACAAAAATGTAGGGTTTGAAGTACTGTTCCATCCAGTCTGGTTATAATCTAATCTGCACTCTCCTTAACTTTCACAAACACCTGTCTAAAGGGACCAGTTGTTCCGTATACTATGATACAGTCCAGCATTTTAAAGATTTATACGGGGAAGCCTATTGCTTCGGTCGAGAAATGCGTCCCCTATTTTTTTTATACTCGTGTCTCATCAGTCAGTCATTTGCATGTTCCTTGCCGAACTTTGTCTCCCTATCAGCTCTCCTGTAGGCCTTTCGGTTGTAAGCAAGATGGCCTGCTGTTGATTCTTCCATTTGCAGATCATCAACGACGTCTTGCAGCCATCTTCGCCTTGGTCTTCCTCTCTTTCTTTTTCCTATTATGTAACCTTCCAAGACTGCTTTCTGTAAATTCTCATGACGTTTAATGAAGTATAACTGGAACATAACGTGTCCCATATTGCCTTATATTCTCGTTTTTGATTATTTTGAAAAATAAAGATTATTCATTCATTCATTCATTCATTCATTCATTCACCCCATGTTAAAAATATCAATAATTTATTTTCAAAAATTATCTTAGTTAAAATGTTTCTGTTTTGAAGAAAAAAACACTACGTTAGACAAGTACAGAAAGAATGCCTGACTGGTACATTTATAAAGTAAAGTTACAAACCTAACCTTTTGGTTAAAACTTTGGGTTAAAATTTGAACTTTACTATCTTCAAATCTAGAAGAGAAATGGCGGAGATGTTACGAGACCATTCCATTCAACAAGAAGAAGGAGGAGGAGGAGGAAGAGAAGGAGAAGAGGAAGAGGAGAGAAGAAGGAAAAGAACAGAAAAAAAGGAGGAAAAGAAGAAAAGGAAAGAGGAGGAGGAAGAGAAGGAGAAGAGGAAGAGGAGAGAAGAAGGAAAAGAACAGAAAAAAAGGAGGAAAAGAAGAAGAGGAGGAAAAGATGAAGAAGAAGAAGAAGAAGGAGAAGAAGAAGGAGGAGAAGGAGGAGGAGAAAAGGAAGAAGAATCTACGACGTTCCAATGATTATTTTGTAAATGTTTACTTCAGTATTGTTTTATCCTGGCAATTTTGCTTGATTTAGTTTGTCAGACTTTAAATATAGCAGAGTGCCTGAGCAGCGGTGGTTAATGTACTTTCCCTCGTGGTACTGGATCAAATCGGTTAATATACCTTCCCTCATTGTAATGGATCATATTGGTTAATGTACTTTGCCTCATGGTACTGGGTCAGATTGGTTAATATACCTTCCCTCATTGTAATGGATCATATTGGTTAATGTACTTTTTCTCATAGTACTGGGTCAGATTGGTTAATATACCTTCCCTCATGGTACTGGATCAAATTGGTTAATATACCTTCTCTCATGGTACTGGATCAAACTGGTTAATATACCTTCTCTCATGGTACTGGATCAAATTAGTTAATATACCTTCCCTCATGGTACTGGGTCAAATTGGTTAATATACCTTCCCTCATGGTACTGGGTCAAATTGGTTAATATACGTTCCCTCATGGTGCTGGGTCAAATTGGTTAATATACGTTCCCTCATGGTACTGGGTCAAATTGGTTAATATACCTTCCCTCATGGTTCTGGGTCAAATTGGTTAATATACCTTCCCTCATGGAACTGGGTCAAATTGGTTAATATACCTTCCCTCGTGGTACTGGGTCAAATTGGTTAATATACCTTCCCTCGTGGTACTGGGTCAAATTGGTTAATATACCTTCCCTCGTGGTACTGGGTCAAATTGGTTAATATACCTTCCCTCGTGGTACTGGGTCAAATTGGTTAATATACCTTCCCTCGTGGTACTGGGTCAAATTGGTTAATATACCTTCCCTCGTGGTACTGGGTCAAATTGGTTAATATACCTTCCCTCGTGGTATTGAATCACATCCTACAGGAGCTGGTCCAGTCTGTCTCGCCTTGGTTTAAAATACAACCTCAGAATTTTCTAGCCAATCAGAAGTGCAGCTTCCAAAATGTCCATCTTTATTAAATCTCAGATTCAGCTTTTTAACTATTCAGCGGAGTCTCTAAAGTGATGTTTGAATAAAGCCTCTATTCATTCCGCCGGCAACCAAGCAGGCCGGAAGCTGGGAGAACCGGAATGTTTGATTGCCTTTAGTTTGGCACTAAACTGGCGCACTAGAGCAAGCTTTAGTTGCGTATAAAACCGAGCCACTAGCACTGACAATGCAGACAAAAGATCAGAGGGGGCAAAAAAAAAAGAGAAGTTCCTAGCTTGGCCGCAGGGAAAGAAGAGGAAAATATTAAAATGTCCTCTCTCTCTACCATGTTCCAGATGGGACTCTCTCTCAGCTTTGTACAGCGGTCTATTTGTCTTTTGTTTAAAAAATCCACACAAGCTGCCATTCACGATCATACGCTGTGAGGACCCCAGTGTCACATGTTAAACTAGACCGTTCTCAATAGAATGCAGCGCTGAAAGGAAGTCGAAGGAATCATTCTTTTTTTTTTTTTCATTCTTCTTTTTTTTTTCCAGAACGCACTTTAAAATCTCTCTGTGTTTGGAGATAAAATGTGGGCGTAGCATGGAGTTTTGTTAATTTCAGTTTGGTCCACCTGGATGAGTGTGCGCAGACAAGAAAAATCTTTAGGGTATGTTTTCCAAGGAAGTTTTCCCACAAGCAATCGTCTTGTGAGCGTGTAACAATGGCTGAAATATTTTACCCTGGGGGTGGGGGGGGGGCCTTGAAGAGATAGAAGTAGTTGAAATGTTAAGAGAAAACAGATGAGGGACCTCGGAAATGTATACAAAGTGCGTAGAGTAAGGGGCAAAATGTTAAGAAAGTGGCTGGGGAGTGGAGCGTACATGCTTTCTCTCGTTACATTACTGGGCGATAGAGTTAGATTATCGTGTTGCCTTGTCCTGCATCGTCTTTGATATGTCGAACAAGTCTGCCTGCCATTGTTTAAGTTAATTTTTCCTCTTTCCCTCTCTCTCCTCTCTGTCTCCCTCTCTCTCTCTTTCTCTCTCTTTTTCTGTTTTCCTATCTCTTTCTCTCTCTTCCTTTGTCTCTCTCCCTCTCTCTAACTCTCTTACTCTGTCTCTCTGTCTCCCTCTCTTTCCTCATCTCTCTCTCCCTATCTTTCTCTCCCTTTGTCTCTCTCCCTCTCTCCCTCCCTCTCTCTTCGTTCGTCGTCTCCCTCTCTCTCGACACCTTTCCCTCTCTCACTCATACTTAACAACATCCTATGATAGGAGTAAATGTTGAATATAAATAAGTGTTGTCGTTGAATGTATAAATTCAGAAAGAACAAAATTCCAATTTTCAGTATTCACTCACGCCCGTGTGAGATTTTACACTGCTACTGCACCGTTCTTGAATGGTTTACATCTGAGAGAAGAAAACGAAAGCAGAATTTCAGATGCTCCACCTGCCTCTTCTTCGTCCTATGGAAAAAAAAGACAAGTTTATGTGTTCAGTCAAGGTTTTTTTTCTAATTATTATTTTTGGGAGTGAAGACTGTCTGATGTGACAGTCAGCCAACCATATCTGACATGCTAGCATCAGGGCTGGCTAATCTTACCTGACATACTAGCATCAGGGTTGCCGAATTTACCTGACATTCTAGCATCAAGGTTGGCGAATCTTATCTGACATGCTAGCGTCAGGGTTGGCGAACCATAGCTGACCAAGACCATATTCCACCTCTTCGTTGGTATCTTCAGGAACAGGCCGAGCATGACTAACGAGGCAGTGATCGCTGGTGTCCCTATGGTGGTGGAGTCTGCTTCAGAAGTATTGTACACGTCCTGCTTTTTAGTTTTTCACTCTAATACTGGACAAAAATGGCTGCCGTAATCCGCTCCCAAACCGACACGATGCGTGCTTCGACACTTTCCTGTCATCGCAGCTCATAGTGCTTTCTCGGACAACGGAGAAGACAAATAGTTGCTCTTGATAGAGGCACCTTTGGCGAAATATTGGTTTGTTAAATTATTTCATATTATTCACAACCAGTTGATTGCTCTTACTGCATATAGCTAACTTTTCTTCCTTCTTTCCTTCCTTTCTCGCTGCCTGCTTTCGTAAAACTGCACCATACACGTCCATCTGACTCTGGTTTCTTAGTTCAGCTAGACTCTGACATAATCGTTTCAGTACAGAGACTCTTTCTATTTGGAAGTTGGTTTAAGAATGTATTCAAGATACGAAGCTAAAGAAAGGCTACTAACCAATCGCTTCGCTCTTGTGAGAGAGTTACAGTCCCTATGCTCATTTTCTTTATCTTGGCTGGGACGCTATGAAAAACAAGTATTTTCATGAGAAATAGATTATTCTTGACAATGTATTTAACATTGTATTTTCATGAGAAATAGACTATACTTGACACTGTATTTAACATATGTGTTCATGAGAAATAGATTATACTTGACAATGTATTTAACATTGTATTTTCATGAGAAATAGATTATACTTGGCAATGTATTTAACATTGTATGTTCATGAGAAATAGATTATACTGGACAATGTATTTAACATTGTATGTTCATGAGAAGTAGATTATACTTGACAATGTAATTAACATTGTATATTCATAAGAAATAGATTATACTTGGCAATGTATTTAACATTGTATGTTCATAAGAAATAGATTATTCTTAACAATGTATTTAACATTGTATATTCATAAGAAATAAATTATACTTGGCAATGTATTTAACATTGTATTTTAATAAGATATAGAGTACACTTGACAATGTATTTAACAATGTTTGTTTATGAAAAAATATACTTGACAATGTATTTAACACTGTATATTCATGAGAAAGCTATTATACTTGACAATGTATTTAACATTGTATGTTCAAGAGAAAGGTATTTTGTTTGACAACATATTTAATACTGTACGTTCAGGAGAAAGATATTTTGCTTGACAATGTATTTAACATTGTATGTTCATGAGAAAGATATTATACTTGACAATGTATTTAATATTATATATTCAAGAGAAATATATTTTGCTTGACAATGTATTTAACATTGTATGTTCATGAGAAAGATATTATACTTGACAATATATTTAATATTATATATTCAAGAGAAAGATATTTTGCTTGACAATATATTTAATATTATATATTCAAGAGAAAGATATTTTGCTTGACAATATATTTAATATTATATATTCATGAGAAAGATATTTTGCTTGACAATATATTTAATATTATATATTCAAGAGAAAGATATTTTGCTTGACAATATATTTAATATTATATATTCATGAGAAAGATATTTTGCTTGACAATATATTTAATATTATATATTCAAGAGAAAGATTTTGCTTGACAATATATTTAATATTATATATTCAAGAGAAAGATATTTTGCTTGACAATATATTTAATATTATATATTCAAGAGAAAGATATTATACTTGACAATATATTTAATATTATATATTCACGAGAAAGATATTATACTTGACAATATATTTAATATTATATATTCACGAGAAAGATATTATACTTGACAATATATTTAATATTATATATTCACGAGAAAGATATTTTGCTTGACAATATATTTCACGAACACTGTATGTGAACGGAGCACTGCCCTAAAGCCTTCGTGTTTAAATACTGGCAAATTCTGTGTATACTCAAACAGGATTTTTCTCCTTGTAAACTTTAATCGGGCGCTTGTTGAAATTCATAACTAGATGTAAAGGATTGTGCCTATAATAAGGATTCTAAATTATCATCATGACATGCAAAATTATGAATTACTTTTGCTGGGATACACTTGCTTCATCTGATAATTTTGTAATGCCTACACGAAGTAGGTTTTAAGAAAGTGTATATATCTACAGCTGCAGACTGACTCCAGGGCAAACTGCACAGATTACAAATATTTACATTTGGACAGTATTTGCTTAAGCTAGGACTGGAAATTTTAAGAATGTGTACCTGAGATTCCAACCTGTGCCAAGGTTTATCGCAGCGGTTCTCAAACGTTTCCACACCGCGGCACACGTGGTAACCCAAATGTCTGTAGCGGGGCATGCCTGCGTTTTTAGTGCTGGACTCCCGTGCAGTTAACGGTATATTTTTAGCATGTTCAAAGAAGATTCGTTCATTATCGTATTGCAAAAGTTATTACAAAGTACAAAACACATAAAAAATGTATATACTTTATTTAGAAATAAAAACTGTTCCAACACTGCGACACTTAAGATTGATGTAGCCCGTAATTTTTTTTACAATTCTGCGTGTCATTTTCTGACCCTGAAACCCGTAGATCTGTCTCAGCGTTGGACAGACAAATCATGGTATTTGGTTTTTTATCTTGTTCAGTGCCGTAAATACCAGCTCGCAGAAGCACGAGGTTGAGAAATGTTTTATTGGTTGACTGACTGATTGATATTTATTTCTAAAGGGGTTGAGAATTGGGCACGAGGGCCCATCTGACATTCTGCTCTTTATCACACAACTTTCTCTCTGTACCACACATTCAACAATTATCATGCGCATACTCTAAACATAATCAACAGTGAGAACTAAACATAATCAACAATGAGAACTAAACATAATCAACAATGAGAACTAAACATAATCAACAATGAGAACTAAACATAATCAACAATGAGAACTAAACATAATCAACAATGAGAACTAAACATAATCAACAATGAGAACACTGAGGAAAATACAATGAAATAAAGTCTACACCTTCAGCTCGTGTCTATCAACTTACTACAGAAAGCGACTCACACTAACAAATATCTGCCACACTATTAATCATTCATTCATTCATTTGCATGTCTTTTGCAAAACTTTTCCATCACTAACAGCACTCCTGTAGGCCTCTAGCTTGTGAGCAAGATGGCCTGCTGTTGATGCATCCATATGCAGATCATCAACGATGTCTTGCAGCCATCTTCGCCTTGGTCTTCCTCTCTTTCGTTTTCCCATTATGTACCATTCCAAGATGGCTTCCTCTAGATTTTCATCATCATACTACTAATCAGGAAAGATAAATTAAAATAAATGTTCCTGTAAATAGTCTAAATAAATGTTCCTGTAAATAGTCTAAATAAATGTTCCTGTAAATAGTCTAAAATAAAACGTTAATTTTGATCTTGGCACGCAGACCACATGAAGTGAGTACTGAAAGAATTTGTATTTAAGGAAGGAGTGCTACTTATATTTATAATACAGGATGGGAGTGTAAGCAGAGACAATGTAATCAAATCAATTAATTCATCTCTTTCTGTCGCTGTCAGACCCAAATCTTCAGTTTTGTCCGTGAAGTCAAAAGGTGACATATTCCAGTCTAGACTTCTTGCTGACGGCGTTGGAAAACAGTTATTCATTTTCAATTCCGGGTACATGACATGCTCAGTAATTTACTGCTTCAGTTCTTCAGCTCCAAATGTCGTCTGTTATGCCGTTCTATCTAGCGCCCGAGTTCAAATAATCGAAAACAAATGCGGGGGGGGGGGGGGGCAGCGGGAGAAGAAGTTGGCTACCTCCAAACGGAATTATGGTAGCGTGGAACGAACCAGATACTGACTGGAGTAATATTTTTTTTTATTCAGGTGACAACATTTCACGGCAAATTAACCAAACTGAACGGTTCACATTAGAGGTCCGAGACACACTGTTTGGGAATCCCTGATTTATGAGGTTAATTTTACCTGAAATGAATATTCACAACTAGTATTAGTAATTTATGAAAAGCCTAAGTAGCGGGATGGTGTAGTGCTTAGTTCAGTTACTGTCGACCAGATTTTTTTTTCCTCTGACCGACCAGCCCTGAGGTCGACTGAGTCACAGAAGATGGGTACCTGGAGTTTCACCTGAAAGAAAAAAAAAAAAGAACAGTGAGGACAGGTGATGGTCTCTCTGTTCTTTACCATTCTGTGGTTTTGAAAAACAAAAAAAAAAATGAAGGAATCATGACGTTGTACTCCTGCGCCATACAAATGCTATGTAACATATTTGATATTACTCATCAACTAAATGAGAAAGCAATATACTACTTTCTCCAAACGTGTATATTGCTTTCTACTGATACTTATGACTAAGTCAAAATTTGTACCTGCAGAAGTGTTTTTCTAAATGTAACTGATAGTTCATATTAGTTGAAAGGAATGGAGGTGAACTTTATCTGTACCAATGAGCCTTAATGTCTTGGAAAGAAGAAGAAGAAGAAGAAGAAGAAAAAGAAGAAGAAGAAGAAGAAAGACGGAAGAAAAGAACTAAGAAGGAAGAATAAAGAAGGAAGAAAAGAAGGAAGAAGAAAGAAGGAAGAAAAGAAGGAAGAAGAAGAAAAAAGAAGAAGAAGAAGAATATTAGTTTTCAGGTTTTGTACATTATTGTGATTACTTCTTTTACATTATTATTTAATACACGCGGCCTGGGTAGCTGAATGGTTAGTTGCCTGGATTACAAATCCGGTGGTACCGTGTTCAAATCCCAGCAGCGGGATTTTTTTTTTTCTGGTGCACACCAAAAAGGCCCTCGGGTCCGCCAAGTCTCTAGAAACGGGTCCCAGAGAAAGTTGGGAAGGTAAATGCCCCAGGCGTGATACTGACCACATTACAGTTTTATGTGCCGAAGATCGTGGAAATACGGGCCTAACACCGTATCCCCGGGATGCCTTAAAGGTACAGACATGGGGATTTTACCCTTACTTTTATTTAGGAGTCTTTTGTATGTGAAAAATGTCACTAGTTGACGATATAAATCATCCTCCGCCTTATCGCACTGGACTGGAAAGTTTCTCTTGTTATCGTAGTATCTAGTTCTCATTGTCAAAACAGACAAACAAACAAACAAACAAAACTGAGGACAAAAAAGTAATGAAAAAGAGAGAAAAATCAGAATCACAGCAAAGAAAGGAAGAATTAAGCATAATTTAAATAGAAAGAACCAAGGAAGAGGGAAAGAAGAAAACAAAATGGAGGTAAATATTATTAATTTGCTGTTATGTTGCTTATAAACGATTTTACTTTCCTCAAGCCAATTAGAAGATGAGCAATACACACGGTACGCTGTGACCCTCTCTAATCTCTCTAACACTCACGCAGTTTCTCTGAATGTAATGTTAATATCTTTCTTTGCTTTCTTCCAGCTAGAACACTAGCAGACATCCAAAGACACGCCACGAACTTCTCAAGCTTCTGACGAGGGCTACAACAAGAGCACTTCATCGACTTCCACGTGGAGGTTTTCCTGG
Source organism: Achatina immaculata (assembly GCA_009760885.1). Taxonomy (NCBI): domain Eukaryota; kingdom Metazoa; phylum Mollusca; class Gastropoda; order Stylommatophora; family Achatinidae; genus Lissachatina; species Lissachatina immaculata. The sequence continues at coordinate 32,348,395 of CM019696.1, forward strand.
ACGTTGGAGTGAAGCCGTGTCAGGTGAGCTGATCCGACAGAACTTTGCCCTCTGACAACCTCCGCCGTTGAAAAACGGCCAGAATCCTCCTCAGCGCTCTTTCCTCACGGTTTTCTGTCCTGTGTTATAGTGACATGTCACACTGGGAAACTTTACAACGATGTGTTTATATCTGAGTTAAGTTTCTAACTCTTTTCTTCTTCACAAAATGTATGAAATGTGTCAGTAAAGAAACGGATTTAGCTCCCTTTTGTCCCGTTCCATGAAAGGTGTAAGGCGGGAGGGATTTACACTTAGATGGGACACACTAAGGGAACATAGAGACAAATGTTTAAACGATCATGTGTAAGCGTGCAAGATTCTTTCTAAGGCTCAACTGCTGTAAAAAAAATTATCATCATCACTTGCCATGCCGGGCGGCGAGGGCCGTCATACTCCTCCAAACATTTCTGTACTTGACATTTCTGAGTAGCTCTGATATTGATGTCCTTCCATGCCACAATGTCAGGCCTTCTAACATGTGTTTCCTCAGTCGTCCTTTGCCTCACCTGCCTTCAGATTTGCCAGTTGTTATGGTGTTTTCTAGTTTCTCTCTTCTCATCACATGCCTTAAGAATAATGACTGCTTGTTTGTTATTTTTCTTATTATTATCAACGTTTTTTTTTCGTTACCTTGACACAGACACTGCTCTTTAGTTATCTTGGCTGTCCATGCGATCGTCATCTTTCTTCTTAGGAACCACATCTCTGTCGCTTTCAATGATTTACTCATTTGTCTGCTGTGAAGAATAGAGACTACGAAACTTCTATTTACATAAATATTAGATCTTCCAGTCAATGCCTAAAAACTGTGTTTACAGTTTGCTTTGGTTTGCAGACAGATATTCAAGCTCCTCAGAAGTTCTTCCACATATACGGACATGCCAATAGCGAGTCTATAATAGATTAGCTGAGAACCAAAAGGACCTGCAAAATCTCTTGGATAAAGTCGCCAAAGATACTGAGCAGAAAGGCTTTACTTTGAACATAAAAAAGACAGAGACTATCTAGAAATTCCAATACCTTGGAGCAGTAATAACTTCAGATGGGAAATGCAGAACAGAAATTAGGAATAGAATAGGCCAAGCAAAGACTGTATTTCAGAAAATAAAAAACTTATTATGCAACACATCCTTATCAATGAATGTTAGAAAACGAGTCCCAAAATGTTATATTGAACCTATCTTATTATATGGAAGTGAATTATGGAAAATAGGCAGGTCTGCGCAAAAATCATTGGAAGCAGCAGAAATGTGGTTTATTAGAAGAATGTTGCGAATCCCCTAGACAGTAAAAATAACTAATGGGAAATGTTTAAGAAGAGCTGGAGAGGAAAAAAAAATCTTGTCAAAAAAAATAAAATAAGAGAGAGACAATGTACTATCATTGAGCATGCAATGAGAAGAGGGGAAAAATATTATAACAACAAGAAAGATAGAGGGGAGAATAGCCAGTGGAAGACAAAGAGAAACGATATTGGACAGTCTGACGGGATGGTGTGAGAGGAGATCACCAACTGTGTAATGGACTGCATGAAGGATCGTGTATTCTGGAAAAGCATAATACCCTATGATAGTCAGCACGGCATCTGATGATGATGATAATCGATTATAAATAGACCCTAACTTACGTAGAAAAGAACTTACGTAACAAAATTGTTGTACGTCGTGCGCAATTTACGGAATTTTACAGAACAAACCGGTAGAGTAAAAAAAAAAACTATAAGATATAAAACACGGTTCCTAATTGCGTAAAAATCGAATTACGCATTGAGTTGCGAAAAGATTCAGTTACGTAAGTCGGAGACGATTTGTAACTAACATAAAGTAGAAACTTTACATGTGACGTGAGTTCTTGGGTTATTTAACAGAAATATATGGCTTATATCTATTTGTCTTTTTTAATATTATTTTTACACCATTTTTGTCATATTCTCTGTGCAGTTCTGAACTCCTTTCTTCTTCTTACTTTCCAAAGGTTCTCTTAAGCTAAGTAATTCTACCTTCTAAAAGTTTTTAATTTCTATTTTCCAAGTTCAGCATAATCAAAGTTGTTCCACTTTGTAATAGTTTGTTCTAGTTTCCAAGTTCAGCTTAAGCTAAATTATTCCACCTTCTAAAACATTTTTTCTATTTTACAAGTTTATTGTAATCTAAGCTATTCCACTTTCTAATATTTTTTCTAGTTTTCAAGCTTTATGCAATCTAAATTATTCCACCTTGTAATTTTCACGTTTAATGTAATATAAGTTATATCACCTTCTAATATTTTATAGAGTTTCCAAGTTTAATATAAGTTAAGTTATTCCACCTGCTTTTATAATTTTGTTAGTTTCCAACTCTAATTCATTTATAATATCTATAATATCTATAATTTAAGTTCTTCCACCTTCTATTACAATTTTTTTAGATTCTAACTCTAATGTAAACTAAGTTACTCCAACTTCTAATATTTTTTTTTCTAGTTTGCAATTTTAGCTAAGTTACTCCATCATATAATTGTTTTTTCTAGTTTCGAAGAAAACTAACTTAATCCATTCTCTCTCTCTTTTTTTTTTTTTTTGTTTATTTGATAGGTCAGTCTGACTCTGAGTATACCCTTTAACTGAATTAACTTTCCTTTCGGTGATGAGTCTAATGTAAGCAGTACCGCAGATCTAAAGACCAACGACATAGATCTGGCCACGACGCTGATGTACTTCCTGGCTGTGGGCTCTGAAACAGCTTCAAGCTCTTCCTACCGAGGAGGGATCTGGTCCGTTTCAAAAGAAGAGGAATCAGGGCTTCTACTTAAGGCTCAGTTTTGATCTGTTCGGTGAATAACTGAAGAATGTTGTGCAGCCCACTCCCCATCCATCTCCACGACTGCATTTCACTTTCTCCACGACGATGGATGGAAAGAAATGCAGCTTTTAGTGTGAGTACAACGCTACAAACATGTTACTCTGTGCTTATTCACGGACTTCCCTGATTTTACGCCGGTTTGATTTACGTCGATTGACAATAACACCGGTTTTTTTTTACATTAAATGACAATAACGCAGGCTTGATTTACGCCAAATGATAATAACGCAAGTCAGATTAAGCCGAATAACAATAAGGCAGGCTTGATTTACGCCAAATGTTATCATTTTTTTAACGCAGGTCTGATTTACGTCACATGACATTAACGCCGGTATAATTTACGCTGATTAGCCGTAACACATGTTTGATTTACGCCGACTGACAATAAGGAGAGTTTGAAATTTGCGTAAATTTCTTTAAAAAGAAAATAATAATAATTGAAGCGCTGCGGTCACGCAAGAAGATTCGAAGTTGGCAAGAGAGGCTGGACTGGATGCGGTTATGGAAGACGAGATTTTGAAATTCTCTGATGTTGGGAAATGAGTGAAAGGCTTTCTACTGAAGAGTTAGCAGGTTTGGCTGAACACGTGGAAGTGCAAAGAGAGGAGGATGAGACCATAGATGAACGGGAATGGGCCATGAAGATGAACGGGAGTGGGTCGTGAAGGTAATAAGAAGTGATACCTGTAAGCTTTGTCTTTGTTAACGTCTGCTCTTTGGCTGAAGAGAGTTGAGGATTTGACTACGACGTGGGAGTGAAGTATATTAGTTAGGAGAAGTTTGTATGATGCCTCGGCAATCTTTTTATGAAGTCTTTAAGGAGAGGAAAAGAGAGGCAAGGGAAAACAACTCCGGATTCATATTTTAGGAAGGCGCAAGATCCTCTGTCTCGGCCCCCTTCATCGGTGGAGGGCCCAGAGCTGAAGCTGCTTCCCGAGCCATTGCTTAGCGTGATCAAATAGGGGGGGGGGGGCAAGGAAGGGGAAGGAACTGTAAAAATTATATAATCGACTCTCCATATTAAATAAATAACACATTACTCGTTAATTTTGTATATTAAAATAACAAATTAGTATTAACCGATTAGTAAACGCTTATGTTAATAAGCTTTTAGGGAAAATAAGTATACATTTTTGGACTCGCGGTAGGCAGCTCTATTCATCCCATATTACAATGGATTGATGTTTGGGCTCATTTCGCTTCTTCTTTATGGATGAATGTAAAATCAGAGAAGTCTGTATTTTCATTTCAATTACTTTTCTCATCCTTTTCCTGTGATGAATAATCTCCCTGTCTCTCATATCTTCTCTTCCCTCCATTATTTGTCGTTTTTTTTTTCTCAAACTTCTGCTCTCCTCTGTAACTTTGGCTGTCATTACTAGCTAACTTTCACAGCGGTTGCAGTGTATGCCCAGAAGATCTGGTTCTACGGACTCCAGGTAATTTCCATGCCCGGAAAATCTACATTACATGTAATTTACAGGTAAGTACTAGCTATTAAACCAATATAGCAGCTTTTTTCTAACAAATAACTAGCTGTCACGCTACTTGTGTCACTAATTAGACGCACATTCGTCAGGCAGTCAGAAAATGGGAGAAGGAATAACAAACAAACAAACAAAAATGGCGATAAGATGACACGTAGAAAATGTGAAACAAATAGTAACGAACCAATATTTCGGTGACATGCTTTTATCAAGGACTAGGAAAATAACGAAAAATATATTATGAAGACAAATATGAGAGACTTCTCTCTGTTAAGATGTCAAGCAAGTCTGTCTAGCCACACTACTTACTTGATGTCCATGATGAAGGCATATCGCCAAAATATTGTTTTCTTTTTTTTACCTTTTGTTTTATATTTCTACGTGCTCATCTCCTTGCCTCTTGTGTTACTCCTACTGACCTCTACCTTTTATTATCCATTTTTTAAAAAATATGTTCCATACACCTCCATCTCTATCTCCATAATTTAAATGTATAACTTCAGTTCCTTTGCTAAAATGTTTACAACTGGAAAAAAAGAACACAAATTCACCCAAACTAGACGTAAAACTTTGAATGACGAGAGATGAATTTGCGTCTAACAATGTTTATTAGATGAATTTTGTAAAACTTTGTGTAGTTTGTATATTTTTTTTCATATCTTCTTTCTTTGCCTATGTTCCTCTGAATCTGTGCATATGTTTTTTTATTAGTCTTTCTCTCATTCTGTACTCTGTTGTCTGATTTAAGAATGCAAAACATTTAATCTCGCAAAATTTAGGATATTTCTAATCGACATAATCCGAGGAAAGTTTACCAGCGATTATTTTCATGAATAGTCTCCCTTGAAGAAAAGAGCTAGTGAACATGAGGAAGACATATAGGACTAGTCTTGTGAACGGAAGTAAGAGTGTATAGGCGTAAATAGTTGTCTGTGTTTTTGTTATATTCTGTCTCCCTGAATCTGCGAGCTGCTGTTCTTTGCAGCTGATGCAGTGAAGATGGTAAGGCACACCATCGTGTCCACTTGTTAGTGGATCAAGGCAGCTATTTTTTCAGCCCTTGAGCGCACTAAAAATAAAAAAGGGGAGGGGTATGCAATACTTCTTTAGCAGTCTCCACTACCACAAGGACTATGGCGAACCCTGCCTCGTTAGCCAAGCTAGACCTGTTTATTGGGGGGGGGGGGGAGCTAACAAAATGAGGTGGGATAGGGTCTTTGTCAGTTATGGTTAGTCTACCTTGCCGCCATCAAGTCAGATATGGGCCGCCGATTGCCACAACAAGCGTATCTCATTTATCTCTTCACCCAGTATATCTATACTGTATCTCTGCTCTTAGTGCTTTGTCTAATATTTAGCGTGCTTCCCGCTCCCTTAGTTTTTCCCTTTAAAAAAGGACTGCAACAGAACATGGAAGATTGCAACCCCAACAATGTATAAAAAACACTATACTGAGACAATAATATTTCAGCAAAAGGCCTTCATAACACACAAAACGAAGATTACGAGTATTTTGGCACTCTTTACTACTATAAAGATAATAAACTTAGCGAAAGAAAGTGCTCTGTTCGTCTCAGATTGTTCACAAAATGATGTTTTTCCTATTGTTGCTAACAAGAATTGAGATGAAGAGGCAGTGTTAAGAGACGAATGGGAGACAGCTTCATCATCATCATCATCATCATCAGGTGCCGTGCCGACTGGCGTTGGCTATTATGCTTCTCCAGAGTACACAATCCTTCATGCAGGCCATCAGTTCAGTTGGTGATCTCCTCTCGCACCATCCTGTCAGACTGTCCAGTACCATTTCTCTTGGTCTTCCTATTGATCTTCTTCCCTCTATTTTTCCTGTTGTTATAATATTTTCAATGCCCCCTCTTCTCATTGCACGCTCAATGAAAGTACATTTTTTCTCTCTTATTTTTTTTTTGTGTTTTGACTAGATTTTTGTCTCTCCAGCTCTTCTCCTACATTCTTCATTAGTTATTTTTGCTGTCCAGGGGATTCGCAACATTCTTCTAATAAACCACATTTCTGCTGCTTCCAATGATTTTTGTGCAGACTTGCCTATTGTCCATGATTCACTTCCATATAAAACATAGGTTCAAAATAACATTTTAGGACTCGTTTTCTAACATTTATTGATAAGGATGTGTTGGATAATATGGTTTCTCATTCTCTGAAATGCAGTCTTTGCTTGGCCTATTCTGTTCCTAATTTCTGTTCTGCATTTCCCATCTGAAGTTATTACTGTTCCAAGATATTTGAATTTCTGCACCTGCTTTAGAATAGTTCCGTTTAATTTTATACTGCATTTTGGTTGATTCTGTTTCTTAGATATAACCATAGTCTCTGTCTTTTTTTATGTTTAAAGTAAGGGGACAACTTGCCAGAAATATTATCTGAGAACGAGGCATGGCAGGGTTTCTCAAACCTTTCTGTAGTGGTCCCCTTGTTACGATACATTTTCCTCTGTTATTTTCCCCCTATTCACATAGTCTGTTGCTACGGAAAAAAACGTTACTTAAGTCGTTTTTTGTTGGGGCCCCAGGGAATTCAGCGCCCCACTCTGTGGAGGAAAGCCTTTATGACAAACACAGCAATACAGAAAGTTGGGAAACTCTACGCCCGACTTGAAGCAATCTACCTAAAGATGATGATTAGCTTCCATTACTCTTTGCTCTGGATCATGCATTTCTCTGCCTTACAGATTTGTAACTTCTTACAGTAATCAGTAATGAGAAGGTAAGGAGACTCCAGTAACAGTCAAGTCCTATATAACAGTACGAGTATGTAGGAGCCTCCAAAAGAGAGTTTATTAGGTTCAGAATGTCCCTTTAGCTCCAGTGGTTCCAGTGAAAAGTGCGCCTTAACTTACGTGCACTTCTGTTAAAGTTAGCATTTTGGATAATGTTTCACAGTGGAGTTAGGCGGCTGTCCCTTGGGGGGGGGGGGGGGGGGGGGGATCTTGAATAGAACTAAGTGATCAGTCCTTGAAATGGGGGCTAGTTTTTATGAGGTTCATCAAGGGCAGCTAGTCAGCTGTCGATTTGTGCAAGTTATCCAGTGGATACATGGATATGCAATTATCAGAGGAAGCGGTTTTTGCCTGGATGTGATATTCTGCCAACGATCTGTCTGTCCCGTCCAGAACTGAAGCTGGAAAATAATATTTTCATTAACCTTAGGTTACGGAACTATGGGCGGGGAGGAAAATGGAGTAGAAATTAATACATCTGTTTTGTTGGGGTGGTTTCTATGGTAACTCATCGAAATTAGGTCATATTTGTTTCCGGACACTTAAAACGGCAAAGTTTTCAGTTTTTTCTTATGTCTTTCAAATCATGTATGTATATCTTTTGGTAAAATTAGGTCCATACACTCGTAATCCAAGTAGCAAATAGGGAACTTTGTTTTTCTGTATCGTTCGCGATAGAAGATGAGAAAACGAAAATAATTGATCCAAACTGGCAAATAAAAGCGGGTAAGGAAAGACACGTGATATCTAAACATTGTCCCTGTCGACCGACATTGATTTGTTTACGCCTGCTTCCATAGCAACAGCGTAGGCCAGAATTTTTCACTTCAGTGGCATAGAACTGAAAGCCAAAGACCATTGTCTAATTTCATGGACGTATAGAATTCATTAGGCTTTAAGCTTAAATAACACGAATTATTCTCTCCTTTCTTTTCCCCCCAGCCATTCATGCACATCTGCTTGGCTGGGAAACAAATTTTAACCTATACATTTTAACGATTTATTAAAGTCAAAATAATTAAGCATGAATTTCTTGCCCCGAAAAGCCACGGTTAGGTCATTTCTAAATCGGTCTAATCCTTTTCACTTCCGATTTTTAAAGTGGAAAGATTTACTGTACAACTATGTTTCTTTCTTTTCTTTTTAAAGCGTTCATTTATTTCAAACCTTCGCTTTTCTCTCTGCCCCCAAAAATTGAATGAATAAACTCTTTTTACTTCCAAATAAATAATAATTAATTTTTGTTGTCCGGGTTCAGCTTGCTTGGCGATCTAAACAGCAGCCGCCGCTCAGCCGAGAATATAACAAAAGATAAAAGACGTTTTCTGTTCATTTGATCGAATCTGATACTGCGTGCTGGGGGTGGGGAAGGGGTGGGGTTCAGTCTCTCCATTACCCATCCTCCCCCGTGGATCGGGGAACTTCAGAGCTCAAAAGGGGGGGGGGGGGGAAGGCAGGATTTTGGACCAGAGATTGATAGATTCAAACTGTTGGAATATTCTTACATTTTATATCCTTCCCATGCCGTCAGGCGTCACACAGGACTTTGGAGCTTGTCGCGCCATGAGTCTCTAGTCTGGGCGAGCTTCTCAATCTCACCAATGGAATTAATCCCAGTAATCTTAGCCTCTCTTGTCCGTGTTCTCTTTAGAGTTTCTCGAGGTCGGCCTCTTTTTTTTTATTTTTCCAGATGTTTTACATTTGATGACTTGCTTTGTGATTCCCTGGTTGTTTCTTCTCATCACGTGGTCTACCTAAGTCCTCCCTTCTTTTCTTTATCATTGCTGAAACTGTCGCGTGTTCATTACTCTCTCTCTCTCTCTCTCTCTGCTTGGAATAATGCATGTATGTTATTTAGAATGTCGAGAAAGATTATCTTTAGTCAGAAGTTGAAATAACGTTGTAAAATACGGTGAAAAGGGGCACAAAAATATTTTAGAACCGCTGCTATATACGAAAACAAATCTTTTATGATATTTTAACGACACTATTTCCTAATTCTTTTTGCTTACAACCGAAAGGCCTACAGGAGAACTGTTAGGGAGGTAAATTCCTCAAGGGACATGCAAATGACTGACTGACTGATTGACTGACTGACTGACTGTCTGGAACCTAACTGGATACTACAATGACATTGTTTGACATTGGTAAGCTATGGTTGCACAGATACCTCGTACTCAAGATTTGGACATGCTTACTATGGAAGATAGAGAAAGATGAAAATGCTTTCTGAGGTGCGGCATCATTTGCTAATTTTAGTAACATTCCAAGTCTTTGCTCCTTTTCCTTCCTTCTTTCTCTCTTTGCCTTTTCCTCTGTCTCTCCCAATTCTCTTTTTATGATCTCAATTTTCCTCGATGCATTTCGTTTTGAAAATGTTATTAGTCGCCTTGGTGCATAGAATACTGTATTAAACTTGCTTGATCAGGATACGCTATCATCATCATCGTCATTATCATCATCATCATCATCATCATCATCATCATCATCATGAACATTTTTCATTTTTACATCTGTATTCGTTTAAAAAGAACAAATATATCCATACTACAAGAACTTAATTTTGACGAAGGTTGGCTAGTAAAGATGATTAAACAAAGAACACTTAAATATTTTGGACACATTAAACGTCATGAGAATTTAGAGAAGACCGTCTTGTAAGGGTACATAATGGGAAAAAGAAAGAGAGGAAGATCAAGGCGAAGATGGCTGCAAGATTTCGTTGAGGATCTGCAAATGGATGCATCAGCAGCAGGGCATCTTGCTTACAACCGAGAAGCCTACAAGAGAGCTGTTAGGGAGGCAAAGTTCAGCAAGGCACATGGAAATGACTGAACTGATTCGCTTACTATGGCCTCTCTCCAATGCTCTGAATATGTTAATGCACAGTATCGAGTCGGCTCCTAGGGGGTGGGTGGAGGGCAGGTTATGGCGGTTGTTTTCTCAGCTCTATAGTGGATCTTAAATCCTGGGGTGAGCAGTACTTCTTTACCAGATTTCACAGCCGTGAGGACTATGGCGATACCTGTCCTTTTAAGCGAACTAGACCTGTTACCTGGGCTACAAAGAGAATAATAATACTGGTCTCAGTTCACAAAAGCAGGACACCAAAAACTAATTAAAATCATCAGAAAAAGATAATAACATTTGCTTCAGCATAACATAGGAATAATTATGTCTAGGAAGTGGAAATGGATTTGCCACACTCTGAGAAACCCGACACCAGCATAGCAAGACAGGCACTGACATGGAATCCTTCAGGAAATAGAAAACGAGGAAGACCTAGACTTACTTGGAGAAGAGAAATTATGACAGTGCTCAGAGACAAGGGATACACATTGAAGGAGGCAGAGAATAATTCCAAGAACAAGGGATGACTGGAGAGCCTTTATCCGTGGCCTATGCTCTCAAGGGAGTGGAAGCCGATGATGATGATGATGATGATGATGATGATGAAGATGATAACATGGGAATACAGAAGTGGCAAAACCTGACAAACACAGGAAAACTCAAAAAGAAATAAAAATGCCAAGATAAAAACAAGAAAACATATCAGAGAAAAGCTGATCATGCAGCGGGATACGAGAAATAAGAGACTAATCACAGAGACCAGCGCGGGATACGAGAAATAAGAGGCTAATAACAGACACCAGAGCGGGATACGAGAAATAAGAGACTAATAACAGACACCAGCGCGGGATACGAGAAATAAGAGACTAATCACAGACACCAGCGCGGGATACCATCGTCAGATGCTACGCTCATGACAGATAATGAAGGAATGAACCCTAACAGAAAGTGCACACTGCCAACAAGAATGTCAAAACCTAATTTTTAAATAAGAGGGCCATACCGAAAGTCGTGATTAAAAATTTTTTTAAAAAGTATGTATAGATAGAGAAAATATAAATATATCACCTATATCTGCGACCTTTTCTTCACTTTTAAACATATTCTCCATTTCTCTGCACACATTTTTCCCATCACTCTGCAAGTTTGAAAATACCCTCCAGGTAGAATTCCGTTTCAGCTGACCGACGGCACCGACGGCACTGCTTTCTGGACGTTCTCTCCTGTGTTGTAGTGATAGACTCGCATTTGTTCTTTCACAAACCGAAAAGATGGTAATCACTGGGTGCCAGGTTGGGGCTATAGGCAGTGTGTGGAAGAATTTTCCAACCTATTTTCTGAATTTCTTCAGCTGCCCCGCGAGCAGTTGTTTTTCACATCTTTGTGATTTTCAATAACCAAACGTGGGACCCAGAGAGCACAAACCTTTCTATAGCCCAGGGTTTCAATCATTTCTTGTACTGCGTTGTATCCTATTCCAAGATTTACAGCGATTTCAGATATTGTGACGTGTCTGTCTTGTTTAATGACGTCGTCAACCCTTTCCACTTTGCGTTCAGTGGAGACAGTTAGAGGGCGACCTCTGCGGGCCATATCTTGCATGCTCGTGTTTCCATCTTTGAAATGTTTCACCCACCTCCTAACACTGCTAGCACCAATATGAACATCTCCATAAGCAAGTTGAAGTCTTTGGTGAATTTCAGCAGCGGTGATTTCCTCTTTAATGAGGAATTCAATAACAGCACGTTGATGAAACAAAACTTCAGCACTCGCCATTTTGTTTCTTCTCTGCGTGGTCACGTGACACGTGATGATGACGACGAAGTGTGACCTATACATAAAGTGCAAAGGATGCAGTTTAAGATCATACATTTATATTTTCTCAACGTTTTTTTATTCTGATTTAAAAATAAAAAAAAAACTTTTTCTCACGACTTTCGGCATGACCCTCGTAACTTTAGCAAGACAGCATTTACATAAAAAGAAAACCTTCATCATCAAAAGTTCGCGTCTCAGACACCCGAGACTCGCCGTGTATCAATGTATTAGATGTAGTTTTGTTACTTCATCTACAAATCTCTCTCTCTGTCTCTGTCTCTCTCTCTGTCTCTCTCTCTGTCTCTCTCTCTCTCTCTCTATGAACCTTAAGACACATGGGGTTTCCGCAAGGGTTTTCCACAAACCCCTGTCCTTTGCCTTTTCCCCCCACTCTTGCTAAAGTGAGCCCTCTATTGCTCAACATCCTCTCTGTTGTTCTACTCCAAGTCTGCTTTCGGTCTACCCTTACTTCTGTTCCCCTGTGATGTCCATCTCAGTGCTATTTTTGGTAGTGAGTTGTCAGTCATTCGGTGCACATGTCCCAACCATCGCCAGCGTCTTTCCTCAGTAATTCCTGTCAGTGGTTTCATCTGGATTTCTGCCAGTAAGAATCTACAAATCTGTAACCCCAAAAACATCCCTTCTACCCCCCCCCCCCCATCCCCCACAACTTCTAAGACAGACCTGTTTAGACCCCGATGATGAAGCAAGTACATTGAAAGCTTTAAAACAACACTGAAAATAGGAACGCCCGACATCTGCACCGCAGAAGACACTTATATGCATTTGGCTGTCAGTGTGTTGAGATAAAAATGATTTTCACGCAATAATACTTCTATCACACGTTGGACTAAACTTGGGTTCAAAGGAATGCGACATAAAACTAGGAGTGAGACAAGGATTTGTTCTATCTCCTGACCTCTTCTCCTTGTACAGCGAAAACATAATGAGAAATATAGAGAACATACAAGGACTATCAGTTGGCTTGTACAACCTCAACAACTTAAAATATGCAGATGACACAGTCCTGATTGCTAAAAGTGAAGGGGAGCTACAGGCTCTTCTGGACATCGTGGTTCGTGAAAGTAAAAATAAAGGTCTCAGCCTGAACAAAAAGAAGACTGAAGTGATGGTCATCTCAAAGAAAAAAATACCAGTAAAATGTAGCATTACCATCAATGGCACAAATCTGAAACAAATTGATAGATTCAAGTACTTAAGAACGATTATAACAACTGATGGGAAATGTCACAACGAAAAAAAAAGCAGATGTGCTCAGGCCAAGTCTGCATTCCAGACAATGATAAACATCTTGTGCAACAGATCCATATCAATGGAAACAAGATTCCGAGTACTTAAATGTTACATCGAGCCAATTTTGTTTTATGGGTGTGAAGCATTGTCTATGAATAAGAGAGTACAACGAGAAATGGAGGCCACGGAAATGTGGTTTATAAGAAGGATGTTGAAGGTACCATGGACAGCCAAGAGAACCATTGAAGAAGTCTTAAGAGAGGCTGGAGTTAAAAAGCAAACTACAGCAAAGATCAGAGGCAGACAAGCGAGATTTGTAGGACATTTTCTGAGAATAGGAAAATTGGAACACATTGTGGCAACCGGAAAAATTGAAGGAAGGAGAGGCAGAGGAAGACAGAGACAGAAGTTACTGGATGGGCTGTCAGTGCGGCTAGGAAGAAAGTCACCGGCTTATCTTATAATCAAGTCTAAAGACAGGGAATTGTGGAGAGAAATGATCGCCTACGGCACGCGGCATGACACTTGAATTGAACTGAAAGAAAACTAAAATTATAATTCAGTCAGAATTTTCTTATCTAACCTGGCAAGCTTTTCTCTGCAGGGACGACTTACCTGTGAAGAGGTTGGTTATCCCTCATTTCTTTTCTTAAATAAAAGACCCAGGGATGGGTTTGGGACATTTTTCTCGACATTTACTTTAAAAGGAGGCTACAGTTTTGTCTATAGGCCGGCCCGGTCTGTAAATATTGACAGGTACTTGAGAGAGCAAACAAAAGTAGATGGGAACTTCATCTCACGACCTCTCTGCTATGTGGTCTCCTCTGTGTGAGACTGGGTTCATGTAAATGGAGAAGAAGAAACTGATGTGGAGATAGAGAGAGAGAGGGGGGGGGGAAGAAAAAAGGTAGAGACAGTGAGAGAGAGAAAGAAGGATAGGGAAATAAGAGAGGGGTAAAAAAAAAAAAGATTGAGGAGGAGGAAGACGGAGAAAGAAGAAAAGAGAAAGAAGAGTAGAAGAAGAAGAAGAAGAAGCAGAAGAAGAAGAAGAAGAAGAGAGAGTGCAGACAAAGAAAGACAGATTTCCGGAAACAAGTTGACATGAAAGACATAATAATGTATAAAACCGTGTCAAACAGACTTTAATAAGTCTGAAAAAAGATAGAAACAGAATATGAATCAAATGTAGAAACCAACAAACTTAAACAGTCAGAAACAAGTAAAAAACAAATATGAACACTTACAAACAGTTGGAAACAGACAAAGGCAACTGGAAACAAAAACAGACAGGAGAAACAGGAAAGCACAGTTAAAAACAGATTTGTCAGAAAATATTACAAATGACATTTATGGTATATTTTTAATTAAGAAAAAACACACACGCACACACAAAGAAGGGAACCCTACTCTCGAAGGACAAAGAAAATTCTGGTGAGGTTTTCAAATAAAAAGAAAGAAACTTCTGTTAAGAAAAAAAAGTTATTGTAAAGCCTAATACATGTCACATCAAGGCTGTGTTGGCGGCACTGGAATATCTAGTTGCCCATTATGTGGTTCTTGGCGCCAGGTTTGGCGAACCATAGCTGACATTTTGGCGCCAGGAGTGGCGAACCATAGCTGACACGTTGGCGCCAGGATTGTCGAACCATAGCTGACTTGTTGGCGTCAGGGTTGGCGAACATAGCCAACATGCTGGAGTCAGGGTTGGCGAACCATAGCTAACATGTTGGCGCCAGGATTGGCGAACCATAGCTGACTAAGTTCCTCCCACCTCTGGTACCCCTAGTAACAGGCCTAACTTGGCTAACGGGGCAGGGATCGCCGTAGTCCTCATGGTAGTGGAGTCTGGTAAAGAGGTATTGCACCCCCCCCCCACCTGCTTTTTCGCTTCACTCAGAGAGTGAAGAAATAACCGCCAGAGCAACCCACCTCCTCCCCCACCCCGACACGATGATGTGCCTCATTACCTTCACGTCACCGACTGTAAAGAACTCCAGCTCGCAGCTCCAGTGGGACTGAAGACAAGGTTATCTTGCAGTGCAGCTTTCCTCAAAGATTATTTTATTTCCACATTTTGCAATGTCAAGGTCCAGTCCTTTTTCCCCCTAAGTTGTATCTCCTGCTTCTTCTTCAGTATTGCTCTGTGTTTCATCCACCAGTGGCTAAGACGTTTAACGTAGTCACTCTCAGTGCAGCACTGTCCTTCGCCAGTTCTTCCCGGGTTGAATGAGAAAAATCTCTGTTGGATGCCTCTGACAATATCCGTGTGGCTGTGTTTTGGCCATTTGTTGTGCTTTCATACTAGAGGTCTGTATTCAAGTTTTCTAGGCGAGATCTTGTCGTCATCCAGTCTTGCAAAAAAAAAAAGACCTAGTCCTTTTAACCTTGGGATGCTGAAAGCTGCAGTCACGGAAATCAGTCTCAGCAACTTTGCAGAACCTCGGAACTAGTTCCTTCCTTCTGCTGGTTCCTGACACCAGTGTGTCATATATGTATGCCATTCTTAAATATGTTCTTCTCTAACTGCGCATGCGTGTAAGTAAGCTTAGCCGTGGTAGCTGTTCTTCTCCAGTGTATGTTCGCGATCGAAGAGCGGAGAAAAATGTGTTAAGTGAAGCCCTTCTTCGGCTGTGGTCACGTGTGCGACAGACACATGTACACGCACCATCAAGGACACTCGAACGAGGGCGACAACACTTCTTGTTCAGAACCTGCCGAGCTGCTTAACAACGACGAGGAAGACTGACGATAAACAAGTTCTCGCGAAACATGATAACACTGACAAAGACAGGCACTGATACTTCTCTCAGCCATGCTCTGTTTACATCACTGACACCATCACAGCAACACAGTCCAGTCGGTCCACTTCTGACGGTCATCTTCCCGCGGTCATCATCTTCCCGCGGGCATCATCTTCCCGCGGGCATCATCTTCCCACGGTCATCATCTTCCCGCGGTCATCATCTTCCCGCAGGCATCATCTTCCCGCGGGCATCATCTTCCCACGGTCATCATCTTCCCACGGTCATCATCTTCCCGCAGGCATCATCTTCCCACGGTCATCATCTTCCCGCGGTCATCATCTTCCGACTGTCATCGTACCTTTCATTCTCCAGGTTTCTCACTCTGGTGGCTACTTTCTTACATCCACCCCCCCCCAACTTTTTTTCTCCACCTCATACCTCTTCTGGAAACTAGCTTTGAGGAATGTTGTACTGGTTACTGTACTGTTTGTTGTATTGGTTGCTCTGTTAGTTGATGTATAGGTTGTTGTATTGTTTGTTATATTACTTGCTGTACAGGTTGATGTATAGGTTGTTGTATTAGCTGTTGTATTGGATGCTGTATTGGTTGCTGTTTAGGTTGTTGTATTGGCTGTTGTATTGGTTGCTGTATTGGTTGCTATATAGGCTGTTGTATATGTTGCTTTATTATTTGTTGTATCGTTTTTTTTTGTATTGGTTGCTGTATAGACTATTGTATTGGTTGTTGTATTGTTTGTTGTATTCTTTATTGTATAGGTTGTTGTATTGTTTGCTGTATAGGTTGCTGAATTGGCTGCTGTAAAGGTTGTTGTATTGTTTGTTGTATTGGTTGTTGTATACATTGCTGTATAGGTTGCTGTATAGGTTGTACTGTTTATTGTGTTTGATGTTGTATAGATTCTTGTATTGGCTGCTGTATAGGCTGATTTATAGCTGCATTGGTTGTTGTATTGCTTGCTGTATTAACTGCTGTATTAGTTGCTGCACTGGTTGCTGCACTGCTGTATGGATTGCGATATGGTTACAAAACAAAATGAACGAACAAAGACGGGTACCAAACAAAGATCCTCTCACTATGCCGTGTGAGCATAATACGTGTACATTCATACCGCTATAATTTGATGTTCTTTATTTTGTAAAAAGAAAAAAAAACACACGCACACACACATACACACACACAAAGCACACATACACACAAAGATGACCATTGTTGAAACATCCTCAAGTTCTGAACACGTTCGCTACGTCTGGCTCCTATAAGAGATTGCTAAGCACACAAATCCAACAAATCAGAAAATTTGTCTTCAGTGTTAGTCCTCCATTATTCCACACCCTTTTCTTTCGTTTGCCAAGTCTTTCCTGTTCCTGTTTTGAATCCTTCATTTATTTAGAGAAGATGATTGTACCTATAGAACCAAGACAGCCGAACCTGAACAATAATGCAGAAATTATAAGTGATGATTTTGGTTTTGCTGTAAAGTGGATGATTACATTTTTATTCTTCTTTTTGGGAGGGGGGATCTTTGTTTTAGTGATACAATTTCGATCAGAGTTATATACCATCTGTGTTTTTCGTATAAAAAGAAATTTTGAATTCTGTGTGGGGTCTTAATATTTAAAACTTTGTTACACACGTCTGAGTGATTATGATCTAAAGAGAGAAAAGTGCAGCCATGCGTCCCGAACCCACACAAAAATGTGCAGTTCAGTTGTTCAACAGCACATCACTTTGCACATTCCTTTTTGTAACACTTCATTAGTGTTACATTACTTAAACATAAGAGAGGCTGAGTGTTCTTAGTACAGAGTGCTTGTTCTTTATATAGACATGTGGTCCGTCGTCCAGGCTGTGTGTTCTTTTGTCCAGACTGTGTGTTCTTTTGTCCAGACTGTGTGTTCTTTTGTCCAGACTGTGTGTTCTTTTGTCTAGAATGTGTGTTCTTTTGTCCAGACTGTGTGTTCTTTTGTCCAGAATATGTGTTCTTTTGTCCAGAATGTGTGTTCTTTTGTCCAGAATATGTGTTCTTTTGTCCAGAATATGTGTTCTTTTGTCCAGAATGTGTGTTTTATGTCCAGACTGTCTGTTCTTTTGTCCAGACTGTGTGTTCTTTTGTCCAGACTGTGTGTACTTTTATATAGACTGTTTGTTCTTTTGTCCAGACTGTTTGTTCTTTTGTCCAGACTGTGTGTACTTTTATATAGACTGTTTGTTCTTTTGTCCAGACTGTGTGTTCTTTTGTCCAGACTGTGTGTACTTTTATATAGACTGTTTGTTCTTGATACACACTGTATATTTTTCCTGCGGACTGTCTTCTTAAACGAAAATTGATGTAGAAGTCAGACAGTACAGAGCATTTGTGAAGACGTATTGTTGTTTCAGTCATCTTGTTGCATCAGACATATTGTTGTAGCAGATGTCTCCTTGTATCAATCGTTATGTTACATCGGTTACTTTTTTTGTGTCAATCGCATTGTTGTGTGATTCTCATATTAGTTATTTTCTTGTATCAGTTGAACTGTTGTATAAATCAGTACTGTTAAGAGTCTCGCTAAGGAATTTTGCAAAGTAAAAGTTCGTGCCCATTATCAAATTGATAGCGGCATTCTATTCTTCCTCTTCCTCTTCTTCTTCTTCTTCTTCTTCTTCCTCTTCTTCTTCTTCTTCTTCTTCTTCTTCTTCTTCTTCTTCTTCCTCTTCCTCTTCCTCTTCTTCCTCTTCTTCTTCTTCTTCTTCTTCGTCAATTCTAAGACACCATGCAGTGTAAGCTACTGGCAGGACTTCCCGAGCAGGTCAGGTCGTGTGAGCAGAATAAGAGAGACGCCACCAACTGACTTGCAGGAAGTCTAAGGGCACTCAAAGGCTGAGACGGAAACAACCCGACCGACAGAAACACGGACAGACGATCTGGGCCGAGGCCTAAGCAACCAGAGCAACGCAGTGATGATGTCGAGTTGTCTGATTTGATTACATCAAATCTGTCCACAGTACTTTAAAACTGAGAAGTAACAAGCTCACAAATAGCAAAGTCTTCTACAGACTTTGGAAAAATATAGCAGACATATTGAAATGACTACAGACTTGTATTAGCTCAATAAAGCCCACTGATTTTGAAGTATAAGCTGTGGTTTAAAAGATTTATTCTATCATCTCCCGTCATTTTGTGACAGGTTACAACCAGTCTTCAGGCAACTATCAAACTACAGATAAAAAAATAACTTTGGAAATTGCTCTGGGCAAATAAAAAGGTTTCAGCATACATCAGGATGTTTGATTTTAATAATTTTCATATCTAATGTTTCATCGGTCAACCGTATTTTTCCTGTTTCACTTTCTTTCCCTGCATTCATAAAAAAAAGTTGCCGTTCACGCATGTCTTGGCGTCATGACTCTAACATTCATCACCATCTTGTGTTGCCTCTTCAGCGAATGTTGACAGCAGTATGTATAAACTAGGGGAAAAGAAGGAACAGCTTTATTAATTAACGAGCCACACAGCTGTGACGCTTCGGTGTAAACCTTAATCATACACAGGACGAAGAAACAGAGACAGGAGAAAAAGTATAAATTCATATGAATGCTATGTAAAAAGTAGAAACGGGAAAAAATAGATTAAATTAAATAAATGGAACACTTGGCTGTGGCTTGTAAGAGACTGCTTCCAGAAATGCGTATGGTGGACTGTTAAGAATGTTTAAAAGGAGACTTGTGATGTGTGATAGGTGGGTCGTAAAGAGGGGAAGAGGGGACCGCAGAAAGGGAAGAGAGGGAAATAATGGTAATCTAGATGGAAGAAGGTGGAATAGGTGACTGCAGCTTGGATAGAGGGGCTGTAATCTGATGCTGTGAGAAGGTTCTGAACTATGTGTAGCAAGTGAGAAAGGGGTGGAACTTAGTGATTGTGGGAAAGTGGAATATTAGGTGTAGCTGATTTGCGAGTTCAAACCATGTGGTTCCAACGTAGAATATTCCTGAATGTAGCGGTTCTCAAGTCCTAGGAGGCTTGTGTCATCAGCGTGATACTGTTTGATTGCTGTTACCAGAAAATCAGATTTGTCTACGTTGTTGAGGCCACACTGAAATGATTAGGGACTGGTTTCGAAGCATGCTTCGTGATATACATTTGTTTCTGCTTGCGGTCGCCTAATCTGACACCAGTTTCACCAATATAGGTTATACTGCATCTTTTGCATGGGATGTATTTATCACTTTACGGAATTCGCTTGTGAATCCATCATGGAGAGTGAGGCTGAAAGATGATCGTTTTCGTGTATCAGACTACAGGGCAGGCAACGAAGTGAGAGCGGTTACATTTTCTAGTGCCAACATATGCAAGGTTTCGCTCCTGGTGGCTGTGGACGAGGATCTCCTTAATGTTTGGTTTCAGTTCCAGTCAGCCAAAGGACGAGAAAAGACAATGAGAGATCAAAACTATTTTCATTAATATAGAACAGAACAAAATATAAACTTCCCAACTCTACAGAAATCTGGGCCGAGCACACGTGCAGTCTGTCTTGTCGTTAGTGGCCCCTGCAACATCTGGTATAGAGGAGAGTTACTGTTTGTTTACATTGTTTACAGCTGTCTAAAAGGGAATACCTCTTGCAAGGGTACATAGTGGGAAAAAGAAAGAGAGGAAGACCAAGACGAAGATGGCTGCAAGACATCGTTGATGATCTGTAAAATGGATGCATCAGCATCAGGCCATCTTGCTCACAACCGAGAGGCGTACAGGAGTGCTGTTAGGGAGTAAAGTTCCGCAAATGACATGGAAATAAATGAATGAATGAAAAGATCATTTATAGTCAGACAACTGGCTGTATAAGACTCAACAACATTTCGAGAGTACGTCTAAAAATGATGTGTCTGTTGTCACACTACAAATTGTAGTTTTATCATCAAAGTACTTTCATCTGCTCACGGTGAATTGAGGTTCGGGCTCATCTCCCGTTTTCATAGTTGTAAGTAACATAAACATTAAACTGTTTTCCCCCTTGAATGTTGGACAAGTTGTTAGATTATCCACACATTTTCTTTAACAGCCAGTTCTCTTCCCAAAATTTAAAGCTGTCGCCCCAGCAGTCAAAGAAGAGATGCAAACCATGAAGAAAACAACGTCTCCGATCTATTTTGCTTGTTGTTTGTTTGTTTGTTGGGTCCCATTCTTTCTGTTTTTCTCCAACTTGTCGGTAACATGATTGCTTGTTCAAGTTCTATACATTTCTTTTTTTTTTAACTGATAAGTTTGCTTTTACTCCGAGGAGGTTGAACTGGAGGAGGCCGGACGATGAACTCGTTTGTCTCTCTGACTGACAGAGCTGATCCGGGCCTGGTTTTCTTAATGTGTATTGTTTTGTTCACTTGGATCAGTAAATCCGACTTAATCTCTCTCTCTGAACCTTAAGTGCCCAGGGCACATGGGGCTTCCGCAAGGGTTTTCCACAAATGCCTGTCCTTTGCCTTTTTTTCTGCTCTTGCCCAGGTGAGCTCTCCGACTTAATAATTGAATATAAATGCTACAGAAGAGCTCTTCAATACCGTGGACACAAAAAGGAACAAATACATCCATACTACAAGAACTTAATATTGAAGAAGGCTGGCCGGTAAAGAGGATTAAAAAGAGAACGCTTAAATATTTTGAACACATTAAACATCATGATAATTTAGAGAAGACCGTCTTGGAAGGTTACATAATAGGAAAAAGAAAGAGAGGAAGACCAAGGCGAAGATGGCTGCAAGACATCGGTGATGGTCTGCAAATAGATGCATCAGCAACAGGGCACCTTGCTTACAACCGAGAGGCCTACAGGAGAACTATTAGGGAGCCAATGTTCCGCAAGGGACATGCAAATGAATGACTGATGACTGACTTAGATCAGTACTATTTTTTTCAAGATAATAAATCCAACAGAGGAAACAGAGTTTCGGGAAGTGTAAGATGTGTATCAGAAGTTTATAAAAGTAGACAGAGGTATATGGTTCAGTTTTACAAAAAGAGATAATGAAGAAAGCGGAGGAAGAAAGAGAGTGACGGAAAGATTTTATGATATATGAAATAAGTGCATACATCATCATCATCATCATGTGCCGTGCCGACTGGCGTTGGCTATTATGGTTCTCCAGAGTACATGATCCTTCATGCAGGCCATCAGTTCAATTGGTGATCTCCTCTCACACCATCCCGTCAGACTGTCCAGTATCATTTCTCTTGGTCTTCCTCTTGATCTTCTTCCTTCTATTTTTCCTGTTGTTATAATATTTCCAATATTTCGCAAAATCTTTTTTTTTCAAGGATGGTATTCACAAACAAAAGAACATATAAAAGCACAAACAAACAAAAAATAGATTTCAAAATGAAAAAAACAAAAACTAAGAATTTTTTTTATATTCGTCTTCAATGAAAGACAAGGCAGAAATTTTTAATAAAATAATGTTGATGCCAGAATTATTGTTCAACGAGTATTTTCATCATCATCAGGTGCCGTGCCGGCTGGCGTTGGCTATTATGCTTCTCCAGACTACCCGAACCTTCATTTAAGGCCATTAGCTCAGTTGGTGATCTCCTCTCACGTCATCTCGTTAAACTATCCAGTGTATTTTTTCTTGGTTTTCACCTGGCTCTTCTTCCCTCTGGTTTTCCTGATGTTACACTATTCTCAGTGCCCCCTCCCCCTTCTCAATGCGTGCCCTTTAAAAATACAATCTCTCTAGGATTATTATTATTATTATTATTGACAGGATTTGTTGTCTCTCCAGCTCTTCTCATACATTCTTCATTAGTTATTTTTGCTGTCCAGGGGATTCGCAACATTCTTCTAATATACCACATTTCTACTGCTTCCAATGATTTTTTTGCACACTTGCATGATTCATTTCCATATAACAAGATAGGCTCACCACAGCATTTTAGAAGTTGTTTTCTATCAAATGTTATCTTTATATGTAGTTTTACTTTATTGTTCGTTGTCCTGAATGGGGTGTCTTAGTGGCGAAGTTGTTAGTGCACTGGTCTCTCATGGCGAAGGTGGGAGGTTCGAATCCTGCCGGAGGCACCCCAGTCAACCAGCTGTAGAAATGAGTACCCGACTTCATCTGGAGTTGGGGAAGGAAATGCATCCAGGCGTGATACTGACCATATCACCTTCTATTATCCTGACATGTCAAGAAAAATATGGGCACTAACACCATATCCCTACGTGCCTCTAAGGCATGACAGGATCACCTTTTTTTTTATCATTCTGATTTCACGCTGACTTTGCATATCCAGCACAAACATTATCGGAGACTGGGCCCCCAGGGGGTCGGGGGCCGAGAGAAAAAAGGGGGGAAGGAGATGTAACTCTGTGAATGTTTGTGTTTAAAAACTGTCGACCGTGAGACCTATATTGAGAGTCTACTTCTTGGGCCAATGCTCGAGGCTAGGTTATGACCTTTACTTCAAGCCAGGCTGACATGCGCAGCGAAACGAAGAACAAGATTAGTGGCTTATTGTATTACATTCTCTCAAGAAGATCATCATTCTTTTCTACTCCCCCCCCCCTCCTCTTCCCTCAAATGGAAGATTTGCTGAAAAGGATCGGCAGTTTGCTTAGTAAGTTCAACAAAAATGGTCTACTGGCGATTGATGTACGAGACCATCCATTCACACACGGGACTTTACCTAGTTCACCATCAGGGGAAGTAATTTGAACGTTGTTGGGCATAGGAGCGCTTAAACAGTACCTGACCAGGGCAAATGGTCGGAATTTTTTACGCTTGAAGATGAATCTAAAAATGTTGCAGGAATTAAGAAGAATCACAACATAACCGCCAGCTTTGTCATCGCTCAGAGCCATGCCCAGTGCGTAATTGTTTTGATTTGCATTCTTTGGCTGGATAAGTAACGGATCAGCCTACAACCCGTTATGTTTCAGTAATGTACTCGGGCATTTGTCAGGCCAAGCGTGAATAAACTTGAAGATGTATATGCTAATCGTGATGTCTTACTTGTATCTACTGATGCCTACCCTTCTGTGAAAGTACAAGTGACATATTCACATACATACACATATGAAATGACAGTGTTAAAATGGTAACAATGAACAATAAAATGCAATTACATGTAGATATAAAATTTGGTGAACAATAAATTCCACAATACATGTTATTTTATCAAATTCAAATGTGTATCTGACACTTCTTGAAACTCTGTTTCTTCTTTTGGATTTATTATTTAGAAATATAGGAGTGATCCAAGTAAATATAGCAGTATTTTAGAATACCAGAATTGGTTCAGATAAACACTTTTTTTATTTAGACATTGAAGAGCACAAATAGAAACCATAGGTCAATGGCTCCTTTTAAATTAAAAGTAATGTTACCATCCAAAGCCTTCACCGTATTAAGTGCTTTTCAATGGATCTACATATTTAAGAGAATTTAACTAGATCAATTTATGCTTTGACTTAATGAGTTACAGCGGAGAGAGTAAGACAGAATGACAGACAGACAAACAGACAGACAGACAGAGGCGGGGAAAAAAGACCCACCATCTATTACTAGTATCTATCACTAGCATCTGTCACCAACATCTGTCATTAGTATCTATCAACAACATCTATCACTAGCATCTGTCACTTGCATCTATCACTATCATATATCACCAACGTCTATCATTAGTATCTATCACTAGCATCTATCACTAGCATCTATCACCAGCATCTATCACTAGCATCTATCACCAACATCTATCACGAGCATCTATCACCAACATCTATCACCAGCATCTATCACCAGCATATATCACCAACATCTATCACCAGCATCTATCACCAGCGTCTATCACCAGCGTCTATCACCAGCATCTATCACCAGCATCTATCACTAACATCTACCACCAGCATCTATCACCAGCATCTATCACTAACATCTACCACCAGCATCTATCACCAGCATCTATCACTAACATCTACCACCAGCATATATCACCAACATCTATCACAAGCATCTATCACCAGCATCTATCACTAGCATCTATCACCAGCATCTATCACTAGCATCTATCACCAGCATCTATCACAAGCATCTATCACCAGCGTCTATCACCAGCATCTATCACCAGCATCTATCACTAACATCTACCACCAGCATCTATCACCAGCATCTATCACTAACATCTACCACCAGCATCTATCACCAGCATCTATCACTAACATCTACCACCAGCATATATCACCAACATCTATCACAAGCATCTATCACCAGCATCTATCACCAGCATCTATCACCAACATCTATTACTAACATCTATCACCAACGTCTATTACCAGCATCTATCACTAACATCTATTACCAGCATCTATTACTAACATCTATCACCAACATCTATTACCAGCATCTATCACTAACATCTATTACCAGCATCTATCACCAACATCTATTACCAACATCTATCACCAACATCTATTACCAGCATCTATCACCAACATCTATTACCAACATCTATCACCAACATCTATTACCAGCATCCATCACCAACATCTATTACCAACATCTATCACCAACATCTATTACCAGCATCTATCACCAACATCTATTACCAACATCTATCACTAACGTCTATCACCAACATCTATCAGTAACATCTATCACCAACGTCTATCACTCTATCACCAACATCTAACACCAATGTCTATCACCAACATCTATCACTAACATCTATCATCAACATTTATGGTTACCTTCCCTCTCATCTGACAAAAGGACAAATTGCTGGGGCAGGTAGAATTCGGGAGTAGAAAAATGAACTACAGTTGTTTATCTCTTCCCCATCCCTCCATTCTTCCCCCATACCTCTCCCCCCCCCTCCACTCACCCCTCCCAACCGAAGCGCTTTCCGTGGTGGAGTCAGCTCAACGCAAAGATCGACGGGGAAAGGGGGGGGAGGAGCAACGCAAAGGAAACACAACATGCCAAGCCCCACTCCAGCATTATATCGGACATCAATTGCAAACCCTGGCTAAGATTCCCCCACACACGAATAAATAAAAGAGTTCAAGAAATAGACAAGAAAACAAGACTCCAGACTCTGAGACGCCTACTCTTCGGACAGCAGCTGTCACGACAGCCAACCTGTCCTGTACTGTTGGCTGTAGCGAACAGTTCATAGAAACAGCTCAGACCGTTTTGTTCATGCGTTCATAAACGTTTAAAAGCAGCAGGAAAATGTGGATTGATAGGTCGTCGAACCTCCCCCCTCCTCTGCACGGGAACTTTTTGTTTAAAAACTCTGCCCAACGTTATGTTCTTTTTTTATAAGTTCACGGAGTAAGAAGGAAACTTCAGCTCCATATAAGGAGGTTCATTTATTCGCATGTTCCTTGCGGAACTTTGCCTCCCTAACAGCTCTAATGTAGGACTCTCTGTTCTAAGCAAGATGCTCTGCTGCTGATGCATTCATTTGTAGATTATCAACGATGTCTTGCAGCCATCTTCGTCTTGGTCTTCCTCTCTTTTTTTTCCCATTATGTATCCTTCCAAGACAGTCTTCTTTAAGTTATCATGACGTTTAATGTGTCCAAAATATTTCTATGTTTAATTCTCGTGTCCTTACCTTCCTTCTTTACTAGCCAGCCCTCTTCAATATTAAGTTCTTGTAGTATGGATATATTTGTTCTTTTCTGCGTCCATGATATTTGAAGAATTCTTCTGTAGCATCTACATTCAAAAACATTTATGTGTTTCTCATCTGTTTTGTTAAGTGTCCAGGTCTCACGGGCATATGTTGGCATGGGAAAGATGCATGCCCTTAAAAATCTCATTGTTATAGTTCTGTCAGTTCCTCTCCACAGCTCCTTTAGTTGTTTTACTTTTTGAAGAGCGATAGATGTACTCCTTTTAATTTCCCTCATCGTATCTCCATTATTAGTTAATAATGATTAAATATATTCAAAACTCTCCACCTCTTCTAATTTTTTCCTCATCGATACGTATTTCAGCTGCCTTATTTGTTTTGCCAGTTGTCATCAACTTAGTTCTCTTCGCAGTAAGACAGAAGTTTTGCTCTATAAAATACGGCCTCATTATCTGCGGTACTAAAGGCAGAACTGAAGACCAGGCACAGAGTTTTATATCATACTCACAATGTTACGCGCAGTTTTCGCAAAGAAAACTGTTAGTTGAATTTTAACTGCAGTTTCTCTTGGTAAAAATCTGAAGCGCCAAATCTGTCACTTCTAGCACAGTTCTCTGCCACAGAAAAGCTCAGATATGTCTCAAGATTCTCTGTCATCACGCAGGAGATTGTTTCTGGGAATAGGGGGTGGGGGTCATAATCAACAACTTACAGACTTCTAGGAATCACGTCCCCGTGCCCTCCTCCCCTCCCCTCCTTCCCAGATTGATGATCATAAAATTAAAAGGCCGAAACATTTTTTTTGGAGGTGGTGGGAAGAGTAGTTCCTCTGTTTTTCTAGTACAGAGGTGTCAATTTGAGGGTCCGCAGGCGGTATCCGGCCTTCGAAGTCTTTTTGCAGCCCGCGATGTTTCTTTGAAAATATCATTTATCTGATTAAAATTAACACCAATATGTAAAAACAAACAAACAAACAAAAACTGTAGAACAAAACAAAACGTGTAAAAACATTTTTAAAAGCCCGGAATGCTAACTAAAAGCAATCATTTCAACTTTACTTTTTGCAAATGTCACTTTTTCTTACTTCTGTGTAAGCTAGCAAACATTAGTTGGTTTGTATTCGGCCCGCCAGTTTATTTCCGCTTACGGTTGTGGTCCTTGGAACCCCTGAAGTTGGATGTCGGGGTCGTGTAATTGTTTCACTATCAACAGCCGAGTATGAGAACTAAACAATGAGAAATTGCAAATAAGCGATGGGGGTATGGCAACTAAACATTGGCGGGTATGGCAGCTAAACATTGGCGGGTATGGTGACTAAACATTGGCGGGTATGGTAACTAAACATTGGTGGGTATGGTAACTAAACAATGGCTAGTATGGTAACTAAACATTGGCGGGTATGGTAACTAAACATTGGCGGGTATGGTAACTAAACATTGGCGGGTATGGTAACTAAACATTGGCGTTTATGTTAACTAAACATTGGCGGGTATGGTAAACTAAACATTGGCGGGTATGGTAGCTAAACATTGGCGGATATGGTGACTAAACATTGGCGGGTATGGTAACTAAACATTGGCGGGTATGGTAACTAAACATTGGCTAGTATGGTAACTAAACATTGGCGGGTATGGTAAACTAAACTTTGGCGGCTTTAGAAACTAAACGTTGGCGGATATGGTATCTAAACATTGGCGAGTATGGTAACTAAACATTGGCGGGTATGGTAACTAAATATTGGCGAGTATGGCAACTAAACTTTGGCGGGTATGGTAACTAAATGATAAAGGTCTGGTAACTAAACGATGGAGGTATGGTAACTAAACATTGGCAGGTATGGTAACTAAATGATAAAGGTCTGGTAACTAAACTATGGAGGTATGGTAACTAAACGATGGAGATCTGGAAACTAAACATTGCTGGTATGGTTACTAAACGATGAAGGTCTGGTAACTAAACGATGGAGGTATAATAACTAAACGATGGAAGTCTGGTAACTAAACGATGGAGGTATAGTAACTAAACGATGGAAGTCTGGTAACTAAACGATGGTGGTATGCTAACTAAACGATGGAGTTATGGTAAATAAACGATGGAGGTATGGTGACTAAACGATGAAGGTCTGGTAACTAAACGATGCAGGTACGGTGACTAAACATTGCTGGAAAAGTAACTAAACGATGAAGGTCTGGTAACTAAACGATGCAGGTATGGTAACTAAACATTGTTGGTATGGTAACTAAACGATGGAGGTATGACAAGTAAACGATAAAAGCTTGATATACTTATCCCTGTAATCACAGTATGCCCATGAGACATTTTCTATTACCTTTCAAAGACTTAAACGCTAATTTTTTTTAAAAACTTTTTAAAGGATAACCGATTTATAAAGCCCTGACGTGTTTCAGTCATTTCTGAAAAAGGATTTCTGCAAAGAGTTCTCTGTGTTAACATCGCACTGAGTTTTACGGGCAATTTTTATATGTGCTTTCTGCATTTCTGAATTTCAAGATGTGGAAAGTTTTCGAGTACGAAATTAGAAAATACGTTCAGGCGTGTGAAGTGTTTGGCAAGCTGCATGTTTGTTAAGGATCTTTTCCTTGGGTAGCTCTGAATTCTTTCACCTTCTTCAATATTTGGTTTTGTTAATGTTCCCGACAAGAGCGTTTGTGTATTTTTAGGGCTGTAAATTTATTTCATCAATGACTGCGTCAACAGATTTTGCTGCGTCATGAGGGAGAACTTTCGGGCCAATTTCTGTTTAAAAATAGAAGCCTCTTGAGAAAAATAGATACGCCTGAGTTTTGTGCAATGTCAGCGCAGCGCAGGTGTGATGAAGGAAATGATTTGAATGACATTTCTTATGCCATGTATGGTGATGTTGACTTTTTCCAATCCCCTTTCCCCCTTTCTTTTTTTAAATAGTGATTACCAAGATTTGAGACTTGCGTCTTTTTGTGGTAGGCCGAGAGTAAGGTCTCAAAAAAGGGAGTATCCACGTCCATTACGAGTAAAGGAACTAAACGATGGGATATGATAACTAAACGATGGGGTATGATAACTAAACTATAGGGGTATGATAATTAAACGACAGGGCTATGGTAACTAAACTTTCTAGGCATGGTTACTAGACGATAGGACTATGGTAACTAATTTTTTTAGGCATGGTAACTAAATTATAGGGCTATGGTAACTAAACTTTCTAGGTATGTTAACTAAACGACAGTACTATAGTAACTAAACTTTCTAGGTATGGTAACTAAATTATAGGGCTATGGTAACTAAACTTTCTAGGTATGTTAATTAAACTGCAGGGCTATGGTAACTAAACTTTCTAGGTATGGTAATTAAAATTCCTCGGTATGGTAACTAAACGAAGAGGTATGGTAACTAAAGGAAAGTCATATTAACCCCGATTTCTGAACAATAAAAAGAAAAACTTTTGTTACATCTTTCATGCCTGCTATCTCAGAATTCCAAATGTAAAATAAAAGCAACTGAGTGACATTCTTAGATCATACTTTTAGATAATAGCGCTGATGATAACAGTGATGTTCAGTTTGACAATCTGACGTAAGGAGTAGGAGGGCATATATTGAACAATCCATGGTGAGGGGGAGGGTTGGGAGAGATGAGAGGGCCCCTGTTTGTAAAGTAGAACCCCTTGCCTGGGGACTTAACTGTGCATATATTACCTTAATTATACAACCCCCAGGCTTTTTGCGTCTCAATAATTACACACAAAAAAAAAATCAAGACCATAAATTGATAGATCTAGGACAATTTTAAACTAAAGTTGGAAGTGCAGGTTGTGAAAAGTATAATGCAGGATGTATATGTGAAGAGTATAATGCAGGATGTATATGTGAAAAGAATAATGCAGGATGTATATGTGAAAAGTAAAATGCAGGTTCTATGTGTGAAAAGTGTAGTGCAGAATGTATATGTGAAAAGTATAATGCAGGATGTGTATGTGAAAAATAAAGTGCAGGTTCTATATGTGAAAAGTATAGTGCAGAATGTATATGAGAAAAGTATAATGCAGGATGTACATGTGAAAAGAATAATGCAGGATGTTTATATGTGAAAAGAATAATGCAGGATGTATGTATAAATATTGTCTACACGACTAAGCGGGTTGCTGTTCAGTCCATATATGGTAATGGTTGCGACAGGTGACTATCATAACAAACCGTCAGTCTGCACTATGTCAAAGGCCTAATTATGACACACCTGTTTAAAAACATGGCTAATTAATGCGGCTGTTTCTACCTTTGTTTCAAACATTCTCGCTATACACCTGTTTCAAAAGATCGTTAATTAGAATAGATGTTCCTACTTATATGTTAAATAATCTTGACATTTTCTTATCACACTTTGACTGCAGTGACTTCGATATAGGTTTAGTTTTGTATTTGCTTTTAAACCTAAAAACTATTCGAGTTTTACTAAATTCACAGATAAACCATATATAGATCTGAGGTTAACAATTGAAAGAAACGATGAGTGATAGAAAAGCAGAAGAAGAAGAAGAGGAAGAAGAAGAAGAAGAAGAAGAATAAGAATACCAACAACAACAAAAACAACAATAATAAAGGAAAGTAGTTTTCTAGTAACATAATTTATCTTTCCTGTGCCATTTGGTCAGCCATTCAGAAAGTGTATTATTTGCCCTCGAGATTAAAAAGAAAAAAAAAACAGAACGCAATTAAAGGAAACATAAGCTACTAAAAGTATACCTACGTATAAAAAAGCATTGCACAACAAAAAAAAAAACAGGCTGAGTTTTGATATTATGGCTGACTAACCACAGCCGACCTGAGCGTTTTAGAAACAGGTGTGCCACATGGTAACTGCTGTGATCGTCATCTAACTTTACCTTCATCATATAAGGACATCAACCCGCTCTGTCGTATAGAAATCATGACAGCGGGAATGTTTACACATACATGCTGCCCTAGATTTTCCACAACAACCGTCCACCGAGAGCTCCGAGCTCCACATTTTCCACTGTAATTCTAGGCGCGTCAAGTCATTGGAGCTTTCTATTTTCTTTTGAGAGATGCGAGGACGAGGCTGGGGTTGTGCCGGGTCAAATATTTACCCTTTTTTTGGTTTTGTACAATAAGAAAGAAAAAAAAGAGCGAGAAATATAGTATGACGACAAAAAAGGTAAAGTCTAGCCGTAGTTTAGTGTACGGGGTTGGAGAGAAGGTCAAGGATGATGCAGATTAAAGCTGATTGGTCTGTTTCGTTTTCCTTTTTAGGGAAAGATGAAAGTAATGCGACAGAATAATCACTGATTCTTTGGCTAAATATAGACATGGGATGGTAATACAAATGCTTTATAGACACGAGAAGGTAATACAAATACTCTATAGACATGGGAAGGTAATACAAATGCTCTATAGACACGGGAAGGTAATACAAATGCTCTATAGACACGGGAAGGTAATACAAATGCTCTATAGACACGGGAAGGTAATACAAATGCTCTATAGACACGGGAAGGTAATACAAATGCTCTATAGACACGGGAAGGTAGTACAAATGCTTCATGACTTACAATGGGATTACTTTCTGATGAACCCATCGGAAGTTCAAAATGTAGTTATTAATACATATAATCCACCGAACAGCCTAACAGCTAAGAACAAAAGAAAGATAATCGTGACATAAATGAGATGGAGAATACTACATGTGACAAGAAGACACCAAATAAGACATGATACCTTCAGGGCAAAGGTTGGAGTAACACCAGTATTACACTACATCCAGAAGCAGAAAGTCAAATGGTTTGGCCATGTAACACCGTTACTATCAGACAGTTTGTCACAAACAACATTCACACTAAGATTTGTAGGTAACAGAGGAAGAGGCAGGAGATGGAGAGAGAGGAAATTACAGAAACATTAAATATCCCATTATATCAAGCATGGAAATATCTTTCATGCCTGCTATCTCAAATTTCCACATGTAAAATAAAAACAACTTAGTGACATTCTTAGATGATTCTGGTAGATAATAGGCCATGGGAATGTGGTTTATAAGAAGGATGTTGAAGGTACCATGGACAACCAAGAAAACCAATGAAGAAGTATTAAGAGAGGCTGGACTTGAAAACCAAATTAGAGCAAAGACTAGAGACAGACAAGCGAGGTTTGTAGGACATTTCCTGAGAACAGGAAAATTGGAACACAATGTGGCAACTGGAAAAATTGAGTGAAGAAGAAGAAGAAGAGAGAGAGAAGTAATTGGACAAGCTGTCAGTGTGGCTAGGAGGAAAGTCACCGGTGGATCTCATAATCAAGTCTAAAGACAGGGAATTGTGGAGAGAAATGATCGCCTACGACACACGGCACGGCCATTAGAATAGATATCACACAAATCGCAAAGCCCTAACAAGACGTCTATTTGCCCCTCAACACTGAAAGGTATATGAGGAAGGAGACAAGACAAGGCAATCAACCGAACGCCATAGTAGTGCCCATCCTATCTTGACGTTCTCAGAACACTTACATTATTCTACCTCGACAATCTCAGAGCACTTACATTATTCTTCCTTGATGTGCTCAGAACACTTACATTATTCTACCTTGATGTTCTCATAACACTTACATTATTCTACCTTGACGCTTTCAGGACACTTACATTATTCCACTTCGATATTCTTAGAACAGTTACATTATTCTACCTTGGCGTGTTCAGAACACTTACGTTATCCTACTCTGACATGTTCAGAACACTTAAATTATCCTCCCTTGACGTTCTCAGAACACTTACATTATCTAACCTTGTCGCTGACAGAAGATTTACACTATTATACTTTGATGTTTTCAGAACACGTACTTTAGACTACTTTGACATTCTCAGAACACCTACATTATTCTACTTTGACGTTCTCAGAACACTTACATTATTCTACCTTGGCGTGTTCATAACACTTACATTATTATACCTTGACGTGTTCAAAACACTTACATTAGTCTACCTTAGCGTTCTCAGAATACTTACATTATTCTATCCTGATATTCTCAGAATAATTACATTATTCTATTTTGTCGTTCTCAAAACTCTTACAGTATTCTGCCTTGACGTTCTCAGAACATTTACGTCATTTTATCCTAACGTTCTCAGAACATTTACAGTATTATGCTATGGCGTGTACATAACACTTACATTATTCTACCTTGCCGTTCTTGGAACACTTACATTATTCTACCTTGACGTTCTTAGAACACTTTCGGCATTCTATCATAACGTTCTCAGAACATTTACAGTATTATGCTATGGCGTGTTCGTAACACTTGCATTATTCTACTTTGACGTGTTCAGAACACCTACATTATTCTACCTTGACGTTCTCCAAACACTGACACTTACATTATTCTAACTTGACATTCTTAGAACACTTACATTATTTTAACCTGATTCTCTCAGAACACTTACATTATTCTACCTCGACGTTTTCAGAACACTCTTACTTCAGCCTATAGTTAGCACCAAAAAAAAAAAAATTCTAGCACAAAGCCTGTTTCATAAAGTGTTAAATATCTCATGTAATATACTGAGTACTGTAGGGAAAGTGAAAAATGGAACTGCTGTACGGGTACTCACCATTAAGGTACGCAGGTAAAAGTACACCGGGTCTGATGAATGTTTGAAGCATTGATTTAAAGTTAATTACTCGACTAGTGGGACTCTACGGCGTTAGGGTCATCAATTTTTCTCTCTTTTCTGATGAGGTTACTAGCCCCTCGAAACTAGTTGATGGTCTAGCAGTCTTTCAGGCAAAATATCAAGTTTTTGACCGTGGACTTTCTTTGTTGTTTTCATATCTCCCAATAGCTCACAGGAGCAGCCTGTATCTGGGAACCTCCTGTAACCAGTGTCCATTTCTCCAAATATTCAAGATGCCTGAGAAGTTTCTAAGCTCTCTGGACAAGAGTGTCGTACCGCGTCTCTCTTGCCTGGAAAAGATCAAAAGTCCAAATAGAGTCCCTACTGAATGTAATTTTTTTTGTGTACATTCGTTCGTTCGTTCGTTCTTCTTCTTCTTCCTATTGTTCTTGGTCTCTTTCTTATTATTATTGTTCTTCTTGTTGTTCTTGATGTTCTTGTTCTTCTTCTTGTCATTGTTCTTCTTCTTCTTGTTCTTCCTCTTCTGTTTCTTGTTCTTCTTGTCTTCTTCTTGTTCTTCTTCTAGTCTTTATGTTTTTGGTTCTTCTTGCTCTTGCTCTTCTTCTTGTTCTTCTCGTTTTCATCTTCTTTCTCTTATTGTTCTTCTTCTTCTTGTTTTCTTGTTCTTGTTCTTCTGGTTCTTGTCCTTGTTTCTGTTCTTCTTCTTCTTCCTCTTGTTTTTCTTGTTCTTATTCTTCCTGTTCTTGTTCTTCTTGTTCTTTTCTTCTTGTTCTTATTCTTGTTCTTGTCTTCTTCTTGTTCTTCTTCTATTCTTCTTCTTGTTCTTCTTCTGATCCACTTGTCTCCTTGTTATTGTTATTCTTGTTTTTCATCTTCTTTTACTTCTTCTTCTTCTTGCTATTTCTTCTTCTTCTTGTTATTTTTTCTTCATTTTCTTCTTCTTCTTCGTCTTCTTCTTCTATCTGAAACTGCGAGCTGACATTCTTTGCAGCCAGCGCTATGAAGGTGTTGAGGTGCAGCATCAAGGGGACATGGGAGAGGGTTATAACATTGTCATAAAGGACAACACTTCCTCGTAGTTGTAATGTCGAAGTATCATAAAATGTTTGTCGAAGAACATCTTATATAGTAGGTGGAGGGGAGAGAGAGAGAGAGAGAGAGAGAGAGAGAAGGTGTGAAGAACGAAAGAGAGAGAGACACACACAGAAGGTGGGAGGTGCGAAAGAAAGAGAGACACACACATACAAACAGAAGGTGGGAGGGGTGTAAAAGAAGAGTGGTAGGCACTGTGTGTGACAGAGAAAGGAGAGTGAGAGGAAAAGAGAGACACAGATGGAAAGAGAGAGAGGATGAGAGAGAAAGAGAGAGAAGGCGGAAGGGAGAGAGAGATAGACTGTGTGTGTGTATGTGTGAGAGAGAAACCAGAGGAAGAGGAAAAGAGAGACAAAGAGGGAAGGAGAGACAGAGGATGAGAGAGAGGGGGGAGAAAGGGTGTGAGATAGAGGGAGGAATGGAGAGAGAGAGAGAGAGGTAGGATGACAACGTTTAGTTGAAGAAATTGCTTGTATTGATGGAAGGTTGGAACGCCAGTCACAGCATATCAGGTTACATACAGGATGAAGAGAGTAGCTCAAATAGAGCGTGACGCTTCGCTTACAGGTTTGATGTGTCACTTTGACAGAAGCTGAGCGTGGGCCCAGATGACCTGTCACGCGTGACCATAATAACGTGTGCCACAGCTGCTATACGCGTGGCTACACACTGAAATACTTTCTGTGCTGGCCAGCTGTGCTGTAGCTTCAGTGAAAGGCCAGCTTATGTTACGTCTGATTGTGGTATGTAAGGGTTTTCTCATGTATCACAAACCAGCCTGCCATATGTGTAGTACTTGTGTGTAATAAATAAGGAGAGTTATTATTTAGGTAGTTGTTTGTATATGAATAAATGAGAGACAGACAGACAGAGACAGGGACAGACCTATGTTATGAGTGAGCGAGATAGAGAGGCACAGTGAGTGAGTGAGTGAGTGAGCGAGTGAGTGAGTGAATGAGTGAGTGAGTTAGTGAGTGAGTGAGTGAGTGAGTGAGTGAGTGAGTGTATATGAGTGAGTGGGTGAGACAGAGATAGAGTGTGTGTATATGAGTGAGTGAGTGAGAGACAGAGTGGGAAAGTGAAGCAGACAGAGTGTGTGTGTGTATACGAGTGAGTGAGAGAGTGTGTGTGTGTATACGAATGAGTGAGAGTGTGGGTGTACAACCTTCATCATCATCTCTTGTGAATGTGTTGTACTGAGTCAACTTCTGTATGTTGTTATAACTGCCTAATGTTCAATTTTACCTATACTTTTCTATTCTCTCTCTAAATACTACACAACTCACGCTGTATAACATAAACCAGGTATATACTAGCACAGCTCAAACATGTACTGTTATGTTAAGTGTGGCTCTAAAAATCCATGTTTGTTATGGAAATGACTGCTAAAGAGCTACTTGCACGTCCCAGGCGATTAGCAACCAAATGAACCGGAAATAACAAGTAAGACAGATGTGGCTGTGGAGACAGATGCAATGTGTACTCGAAACAGTCAGGAAGTGAGGTGTAGAAAATAAAAGAATATTTACAACTAAATAAATAAATAAATGGACATTCAGACAGACAGACAGATAGATAGATAGATAGATAGATAGATAGATAGATAGATAGATAGATAGATAGATAGATAGATAGATAGATAGATAGATAGATAGATAGATAGATAGATAGATAGATAGATAGATAGATAGATAGATAGATAGATAGATAGATAGATAGATAGATAGATAGATAGATAGATAGATAGATAGATAGATAGATAGATAGATAGATAGATAGATAGATAGATAGATAGATAGAGAATTGGAAGAGCAGCAGATGTTTAACGAGAAATGCTGCTAAATCAGGCTATAGTTATGTACACAAAAACATGCTGATGAAACAAAGATTTTAAAGAGAAAAAAAGAGGTAATTAAAGTTTGAATGAAGATGGAAGAAGTAAAAAAAAAGAAACATTGAGAATGAGAAGGAACAAGAAAAGAATAAACATAAAAAAAACCGGATATGCTGTTTCAGAGATGGAAAAAAAAGAAAAGAAAAAGAAGCCAACAGAAGAAAATAAATGAATAAATGATAGATAAGATAACAGTTTATATAAGATAACATTTATAGGAAACACCTGGTTTAAACAACATCCTCGAAGACTGGCAACGTGGTGCAGCCCAGACAAAAAGACATTTAACCAGATAGACTACATATTAATCAACAAACGATTCCGCAATGCATTACTGACAACAAAAACCATGCCAGGAGCTGACTGCAATAGTGACCATGATCCACTCTGTGGAAAAGTTAGAATAAAGCTAAAGAAAGCAGGCAGAAAAGTGAGAAACATCAAAATGAATACAGAACTTCTTAAAAATGACCAAGAATTGCGAGAACATTACAAAGTTATTATAACAAATAGATACAATGCAATAGCAAAGATAAATAGTATAGATGAACAATGGGAAATGTTAAGAGATTCTATCCACCAAACTGTTAAGGAGATAATACCACCGAAAAAAGAAGCCCCTAAAAATAAATGGATGACAGACGACATCTTAGGACTGATGGACAAGAGGAGGAGGAGTAAAAACAACGAGGAAAAATATAGCAAGATAAATAAAGAAATAAGACGCAAATGCAGAGAAGCAAAAGAAGTGTGGTTAAATGAACAGTGCAGACAGATAGAGGACACTCATAATAAAGACAGCAAAAACATGCATAAACGAATTAATGAACTCACAGGCAGGAAAACAAAATATACCACAGGATGCCTGAAATCGAAAGAAGGTAAAATGTTAATGGGAAAAGAAGACATTGTGGACAGGTGGACAGAGTATATCGGTGAGCTATATGGAGGAGAAAGACCAGAATTAACACCAGATACTGAAAACTGTGATGGACCGCCAATACTTGAAGATGAAATCATAGATGCTATCAAACACATGAAGAAAGGAAAAGCGACTGGGCCTGATAATATAACAATAGAAGAAATAGAGGCACTAGAGGGGAGACAGGAATAAAAATAATAACCAAGTTACTGAATGACATTTACAACAGTGGTTATATTCCCAGTGACCTGATTAAATCCACGTTTATAGCACTACCAAAGAAACCAGGTGCAAAGGAATGTGACGACCACCGGACTATCAGCCTCTCATGTCACATAACGAAGCTACTTCTGAGAATAATTATGAGAAGAACAAGGAAAAAGATAAAAATGGAAATAGCAGATGAACAGTTTGGATTTGTTGAAGGAAAGGGAACACACAATGCCATTTATGCTTTACGAACACTAACAGAAAGAGCTTTAGAAGTACAGAAAGATCTCTACTTATGCTTCATTGATTACACCAAGGCATTTGACAATGTGAAACATAGTGAAATTATTAAAATGCTTGAAGACATCAATATAGACGGCAAAGACTTGAGGATTGTAAAACATCTATACTGGCAGCAAGAAGCAGCAGTTCGAGTTGAAAATAGAATTGGAAAATACCAACCTATAAAACAAGGGGTGCGACAAGGATGTGTACTATCTCCAGACCTATTTTCTCTGTATAGCGAGAATATTCTAAGAACAATCATCACAGAACCAGGCATAAAAATTGGAGGATACAATATTAACAACCTTCGGTATGCTGACGACACAGTACTGATAGCGGAGAACCAACAAGACCTGCAAAATCTCTTGGATAAAGTCGCCAAAGAAAGTGAACAGAAAGGCCTTACTTTGAACATCAAAAAGACAGAGACTATGGTTATATCTAAGAAACAGAATCCACCAGCATGCAGTATTCGATTAAACGGAACCATTCTAAAGCAGGTGCAGAAATTCAAATACCTTGGAGCAGTAATAACTTCAGATGGGAAATGCAAAACAGAAATTAGGAACAGAATAGGCCAAGCAAAGACTGCATTTCAGAGAATGAGAAACATATTAGCTAACACATCCTTATCAATGAATGTTAGAAAACGAGTCCTAAAATGCTATATTGAACCTGTCTTGTTATATGGAAGTGAATCATGGACAATAGGCAAGTCTGCACAAAAATCATTGGAAGCAGCAGAAATGTGGTTTATTAGAAGAATGTTGCGAATCCCCTGGACAGCAAAAATAACTAATGAAGAATGTATGAGAAGAGCTGGAGAGACAGAAAACCTTGTCAAAAAGATAAGAGAGAGACAATGTACTTTCATAGGACATGCAATGAGAAGAGGGGGCACTGAAAATATTATAACAACAGGAAAAATAGAAGGAAGAAGATCAAGAGGAAGACCAAGAGAAATGATACTGGACAGTCTGACGGGATGGTGTGAGAGGAGATCACCAACTGAACTGATGGCCTGCATGAAGGATCGGATACTCTGGAGAAGCATAATAGCCAATGCCAGTCGGCATGACACCTGATGATGATATACATATATATATATATATATATATATATATATATATATAAGTCGTGATAAACTTTGACTCCCAAACTCTGATAACAGCAACATCCCTGACAAACTCAGCAAATCTATTTCTTTTTCTTCTATCAGGTTACGTTTAATATAAGATTTCGTGACCTGGACGAGTTCTTTGGTTCCGGATTAATACTGTTTTACGATTGGCTAAGATTACAACGGTGAAAGTCAGAGTTCGACCTGATAAAGCGGTTTAACTGAACCGTTAAATAACTTTTTAAAATCAACTGAACCGTTTTAAATAACTTTTTTAAACCCCTGTTTCGTTACAAGAAGTGCAGTGTGTGATAAAACAGAAATCTACGTCGCATTTAAACTCACAAAAAAAATGAAGTTTTGTTTGTTTTAATATTTATTATTACTTCCAATTCCTCTTTCTCTCTTGGCGACGGCTGTGGTTAGGCTCTCGTTCTACTAATCAGGTGGTACCGGGTTCAAGTCCTAGCAGTGGGAGTTTTGTTTGTTTCTGGTACACACCAAAAAAAAAAAAATACCAGCTTCTAAAAATAGGAACCAGAGAAATCTGGGAAGGTAATTTCGGCAAGATGTGATACTGACCACATCACATTTCCATATGCCTAAGGTCATGGAAATACAGGCCTAACACCGCATCCCCAATATGCCTTAATGGCACGGGAGCGGGAATTTTACCTTTACCTTTCCCTATGGCAGTCCAAAATGCGTTTTATGATCTTTTCGGAAATATCATTGCAATAAACAAAGATTTCAAAGATTTTGTCCTCGGGTCAAGATAAAAGTTTTAGAATATCAAATAATGAAGATTTTGGTGAAGGTGGAGGTGTCAGATGAAAGTGTCAGCTTGGCGGAAGTCGCACACACGCGTCACATTTCTCCTGGCACTCTCCGACGATTGCGTTGATGAAATAATTAATGAGGGCTGTTGCCCATGCGCAAATAATGACCCGAGGCAGGCATTGTTTGTATCGACCGTCTAGTTTAAGGGAGTTCAAGTTGACGGAGCTGGCAACAGACCAAGCTAGTTGGAGAGAAAGAGCCAGTTAAGCAAGCTTTGCCAAATGGCAGTATTTCATCTTTTGTTCACAGCCGAACAAAGACAGTCTCTGCTTATCGTAGCCTGGCTGAGGGGTGTCGAGTAACTGGGTGCAGCTGTTGTAAGGTGTACTTAGACGGGGGGGGGGGGGGGGTTCAGTTTCACAGAAAGAAGAAGGAGAGAAGCGGCAAAAGCGAATGCAGGAGAAACACGCGAATATAATAATAATAATAAAAAGAGCAATCCAATATTTCGACACATCGCCTTTGTCAAGATCAACATAGTTAAGAGACAAAACACAGGAAGGAAGCGCATATGTGGCAGACATATATCTGGTATATAAGTATAACAAGTGTTGGGCACTGAAAGCTAAGGATATGAAAAATTAGATCGATTCCCTGGAGGAAAATATCTTGGTAGGACGCAGAGTAAAAAAAAAGCTTCTTTGGGGAAAGTCTGAATGTTGCCCTGCCTGCTGGCCTTGGCTATCATGCCTTCCTACAATTCCTTTCTCCGAGTGCTGATTATAAGCTGTGCTTCTTTTTCTGTGCCATCTAGTTAGTCCATACAGCATTTTCTCTCTCTCCCTGTCTACCTCGGTCTCTCTTGCCTTCTATCTTTCCTGTTGTCACAATATATTCTAGCTTTCTCGCCGTGGAACGTGTTAGAAGAATCTGGATCGTCTTTTTTTTTTGGTCTGACTGTTGTTATTGTTTGTCTCGTCTCACCAGCCTCTCTCAGAACCTCCTCGTTTGATTTCTTTGCTGTCCGTGATATTCGCCGCACTCTTCTAAGGAACCACATTTAAGTGGCTTCCAGTTGGCCTTGTACTTCATTAGTGACTGGCCTTGCCTCGCATCCATAAAATAAAACTGGCTCGATGAAGCACTGGAGTACTCTTTCCTCACTTTCAATGACAGTGACTTATTACACAGAATGTTCTTCACTTTCTGAAACATCAGTTTGACCTGCATTATTCTGCTCTTTATCTCAATCAGGCATCTTCCATCTGGGGTCTGTAGTGTCCCCAAATATCTGGGAATATTCTGGACATAGTTAAAGAGAAATTGTACGGAAAATTATATTTGATTTTCGCTCCCTGATTATAGAAGAATCCCCGCCTGACAGCTGTGAACAGTCAGACAGATTTCGCCAGACAGACATCACGAGGCAGACAATAGCATCATTTATTAGATTTTCATCTTGTAGACGTGTGGACGAGTTGCTGATAACTTATCTAGACAAGGAAATGTCAACACTCTTGGGAGAGTTCTCACCTTAACGGTATATCAGAACTTTAAGCAAAAATAACTAATGAAGAATGTATGAGAAGAGCTGGAGAGACAAAAAAACATGTCAAAAAGATAAGAGAGAGACAATGTACTTTCATAGGAGATGCAATGAGAAGAGGGGCATAGAAAATATTATAACAACAGGAAAAATAGAAGGAAGAAGATCAAGAGGAAGACCAAGAGAAATGATACTGGACAGTCTGACGGGATGGTGTGAGAGGATATCACCAACTGAACTGATGGCCTGCATGAAGGATCGGATACTCTGGAGAAGCATAATAGCCAACGCCAGTCGGCACGGCACCTGATGATGATGATGATGAGATATGTTGATAATATTTGTTAAAATACAATTTTGATTGAGAATATTCTTTATATTAAGGGTAGAAACTTGAAAAAAAAAACTATTGAAAATGCAACCTACCTATCCAGGACCATGCCGACATGCGGTCTTGCTTTTCTACAAGTCCCTGCTCTGGGTGTTAAATATGAGCTGGACTAGTGTTCTTTCTCCATGCCATTTCATCAGTTCGTCTGTTATCTTCTCTCTTAGTCTGTCTCAGTGTCTTTTTTCTTTCTATCACCCCTGTTGTTATCAAATTTTCGAATCCACCTGCTCTCATGACGTGTCCTATGAATTTATATTGTCTGTTCTTCAGCTTTGTTATTATCAGTCATCATTCATTTGCATGTCCTTGTGGAACTTTGCTTACCTAACAGCTCTCCTGTAGGCCTCTCGGTTGTAAGCAAGATGGCCTGCTGCTGATACATCTGTTTGTAGATTATCAAAGATGTTGTGCAATCATCTTCGCCTTGGTCTTCCTCTCTTTCTTTTTCCCATTATGTACTCTTCCAAGACGGTCTTCTCTAAATTCTCATGACGTTTAATACGTCCAAAATATTTAAGTTTTCTCTGTTTAATCCTCTTTACTAGCCAACCTTCTTCAATAATAAGTTCTTGTGGTATGGATATATTTGTTCTTTTTTGTGTTCATGATATTTGAAGGACTCTTCCGTAGCATTTACATTCAAAGGCATTTATGTGTTTCTCAGCTGTTTTGTTAAGTGTCCAGGTCTCACAGGCATATGTTGCGATGGGAAAGATGCATGCCCTTAATAATCTTATTTTTGTTTTTACAGAGAGAAGATTCTGACACAGTTGTTGAGTTTGCTTTATATGGGTAACTGACTATATGGGTAACTATCGCTATAACCTGTAACAGTAGTATTTGTTAATATACAATACATACAGGCGACCCGTTCTGTA
This sequence comes from Achatina immaculata, assembly GCA_009760885.1. Classification (NCBI taxonomy): domain Eukaryota; kingdom Metazoa; phylum Mollusca; class Gastropoda; order Stylommatophora; family Achatinidae; genus Lissachatina; species Lissachatina immaculata. Next base: position 32,391,578 of record CM019696.1, read on the forward strand.
CAAGTGTTGCATATGAGTCCCAGATATTTGCAGTCACTGGTAAGATGCACCTCCAGCTGTGTGGAGACAGTTTGGACAGTGTAGTCTCAGTATGCCTTCATCCCATGAGATTGTAACAAAGATCAGTTGTAAGGCAGGCGTGAAGATTACGTGCGAGACTAGAACAAAGATGAACCCTGATAAGGGAACAAAGATAAGTGGCCATATTGGAGGACAGGTGAGTCATGATACTGGACACCTATGAATCTTGATACTGAAACAAAGAGAGAGAGAGAGAGAGGGTTGGGAGCAGAGAGAGAAGACTGGAACAAAGACGAGACTTGAGACTGGAGCAAGGATGAGACTGGGACAAAGACGAGACATGAGACTGGAACCAAGATGAGACTGCGACAAAGACGAGACATGAGACTAGAACAAGGATGAGATTAGGCCTAAGTCGAGACAATAGACTGGGACAAGGGTGAGAATGGGACAAAGACGAGACATGAGACTGGAACAAAGACGAGACATGAGACTGGAACCAAGATGAGACTGGGACAAAGACGAGACATGAGACTGGAACCAAGATGAGACTGCGACAAAGACGAGACATGAGACTAGAACAAGGATGAGATTAGGCCTAAGTCGAGACAATAGACTGGGACAAGGGTGAGAATGGGACAAAGACGAGACATGAGACTGGGACAAAGACGAGACATGAGACTGGAACAAGAATGAAACTGGGACAAAGATGAGACATAAGACTAGAAGAAGGATGAGATTAGGGCAAAGTCGAGACAAAAGACTGGAACAAGGATAAGCCTGGGGCAAGGGCGAGACAAAGACTGGGACAAAGACGAGACATGAGACTAGAAAAGGATGAGACATGAGACTAGAAAAGGACGAGACTAGAACAAAGACAAGAATTGAGACTGGAACAAGGATGAGACCGTGACAAAAACAAGACTTGAGACCTGAGAAAGGATGAGACTGGAACAAAGACGAAAAATGAGACTGGGACAAAGACGAGACTTGAGACTGGGACAAAGACGAGACATGAGACTGGGGCAAAGAAGAGACATGAGACTGGGACAAAGACGAGACATGAGACTGGGGCAAAGAAGAGACATGAGACTGGGATAAAGACAAGACATGAGACTGGGACAAAGAAGAGACATGAGACTGGGACAAAGACGAGACATGAGACTGTGGACAAGGATGAGACCTGGACAAAGACGAGACAAGAGACTAGAAAAAGAAGAGACTTGGACAAAGACGAGACGTGAGACTGGAACAAGGATGAGACTGGGACAAAGACAAGACTTGAGACCTGAACAAGGATGAGACTGGGTCAAAGACGAGACATGAGACTGGAACAAGGACTAGATTGGGACACAGACGACACATGAGATTGGAAAAGGGATGAGACTGTGACAAAGACAAGACTTGAGACTGGACAGACGAGACACTGGACTTGAACAAGGATAAGACTGTGACAAAGAAAAGACTTGAGACTGGAACAAAGATGAGACTGGGACAAAAACAAGACTGAGACTGGAACAAGGAAGAGATTGGGACAAAGATGAGACATGAGATTTGAACAAGGATGAGACTGGCACAAAGACGAGACTTGATACTGGGACAAAGGCAAGACATGAGACTGGAACAAGGATAAGACTCGAACAAAGACGAGACACGAGATTGGATCAAGGATGAGACTGGGACAAAACGAGGCTTGAGACTGGGACAATGACGAGACTAGAGACTGGAACAAAGATGACACTGAGACAAAGACTAGCCTAGAGACGGGAACAATGATGAGATGGGACAGAGACGAGACTTAAGACTGGGACAAACACGAGGCATGAAACTGGAAAAAGGATGAGACTGTGACAAAAACGAGACATGAGACTGGGACAAAGACAAAGCTTGAGAATGAAACAAGGATGAGACTTGGACAAAGACGAGACTTGAGACAGGGACAAAGACGAGAGTTCAGACTGGAACAAGGATGAGACTATGACAAAGACGAGACTGGGCCAAACACGAGACATGAGACTGGAACAAGGGTGACACTGGAACACAGACGAGATATGAGACTGGGACAAAGGTTTAGACTTGAGCCTGGAACAAGGATGAGATCGGGACAAAGGCGAGAACTGAGACTGGGACAAAGACGTGACTTGAGACTGGGACAAATATTATTTATGAGACTAGATTAAGGACGAGACTTGATATCGGGGTAAGGATGACACATGAACCAGGAACAAAGATGACTAAAGATACGAGGGGTGAGTGATAAGTTCTCCACATAAGGTACAACGAATTATGTGTGGACAGCTTTTCTTGGGTTATTTCTCAAAATAGTCCTCTTGCAAGTTTATGTACTTAGTCCAGCGATCATGGAGCATACGGGCCCCTTCTTTGTAAAAGTCAGCATCTTGTGCCAGTAGAAAGTGGTCAACAGCAAGAATGACGTCATCATCTGAAGCAAATTTGTTACGACGGAGTTCCTTTTTGAGTTTGGTAAACAGGTAATAGTCTGAAGGGTTCAAATCTGGGGAATAAGGAGGATGTTCAATAAGCTGGAAGCCGCATTCTTGAATGTCACCCATTGCCACTACCGACGTGTGAACTGGAGCATTCATTGTCTTGCTGAAAGATGACTCCTTTCGTCAATTTCCCTCCACGCTTTTCCTTCAGTTTGTACGGCAGTTGCTTCACAAGATTAGCGTAATAGGTCACGGTGACCGTTCTGCCCTTTTGAAGATAGTCTACCAATAGCACACCTTCTGAATCCCAAAAGATGGAAGCCATCACTTTGTCTGCAGACAGAATCACCCGTGCTTTCTTTGGAGATGAGGATCCATGATGTTTCCACTGCTTTGACTGTTCTTTGGTTTCTAGTTGAAAATGATAGACCTAAGCCTCATCCATAGTCATAAATTGCTGAAGAAACGTTTCATGATCTGCAGAAAAATGGCCAAGATTGTCTCTTGATATGTTGAGACGCTGTCGTTTGTGATCATATCCAAGAAGTTTCGGGGCCCATCGAGCAGAGACCTTTGTCTTTGAAGATCATTGTGAATAATGACATGAACACGTTCCTGGGAGATCCCCAGCTCAGTAGCAATGTACCGCTCAGTTAGTCGTCGATCCTCCATTATCATGCCATGGATTCTGCCTGTGGTTTCATCAGTGGTTACCGTTCTTGGTCTTCTTGGACGGGGATTATCATCCAGACTCTCCCTTCCATGTTTGAACAGAGCTGCCCATTTCTTCACTGTGCTGTAAGAAGGAGCACTCTCCCCTAGAGTCTCTACCACATCCTCATGGATCTTCTTCGATGATAAGCCCTTGATGCAGAGGTAGCGAATGACTGTTCGATGAGAATTTTTATCTATTTTCTCAATTTCTGCCAGCCGTCACCACTTCAGTAGCCTGTAAAAAAAAAATTGGTTGCAGTTAATTTCTTGAAACTTTTTGTTCAATCTTACATTAACCTGATCTACAAATGCACCTAATATCAACTGCCTGTTTCAAGTATTTGTACCTTATGTCGAGAACTTATCAATCATACCTCGTAGATCAACGAATCAGAAATAAGCAAGACGTGTTGCACTTCAACCCTCTCCCCTCCCCTTCCCAGTATAGTTAAAGGACAATACTTTGGCCCTGAGATCTTCTGCCCCCCCCCCCCCCCCACATAGCCCCACCTCCCAGCAGCTACCTGACTGGCCTAATGTTAGTCTTAAAGACAAATATAGACAAAGACTGGGGTGGCTTCCTCGCAGCAATTGTACCAGAAATATTTGGTGGCTTTTTTATTTCACAAGCCCAAAAAATCCCGGTCTTATGGGATTTGAACCCGCCTTTCACAGAGTAAATGTTGATCAACCGCTCTGTCATAGTATCCACTTTTGACCTTCCTCTCTCTCACCTTTGTAATTACATCTTACGTACGTGCTTTGGGCAGTTTATCGAGAATTCCATCTTATCTCCAAAACGTTCAGTTCACTTTTATGTAATACTTTCTTTCCGAAAGTTTTACTATACAGAATTTACGTTTATGAGTTTTATGTAACTTTGATGCGTTGTCTTTTTTTTACACTTTGAGAGAGAGAGGAATAAAGAGAGAGAGAAGAATGAGAGAGAGACAGAGAGAACAAGAGAGAAAATGAAAAAGAAAGAGAAGAAAGAAAGAGAGAGGAAGAGAGAGAGAAGAATGAGAGAGAGACAGAGAGAACAAGAGAGAAAATGAAAAAGAAAGAGAAGAAAGAAAGAGAGAGGAAGAGAGAGAGAATGAGAAGGAGAAAAAGAAGAAAAAAGAACAGATAGGAAGAGAGAGAGGCAATGGGAAAAGGAAGAGAGAGAGAGAGAAAATATAAGCAGGAAGAGAAACAGGGAAAGAATGAGAGAGAGAGACAGAGACAGAGTGAAAAAGAGAGAAGAAAAGATATGTGCAGCTTATCTTTATACAGACCTTTCTTTCTATCCCTCAGTTTACTGAGCCGTGTAAGTGAAGCCATCTGGTTAAACATACACATAATAAACCGGTCTTCTTTATTGTTTTTGAAGACATAAAGCGCATCAACCAACAGCTTTGGTGATAGAGCAAGAGCCGAGGCAAAGTGTCATAGGTGATGCAGTGGGCTGAGACAGCCAGATAGGCCCCGCCGGGGAGGATTAATATAAGGTGGCGCAAAACCATTTCTCCCACCCCCACCGCCTCCCCCACCCCCACTTCGATTAGCAATTCTGTTGTCATCCACTACCAGCCTCACAGGTGAAACTCTCCGAGTCCTCCCCTCCCCCTCTTCTTAAATTACTGGAATCCCTCTGTGCCCCTACCCCCCCCCCTTCCACCTCTTATTTGACTAGCAGCGAGAAGCACTGGTCTAATATACCTCAGTGTAGCTACATGTAGAACGCTCTCACAATATCAGGCGTGCCTGCGTGAATCTGGAAAATTTGTGGCGTAATTTTGAGAAAGGTCTGGAAATATTGACTGAAAGGAAAAAAAAATAAGACCCTTCAAATTGCTTCATAAACTGCTTCATTTAACAGAATAGCTGTTAGTTTTGTTGGTTTTTTTTTTAACATCTAGTCAACTAGAATAACGTAGAAGACATGTTTGTAAGATAAAAATCGATAACAGAAATGGCGACACGATCACAAAGTAATGATGCAAAAAAAACAAACAAAGAGTAATGTATAATGTATATTCCCTTATGGGGGTTTGAATTTACAAGTTTACGTGTTTCGGATCAACTGTTCGGGTGTTTACTGTCTTAGTTTCTTACCAAAAGTGTCAGGTATATCTTTTGACGTTGGTTGAGTGACCATATTTATATATATATATATGCTTCAGTTTTTCTTTAACCGTGAGCAGGCATCTCGCTGAAGCTTGCGCTTCTCCCGTGCTCCACCTGGATCAGAGAGGATATTTCTTGAACATTGCCATCAGAGCAAGGAAGATACTTCCTTAGATGATTTGTTAGAAAGAGAACGGTTTTAGGTGAGCGAGTGAGTGAGTGAGTGAGTGAGTGAGTGAGTGAGTGAGTGAGTGAGTGAGTGAGTGAATGAGTGAGTGAGTGAGTGAGTGAGTGAGTGAGTGAGTGAGTGAGTGAACAAAGAAACGATAGTGGAAAGGTTGACAATAAAATTGAACCCATACCCCATCGCCCACTTTCACACATACAACATTTCCCCCAACTTTTTCGTTAGTCAGTCTCTGGCATACCTCCAGGCCGGGACAGGTCCACTATAAAAGTGACACTTCCAGCGGATGAATAAAACTACGTTAATAATACGGGTGAGTGGCAGATGCGTACTCCGGTTATTGATTTCTACATGCGCCGGGGATAGAAGAGCTTTGGGGGAAAAATATAGTGAGCTGCATTATTTATAGAAGGATCGCCATACGTGCTACCTTTTTTTTTTAGATCTCTTCTGTTTGTGAGGCTACACACAGGCTACACAAAGACTACATACAGACTACATACAAGCTACACACAAGCTACAAACAGGCTACACACAGGCTACACGCAGGCTACACATAGGCTACATACAGGCTACACACAAGCTACACATAGGCAACACAGGCACACACATGCTACACACACTACATACCAGCTACACACAGGCTACACATACAGCAATACTCGGTTGTGTTATATATATATAGTATGTTGTTTCATTATGCAATGTTATGTTTTATACATACATTGCCGGAATGGAAAATCTATCTATCTATCTATCTATCTATCTATCTATCTATCTATCTATCTATCTATCTATCTATCTATCTATCTATCTATCTATCTATCTATCTATCTTTCGGCCTGCCTGCCTACCTGAATGTCTTTCTGTCTATGTGCATGTCTGCTTGCCTGCCTGACTGTCTGTCTGTCTATTTCCAACTTGATATTAAATTTAGTCCATCTCTCAGAAAGAAGATTATTTTTCCTCTCCCTCCCCCACACTCCATCATCAACCAACCCTCTACCCCAACCTCCCACCCCCCCCCCCCATCCCCCGGCGTGCTTGAATGAATTAATTCACTCATTTGCATGTCCCCTGCAGAACTTTGCCTCCCAAACAGCACTCCTGTAGGCCTCTCGGTTGTGAGCAAGATGGCCTGCTGCTGATGCATCCATTTGCAGATCATCAACGATGTCTTGCAGCCATCTTCTCCTTGATCTTCCTCTCTTTTTCCCATTATGTACCCTTCGAAGATGGTCTTCTCTACATTGTCATGACGTTTAATGTGTCAAACATATTTAAGTTTTCTTATTATAATGAATGTATCTCTTAACTTTCATTTTGTTTCTTGTTTTGGTTTTCATGATCTCTCTGTTACTCTCTCTCTCTCTCTCTCTCTCTCTCTCTCAACACCTGGCTAAGGAGTCTTGAACCACAGTTTAAAAAAAAAAAAAGGTCGGCTACATTTGGAGACGGATTAAAGAAACAGGCCACGATAAAAATAAATGGAGAGATCTTGTTGATGGTCTATGCCACAGATAGGGGTAAAGAAGGGTTAGGATGGATGGATGGATGTCCTCTACACAAAGTACAGACACCACACATAACTTCCTTATGTTGTTACACATATATAGTGGAAGTACCATAATTATGTTGTATAAACCAGTAACACGATAAAGCGTGTATGCTCTGTGTGGTGGAGTGAGTATGTATCGTAAAACACAATTATTGCCAGCGAACGGGTGCACCTGCAGGCTTTCCAAGGTCGTGGACTTAAACTTTGTGTGCGTGTGTGTAATTACACTTTGTTTCATGCCTTGTGATTGGTTTTCAGTAGTCACGTGATCAGACAAAGACAGTCTCTTTATAGATTTACTATATCGCGTTGAAGTAGTAACATGGGAATAGTGAAACGTTTCATTTTATAGCTTCAGATGTCTGTACTTCTTCTTCTTCTTCTTCTTCTTCTTTCCTCATGAAAAGGGAGTTAGTTGCCCTGTGTTGCCATTATAAATAGTTCCCATGTGTTTCTGTTTCACATCACTCTCTTCTGTTCCCCCATCTCTCTGTTCCCTATTTCTCTCTGTTCCTTATCTCTCCGTTCCCCATCTCTCTGTTCCCTATTTCTCTCTGTTCCTTATCTCTCCGTTCCCCATCTCTCTGTTCCCTATCTCTCTCTTTAATCCCTATAACTGTTCCCCTTCTCTATGTCTCTCTCCCTATTTGTTTCCCATCTCTCTGTTCCCTATTTCTCTCTGTCATCCCCCTCTCTCTCTATTCGCCATCTCTATGTCTCTCTCTATCTCTCTGTGTTTTTCCATCTCTCTGTTCCCCTATCTATCTTTGTTCCCCCTCTCTTTGTTCCCAACCTCTGTCTCTCTGTCATCCTCCTCTATGTTCCCCATCTCTCTTTCACATCCCTCTTTCTCTCTCTCTATTCCTCATCTCTATGTCTCTCTTTCCCATCTGTCTGTTCCCAATCTCTCTCTGTCATCCTTCTCTCTATTGCCCATCTCTGTCTCTCTCTCTCTCTCTCTCTACTGTCTCTCTCTCTCTCTCATCTCAATCTGCAATGCTCTGTTAAAGGTAAGAAGAATATCACGTGACCATTTCTTGAAAGCTTGTGGTAACGCCATCTGTTTTTGTCCTCTAGATGTCGTTTTATCTATTTGTCTCTATTTACGACTTTTATTATTATCTTTGTTTCCTTGTATATTGAGCTTATATTGATCTTCTTCTCTCTTTTATCAGTTTGTCTGCCTCCTTCTTTCCCTGGATATTACCGTGGGTGAGTATCCGTTGCTGAATCCTGAGCTCATCTGCGTTATACTTCTATTAGACTGTCTTTGTTTTCTTTAAATTTCCTTTGATCATTTTATGTCTTGTCTTTGTCTCCGCCAGAGTCTGTCTGACTGTCTTTGTCTCTCTCTGTATGTCTCTGTCTCTCTCTGTGTCCCTTTCTGTCGCTCTGTGTCTATTTCTGTCTGGATCTATCTCTGTCTCTCTGTGTCTCTCTCTCTATCTCTGTCTCTCTGCCTCTCTCTATGTCTGTCTCTATCTCTGTTTCTCTCTGTCTGTCTCTCTATGTCTGTCTCTCTCTGTCTCTATCTCTGTCTCTGTCTGCCCCTCTCTGTCTCTGTCTGTCACTCTCTGTCTGGATCTATCTCTGTCTCTCTCTGTCGTTCTCTCTGTCTGACTCTATCTCTGTCTCTCTCTCTTTCCCTCTCTCTGTCTCTCTCTGCCTGTCTCTATCTGTCTCTCCATTTCCCTCTGCCTCTCTCTATCTCTCTCTGTCCGTTTCTATCTCTGTCTATCTCTATCTCTCTGTCTCTATATCTGTCTTTCTCTGTCCCTCTCTGTATCTTTTTGTGTATCTCTCTCTGTCTCTGTCTGTCTGTCTCTCTCTATCTGTTTCTCTGTCTGTCTCTGTCTGTCTCTCTCTGTCCCTCTCTGTCTCTCTGACGGGCATGCAAGCCCTATTCTTAACCCTTTGGAAATAAGCATCAATCTGTTTCCCTGTCTCCCTCTGTCTCTCTATCTCTCTCTGTTTCTCTCTCCCCCTCTCTCTGTCTCTCTGTTTCTCTCCTTCTCTCTCTATCTCTCCCTGTTTCTCTCTCCCTCTCTCTGTCTATCTCTCTGTCTCTATCTGTCTATCTCTGTCTATCTCTGTCTCTCTGTCTGTCTCTCTCTCTCTCTCTATAAAAAATAAATACCCGTCCCCACAGTTATGGGCCTTGTTCTTGTAGATTGGAAATTACCTCCGTCAATGCGGTTCGCAAAAGGAGGAGGAGGTAGCATGAATCTTTAAACTGTTTCAAGTGGTCAGCTAAAACTTTGGCCCAGAGGTAGATTAACCAACAGCTGAACAGGCCTAAGACTAGGGGCCCTGTAGAGTGTCAAGAATTTTTTTTAAATAACTACTATTACGGGTTTTTATTACATGAATTTTACAAGATGTATCAGGAGATGGACAATATAGGTCTGAGGGGGGACGGGGCCCTTATTGAGTTTAGTGTAGGGCCCCCCGGGTGGTAGTTAATCCGCCCCTGGTTTTGACTACAAATCTCCCCATGTACTGCCACGTAAGTTCTTAACAACAACGACAAAGATGGACAGGCAGTATAAAGAGATGGACTTGACTCCTTGCGCTGGTAAAATATAGAGAAAAAGAAAAAGTTGGTAGGTCACTAAACCAAAAAACATTCTGTAGGTGGAGATGTAACATGATGATGATGCTTTTATTTACTAATCCATCTTCTCCAGAGATCCTGCATGATGATGATGTTTTTATTTACTAATCCATCTGCACCAGAGATCCTGCATGATGATGATGTTTTTATTTACTAATCCATCTGCACCAGAGATCCTACATGATGATGATGTTTTTATTTACTAATCCATCTGCACCAGAGATCCTACATGATGATGATGTTTTTATTTACTAATCCATCTTCATCAGAGATCCTGCATGATGATGATGTTTTTATTTACTAATCCATCTTCACCAGAGATCCTGCATCCCGTAAATATAAACTAGCCCAGGTGTGTCTTATTTTATACGTGCCTATGTGCAGCCTTTATCTAAGTATTTTGTATGTTTTCTATTCAGATATGGCAACAGAAGGGGAAGCAATTTTCTGCTACATACGTTAATACTGAGCTATTGCATTTACATATATTTAAAAACAATACAGGTGATCAAGTACACCTGTGACATTATAATAATTGCAGTTGTTTATATCGCCAGCTAGCATCATTTTTTAAAATGTTTTTTCACTGCAGCATCTCGGGCAAGTCCCGTGTTTTATGGGACTGAGTTGTGTGGGATATCGTGTAGCCATGTGTGCTGTGTCATCCAGTACTCCTCGCTGTGTAGACAAATATTCTCCATTTCTGGAGGCAAATTTTCCTTGAGACAAAGTTCCGGTTAAACGCTCGCATTTTAGGTTTAGTGATGTTTTAGTATTTAGGTTTAGTGATGTTTTAGTATTTAGGTTTAGTGATGTTTTAGTATTTAGGTTTAGTGATGTTTTCGTATTTAGGTTTAGTGATGTTTTAGTATTTAGGTTTAGTGATGTTTTAGTATTTAGGTTTAGCGATGTTTTAGTATTTAGGTTTAGTGATGTTTTCGTATTTAGGTTTAGTGATGTTTTCGTATTTAGGTTTAGTGATGTTTTCGTATTTAGGTTTAGTGATATTTTCGTATTTAGGTTTAGTGATGTTTTAGTATTTAGGTTTAGTGATGTTTTAGTATTTAGGTTTAGTGATGTTTTCGTATTTAGGTTTAGTGATGTTTTCGTATTTAGGTTTAGTGATGTTTTAGTATTTAGGTTTAGTGATGTTTTAGTATTTAGGTTTAGTGATGTCTTAGTATTTAGGTTTAGTGATGTTTTAGTATATAGGTTTAGTGATGTTTTAGTATTTAGGTTTAGTGATGTTTTCGTATTTAGGTTTAGTGATGTTTTCGTATTTAGGTTTAGTGATGTTTTCGTATTTAGGTTTAGTGATGTTTTAGTATTTAGGTTTAGTGATGTTTTAGTATTTAGGTTTAGTGATGTTTTCGTATTTAGGTTTAGTGATGTTTTAGTATTTAGGTTTAGTGATGGTTATTACAGGAACTCGTTAGTACAGATAGATTTACTGGTGAGAGACTGTAGAGGGGGTCTCCTAGTACTCATTAGTACAAATAGTTTTACTGGAGGGAGACTGCAGAGGGATTCTCCTACTTCTCATTAGTACGACTAGTTTTACTTGAAGGAGACTGCAGAGGGACTCCCTACTTATTAGTACAGCCGGTTTTACTGTAGGGAGACTGCATAGGGACTCTCCTAGTACTCATTAGTACAGCTAGTTTTAGTGGAGGGTGACGTCACATAGTCTATCCATCACTTTCAGACAAAGAGACCGCGTCGACATAGGTCCTTCTTCACTTAATGAGAAGCCAAGTCTTATGACTGACTAGGAAGATATTGTTTCATCTTCTTGTGTACGCCCAGTGTATGAAAAAAGAAAAGACTAAAAGTTTGTATCAGTCAATATCGTCATCATCATCATTATTACGCTGAAGATCATATCTCTAGGTCTATGGTACATAGGAAATCAGAACCCCAAAAACAATAGCAAAAACAATAATAACTACTATAGTAGTTATTTAGTATTACACACGTTGTTCTCTGATATGGAGTTTCATTATAATCATCATTCTTACTTACATCTCATTATAATCATCATTCTTACTTACATCTCATTATAATCATCATTCTTATTTACATCTTTCCCTGGTGTTAAACGTCACATAGAGCCCTCATGGTAGTTCGCTAAGTATTCCTGTTTTCGGCGAGCTTTTCAATCTCATCAAGGGATTTTATGTCCACTAAATTGGCCTCTCTTAACAATGTCATCTTTAGAGTGTCACGTGGTCGACCTCTTTTTCTTCGGCCTGTTGTGTTCCACTTGATAGCTTGTTTTGGGATTCTCTGATGTTTCTTCTCATCACGTGGCCGACATATGTCTATTTCCTGATCACCCATGAGACAAGTTGTTGTTTGCTCATCTCTGCATTGTTCTTGAATTCATTCCACTTTACACCGAGTATTTTCCTTAGGTACTTGTTTTCAAAAGAGTCTAATTTGTTTATTTCTTTAGTTATTTTCCAGCTTTCGCATCCACAAATGAGGGTGGATATTTCATTTGAACTGAATAATCTCAGCTTGGTTTTTGTGCTTCTAACTTTTTGAGCGCCATATGTTCTAGAGAATCTTGAAGCTTAATGCTGCTTTGCAATTCTAACTTCCTTTCTAACGTCATCATCCTGGTCTATGTAGCTGCCGAGGTGTACAAACTGGTTTACTTCTTCAACAGCTATTCCTTCTATGCATATTTTTCTTTCTTCATTAATGGGAAGTTTCATTATTTTTGTTTTATTCTTGTTAATTTCAGATCCTATTTTGCTAGCCAGTGAAGACAGGGTGTCTTTTTTTTTCTTGCACGGAATTCACATTGTTACTGATAAAGAGTTATGTCATCTGCAAAATCAAGATCTTCTGGTTGGGTCCCCTGTGCCCAATCAGTGCCCGTTTTACCTAGGCAGCTTTTTTTTCACTATGAAGACTGCCAATTCAAAAACCAAGGGAGATAATATACACCCTTGTTTCATGCCTGTTTTAATCTCAAACCATTCGCTCATTCCTTCTTCTGTGTTGACCGCACAAACATATCCATTGTAGATATCCTCAATAATGTCGACAGTTTTAAATGGTATTCCATATATTCTTAAAATTCTCCATAATGAATCTCTCCCATCCTATATAAAAAAAATATAAATTATACTCCTTCCTACAACTACAAGCTTTCCCACTATCTATTTGATGTTGACTACATGCCTCCATGAATTATAAAACTTAAAAGTTATCTTAAACTGCTCTACAGACACCGCATATTTGTATAATGTCTGGAATAGAGTGAAAGATGTATGATAAAAGGCAGAATGTCAGACGGGCCTGCGTGCCCAATTCTTAACCCTTTTGAAATAAAGATCAATCAATCAATCAATCAATCTGTGTATGCTGTCAAATGCCTTTTTTAAAGTGTATAAAGTTCAGAATTAATGGTTTCTACTTTTCAATATGTTCTTCAAGTATTATTTTTAGAGTAAAGATCTGGTCGAGACAGCTTCTCCCTTTTCGAAATCCTGCTTGTTCTTCTCTCATTTGCGGTATCCACTATATCTTGAATTCTATTCAGAATAACTTTGCAAAATACTTTTGACACAACTGATAGTAAGATTACACCCCTCCAATTGTTGCAATAGCTAAGGTTGCCCTTTTTATGCATTTTAACAATAATTCCTTTTTTCCATTTAGAAGGGACCATTTCTTCTTTCCAAACTTTATTAAACATTCTCTGTAGTTGGCTCATGCTGTTACTGCTAATAGCTTTTAACATTTTTGCTGTTATTTCATCTTCACCTCCAGCTTTGTTTTTGGTCATTAGATTCATTGCTGTTTCAATTTCATGCAATGTAATTTCATCTGGTTTGACATTTAGTTATGGGATTGGTAAATCAGTTTCAAGATCTATCAATTCTTTTGGGTGTGGTCGATTAAGTATTTCTTTGAAGTATTCAGCCCATTTTTGCTTTTGGTCTGTACTTGATGATAGGGTTCCCGTTTTGCTACAGATTGGTCTTTCTTTGAATGCAACAGTATCCGTTAGCCTCTTTTATAAAGAGTTTTGCTGTCTCCTGTTTTTGCTTTCGCCATATTGTCCATGTATTCTCTTTTATGGGTGTTTGAGTGGCGAAGTGGTTAATGCACTGATCTCTCATGGCGAAGGTCGGGGGTTCGAATCCGGCCGGAGCCACCCCAGTCACCCAGCTGTAGAAATGGGTACCCAACTTCTTCTGGAGTTGGGGAAGGAAAGACGGCCAGGCGTGATACTGACCATATCACCCTCTAGTGTGCTGACAGGTCAAGGAAAATATGGGCACTAACACCATATCCCTATGTGCCTCTAAGACATGACAGGATTACCTTTACCTTTTTTAAATTCTCTTTTATCCCTTCTAGCTGAACTTTGTGCTTTATTGTCTAGTTCTTTGTACGTTGCTTTTACCAAATCATTTCCAAGATCTGTCTTTATATTCAATATGGCTACTTTGGCTGCTCGTCTTTGATGCACTTTCAAGTGTTCCGATATCCGTTGCTTTTTTTTTTTTTTTGCAGTCCAGCACTTGCTTTTGCTGCTGCGATTATGGCTGTGCTGTAAAAATTCCAAATGAAATATTTCATTTGAATCTGTCTTCTCTACCTCACTGAGTGCTGCGAAATGTTTGGTAAGTTCCAAACTGAAATTATTGTTTGTATTTTCTTCCTGTAGACTATGACTGTTTATCTTTCTGAGTAAGGCTTTCTTGTGTTGGCTTTTCAGTTTTAGTCTTATTTTCCTTATATACGCAGATTGTGATCACTGTTGATATCTTCACCCTTATATGCTCTTACATCTTTCAGAGATACTCTGAATTGCTTTCTAATACAAAAAAAAGATCTATCTGGTTTCTGGTTCTATCATCTGGAGATATCCATGTTCTATTATGTATCTCTTTGTGTGGAAATATTGTGCCTCCAATGACCATGCCCTCTGTTAGACATATTTCAATTAATCTTCATCCGTTTTGATTAACCATATCAATTCCTTCTTTCCCCATTACTTTTTCAACGTCGGTGTTATCTTTCCCTAACTTAGCGTTGAAGTCCCCCATAGCAATTAGGATGTCGTGTTTAGGGACTTTGTTGATGATTTGTTGCAACTGGTGATAGAAATCGTCTTTTATTTCATCATCTGCGTCGTTCTTGGGTGCACAACAGTGTATTATTGTCATTCTTCCGTGTCTTATGTTGTATCGTGCTTTTATTATACGACTGTTCGCTGGTTCCCATTTTACAAGGCTCTTTTCTGCTACATTTGACATACTTATACCCACTCCTTCTTGATATTTCCCATCGTCTCTGCCTGGATGTATTATTATCTTACGGCTTTCCGCCGATCTTTTCTCTGCTTCTGGCCATGGCATTTCACTGATGCCCAGTACATCTATGTGGTATCTATCTATTTCCTGGATTACTTGAGTAGTTTTTGTTGGTGCTGCCATTATTCTTACGTTCCAGAATCTAATCTGTCACATATTTTGACCCGATGAATGCTTTCTTTTGAAATCTGTCTGAGTTTTTCGGAGTTGGTATCCCTGATGCGCCAACCTTGACTAGGTTGGCTTTGTTGCGAGTTTTCATAACAATTCATTTTTCCTCCATCATGATTCGCCTCTAAGTGGGTCTCGGGATAAGGTTGTTAGCCTTATGCCCAAATCCTAATTCAGGTTATGTGACGAATCAAGCAAAATCTCGCTGAATTTTGCATGTCGTTAAGACTATTATAAAACGGCCGTCATTTTGCGAATCACTTGGAAGTTCTATCATCATTATTATTATCATTATCAGCATCATCATCATCCCCGTCGTCGTCAGCTGCAGATATGCAATGTAATGAAAAGACAAAAGTTCATCTTGTGACCTCTCTTTCTATTCCTTCATCTCATCCTACGTCTCTGCTGAAGCTCCACCGCCTTCTCTGTAAGCTTGCTCTTCTTGCACTTTATTTTCTTCCCAACTTTTGTCCCAACAAAAAAAGAAGTCTGTCCAATTTCCCTGCACTTGGCCTCGACGCTGCATTCTAAAAACTAACATAAAAAAATAATCAACATTCATCACGAGGAAGAAAGCAGGCAACAGCAAGTTGTTGCCCTTCATCTGGGAAACAATCCACAACCAGCAACCGATCAAACTGATACTCACAGATCCTTTACTCTCCTTTCTCTCTCTCTCTCTCTCTCTCTCTCTCTTTCTCTCTCTATTCATCAGGTCAAGTGATCGCCTTGTTCGATTTCTCAATCGAAGGTCGACCAGGCCTACAAAGACAACCTGCTCAAGTCAATCAAAACTCACGAACGGGTCTGACACGAGCAAGGCTTGTCGATATTCTATTGTTCTCTCTCTCTCTCTCTCTCTTTCTCTCTCTCTCTCTCGCTTGCCAGGAGCCCTAGAGCTTTTATCAGCTTTAGTTGTTTTATCTTCTCCAGCCACAGAAAGTTGTTGTAATGTGGCCCGCCTTTCCTTCTCCAACTCCAGAAGAAGTCAGGTACCCATTTCTACAGCTGGGAGACTGGGGCGCCTCTGGCCGGATTCGAACCCCCCGACCTTCGTCATGAGAAAATAGTGCACCAAACACTTAGCCACTCATATTACCTCTGTTCAGTATATGCCTATCATACTTGTTGAATGTCTCGAACAGAGAGAAAGTTGTGTGATAAAGGGCAGAATCTCAGACAGGACTGCGTGCCCAATTATAAATCCTTTGGAAATAAAGATCAGTCTCTCTCTCTCTCTTTCTCTCTCACTCTCTTTCTCTCTCCGTGTGTGTGTGTGTGTGTGTGTTGTCTTTTTCTCTGCCCTTCTTTGTCAGAACCTGTTCCACTTTCTGTTGATATCCCCAGTTTCAAGCCTAGCCTATCTCTCTCTCTCTCTCTCTAGCCTTTGTCTGTCCGTCTCTCTCTCGCTCCCTCTTTATCTCTCCCTGTCTTTGTCTCTTTGTTTCTCACTCTCTCTCTTCTCTGTCTTTCTCTCTCTTTCTGTCTCACACACACTCTCTCTCTCCCTATCTGTTTTGCACTTTCTATTCCTGTCTTGTTCTGCCTATCTCCATCTTTCTCTGTTTCTCCTCTCTATTTCTCTATCTCTAGTTCTCTCTCTGTCTCTGATTCTCTGTGTGTGTGTGTGTGTTTGTTGTGGGGAAAAAATTGTTCTCTTGTAACAGACAAAGCATAATGAAATGACGAAGTTCGCTTCATTAATGAATTAATAATTCCAGTTTTCATAACATCCGATCATGTGAAATGAATGAGAAATTTAACAAACTTTATACTAAAAAAAAATACAACATGATTTTCATAGACGGATACGTTATTGTGTATAATACACAGAACGCCATTTTGGTTTCCATGCGACGCTGGCTAGCCAGGGGAAAGAAGAAAGGGTGCGTGAAGCTAAATTTTATTGATTTCCGGATGTAATAGAGCGGTTACAAAAATAAAGGTTCGTTTCAAATAGGCAATGCAACTTCTATCAGGCGCATGCAACCTTCGGTGGGCATTTTCGTGGTACGTTTCGATGAACATTGAGGATGTCACCTGCTGTTTGACAGCCGAGGAATCTATTCACGTCACGTGATTTCTTTCAGGCTAGTTTATTTCTGTACCTTGGATACCTTAGATCGACGGCGAAGGTTTTGTTAGGTTGTGAAATACCTAGCTTGTAGTTTGTGCAAGTCGCGATCCTAGTTACTGAACTTTGTAAACATGGAACTGTGGGAATGTGGGAGACGTTTTTTTTTTTTTTTGTCATTACATTTTGTAAAGAAACTCGGGGATTTTCAAACTGTAGTTGAAGCGGCGTATGTGACATGTGGATCCGGATAGGGAAACTGTTAATAGGAAATATATTTTTTTTCTTATCTTATAAATCTGTATGGTTGTGGATTATTATTTGTTCCGGAGTCGATATTTTGATGCCGCTGAAGATTATGTTAACTCTTTGGCCATTACTGGTAGATCAGATCAGATATTGCCATAGAAGATGCCGCTGAAGCTATGATTATGTTAACTCTTTGGCCACTACTAGTAGATCAGATCAGATATTGCCATAGAAGATGCCGCTGAAGCTATGATTATGTTAACTCTTTGGCCACTACTGGTAGATCAGATCAGATATTGCCATAGAAGATGCCGCTGAAGCTATGATTATGTTAACTCTTTGGCCACTACTGGTAGATCAGATCAGATATTGCCATAGAAGATGCCGCTGAAGCTATGATTATGTTAACTCTTTGGCCACTACTGGTAGATCAGATCAGATATTGCCATAGAAGATGCCGCTGAAGCTATGATTATGTTAACTCTTTGGCCACTACTGGTAGATCAGATCAGATATTGCCATAGAAGATGCCGCTGAAGCTATGATTATGTTAACTCTTTGGCCACTACTGGTAGATCAGATCAGATATTGCATAGAAGATGCCGCTGAAGCTATGATTATATTAACTCTTTGACCACTACTGATAGATCAGATCAGATATTGCCATAGAAGATGCCGCTGAAGCTATGATTATGTTAACTCTTTGGCCACTACTGGTAGATCAGATCAGGTAGTGCCATAGAAGTAAGCATAGACGGTCAATTCTCTCTCCGTCTTCCTCGATCCTCCATGTCTCGAATCAAGTCAGTTGCTGTTTTCCTGCCATACCGCGCAGTCAGATCACCTTGGTAATGTCTGTCTTTTCCGCCCTCTCTGTCTTTTGCCATTTATCTTTTCTGTTGTGACCATCTTTTCGACACCTTCATGTCTGCTGATGTGTCCAAGAAACTTTGATTGTCTGTTTTCTTATGTACGGCTCTAGTTTGAGCTATTCCTATGACCGCTGTAACGCTGAATCATTTGTCTTTCTAGTTGTCCGTTGTATGCGAAGCATCCTTCTTAAGAATCACGTTTCAGCAGCCCGTATTCTTCGTTCTAAATTGTTTATTCTTAGTCCATATTCCATGAAGTAGAACAGGTTCTATATAGCAACTCCGAACTTTCTTTTATATTCTCAGTGGCAGCTTTTGATTTGTTACGAAATGATGTTACTGATAGACAAAGTAGACACTTTACGGTTGTACATACAAGTTTAGGTTTTGGTTTTGGTTTTATGTTTAGGTTTTACGTTTAGGTTTTAAGTTTAGGTTTCACGTTTAGGTTTTGTCAGGATTAAACTTGGCATCGCCTGTAACATGAAAGCAGTAAAACAGGCTAAAAATAGTCTGTCCAGTGCCATGCCGACAGAGTTTGGCGCTCACGCTTTTCTATAGAACAACATCCATGCCGACAGAGTTTGGCGCTCACGCTTTTCTATAGAACAACATCCATGCCGACAGAGTTTGGCGATAATGTTTTTCTATATAACAACATCCATGCCGATAGAGTTTGGCGATACTGTTTTTCTATATAACAACATCCATGCCGACAGAGTTTGGCGATAATGTTTTTCTATATAACAACATCCATGCCGACAGAGTTTGGCGATAATGTTTTTCTATATAACAACATCCATGCCGACAGAATTTGGCGATGTTCTTCTATGGAACAACATTAATCTTCTTAGGATGACATTTCTTCTGGATTTCAGAACAGTTTTATTTGAGTCACGGATCATCCAGGTCTCTAGGCTAAACTTAACACGCCCCTCGCCTCACCTCACACCTCCCGTTCCTCACCTGGACATATACCATCAGTCCTCTGATATATGACCTGATTCCCCCCCCCCCCTCCTTTCCCCCTGTTGTGGTCTCTACTGTTATTATATGACTTTATATTACATAAATCGAACATAAACTGACATGTCATCGTCATCTTCTTACTTTCAGCTAAATTATTGTTTACTCTTTATTGGCAGTTTTCTTTTTCTTTGATTCTGGGCCCCCTACCTCAACGGCCCATAGGGTTAAGCCTCTCCTATTTAATGGGTTATCCGGAACTGTGGCTCCACGGGCTTTACATTTTGTCTATGCCTTTCACTCTCTCTGTCTCTATCCCTCTCTGTCTTTCAGTGTCCTTCTCTCGCTCTCTATCTCAATCTGTCTTTCATTGTCTTTCTCTCGCTCTCTCTCTCTGTCTTTCAATGTTCTTCTCTCTGTCTATCTCTCTGTCTTTCAGTGTCCTTCTCTGGCTCTCTTTCTCTCTCTCTTTCTCTGTCTTTCAGTGTCCTCCTCTCTCTGTCGCTCTCTCTCTCTCTCTCTCTGTCTTGCATTGTCCTTCTCTCGCTCTATCTCTCTTTGTCAATCTCTCTTTCTCTCTATCTCTCTCTGTCTTTCAGTGTCCTTCTTTCTCTCTGTCTTTCAGTGTCTTTCTCTCTATCTCTCTGTTTTACAGTGTAGTTCTATCGCTCTTTCTCTCTGTCTTTCAGTGTCCTTCTCTCTCTCTATCTCTCTCTGTCTTTCAGTGTCCTTCTCTCTCTATCTTTCAGTGTCCTTCTCTCGCTCTCTTTCACTCTATCTCTCTCACTGTCTTTCAGTGTCCTCTCGCTCTCTTTAGTCTTTTAGTGTCCTTTTCTCATTCTCAGTTTCCCTCTGTCTTTCAATGTCCTGCTCTCGCTCTCTCTCTCTCTATCTCTCTCACTGTCTTTCGGTGTCCTCTCGCTCTCTCTTTATCTCTGTCTTTTAGTGTCCTCTCATTCTCCCTATCTTTCAGTGTGCTCCTCTCTCTCTTGCTCTCTCTCTCTCTCTATCTCTAAACTCATCGCACAAAAAAATTTACCAGTTTACTAGAATTAAACATTTTCTTGACATAGACACCAGAAAAATATACTACATATCACAGACACAAACACACTTGGACTACTGTTCCACATAGTCTGAGATGATTGTTCCATGTCAAACATGAAAAGATTTTACTCACTTCAAAAACGAGCAGTAAAGCTTATAAATGACAAACATGCAGCATGTATTACAAACAAGGACAAACATCCTGATATTCTACCCCTCAAGAAGAGATTTCTTTTCGACATGGCCAAGTTAATTCATAAAATTCTATCGCACAGTGCTCCACCCTATCTGTGGTCGTTGTTCAAATCCAAACCAAAACACAGTCAACGCTTAAGCAATTGTATTCTCCAAAACCAAGGCTTGACATGTTTAAAAATAGCTTCTCTTACTCAGCTGCCCACCTTTGGAATGCCCTACAAATTCATGTAAACTTATAATTAATATTCGTTCTTATTTCTTTAAACTTTGTCAGCATCTGTTTGGTATGGACTATATGCCTCCCTAAGCATATTTTAAAGAAGTTTAAAGTATGGCTTGATTGTTATAATTGTTAATACTGCTTTCCTATAAACTTATTAGTTTTGAATGAATGTAAGAATGCAAGTTTATTTCATGTTGTTGCATAAATCAGAGTGTAGAGTGTATGGACATGAGATAGGTTTATTATTTATTTATGTAATCATTGAATTGTGTCTTCATCATTATTATGCCCATTAACAAATGCTGAATGACTGTGACAGAGTGAAAGCTGTATGATGCAGGGCAGAATGTCAGACGAGCCAGCGTACTCAATTCTTTACTCTTTGAAAATAAAATATGTTCGTTCGTTCGTTCTCTCTCTGTCTTTCAGTGTCCTTTTTTCTCTGTCGCTTGCTCTCTCTGTCTCTCAGTGTCTTTCTCTCTCTGTTTATGAAAGGCATAATGTAAGAAAGGCCTGCGTAGCCAATTCTTTACCCTTTAAAAATAAAAATCATTCATTCATTCGCTCTCTCTGTCTCTCTCTCTCTCTCTCTCTGTGTGTTTCTGTCACATCCCTTGTTTCTGTTTCTTTATGCCTTTCTGTGTCTCTCTGTGCTTTCTCTCTGTCCCTCTCGTCTGTCTCTCTCTATGTCTTTCTCTTTCTCGTCCCTAGTCTCTTGTTACTCTCTCTGTCTCCATGTCTCTGTCTATTTCTCTCTGGTCGCTGCATCACTATGGCTTCTCTCCCCATCCCCCTTGTCTCTGTCTCTATTTCTAATTTCTGTCTCTCTTGTCTTTTCCTCTGTATGTCTCTGTCACTCTCTCTGTCACTCTCTCTCTCTCTGTCACTCTCTCTGTCACTCTCTCTCTCTGTCACTCTCTATTTCTTTGACTTTCTCTCTCTATCAGATTTTCTGTCCTTTTCTGTTTCTTTATTTCTTCAGTACCTGAGTGCAGTTAGCAGACGATGTGCAATACTTCTTTAGCAGATTCCACCACCATGGGGTCATCCCTACCCCGTTAGCCAGGCTTGTAACTGGGGGTATCAACAGAAAGGTGGGACAGCTTCTTGGCCAACTATAGCTCGTCAACCCTGAAGCTAGCACGTCTTCAATGGGCCAATTTCTTTTCAAACGGGACGATGTCTTTTCTTCTCCTATATCCTTTATTCAGATTTAAGACAGCGATAGCGTTAACCGACATTTACCTGTAAATTACTGTTTAAAAACGCAAAAAAACAGAAGCTTTTGGAGGTCATCGCTTACTATAACCGGTTTATAGTACACAAAAATAAAAAAGAGTAAAATGCAACTAGAGAAATCGGTTTCGGGATAACTGGGTAAGTAGACTGATGATGCTCAATTTTCATCGAGGAGAATTCGTTTTAAGTTCAGCACATGGCCATCTTATAAAGATTAAATCTCGCCGCTGCTAATAAGTAAGAAAAAATTCACATCAACATTTACTTTCCTCTGATGTTTGTAAAGTGTGCTCAATTTTACAGTCAGTCAGTTATCTGCATTTCCTTTGCGGAACTTTTCCTCCCTAACAGCTCTCATGTAGGCCTCTCAGTTGTAAGCAAGATGCTCTGCTGCTATTGCGTCCACTTACAGATCATCAACGATGTCTTGCAGCCTTCTTCGCCTTGGTCTTCCTTGTTCTTTTTCCCATTATGTACCCTTCCTATGCTGTCTTCTCTAAATTCTCATAGCGTTTAATGTGTCCAAAATATTTAAGTTTTTTTTTTAATTCTCTTTACTAGCCAGCCTTCTTCAATATTAAGTTCTCGTAGTATGGATAGATGTGTTCTTTTTTTTGTTCATGATATTTAAAGGACTCTTCTGCAGCATTTACATTCAAAGGAATTTATGTGTTTCTCAGCTGTTTTAAGTGTCCAGGTCTCACGGGCATATGGTGCGATAGGAAAGATGCATGCCCTTAAAAATCTTATTTTTGTAGTTCTGTCTGTTCCTCTCCACAGATTCTTTAGTTGTTTTATTTTTTGAAGAGCGATAGGTGCCCTTCTCTTAATTTCCATCATTGTATCTCAATTATTAGTTAGTAATGATCCCAGATATCCAAAACTCTTCAACTCTTCTAATTTTCCTCACTGATACATATTTCAGCTGCCTTATTTGTTAGTTTTACAATTAACACAAACAAATGATATAAAGTACCGAATTCTGTATTAAGAAAAGAGATATTTCAGAAATTACTTCATGAAAGGTGAAAAACAGTTATGACTGTACCGGTTTCAAAAAATCTCAACGGGATCAGTGATTTAAGGTGCTTCATGAAACAGAGGTTTAATTTATAGAGATCTTCTGTGAATTTCAAATTAATTCCCCCACTCCCCCTTTCACTTTTCACACACACACACATATACACACAGTGGAACTTGGGGAGATGGCGTGGAGGAATAATGAAGGTCAGGAAGTGCAAACAACTAGATAAATTAGTCCCCAATTTGAATACCCGCGTACCAGAAAGGACCAAATTACCGCCTCGCAAGTTTTCTCACAGCTCAAAACAATACAAAGAGGCGGGAAAAAAAACGGCGTTGGCTCTGATACGCGTGGGCCACTCGCGGATGTTTAAAATAGTCCGTTAACTATGAATCATTGGGCGTATTCTGGTTTTGCCCTAAATACTTTTCCTGGCTGTTGCTAGTTAAACCAGTTTGTGCGGTATTTTAAATGTTACAGATTTCATTCCTCCTTTGCAGTGGCGGCCTAGCTACCATCTAAACAAGTAAGACTAAGCTTAATAACGATCCAGGGGTCCCCGTCTGACCTACCCAGAGCCGAGTTTAGGTTTAAGCTAAAGAAGTTACAGCTTCGGGCCTCGAAGTTGGCGGAATCTATCAAAGTTTAAGATTTGTTTTCTTTTGTGTTGTTTTCTTTTCTTTTCTTCCCTTCTCTTTTATTTAAGATTGTATAATTTTATGTGGCTTTTTATGTACACTGTAATTTTTTTACTTCCTGTGAAGTAAATTTGGGAGGGCAATTTTAAAATGGTTTTATGTGTAATGTCAGCCAGTCAGTTATGTCCCTTGGGGAACTTTGCATTCTGTGGGCCTCTCGGTTGTAAGCAAGTTCTTCTCTAAACTACAAGGGGCCTTCAATCTTTATATAAGCAGGGCCTCACCAACTCTAATTCCGGCACCTACATCAACCTCCTTCTGATATAATATTCAGGATTTATCTGTGTTTGTAGTTTTTCTGTTTATTAACGCCTGGCGTTATCCATTTTCCATACTACAAGAACTTAATATTGAAGAAGGCTGGCTAGTATAGAAGATTAAAAAGAGAAAACTTAAATATTTTGGACACATTAAACGTCATGAGAGTTTAGAGAAAACCGTCTTGGAAGTGTACATAATGGGAAAAAGAAAGCGAGGAAGACCAAGGCGAAGATGGCAAGACATTGTTGATGATCTGCGAATGGACGCATCAGCAACATTGTATCTTGCTTACAACCGAGAGGCCTACAGGAAAGCTGTTAGGGAGGCAAAGTTCCACAACGGACAGGCAAATAGCTGACTGACTGAATGCCTGGCTTCGTATTTCGGGGCCCTAGGCCTAAGCTTGTCCAGCCGTAAGGTAACTGGCCCCTGTGTGTGGGTATTTTATGAAAATTGTGCCCTAGATTAAATCTTCGGCAGGCACGAATAAAGCAGAGTATAGCCCCTAATGTCTTCCGAGTCAATCAATGAAAGCTTGTAAAGACCCTACTTCATTTCCTCTCAGTGTTCTCCTTCAGAAAGCTGTGATGAAAGTGGGGTGGATTGAGTAGTAACTCCAGCAGTTTTTGAAAAAACAAAATCGATCCATCTGTAACATAGCCTTGTAAGTAATGATTATAGTTGTTATTATTATTATTAATGAATATGATTATGAAAATATACTGTAAACAAAATAGTAACATCGAATAGCGACAGAGAAAAGTGGATAGGAAAGGAAGAGAAAGGTATAGAACTTCCATGACACTAAAACAAGACGCGGACAAAATTAAACAGTGGAAACAGTGAACAGAAAAAGACGAGACTCAGTGACGCTGAGATATAGGTAACACAAAGGAAGGACGCCAGGAAGTAGTATGGTCCAGTGATAACAAAGCGGTGACGGGACGTTGACACGTGTAAACAAAATAGAAAAGACGAATAGAAAAGGCAGACACAATGAAAAGCGAGGAAGAAGAAGAGACAGAAGAGGGTTCCCGAAAACGGAAGAACAGACAATCAAGAACCAAGAAGTACGGAAGTAGAAGAGAGGAGACAGACAGAGAAGGGAGATCGTCAGAACACCGTCGATCCGGCAAGTAGCGACTGACCAGAACTGCAAGAAGGATGGTCAGTGCATGTGGACAGTCACGAGTGAAGAAAGAAGGTCCGACCAGAACAGCCGAGAAGCCATCAGATGAGAGATAAGAACAGAAGTCCAGAGAAGAGGCAAGTAGACTTTGCTCGTTAGTACATTGCGATTGAGATACGGCAGAGGAAGACCTTCAGAAGAAATCAGAAGACAGACAAGAAATAGAACGAGACGATATAAAATCAGAAGTAGTGTTAGACGGAAGATGGTTTTCAAGTGATTCAAGTGATTAAGAAGAACTGACACTTTTGAAACTTTGAGTACAGTGATTTTAGACGAGAAAGTAGTTGACAACGCGTTGCAGATGTGATATAACACTGAGATAGGAAATGTTCTCGTATCAAGTGTAGAATATTGTGAAGCTGAGAACATTGAGAAATGCTGCATGTAGAATATGACAGAGTTTGATATTGTGAACAAATGATTAAGTGATTCAATCCTAGTGATGCTGTCGACAATACATCTCGATCTTATTAATCAGAATTAAATAATGGAGGAACATTTCATCGGACGTGCTCTGGGTTTAGTGAAGTGTAATATTTGTGAAACATCGATGTGTTATGATCAGAGAACCAAAGTGCACTTCTACTATCAGTCATTAAAATAGAAATAAATGATTCACAAACTATAATATTATCCATCTTCTAAATTCTGGAATCCATAGAGCCCCATTAGCACTTGAACGATGTGACAGGCCTAATCCTTATCAACCTTTTCAGCCGTATAAACCTTATCATGATTATCTTCCTTATCAGCCTTTTCAACTTTATCAACCTAGTCATCCCTATCAACCTTATCATTATTATCGGAATTATAATCCTTATTATTCATTGCAACCTTATCAATCTTATTAACTTTATCATTCTTTTCAGCCTTATCATCCTTATCATTCTTATCGTTCTTATCAACCTTATCCTTATTAATCTTATCAATCTTATCATCCTTGTCATCACAAGCATGAGAAAAAGCTGATGATTCGAATCCTACAGTTTTCTGACTCTAAATATAAGATGTGTCCAAAGAGCCCGGGTCAGAATTAACTCCCTTTCTCCTTGGTTCCGGTCTCCTTGCTTCCCGACCTCTGCCTGGTTTAACACCTGGGACAGGAGAAGGGCGGGACACGGAACTGTGGGTATTTAAAAAGAGTTTGAAAACTTAAATCTCCAAGCCCTAATTGTTGATGCGTGACCGTGCGCCTTTAAGATATTCCGCCACACTCCAGCGACTTCCGTGAAAGAAACGGATTACGCTGTTTGAAATGTTGTATTTTCAAAGCTCTATTCTTTTGCCTGGGGACTTTTGCTGCACATCCAGCATAATGGCTTCTTATTTGATTCACAGAGGAACTTGAAAGCAACATTGAAGACACCAGCGTTTGGTTCATTTTTGAATGTTTTATCAACAGCTGTGCTTTAAATGTGTTTAATTCGTGGACGAGAAAAGCCCTTGCCAGTATCACAGAACCCCCAAGCTGTTGTTAGATTTATAACTCTATCTTTGAAACTGTTTTAGTTCCATGTTCAAAGTTGGACGCTCGCTCTGAGTATTTCAGAAAGAACTGGGTTTCCATCAGCTTGTGTGTGGAATTCTCTACAGCTCAGGCAAGGTTCGAGGGCTTTGTGAGTGCACCTTAGAGCAGGAGAGGTCAAACCCATGCTGAGGTCAGGGTTGGGGGAAGGAGGGGGGAGGGGGTGGGGTTCAAGCTGTCATTGCGTTTTTGAAAAGCTGTTTAAGGTTAGTCGGTCTTCTTATTTTTCATATAAGGGGCAGATTTTCAAATTACATAAACCAGAATGGGAGATTTATTCTTTGTATCCCTTGTCGTAGAACTTGATCTTATAATGTTGCTGTTAAGTTGTATTCTTGTCAGTATCCAAAAGATATTTTTGCGTTTGTTATGTTTGTGATGGTCATTTTTTTCCTAACTTTATTCACATACTGGAATTTGTTGCTCCCGTTGTCTTACTTGAGGTGGGATTAGAATGTTTTAGCAGGCGGCGCTGTGGTGATGTTGAAACAAAGAATTGTGAACAGATTGAGAATGAATGAAAGTTGCCATCTTGAAGATCCAGAGTTGACTCCCTAAAACTAACTTCTCCACAGGCTCCATCACTCTAAGAACCACGTCCCGTTAGCAAGGAGGAGCCTACTGCAAACAGGGCTTTCGGTATAGGTGTTAGATTCTCTTGATTGTCTGTGTCTTGTCTGTCAGATCACCGTGGGGCCTCTCGGTGTTGTTTCCAGACGGGGAATAAAATAAAGGCTCGCTTGAAGAGATACAAATCACACAAGTATACAAGATTCACATCTTCTCGTTTACAACACTCATGCTCGCTAAGATGTGAAATTTTTTGTCTTAACATAGGTGTCGTATCATAGACAGTCTTTGCATGTCCATTGTGTAACTTTACTTCCATAACAGCTCTCCTGTATGTCTCTCGGTTGTAAGCAAGATGCCCTGCTGCTGGTGCATCCATTTGCAGATCATCAACGATGTCTTGCAGCCATCTTCTCCTTGGTCTTTCTCTCTTTCTTTTTCCCATTATGTACCCTTCCAAGACTGTCTTCTCTAAGTGATCATGACATTTAATATGTCCAAAATATTTAAGTTTTCTCTTTACTAGCCAGCGTTTGTCAGTATTAAGTTCTTGTAGTATGGATATATATTTGTTCTTTTTTGTGTCCATGATATTTGAGGAACTCTTCTGTAGCATTCAAAGGCATATAATGTGTTTTTCAGCTGTATTGTTAAGTGTCCAGGTCTCACATGCATATGTTACGATGGGAAAGATGCATGCCCTTAAAAATCTTATTTTTGTAGTTCTGCCTGTTCTTCTCCACAGATTCTTTAGTTGTTTTACTTTCTGAAGAACGATAGATGTCCTCCTTTTAATTTCCCTCATTGTATCTCCATTATTAGTTAGTAGTTATCCAAGATATTCAAAACTCTCAACTTCTTCCAATTTTTCCTCATTGATACATATTTCAGCTGCCTTATTTGTTTTGTTTGTAGTCATCAATTTAGTTTTCTTCGCATTAAGATAGGGATTTTGCTTTTCACTATTGTTTCATTCATTCATTCACTTGCATTTCCCTTGCGGAACTTTGACTCCCTAACAGCACTGCTGTAGGCCTCTCGGTTGTGAGCAAGATGGCCTGCTGCTGATGCATCCATTTGCAGATCATCAGCAATGTCTCGCAGCCATCTTCGCCTTGGTTTTCCTCTCTTTCTTTTTTTTCCCATTATGTACCCTTCCAAGACGGTTTTCTCTAGATTATCATGATGTTTAATGTTTCAAAAATATTTAAGTTTTCGTTTTTTAATCCTCTTCATTAGCCAGCCTTCTTCAATATTAAGTTCCTGTAGTATGGATATATTTGTTCTTTTTTGTGTCCATGAATTTGAAGAACTCTTCTGTAGCATTTACATTCAAAGGCATTTATGTGTTTCTCAGCTCATCACTATCCTTATAGACTGATATAATTAGTCGTATCATAGACAATCAAGAAAACAAACGAAGAGGTTCTAAGCTAGGCTGTGCCAAAGAGAGAAACTATGGTAAAATTCAGAACACGGCGATCCAGATATGTAGGACATGTTTTAAGACAAGGCAAACTGAGACACCTAGTGACAACAGGAAAACTGGAGGAAAAAGAGATTGAGGAAGACAAAGAAACACTATATTTGACGGACTAAAGGAATAGCATAGAACACATTCCAGCAGACATCTCAAAGAAAGAGAGATGGTTGTGGAAAACAGTGACGGCCCCAAAGCATGACTGGCATGTGCCAGAGAGAGAGAGAGAGAGAGAGAGGGAGAGAGAGAGAGAGAGAAAGAGAGAGAGAGAGAGAGAATAAGTTATCGTCCGTGTTTCATAAGTCTCTGCAAAACAGTATTTATTATACTTTATTTTTATGATCTACTTGGAATTATGGACTTTTATGATCTACTTTGAATTATGGACTTTTATGATCTACTTTGAATTATGGACTTTTATGATCTACTTTGAATTATGGACTTTTATGATATACTTTGAATTATGGACTTTTATGATCTACTTTGAATTATGGACTTCTATGATCTACTTTGAATTATGGACTTTTATGATCTACTTTGAATTATGGACTTTTATGATCTACTTTGAATTATGGACTTTAGTTCTTTGGCACTGAAGTCGCCTGGGGCAATCTTGAAGTTCCAGCACAAAAAGCTGATCGCTAGTGGCTTTCTTCAATTCTTTGACAGGCTGTTCAAAATACACTTCCCAGGAAGCTCCACTACAATGAGAATCTTCTTGATCAATTCCTAAACAATCAAAATTTAGGAAAGAAACTTAAACATGCAAATGTGGTGGCAATTGCTCTGAGCAACAGTCATTTCCTCGCTGTCTTTCCCCCACCGTGCAAGTCCAAGGAAGCCATTTCCGTTACTCAGCCTCGTACAACCAGCCTTAATCATTGCCTTTCCCTGCATGTAACTTTGGAAAACCGGTCTTAATCATTGCCTTTCCCTACATGTAACTTTGGAAAACCGGTCTTAATCATTGCCTTTCCCTACATGTAACTTAGGAAAAAAGAGGCAGACCGCGTGAAACTCTGAAGGGGACATTGTTAAGAGAGGCCAAATTAACAGGCATAAAATCCTTTGATGAGGTTGAAAGACTCGCCGAAGACAGGAAAAATTGGCGAACTACTTTGCGAGTCCTATGTGACGTTTAACGGCACGGGAAGGATATAAGATATAAGAACTTTGGAAACCCGGTCTTAATCATTGCTTTCCCTACATGTAACTTTGGAAAACCGGTCTTAATCATTGCCTTTCCCTACACGTAACTTTGGACAACCTTTCTTAATCATTGCCTTTCCCTACATGTAACTTTGGAAAACCTTTCTTAATCAATGCTTTTCCCTACATGTAACTTTGAAAAACCGGTCTTAATCAATGCTTTTCCCTACATGTAACTTTGAAAAACCGGTCTTAATCAATGCTTTTCCCTACATGTAACTTTGAAAAACCTGTCTTAATCAATGCTTTTCCCGGTATGCACCTCTAGGCAGTAACTCGATAAACCATCATTGCCGATTAAAAAAG
The DNA here is from genome assembly GCA_009760885.1 of Achatina immaculata. Lineage (NCBI taxonomy): Eukaryota > Metazoa > Mollusca > Gastropoda > Stylommatophora > Achatinidae > Lissachatina > Lissachatina immaculata. Next base: position 32,421,874 of record CM019696.1, read on the forward strand.
AAACATATTCGATATTTTATTTCAGACCACAACGATATTATTTTCAAAACTGTATAGAGTATCCAGTCTGGGATACCCTTTAGTCAATAATATCACATTTGACCAGCGTCATCATATGATAGAATAGTTGGTTTTGCTTTGTGATTGATACACCACAGCCCTGTGATATTCCCCTAGTGATTGATGTTGTACGTATTCGTCTCCCAGGCCGCCATTAGCTCTCTGTTGTTGAGAATTCTAAATTCAAAGGCCGGTACAGTTTTTAATGATCGTTGTATCATTGATTGGCCCCGGGCTTGCAGCCTGTGTTGGATTAAGTGCAGGTCTGAGAGCTGTCTTTGGTGCGAATCGTTTACCATTTGAAAAGTTCTTGATTATTGCCCGCCGCCGGCCTGCTAGAATCAAGCGCAGGACATGGTTTATGATAAGAGCGGGAGTTAGAGATTTAGAAACAACAAATATAAAAGTGCTCTGATTCAGCATGAGGTAAAACTTGTATATCTAGGGAGAGGGGGAGGAGGGCAACATGAGGTAAAACTTGTATATCTAGGGAGAGGGGGGGGAGAGCTGAAGACGCTGCCCAATGAGGCAATCAGCGACCCATAGCTGATATGCTACCGTCAGGTTTAGCGAACCATAGCTGATATGCTACCATCAGGTTTAGGTAACCATAGCTGATATGCTACCATCAGGTTTAGGTAACCATAGCTGATATGCTACCGTCAGGTTTAGGTAACCATAGCTGATATGCTACCGTCAGGTTTAGGTAACCATAGCTGATATGCTACAGTCAGGTTTAGATAACCATAGCTGACCAAGACCCTGTCCCACCTCTTCGTTGGTACCCCTAGTAATAAGCCTAGCCTGGCTAACTGGGCAGGGATCGCCATAGTACCCCATGATGGTGGACTCTGTTAAAGAAGTACTGCACACCCCTTGCATTTTAGCTCAACTCAGGGACTGAAAAAAATAGCTGCTATAACCCGCTCCCTGTCCGACTCGATGCAGTGCCTCAACATCTTCACAGCATCGACCGCAAAGAACATCAGGCTGGCAGCTCCAGGGAAGTAGTAGAAGAAGAAGAAGATATCTAAGGATCACTTGTCTAAATACATATAAGTTTCTGACCACCAACTTATATGTGCTATCGTAATGACAGAAATACTTAATTGTTTTTATACAAAAGAAAGTACAAAATACGAAATCGAAAACCCAACAGCGGAATACTTGGTAGATCGTGGGGTACACGTGATAACGCGCGCGGAAAAAAAACTTGTGGTCCGCGCACCATGGGTAAGGAGTTACTACTTTAGTTCATCCCTTTTTAATACGTGTAGGTCATTTTGTTCATAGAGATTACTCCTTCATGTGATCGCCGCGGACTTAATGGTTGTTTTTAAAGCGCTGTAGATTTATATTTCTGGACATCGTGGTTTGTGAAAGTAAAGGTCTCAGCTTGAATAAAAGGAAGACTGAAGTGATGGTCATATCAAAGAAAAGAATATCATCAAAATGTAGCATTACCATCGATGGCACAGTGATAGATTTAAGTACTTAGGAACAATTATAACAGCAGATGGGAAATATCACAACGAAATAAAAAGCAGACGTGCTCAGGCCAAGTCAGCATTCCAGAAAATGAGAAACATCTTGTGCAGCAGATCCATATCAAGATTATGAGTACTTAATGTTACGTAGAGCCAAAAAGTGTGGTTTATAAGAAGGATGTTTAAGGTTCTATGGACAGCTAAGAAAACCAAAGAAGAGGTCTTAAGAGAGGCGGGAGTTAAAGGGCAAATCATAGCAGAGATCAGAGACAGACAAGCGAGATGTGTAGGACATTTTCTGAGAAGAGGAAAATTGGAACACATTGTGGGAACTGAAAGAATTGAGGGAAGAAGAGACAGATGAAGACAGATAGAGAAGTTACTGGATGGGCTGTCAGTGTGGCTAGGAAGAAAGTCACCGGTGGGTCTCATAATTAAGTCTAGAGACAGGGAATTGTGGAGAGAAATGATCGCCTACGCCACGCGGCACGGCACTTTATTGATTGATTGAGATTTATACAACCCCCTAGTGGAGAGATCATGGCACGTATGTCACATGATGATGGTTGTTTTTTTAAACCACTGTAGATTTATACAATCGTCTGGAGAGATCAGTACACATATGGTTTTGAGGTGTCGCATGATGGTGATGGTTTCCCAAAGCACCGTAGACAGTGGCAAGGTCAGGGCAGGTATGGTCTTTCACCTCATACGGGGTATGGAGCCTGATCGTTCCACTCCTGTGATTCGCTGTGAAAGAACACCGTCAACGGTCATGTACAGTTGACCGCGCATGCCAGCTGTAAGTTGATTGGCCGTTTTTGTCTGCAGTTAGTTTCCATGGCGACGGAACACTTTCATTTCTATAGGACTAAAATAATGACTGGGAATGAGACCGAAAGGCCCTTGTGTGTGTTTTATTGTTTGATGAAATTATGAAACGAAAAATGAAACATCACTGACTTGTTACAAAATGTAGAATAGCAAAACTCATTTCTCATAATTTCTAACTTCAATTATTATTCCAAATAAAAACTTTTTTTTTTTTTCAAAATATCTTACTTTACTGCATCCCTCCTTCTCTACCGTGAGGTGTCAAGGGGAGACGTAGTTGGCGTTTCTGGGCCATATGAATGGCTGTAGTTCATGCTGTAGTTAGCAAGTGTTTCTATAACTCCATCTATCTATCTTTTCTGGGGTCATCTTCTTGATCTGTGTCCTGTAGTACTTTTTTGAAGACCCTCGCTACTGGCCGTATATGCATCATTCTCATTAAGTGGCCAAACCATTCAATTCTTTGTTTCTTTATGTATTGTAGACATGGTGTAGTCCTTATCAAATGTCTTATGCCGTCATTTCTTTGTTTGTCTCTCTTAGTGGTGTCTGCTGCTTTTCATAGGCGCCTCATTTCTCATGTAGATATTTTATTTTGCTGTTTCTTGGTTAGTGCCCAACACTCGCAGCTAAAATACAGTTATGAGACTTACGACAAAGTCGTGAAATATACGAGGAGTGATTGATAAGTTCTCCGCAAAGGTACAACGTCTTATATATATTTGTGGACATTTTTTTTGGGTTATTTCTCATCATAGTTCCCTTGCAAGTTTATGCACTTAGTCCAGCGTTCCTTGAGCATACGGATCCCTTCTTTGTAAAAGTCAGCATCTTGTGCCAGTAGAAAGTCTTCTACAGCATGAATGCCGTCATCATCTGAAGCAAATTTGCTCCTTTTTGAGTTTGATAACCAGGTAATAGTCCTAAGGGGCCAAATCTGGGACATAAGGAGGATGTTCAAGAAGCTGGAAGCTACATTCATGAATGGCAGCCATTGCCACCGCCGAATTGTGAACTGGAGCATTGTCTTGATGAAAGATGACTCCTCTCGTTAATTTCCTTTGACGCTTTTCCTTCAATTTGACCTGCATTTCCTTCACAAGATTAGCGTAATAGGCTCCGGTGACTGTTCTGCCCTTGTGAAGATAGTCTATCAATAGCACACCTTCTGAATCACAAAAGATGGAAGCCATCACTTTGTCTGCAGAAAGAGCAACCCTTGCTTTCTTTGAAGGTGGGGATCCACTGCTTTAACTGTTCTTTGGTTTCTGGTTGAAAATGATGAACCCAAGTCTCATCCATAGACACACATTGCTGATGAAACTTTTCAGAATCTGCAGAAAATGGCCAAGATTGTCTCTTGACATGTAGAGACGCTGTCGTTTGTGATTAGATCCAAGAAGTTTCGGGACCCATCGAGCAGAGACCTTTCTCATTTGAATATCATTGTGAATAATGGCATGAACATGTTCATGGGAGATGTCCAACTCAGTAGCAATGTACCGCTCAGTTCGATGTCGATCCTCCATTATCATGTCATGGATTCTGCCAGTGGTTTCATCGGTGGTTACCGTTCTTGGTTTTTCTAGACGGGGATTATCTTCCAGACTCTCCCTTCCATGTTTGAATTGAGCTGCCTATTTCTTCACTGTGCAGTAAGAAGGGGCACTCTCCCCTAGAGTCTCTACCATATCATCATGGATCTTCTTCGATGATAAGCCCTTGATGCAGAGGTAGCGAATGACTGCTTAGTGAGAAATTGTATCCGTTTTCTCCATTTCTACCACTCCTTACCACTTCAGTAGCCTGTAAAAAAGACCAAAAAAATTGGTTGCAATTATTTTATTGAAACATTTTGTTTAATCTTACATTATCCTGATCTACAAATGCAGCTAATATCAACTGTGTGTTTCAAGTATTTGTATCTTATGCCAAGAACCTATCAATCACCCCTCGTATGATTAATTATAGCACTAAATTTTTTGGAATAACTATAGCAATGGGTAGTGTCCGTGATAAATTATAGCTGTGGGTAGTGTCCGTGATAAATTATAGCTGTGGGTAGTGTCCGTGATAAATTATAGCTGTGGGTAGTGTCCGTGATAAATTATAGCTGTGGGTAGTGTCCGTGATAAATTATAGCTGTGGGTAGTGTCCGTGATAAATTATAGCTGTGGGTAGTGTCCGTGATAAATTATAGCTGTGGGTAGTGTCCGTGATAAATTATAGCTGTTGGTAGTGTCCGTGATAAATTATAGCTCTGGGTAGTGTCCGCGATATCTGAATACTGTACGTTCCGCTGCAGGAAACTCAGGTTGTAGTTAAAGTAAACTGCAGGGTTTTTACTTTTGTCTACTGACAGAAGGGTTCGATTTGACAATCAGGAAACAATGCTAGGGCCAAGGTTAGAGAACCACAGCTGAAATGATAAAGTCAAGTTTTGAGAACCATAGCTGAGATGGTGGCATCAAGGTTGGAGAATCAAAGCTGAGATGGTGGCATCAAGGTTGGAGAATCAAAGCTGAGATGGTGGCATCAAGGTTGGAGAATCAAAGCTGGCATGCTAGGATCAAGGTCGGAGAACCAAAGCTGAGATGCTAGCGTCAAGGTTGGAGAATCATAGCTGAGATGATGGCGTCAAGGTTGGAAAACCAAAGCCGACATGCTAGGGTCAAAGTTGGAGAACCACAGCTGAGATGGTGGCGTCTGGGTTGGCGAAGTACAGCTGTCATATTAGAATCAGGGTTGGCAAACAATAGCTGACCCAGACCCTCTCCCACCTGTCCGTTTGCACCCCAGTAACAGGCCTGGTCTGGCTAGCTGGGCAGGGGTAGACATATGGCTCCCCGTGGTGGTGGACTCTGCTAAAGAAGTACTGCACACTCCCTGATTGTTAGCTCCATTCAGGGACTTAAGAAAAAAGGTCACCAAGATTCGGTTTTAAGCGGACTCGAACTCAACATCCTCACCGCATCGGCAACAAAACACAACAGCTCGCAGTTTCAGGGATATAGAAGAAGATCGACGGAGGGGGTGGGGTTGGGGTTGGGGAATGTTAACCCCCAATGAGGCACACTCCCTAACGAATGATCTAGCTAAGCTGCCATTAACTCTTTAACTTCCATGTCTCTGGAAGGCCCGAGAAACCACTAACAAAGAAAAAAAGAGAATATAGTTAGATAGATAGACAGACAGACAGATAGATAGATAGATAGATAGATAGATAGATAGATAGATAGATAGATAGATAGATAGATAGATAGATAGATAGCGGGGGGGGGGGGTCATTTAATTTGACCTTTATGTGAATTATAGTTCCTTTTTTGTATTCCTTCCTGTACTGCTCTTTCATAACTCTCTTAGTATCAGGTGCATTACCAACAGTTTTTTTTTCTCTTCTCCTCCTCTAGCCTTTACAAATGGTTCACTGTAACTCGGATCATTCCCTCCCTCCCGCTGGCCTCCCCGCCTCTCGCATGTTCGTTTCCCGCGCAGAAATGGCCATAGAACGTTCACCTTCCCCCGCGCCATACGCTCTCTCGTGACATCAGAGGAGAGGGCCCTTTACCTACCTGTCACCAAGCGGAAAACCTGCCCAGCTCGGGGACTACGCCATGGCTAGGTGGTGCATGCAGTTTGAGGCTAGAAACGTGTCAGATGTCATCTGTGATTTGCGTTAGTTGTGGAAAGTTTGTAGCTGATTCTTTTTTTTCATTCACCTTCGTGTTAGATTTTGTGTGTAGATGTAGCTTGATTTCGTGTATATATATATATATATTTTTATTTCTTCAATCTAAATTTGTGATTTAGCGAGGCAAACTAACCTTCTTTCGTCTAATTTACTGCCCGTTTTCAGCTTATACAGAAAAAGACAACACGCGACCAATGCAGCTGAGCGAGTTTAAACTAATATATACTTTAAATTTTATATCTAGACTAATATTTGTCGCACTGTCTTACGCGTTTCAGACATCCAGTTATGAAAGCCTAAATTATTTTAAACCAAATCTGCTAATGTTTCGTTTCTAGACAAACCTTCTGCGTAACTCAAAGATTTAGTACGAGCTGATGTACATGTATCGATCTGGTTGAGTAAGATTGCAAAGTCATTGTTATTGTAATCGTTCTCATTGTCTTCTGGAATTGAAGTATCGATACTGGCAGGCAAAGCTATTAACCTAATTACCGAAACAAAGAGCAAGCGGTATAATAATATTCCCAGTTTTGCAATGTTTATTTGATATGCTGTTCTACAGTTGTTTTTATTTTTAGATTTTGTTAAGATTATAACTGATCTCTTCTAAAACTGATTTAGTAACAGATCAAATGTTGGTGTACTGCGCAATTTGTGCCTAAAAATTTACAAATTGTTTCGTGAAAAAAGTCTTGGGTGATTCATATTCAACATCTAATTAAACATTTGTTGATAACGTGTAGAAAGGGCAGAATGTTAGACAGGCCTGGGTGCCTAACTCTTAAGCCTTAGAAAATAAAGTATGGCCATTCGTTCGTGCTCTATGGCCACTTCGATACAAATGTATATTTAAATCATCAGAGCAGGTGATATAGTTTTCTTACATAAATTTTTTTTTACCGTTTCAAGTGTATATATTTGTATGAAAATCAACCGAGAGCCTTCATATATGAGCAGGGAATGTTTGTTAAGAACTGAGATGGCAGCATTGTAGGCTGCTACATGGAGCTTGCAGCTAGTTTAGGCTATTAAGACAAAGAGAAAAGAGAAGGGTTATTTGCGATATCACAACTACGAGGGTTGACTAATAAGTTCTCCGTGTAAAATACAAAGGATTATTTGTGGACAACTTTTTGGGGTTATTTCTCAACATAATCCCTTTGCAAGTTTATGCACTTAATCCAGCGATCCTGGAGCATGCGGATCTCTTCTTTGTAAAAGTCAACATCTTGTGCCAGTAAAAAGTGGTCTACAGATTTTAATACCATCCTCATCTGAAGCAAATTTGCGACCACTGAGCTCTTTTTTGAGTTTGGTAAACAGGTAATAATCTGAAGGAGCCAAAATCTCCGGAATAAGGAGGATGTTCAAGAAGCTGGAAGATTTTCGTGAAAAAAAGTCTTGGGTGGTTCATATTGAATAATTTGTTCAGGGATGGCAGACATTGCCAACGCGGACTTGTGAATTGGAGCATTGTCTTGGTGAAAGATGACTCCTTTCCTCTCGTCAATTTCCCTCGACGCTTTTCCGTCAGTTTGACCTGCAGTTGCTTCACAATACTAGTATAATAGGCCCCGGTAACCGTTCTGCCATTTTGAAGATCATTCATTCATTTGCATGTCCCTTGCGGAACTTTGCCTCCCTAACGGGACTCCTATAGGCCTTTCGATTGTGAGCAAGATGGCCTGCTGCTGGTGCATCCATTTGCAGATCATCAATGATGTCTTGCAGCCATCTTCGCCTTGGTCTTCCTCTCCTTCTTTTTCCCTTCCAAGACGGTTTTGTCTAGAATATCATGACGTGATGTCTTCACCTTTTGAAGATAGTCTACCACTAACACACCTTCTGAATCACAAAAGATGGAAGCCATCACTTTGTCTGCAGACAGAGCCACCCTTGCTTTCTTTGGATGTGGGGGTCCATGATATTTCCACTGCATTGACTGTTCTCTGGTTTCTGGTTGAAAATGATGAACCCAAGTCTCATCCATAGACACACAATGCTGAAGAAACTTTTCAGAATCTGCAGAAAAATGGCCAAGATTGTCTCTTGACATGTTGAGACGTTGTCGTTTGTGATCAGATCCAAGAAGTTTCGAGACTCATTGAGCAGATACCTTTCTCATTTGTAGATCATTGTGAATAATGGCATGAGCACGTTCCTGTGAGATGTCCAACTCAGTAGCAATGTACCACTCAGTTAGTCGTCGATCCTCTATTATTAGATCATGGATTCTTCCGGTGGCTTCATCGGTGGTTACCATTCTTGATTTTCCTGGACGGGGATCATCTTCCAGATTCTCCCTTCCATGTTTGAACTGAGCTACCCATTTCTTCACTGTGCTGTAAGAAGGGACACTCTCCCCTAGAGTCTCTACCATATACTCTTGGATCTCCTTCGATGATAAGCCCTTGATGCAGAGGTAGCGAATGACTGCTCGATGAGAAATTTTATCCATTTTCTCAATTTCTCCCACCACTTATCACTACAGTAGCCTGTTAAAAAAATTGGTTGCAATTAATTTCTTGAAATTTTTTGTTTAATCTTACATTAACCTGATCTACAAATGCAGCTAATATCAACTGTGTGTTTCAAGTATTTGTACCTTATGCCGAGAACATATCAGTCAACCCTCGTATAACAAATATGAGTGTATGTGTTTCTTAGTGTGGGGGTAAGCAGTTAGGTATGAGAGAAAGAATCCCCATCTGGGAGGCTGGGGTGGGGTGTGGGGGTGGTTTTTGGGAAAAGGGGAGGGGGATGTGGATAATAATGAGTTTCTATTTAAGAACATAATCCAGGCACTAATCTTTCTGCGTAAACCGTGTTCAGAGTCCAGGCTCACAACCAGCGGCTGTAATTTATGTCAGATATTTTTTATGATGAAGTTGAGAACACCATTTTGTGTAACTGGCAAAAGACACCTGACAGTATTTGGGAGACTAATATTTCACGCACACAAAAAAAAAAGTGTTAATCGAAATAATCCTTCCATACATAAAACAGAAGAAATACGTTTCGCCATTTGTATATATTTATCAAGCCAACGATGTTTCACATTTCGTCTCGCAGCTTCATCAAAGTATAAATAAATAAATTAATAAAATAAAACTAACGTCATTATAGTCTCATTTCCCACCAACACTGTATTGTGATTTCTTTAAGTGGATAAACAATTTCTAGGTTATGTTGGGAAAAGAACAATAATTTAATATCAAATAATCAGACTTTTTTGTTGCTATTTTTTAAACAAAAAGTAGGAATGGCTTCTACACTCATTAACATATTTCAGTCGCGCAACTCTTGAAACTTTGTGAACTAATATACTGAAAAGTGAAAAGAGACCCATTTTTAAAGATAAGTTTATTTTTAAAATAATCTGTCTCATCTTACAGTGGGCTTTTTGTGGTATTTATTTATTTATATATTTTGTTTCTTTTTCTTTGTGGCAGCCTGGTTAGCCGAGTGGTTAGGCACTCAGTTTACTAATCTTGTGGTACGGGGTTCAAATCTCAGCAGCGGGATTTTTTTTTCCTAGTACACACCAAAAACAGTCTGGGTGGGGGGGGGGCGGGGTCCACCCAGCCTGTAAAAATTGGCACCGGAGATATCTGGGAAGGTGAATGCCACCCGGGTGATACTGACCATATCAGACTTTCATGTGCCAGAAGTCGAGTAAATACGGGCCTAGCACACTATCCCCAGTATGCCTTGATGGCATGGAAACGCGAAAGTTTACCTTTTTTTTAAACTTTTACCATTTTTCTCTGTGACTGAGTCAAAACTATGTTTTAAAATGAACTTTATCTGTAACTAACTCTGTGATGATTACATCTGTAAATCTGTGAATAATTCTGAATAAATCACATCCATAATAAAAACCATGTGATGTAATAACATTTCGTAGACTGTCTTAGGAAAGGAAAACAGAAAATATCGCAGTCGGTCGAATGCAGTTAGTGAGAATAAAGTAGTTGATAATTAAAGTATTTTTAAAAAAAATTAAACCTCTTTGATGAAAGTTTTCTTACTCTTTCCAGGTTTCTGTTTATGTCTAATGTTAAAATTTCCTTACTTTTTCCAAGTTTCTGTTTATGTCTAATGTTAAAGTTTCCAAACTCTTTCCAGATTTATGTTTATGTCTAATGTTAGAGTTTTCTTACTCTTTCCAGTTTTCTGTTTATGTCAAATGTTAAAGTTTTCTTACTCTTTCCAGGTTTCTATTTATGTCAAATGTTAAAGTTTCCTTACTCTTTCCAGGTTTCTGTTTATGTTTCATGTTAAATTTTTCTTCCACAAATCGCTTATTGAAAACATTATTTAGTAATACATAGCAATTTAAAGAATTTCAAAAATTATTACCCTGGTAAGGTAAAAGATAAAATCCCTGTTTCCATTTCATTAAGCCATATTAGGGATACATTGTTAGACCCATATTTCCAAGACCTTCGGCATATGAAAGTGTGATATGGTCAGTATCACGTCTGGCCGCTTATCACTCTGACAATCATTAGCTTATTTATTTCTAAGAGTAAATTGTATTAGAATACAAGATTTGGAAACAACAAAATGTAGCGACCGTAGGGAACTGCATTAAGTGTTCATATTTTGTCAGAGAAATAGATCTATATTAAGTGTAAACAATTTGTCAGAGAAATATGTTTTTAGTCAGTCATTTGGATGTCCCCTGCGGAGCTTTGCCTCCCTAACAGCTCTATTGTAAGCCTCTCAGTGGAAAGCAATTTGTCCTGCTGCTGATGCGTCCATTCGCAGATCATCAACGATGTCTTGCAGCCATCTTCGCCATAGTCTTCCTCTCTTTCTTGTTCCCATTATGCACCCTCCCAAGACTGTCTTCTCTAAATTGTCATGACGTTTAATGTGTCCAAAATATTTAAGTTTTCTCTGATCCTCTTTACTAGCCAACTTTCTTCAATATTACGTTCCTGTAGTGTGGATATATTTGTTCTTTTTTCTCTCCGTGGTGTTTGAAGAACTTTTCTGTAGCATTTACTTTCAAAGGTATTTATATGTGTTCTCAGCTGTTTCGTTAAGTGTCCAGGTCTCACAGGCATATGTTGCGATGGGAAAAAATGCGTGCCCTTAAAATCTGTATTAGATGTTCACAATTTTTCAGAAAAATAGATCTGTGTTTGGTGTTCACAATTTGTCAGAGAAATAGATCTGTTTTGGGTGTTCACATTTTGTCAGAGAAATAAAAAAAGGCAAAAATGAATTTAGAATGTTAAAAAATAATGAAAGTAATACAACAGGTAATAAAACAGCAGAAGAAATAAACAGGACAAAATAATTTAAGTTTTTAAAAAAATTTTGAAATGAAATTAGACAGAAATAAATCGGAAAATAACTTTAAAATTATAATGGTTGGAAAAAAATGCAATGAATTTAGAAAAGTTAAAAATTATAAGAGAATGCAGATAAGAATAATACATACAGGTAATGGATTGAGGATTCTAAAACAGTGAAGACCGGTTACATAATAACAAGTGTTTGTGTGTGTGGGAGAGAAAGAAAGAGGGAGAGAGTAATTTAAAATATTGATCATTATTCACATGTTAAACATTTACAAACTGCACATCGCCACAGAGGAAGACCAAGGCGAAGACGGGTTCAAGACATCGTTGATGATCTGCAAATGGACGCGTCTGCAGCAGGGCATCTTGCTCACAACCGAGAGGCCTACGGGATAGCTGTTAGGGAAGCAACGTTCCGCAAGGGACATGCAAAGGACCGACAGCACATCAGCACAGCCACAGCTTCAGGAAAACTATCAAAGAAAGACAGGCCTACGTGTATGAAGCACAATAAAAGACTCCTTGAGTGGCCGAGCAGTTCCTGAGCGAAGACAGAGTGAATATCTTTATAAAGGGCAAGAAAGAGATGGTAGAAAGGAAGGCTTATAAACAGTCCAGACAGAGAAACACTCAAGGAAAACTGTAATAAAAATAAACTCATTTCAGAAGATACGGTGCCTGCAATCTCGGGCATTAACTCTTGACCTCCCGTGAGTGATAGAAATGGTTTAAAATAAATTAAATTAAACATGAAATAGGTATAAACATATATTTTTGTTCCGTAGACGGCAGTTCATATTTGTTAAACAGCTGCGCACACTGAAAGTGGACATGGCATGCTTTCTTAGTGAAACATCTCCACCGTTATTTATTTATTTATTTATTTATTCGTATATGAAAAGCTCGCTGAAAGCAGGAAAACTTGGCGAACTGCCACCCGAGCCCTATGTGACGTTTAACGGCACGAGAGGGATGTCAGATGTAAAATGTCAGATCTATTTATTTATTTTTATATTACAGAAACCAAAAAAAAAATCTCGAGGTGTGGATATTATTTGGGAAGTTAAGAATTAAGAGCAAATATCATATATTTGTACTTTTTCAAAATCAAGGAATGTAGCAACCCAACCTGATAAACATGTTTTAGCAATCGCAACTTTGAGAACAGTAAGAGAAACGAAGATTTATGACCTTAAAAATGTCCTTGAAATATTTTGGTCATTTAACCCGAAACGATGGCAAACATTTCTCTAGAGCACCTGCATACCAGACATTAGAAGCAAAGAAGAAGAAGACTGGCTGTCCAAGAGCAACAACTTGTTACAGAAAGAACAACTTGTTACAGAAATAAGAACGGCAAATGTTACAGCTGCTACACTGTAACAAGCTGGCTATTGATATCGTAAAGTGGAGGGAATTTGTTGCTGCCAAGTAAGATCCCACTCCGTGTGTCGGGCATTGATAGTTTTATCCAAAAAAAAAATGGTAAAAGGACACGGCTGAATGATTTTTAGAGAAACGAACGAAAAGCGTTCTGTAGGAAACGCTAGGAACAATGAACTAACTGAAAGCTGTTTTAGAGCCAACACATTAACGACTGACATTCTGAAAAAAAGTTATAGAAGAGATCAGTTATATTTTAGGAAAAAAAATAGCGCCAAATTTAAATTATATTATATCGTTCGCATGTTTCATTAACATCATCACTTGGCGCGCCGACGAATCGTCGATTATAATTCTCCACGGTCTTTGGTGTATTATCAAACGCATTGCTTGCTTTCTCCTACACCATTTGGGCTGTTTCTGTAGCTATTTTTCTCCCGGTTTATTTCTTTGTTTGCCATTGAGTTTTCCAGTGACTGTCATGTTCTTACGGTCGTGTTTTTTCATAAAGCGTGCAAAGAAATTTGATTGTTGTACTCTTTTACTTTTCTTATTTCATAGGTTTGTTTCGTAACTTCTTTGTCAGCTTTTAAAAAAAAAATCTCAGTTTCAATGTTGTGTAAGGGGCTTTAACCACGAGTGCAGCGAAATGGTTAATTAAATGGTCTCTTTTGGAGAATGCTGGTTTAATCCAGATCTCAAATTAGCCAAGACCAGGAAACTGGTCCTTGGGTAGACCTGGGACTCAGTAGTAATCAGCCCAGACCAGGAAACTGGTCCTTGGGTAGACCTGGGGTTCAGTAGTAATCAGCCCAGACCAGCCTGGTCCTTGGGTAGACCTGGGGTTCAGTAGTAATCAGCCCAGACCAGGAAACTGGTACTTGGGTAGACCTGGGGTTCAGTAGTAATCAGCCCAGACCAGGAAACTGGTCCTTGGGTAGACCTGGGACTCAGTAGTAATCAGCCCAGACCAGGAAACTGGTCCTTGGGTAGACCTGGGACTCAGTAGTAATCAGCCCAGACCAGGAAACTGGTCCTTGGGGTAGACCTGGGGTTCAGTAGTAATCAGCCCAGACCAGGAAACTGGTCCTTGGGGTAGACCTGGGGTTCAGTAGTAATCAGCCCAGACCAGGAAACTGGTCCTTGGGGTAGACCTGGGACTCAGTAGTAATCAGCCCAGACCAGGAAACTGGTCCTTGGGGTAGACCTGGGGTTCAGAAGGAAAATACGAGCAGGAATGACACAAGCAAACCCCAGTCTGGGGTTCCAAGAGGAAGAAAGTATGACTAGTAACATAGGCCCCCCCCTACCCAACCCTCATTCCCTCTACCCAGTAAGCTGCAGTGGGATTATGTTTGGGTTTTGTGTCTGTTGAGATTACGGCGAATTCGAAATACTTTAATTCTTGAACACGTTCTTTTTCTTTTTTTTTCAACTTATTCGAACTTCCTTGAAAACAGGAGGCGGGATTTCTAGGTGTTTTCCATTGTCATTGACGTAGGAGAGTTAGAAAAAAAAAAGATATCAAAATTATAACTATATTCTTCATTCTAGTTACACACAATTTGTCTCTCCCCCCCCCCCCCGCCGCTCTTTTCACTTCTAGTTTATAACCGTGAGTAAATGTAACCATAGAATCCTGGTTTGCTTGTCTATGAGCTAGGTCTCTTTCAGAATGGTTCGACGTGCATCATATTTCTAAAACGCCACGTTAATAATTAGGTAAAAGGATAAACTCCCCGTGCCATAAAGGCCCCGTATTTGAGATGCTGTGGTAGGCCCCGTATTTTCGAAGACCTTCGGCACGTGAAAGTGTGATGTGGTCAGTATCGCGCCTGGCCTCATATACCTTCCAAGATTTCTCTGGTACCCATTTCTTTAGAGACTGGGTGGACCCCGGGTTTCTTTTTTTTTGTGTAGTGGTACCAGTTCCAAAAAAAAAAAAAAAC